>JAQFVV010000036.1:4091575-4829075 GCA_028023455.1 Epiperipatus broadwayi | reverse complement strand
CCTTTTTTTCTCATGGCAGAAATAAAGTCCCTATCAATATCAAAATGTTTCTTAATACAATTGCATTTTTATTCTCTTATACAGCTTTCCTTGCTAGTTCTCAATTATATTTTTATCATTATCAATTCATTTTTGCCCCATTTTACACTTCATAATATTCAATCCATTTTAATGCATATTTTTTATATTTTTTCTTCTCTTTATAAATTATCTTGTCTCAGAAACAAATGTATTGGTCCAATTGTAACATATTTAAAATCTGGTTGATATTTAAATATCACCATAAAAGTTTATTTGAATATATGAACATTTAAAGAATAGATAACCATTCTATTCTTATTAACCCTTTTGCTATTAATTAATTCCGAAATTTTTTTATTGTTACACCTGGTATAATGTTTCTCATTTCTTTATAAAATGTTTATTTTATATACTATAAATTGGATTTGATTTTTTTTAGTTTTATTTTACAAATGAAGCATATTTTAAAAAGTTATATTTGAATTTTGCAAATATTGAAAAAATAAGTTGTTAATAATAACAAAAAAATAATGTCATATAATGATGGGAAAGTAAACATTTAAAAAAAATAAACCAATTATTTTTATATTATTTTTTAATGCAAGCAAATAAATATAGATTTCTGATAAATTTATAAATTATTCAAATCTGATATTTGTTTTATAATTATTAGAATATTTGAAAAGATTGTAGCTGTGTCAATTCTGACAGGTGATGAACTTATGTGATCCATTTCATATAATGTATTGTTAATATTATGGCCTACTTTAGTAAAACTGTATATTTCTTCTTAACAAAACTGCTTTGTATAAGAAATAAAGATATTCTATTTTCATGTAAGTCTCCATAGCGAGAGATTTAAATTTTTTTTTCTCCCATATGTTAAATTTATAGAAATTTGATTCTAATATTTTATTTTCAAAAATCTTCTAAAGATGCTAGGACATTCACAAATATGATAAATTCAAAGCTTGTTAGAATCTACATTGATGGGTTACACTTGTTCCTCTGGAAATTTATATCTTTGTGATGTTACTTCAAGAAAATACTTCAAATAACTAAAAAACTTGACTTTTGGGGGAATATTTATGATTATTATTGCACAATAATAATTTAGCAATTATTACAAGTCAGAAATATATACATATATAAATACATATATATTTTCGACAGAAATGTTTTATTCTTAAATATTAAAATTTATATATTTTCTGAGTAACATTATCATGGAAATTGCAATGATAGCAATTATGAACTGTTAATAACATATCATCCCTTACAGTTTGTTAAAAAATATAGAAATATTGTAAAAATTACTAAAAAATTGTAAAATTTTATAGTATAAGTTGATATTGATAATTATTCATTCACATTTTATATACAAACATCAATCAAAGAAAATTTCATTAATGTTTAAAAATAAATGTGCTTCTCCTGAAAATGGAATGATAAACCATGTTTAGTTTTGATTAAATTCTAATTTTCAAAATAATTGCAAATATCAAATATGATTTTTTTTTAGAAATTTAATTTGTAAATATAAATATCTATTAAATAAAACTAAATTTATTATAATTCAGATGTATAAACATGGTTTAATAATAGTCTTAAACTTGAAAACTTACTTCAATTATAAGATGCACTTATTTTAAAATTATGTAGCTGTAAAAACAGGGAGTGCCTTAAATTCATAGCAAACATTTTAAACACCTTATTTCTCTGATGTTGCATTTTCCAATGATCATGTCTTTGCTTTATGTTTTACAGAAGTGCATAGTATTACATTCACTGATAAAAGATCACACTTTTCAGAATAAATCCAGTTGCTGTTTGACAACAGCTGTGTAGAATCACATGGTATTGGCAATAATTTAATTTTGAGTTTTTTATTACTATACTAATTTGAAATTAATATTTAACATTTTATTTCTGCCAATAATCTATTTCACAATGATTATGTTTTTGCTTTACAATCTACACATGTGCATAGTAATACACTTGTTGATAGACATGAAGAAAATAATATTTCAGTGTAAAAGAACACATAAAAATATTCCCAGGGACTAAAAAAAAGAAAGGTATAGTGCAATCAATGAAAATTGTTTATCTTATATATGCCAATAAATTATATAGTAAACAAAAAAAGAGAAAAAACAAATTAAAATTTTAACCACCTGACAAAAATATCACAAATTACTGTAATGCTGACTATAACTGTTAATGGAAACAAATTACTATTTTTTATTATTTTAAATAGAAAAACTGTACCAAAGGAAACTTTTTCTAAGGGTATTATAATTTGAGATAAAATAATGCATAGACGACAACTGAAATCATGAAAAATTGGTCACGAAATGTTTGGGAGAAAAAAAACATGGTGCTCTTTTAAAAAAAACTAAACATGCCACAATGGATGCATTCCATGGACATTTAACTGATGACATTAAATTTAAAGTAAAAACAGAAAAATGTTATCTAGTAGTAATGACAACAAGTACAATTTGTCAACTCCAACAATTTGATGTATCTGTTAACAAATCCTTCAAAGATAGAATGAAAACCCATTATGAAACAAGTTTAAATTGAGAGGATCATCCTTTGACACCATCTTGTAAAATAAAATAAGTTTTGTCTTTTACAATAGATCAATGGATTTTGCAGTCTTGGAAAGGTATCCCTCACGAAATTATGAAAAATGTTTCATTGCTAATGATTTAAATGACACCGAAGCTGCTGGATCTAGATGGAATAGTGAAGATGCGAATTCAAGTTCTGAAAGTAAAATTTTACAGAAATTGAAATATCAAGAAATTAAAGTATATCATAGATATGTGGATGATGTTTTTATTTGTGGAAAACAAGAATTAATAATCAATTTATTTAATGAATTAAATGAGATTAAGGATATAAAATGGGTTATAACTAAAGAGAAATACAATTCCATAAAATTCTTAGATATTCAAGTTACTCTTAATGATTACAGTTTGGATTATCTTATGTTAATTCAACCAATTGAAACTAGAGGTTTTATTCCCTATGAATCACATGTACCTATGTGTCATAAGCTGTCTGGATTGAAATCATTCTTATTTCGAAATGAAAAGTTATGCAAATATTCTAGGGATAAAATAAAAAATGTACATTTATTTGTTAATGATTTGTTGAAAATTGGTTATAATAAACATGCTATTACTAATGTTATTAAAAAATTTAAAAGGAATCAACAATATAAAATAATTAAAATAAAAATAACATCAAAATGAAATGGATTTCAATGCCATTTATATCAGATGAACAGGTCAAGTTTGTTAGGAGAATTTATGATGGTTTGTGTCATATTGCTTTTTTTTCAACAAATAATATAAATAGATTACTTAACAATTCTAAAATTCGAAATTCAAACATTAATCAAAATTGTATTATATATAAATTAATATGTAATTGTGTTTTACAGTATATCAGTGAATCTAAGTGCACATTGGAGAAGAGAATAAAAGAGCATATGCTTTTATATAATAGAATTCAAAAAGAGAAACAATCAGGAATAGATATAAATAAACCTTCATCATCTGTTATATTTTATCATAATAAATTTTATCAAATATGGATTTAAATTTGATTATCAAAATATAAAAATTGTGCAAATTGAACGTTGCCACAATAAACATAAAATAAAAGAAGCTATGTTGATTTCAAGAAATCGTCAAATGTTAATGAATTGTCAATCATCAAATGTTAAAATAACAGAATTGTGGGAAATATAAATTGAACTATGGGTATTGTGAAAGGTCTCATTTTGATTATTCACTGTTACATAGTTGATAAAGACTACAAGACGTATAGTCGAAAGTACTTCTAAAATAATATAATTTATGTGAATTTTACTGTATTTTGATATATATATTGATTTGAATATTACATATATTGTGGAACATATACAGACATCAAACTTAACTTATTATATATATATATTGTACCGAAGTATGTTGTTATTGAATTGTAGTGGTATTTAAAAATAGTAATATCTCATAAATTTCATCTTTTTAAAAAAATAAAGTGGGAATAAAAGTTAAAAGTTGAAAGAAAAATTAAAAAACTAAAGAGTAGGGTGGGGGGGTGGTTATTAAAGAAAATAAATAATAAACATTTTAAAAGGTGGGGTTTTTTTTATTTTAAAGAAGAAAAAAAATCGATTTTATAAATAAAATGATTTAATATTGTTTTGATTAGTTTGTAATAAAAGAAAAAAATAATAATAAAAAGAATTTTGTTTTGTTTTATAATAAAACAATTAAATGTGTGTGTGAATGTGTAAAGGTTTTGAAGAAAAAATAGAAGCCCAATCAGAGTGAAGTAAAGGACAGTAATTTCAAGAGACAATAGACGCTGGAGGTAACAAAAATTTTCCATTTTTAAGACGTTTTAAAAAAAAAACTTTTAGCATTCCATTTATTTCGAATATTTTAAAAACATTTAAAAAATATTTATTGAAGTTACAGATATAACAATTATATAAATTGTTATGTCTACCAAAATGATGCAGTGTTAAATTATCGTATTGTACGATCAGCTAAAACCTCACTGTGGAAACATCAGCAGGAAGTTCGGAGGGTAAATCATGGTCAAGTAAAGAAAGAAAATACCGGAATGTTGATGCTGAAAAATTCACAAAAGTTGTACAATATCATGGAGTCAAGGAAAGTTTGCTTGAAGTTAGCGCTAACTGGTAATAAATAATTTTTAGAGAAATTACATTGTGCTGCGTATGTCATTTCAAACTTTCCAAATCCTAGGTAACTTTTGATTTTAGTATTCTCTCATTATTGATTTCCTTTCAAAGTAAAAAGATAAACTGTGATAAATAAAACTTTAAATTTTACAAAATAATATTTAGGAAATATAAACGACATCAGCTTCTGTATTTAATTATATTTAAAGACATTGTGTGTACGCATGGGTGTATTTTAATCTAATATGTCAAGTATATTTTATTTAATATAATTTATTAAAATATTTGTTTAAAATGAAAAGAATAATATAATGTATTTAATTATTTATTCAAAATGAAAATAATAATATAATACATTAAAATATTTATCTAAAATGAAAAGAGTATGTGTGTTTAACTTATAAAGCAAAACGATTGTTTTTTTTATTAAGAAAAAGAAATACTTAAAATGTATATTTACGTTTATATTTTGAATACACACATTTATGTTGAAAAATATTTTAGTAAGATGGGAATGGAGAGATTTAATTATTAACAAGAAACAATTAAGTTAAAATTAAAAGAATAGAGAAACTATATTTTTTTTTTAAAAGTAAGGATTTATGCTCCAATTGGGCATAATAAGGTTGGGTTGTCCTGAATATGTTGTAAGATACCATATGCATTTAGAAAGTTTATTGTTGCATGTGGAAAAATTGATTTATTTGGGAAAACACAAAATATTTATTTTATGCCTTAGTTCTTCAATTGTAAATTCTTGGTTGAATATCCAAAAAAGGGATCTAGTTTTGAGATGAAACTTAGCTGATCAGACTAAATATATGGGTATTTATTACTGATCTTTATGAAAAAGTGATAATTAATGATAGAGCTTAGAAAACATACATATAGTATCTATAAAGAGCTACAATAAAATTAATATTTCAGTTCAATGTCCATAACCTCTTTGGAATATCCGTAGATAATTATGCAGATTATTGACAAATCATATGCTATTTTTCTCTTTTTTTATTTCTCAACAAAAATTATGAAAAATAATATATTTATTACAATATAAAAAACCTGAATAACTTTTATACTTCAGGAAATTTTTCCCATTATTAAAATCCAATTACAAGTTTTCAATTGTAATTGTATTTTCAATTAATAGAAATAACTGAGTAAGAAAAACTTTTTAAACCTTTTCACATTATTCTACTTCCTAAAATTTTTGCAAATAAAAATAAAAATGAGAAAATACTTTCTGGAAGGTTATGAGACATCTGAATTCCAAAAATGATAAATGGAGGTTTGATAAAAAAAAAATCGGAAAAGCTAAAATAAGTATGTCAATAGAATTTAGATAGTTTTATAGCTTTTTCAGCTTTTGTTATGTAAGCAATGTATTTTCTATAAATATATTAAACAAGCATACAACTTCACATTACTGTCCCATCTTATGAATAAAGATATATAAAAATATAAAGATATATGAATGAAAATATATCGAAATGGCTTATATAATAAAATTTTAAAAAATTATAGGGAAATAAAAAAAGATAATGTGAGTAATTCAAATGATTTTGTAAAGGTTTTGTATTTATTTTTAGAGAGAAATAATTATAAAAATATATTTTTTGTTAAACTTGATATATGTAGTATGTACACAAATATAGAATCATCTAAAGCATTTGAAATAATTATGGAAATGTACATTAAACATAATAATAAAACTATTAAAATGGAGTATCATCAATCATATGATATATTAAATATATTTTGTAAAGATGTGGTATTTGTGCTTAATGATATATATTACAAGCAATGTAAGTGTTTGTGTGTGGGAAATACTTTGAACGGATTGTTAGCTTCTATATTTATGAATGGTTTTGAAGAAAAATATTTTTGTAATAAAAATATAAACCTGCATTTTGTGTTAGATATGTGGATGATTATTTTTTAGTATTCAATGGAAATTATAGAAAATCAGAAAATTTTGTTAAGTATATGAATTTAATTGATGATAATATTAAATTTATAATGGAAAGGGAAAAAATAATGTAATAAATTATATGGATGTTATAATAAAAAAAAAGATTATAAAAAATTGCAAGGTTGATATTGAAACAAGTGTGTTTAGAAAAGATACTTTGTGTTTAGAAAAGATACTTTTTATGGGTTGTTATGTAATTGGGGATCAGATATTGAGTATGAACATAAAATAAATATTATTAATAATAGGATAAATAGAGCATTACATTTATGTTCTGAAGAAAAATTATTTAATAAAAAACTTAATAATATAAAGGAGGAAGATATAAAAAAAATGATTATCCTGTCAAAGTTATTGATAAATTATGTGATAAAAATATTACACAAATAATAAGGAAGAGGAATAATAAGAAAGATATACAGAATATAATATATAGTAGTTAAAATGTTTCAAGAAGTATATTTTTTGAGATTAAAAATATTATGAAGAACTTAAATAATAAATATAGGGGGAAAGTAGATTAGTTCTTAAACTTATATATAAAAAGAAATTTAATTTAGGGAATTTAATTAATAAAACAATATCAAGAAATTGAAAAAAAACATGAATGGAATTTATATTATAAAATGTTTGAATGGTAAGAGGGAGGGAAAAATTATATCATATATTGGTACAACAAAAATAGATTAAAAACTAGATTTAAATGACATTTAAATGATAGAAATTCAAATGTATATAAACATTATAAAGACTTTGGACATAAAAATTTTGATATTAGAATGTTGGAAAAGGTTAAAAACTATAGAGAAAGGATGGTAAAATAATATTTTTACATAAAAAGATACAAACATGTTTTAAATAGAATTAATGTTGTTAGATAGGAATATAAAATAAAATGTAATTAATATGGAATGTTTAAATAGTATTTAAGAAAATTGTTAAAAGATAGGGAAATATTTTACATTAGTTTTTTTAATAGATTTAAAAATATGGATAGGAATTGTAGATAATTGATATAGAAGTTAGATAAAATAATTAAAGGAGGAATAAATTTGTAATTATGAGTGGGTTAAATGGATTTAAATAGTATTTTGATTATTGGTGTTTTAGATAGTTTCCAATATTTTTTTGAAAATTTATACTTAATATGTAAAAAGGAAGTTTTATAATAAAGGGAGAAGCATGAAATACGTATATTGGTGATTATTTATCTTTTCAGCATATATGTGCTTGAGTGTATCAATGTTATTAGATAGAGTGGAGAGTGGTGGGTCATGTGAAAGTCTGTGCTTATATACCCTATATTACATAGATAGACACAGGTATATAATAAGCCTGTGTATCAGTTATTACATTATAGAGATGTTTGCCCATCTTTGCATATGTATTTAATGGATTATATCCTGTGTACATGTGGGGTTCAGATTGACTTTAGGTCAACATGGGTGTGACAAGAATCTCGGCCTCAGGGTGGCCTTCGAGCATTCCATCATCAGATTTTCAATCGGATGGATGGTTGAAGAGTTGGAGTGTGTAGTAGATTGGAGCCTGTCCATTAAAGTATGAAGAATGTCTATCTTAATATATATCTGAGCACTTATAGTATATATGTATGGGAGATGATAATCTGGACCAACTGATGATTGCTGGTTTAGCATGAAATACGTATATTGGTGATTATTTATCTTTTTCAGCATATATGTGCTTGAGTGTATCAGTGTTATTAGATAGAGTGGAGAGTGGTGGGTCATGTGAAAGTCTGTGCTCATATACCCTATATTAAAATATAATAATGTATAGTTAATATATTTTATTATTGTGAATTTGATGTGTTAATGTTTAATATATGAAAGAGATTTGTATTTAGAGTAGGTCCTTGAAAGTGACTGTAATGGAGAAAAAAAAACAGTTGAAACATTAGAAATGTATAATATATGATTCTATATATATGTTCATATAGTTAGTATATGGAAATAAAGTTTTTTGAAAAGAAGTTAGAAATGTTTTCCTGAAGGTTTGTGATTATGGTGTTCTAGTTGTATTTTTTATATTGGACTATTTCCATCATCTAATAATATATGTATTGAATGTCTTTTAGAAAAGAGTAACTTTATTTAATAAAGATATAATAAAAGACCAATTATACCCAAGATAGATTTTATCCTGAACCAGCACTTATCTATTGGACCAGGTCACTAACTCATACATAATCAAAATTTGTGTTTTTAGTGGTACATCTCTTATCTTTAGCTCAATTCTATCACAATAATCTATCAGTCCAGATGTCAGACCAACCTTTCACATTATAGACATCTTTCTATTATGTGTACAATATATCAATAGTAAATTATTACATTTTGAATTTTACCCATAACATTGACAACATCAATATCAGATAAATACAGTAATGATTATTAGTAGTCATTTATTAAGCTATCTCTAGCCCAGATAAAAACTTCAAACCTCTGTTAAAGATTGATATATGTACTTTTGTGTGTGCGTATTCAATTTTAAAAAAATCAGATATATATTAATTTTTAACTGAGGTTTAAATTTTATATCTGAGCTAGAGATAATCTTTAATTTAATAAATGGTTATTGATAATCATTACTGTATTTATCTGGAGTGGATAGTGTTAAATTTATGGATAAAGTTAAGTTTGGCGCTTGTAAATCAAAAATGTAATAAAACGATAATCTGTTGTAAGTTTTTTTTTTGTCTATTTTTTCTTCATATTTTGACAGATAAAAGTGAAACTGAAAATTTGATCGAAAGTTTATGATCAGCTATATAATCACTGTCAAGCGTTGTTAGCCGAGAGGTCATCGCAGCCGCCTTGCAAGCAAGTAGTTGGTTGCAGACGGTTGTGGGTTCGCCTCCCGGACGATGCTATGACATATGAAAAAAAAAACCCACTATATAATCACTATCACTATCTAATTTTAATATAATAATTTGCTTTGTATCGTGAATAATTAGATTTTTGCTTTAATAAATAAATTTTTTAAATTAAATATTTTGTTGCGAAAGCAGTAAATTATTATTTTTTTACAATTATTAATAAATAAACATATTTTACTAAATAACAAACACACAACACACACGCACAATCATACTAATAGTATACAAAAATAGAACCCTTATTTGTCTATTTAAAAAACAACAAAGAAAACAAAAAAAACCATTTGAGTGATGAATAAAGTTTTTAAAAAAAAGACAAGAATATAATTTACTATTAGTCGACCAATATTATTATTATTACTTCTTTTTCGCTACCTAATAATAAAAGACTAATTTATTTGAAATGTTTTCTTTTAAATGGCTAACCATTTTCATTTTGGTTTGTACAGACTTTCTACTATAATTCATGAAGTTAAGCTTTTATATATTTTTAATCTGTTAAGCAAATCTAATGATTTCTTCCACATCTTTTGAAGAAAACGTTTGTTCTTGAAATGACCGCTAGCTATTTACTTCTACCGATCTTCAAGGATAGTAATTAACTATTTAGACTTTTAAGAAGCTGCGCACTGTTATAAAGTAAGAAAAATATCCTGTTTTCTTATTATATTTGAAATATGATTCTTAGTTTCCAAGGAATCATTTACGTAATCTTTAAGAAATACATTAGTTTAATTTTATCCGCAAATACTTTTTTTAAAAAGATTTCAATCTCATGGTAACGGTTTTGATTACTTGAACCATTATGTTTCTTTCGATAATTTACACTTTACATACTAATAAAAATATTATTCTAAGCAAACATTTGTTATTAGAGCTTTATATGCCACATTATATATATATATTTGAACCATAGTCTAGTTTCAAACTTTTAGAAAAAAAAGAATATATATATAAATGTTCTTAAGTTTTGGGTTTTTTTTTTTTGAATGTAATAAAAAATAAAAAAGGAAAGAAAACTTAATACATTCTCCCTTAGTATAAAATTTATTTACTGTCAACACTAGAAATTATTTCTGTAATATATATATAAAATAAATATACTGAAAAGTGTTATACAAAATGTAAATCGAAATAAATTGCAATGTGAGATACTCATTTATATGATCCAACTATTATGTCCTAGATAAGCGTATGATGAGGTAATAGATTTGCAATAAGATTTTTACTACTGTATCATATTCAATATTTTATTATACAGTAATATTTGGGTGTTTCATTTCTCTAATTCATACATTTCATTCATTATTATCATTCGTCAACGCTATCAGTCCACTGCACGATGAAGATCTCTCCAAGTTCAGTCCATCTTCTCCGATCTTTAGCTCCTCTTCTCCACTTCACCCCTGTACACCACTTTCTTATTTCATCCATCCATCTCACAAGTGATCTCTTTCTGGGTCTTTTATAATCTCTTGGAATCCATTTTAACATTTCAACTGTTCATCTATTATTTCTTCTTGCAATATGATCAACTGAACTACATTTCAGTCTCTTAATCCGTTTTGTTCTCTTACCCATATATTTCATTTTTGATCTCTTTTTGTTACTCCTAATATATCTCTTTCCATACTTTATTGAGTGGTCTGAAGTCTCTGTATTGCTTTTCTATTAAATGTCCACATCTTAGATCCATAAGTAATAACTGGTAAAACACATTTATTAAAAAAACTTCTTTTCAACCACATATACACATTACCTTTTAATATTATTTCTACCAAAAGCATTCCAACCAAGTTTAATTCTATAATTAATTTTATCCACTATGTTTCTATCTGTAATAATAATCTGACTGAATATATTTGTAGTTGTTAACTTCTTGTAACTCATTATTATCAATTTTTATTTTCATCTTTTGAAAAAATCCATTGAATATTAGTTTAGTTTTTTTAACATTTACTTTTAGTCCTACTTTATTACTATCATCTAATAACTCTTACACAATATCTGCAAAATCTAAATATAATCTTCATTTATGTGTATTCCTTTAACTTCTTCATTTAAACAATAAAATATTTTTTCCAGCACTGCAATAAAAAGTTATGGAGATATGGAGTCACCTTGTCTTACATCTTTTTTGATGTTAAACTTCATAGTACCATTATGTAATATAATTGTTACTATTGAATTTTATCTATATTCTTTATAATGTAACAATATCCCATCTATATACCTTGATGATCCAATGCTTTAATCATTGAAGAAGTGCTTATAGAATCAAGTGCCTTTTCATAATCTACAAATCCAAACATAATCACAATATATATTCATTGTCCTTTCTATACCTTCTCTCAATACTTGAATATGATCCACTGTACTAAAACCACTTTTAAATACAGTTTGTTCTTTTGGTTGATTAAAATCCAAAGTTCTCTGTAGATGATTTGTAATTATCTTGCAAAACTTTTGTATAAAACTAATAAATGAGTGATAGATATCTTCTTTATCACTTTTTAAAAATATTATTATTAATACTGCAATTCTTCCAATCATCTGGTACATCTTTATTATTTAGCATTTTGTATATAATTTTGTCAAAAAAAATTCTATTTTTTCATGCTTCTTTTGATACATTAATTATAATTCCACCATTACCCGGACATTTTCCCATCTTCATAAATTTAATTGCATACCTCACTTTTTCATTTAATATCTTGGGCAAATTAAAAGATATAATAGCTGTAGGAAGTATTTTTTATTAATAAGTATATAATTCTTGATAGAATTCCTCTACAATTTCATGATGTAATAGTTCCATTTTATTTCTTATTGCAAATATAAGTTTTCTACCAATATCAAAATGTTGTTTTACACTCTTAAGACTGTTATCTCTTTTATAGCTTTCTTTGCTGGTTCACAATTATTCTTTTCTATATCATTATCAACTGTTTCTCATGCCATTTTACAAAATTCGAGATCTTTAATTCTTAAAACACAAAATTCTCCATACAGTACTGCCATGTGCAAGCATAAAAAATGGTGATCATGTGATATTTAATCCTTCTTAATGCATCATTTTTATATATTTTCATATTCCTTATTTTCTTAATAAATTCCCTAGTTTCAGTAATTTTGTTGGTCAATTACCACTTTTCTCTTTCAGCTATCTTTGTTGCAATTTTTAAAAGTGTATCAGTTATATTTCTATTGATTTCATTCAAATCTCAATCGTGTTCAAAATCGGCCAATATTTGATAAAGATTTGCAAGTTCTAATTTAAATTCATAAGAATGTTTCTGAAGAACAGGAATATCAACTGTGGATATTGTTTTTTCTAAGAAATTTTGTCTCCTTAATTTTGCATTAATATCTGTCTATCTTACATCTTACTAATCAATGATAATTTCCTGTGTTGAATTTCTTAAGAACAACATTACAATCTTGAAATATATAATTACTATTAGTCAAAATATAATCCAATTTTTCAATACCTTTATTTGGATGCTTCCATTCCAACTCTTTTTAACACTTTTCTTAAAAAAAAATCCATAAAAAAGATCTTTTTCTGCAAATATCCACAAGCCTATGTCCTCTTATTGTTATATTTATGCCTTGCTTACTTAGTTATTGACACATTTTTTGAAGTCAGCTGTTAGTACTGCAATTGGTGTTAATATTTTTTCTTGTTATTGTATATGTTTAGCCCCTCCATGAGAGAAAGAGATTGTGGGTTATTAATCTTTTTAGCAACTAATGAAGTTGGATACATTTTTCTGTTCATGTTATAAGTTTAAATTATTCAGTTATGAAGTATCGTCTCAAAAGCTTAGCCCATTACCATATTAATTGCCAGTAGAGTTTTCTTCCTAACTGAGAAAGGTTTTTGTTATCTGCTTTGCATACTATTTAAGTAAAAGGTCATTTTTCATGGAATATGATCCACGTGGATTAAAACTTAGAAGACATTAGAATGATGGAATTCTTATATACAAATTATTATTTGAAGAACCAACTTACACATTCATTCTCATTCCCAGTTATTTACTATCACAATTGGAAATGTTAGCTTCTCATTTACATATTATTACAATTTGAGTGTTATCGAGCCAGAACATTTCATCTTTCCATACATTCCAATTTGAATACTGCAATTCAAGAGGCATATTGAATAAGACAAATCTTACACACCCTGTACTAATACACACACCCACACCCACACACACACACACACATATATATATATATATATATATATGCATATATAACATTATCTGTGTATACTTTTTAAAAATATAAACCATTATTTCAACCAGGTCACACTTGTCATAGACTGGTCAATGACTGGGTAACAAATACTATAAATAAATGGTAATTAATTTATAATATTTGTTATCCAGTTAATGACTAGTGTGATCAAGTCAAAATGTTGGTTTATATTTTCAAAAATTATACATGGATGTACATGGATATTTTATTTATATCTGTAACCTCTAAAAATCTTTGATTCAATATCTATCTATCTATCTATCTATCTATCTATCTATCTATCTATCTATCTATCTATCTATCTATCTATCTATCTATCTATCTATCTATCTATCTATCTATCTATCTATCTATCTATCTATCTATCTATCCATCTATCCATCCATACATCCATCTATCCATCTATCTATCCATCTATCCATTTATCTGTAACCTCTAAAAATCTTTCATTCAATATCTATCTATCTATCTATCTATCTATCTATCTATCTATCTATCTATCTATCTATCTATCTATCTATCTATCTATCTATCTATCTATCTATCTATCTATCTATCTATCTATCTATCTATCTATCTATCTATCTATCTATCTATCTATCTATCTATCTATCTATCTATCTATCTATCTATCTATCTATCTATCTATCTATCTATCTATCTATCTATCTATATTATTGCATGTAAGCTGCACTATATTTACAATATAATTTTTATATATAGCAGATGATTTTTTTTAAAACAGCAAAACTATTAATAAACATCATAAAGGAATCCTTAGAAATTTCAACAAAAATAGAGTCCCATTAATGGCTTTATTAATCCTTTTAATTTTACCACTGTAGTTATAGTCACATTGATATATAACAATGTAGTTATTGATTTATATCCATACATATCTCCATAACTTTGTGGATGTTACATTCCATTTAAAAAGCAAATGATTGGGTTAATCACGCCTTGTTCTAAATTTGCTGATGCATATTCAATAACTTTTAGAAAACTTAAATACAGTTAGCTTCACTATTGCAACTGGGAAAAAATGTTTAGACAGTGATAAGTAATTCATTTCTTGTGCTCTAGATTATTGGGTTGAATATTCAGAAGAAACATTGTGAATTAATATGACTCTTGGGTGGTGAAAGTACATTTCAGCGAATATGCTAGTTCCAATAACTATTCACAAAATAATTATTTCACATGATCATAATGGGGCAATCCTTTCCAGGGAAAGGTTGTGATTACTAAAAATTATTTTAGATCTATCCTTAGATATGTGAGGAAAATAATTTAGGTTACAAAACAATATTATTCCTAAACAGCATGCAGTAGGGTTGTGTCTAATGTTGGAAACAGCCATATTTATATTAGAAATAGTTTTCCCTCTGTTCAAATAAAATAATGATCTTTATTGTTTTTGTTGAATTAAAAAAAAGATTCTCTTTTATAAAAGATTACTAACAATTTTATATTTTTACTTGAGAAATTTTTCTATTTCGGAAAGGAATCTTTATTGTAAAGTCAAAGCAAGATTATCTATGTTAGATGAATTTCCTCATGTCTCTGTTTAAAAGATGACTAATGAACATATTAAATAACGTATCAAAGAATTGAACTTTATAATTTGTTATTCTGTAAAATTTTGTTCTTACTATAGCTAACTTTTGATTTCTCTTGAGATTTTTTTTATTGGAGAGCATTTTACAAGTTAATTAATGACTTTCCTGAATTTACCACGTTTTGAAACTTTTACAAGAATATTTTACCATCCAACCATAATCAAATGTGAGATCAATAAAAGTGAGTTGGTGAAGATATAAGTGGCATTTTTTTTACTCAAACTCATTCTAGGCTACAATAACGTGATTCATTTATTAGAGAAACTTTTGAAGATATGATTCCTCCAACTAATTAGTAAAAAAAACATAATAATAGATTATGGGTTATTTTTGAGTTTATTTGGTTTGAAAATGTTATAATTTTGCTTTTATTCCAAATTTTTGAATTAGTTTGTATATTAATAATGTTGAAATATTTGTTTCATTGGTTTTAATCCATAGTGGTTTTAGAAATGGGAAGCATGACAATTGGTAAGTTCAAATTCACCATATCTACTGCTTTTTTTTTTGACATTCGAGTATTGCAAAAAAATACAATTTTAATATAATGGTTACTTTTTTCATAATATAAATCCAGGATTCATATACTTGATTCCTAAAACTAGCATTCATTAGATTGAGAACAGGAGTTTGTTAGGTGGTTTATAATCATCAAGTTTTCTTAAAAGTCACCTGAATTTTGGATTAGATTATGTAAAGTTTTGTTTTAAGTAGTCTTTTCCCATGTTTTTAATCTTGTATTATCCAGCGACTTAATAAATTTGTCAGTAACTTCTAAAAATTTTACAGATACATGGAAGCAATAAAGATTGTTGCAGGTTTTGTTTGAATAAGTTTCTTGTACATCCTTGAGGTTCAAATCCTTGGTACCTGATATTATAAATTTGGTAAACATATAAATAAGCATTTATTTTTATATAGCACATGTTTACAATTGTATTACATTCAAATATCAGCCTTTCAAGCTAATTGTGCATGCACTTTTGCAAGTGTTAATAATAATAAATGAATACTTTCCTCTCCAATACGACATCATTCATTCAGACATCGTATATAGTAATTTAAAGTGAGTGGTCCATCCTCATGCTTTCCTTGCCAGTACTTCAGATTTGCTCATATATAAGCATTTGAGTTGTAGGAATAAGTGGATTCATTTTATTCCTGCATAAATACTATATCTTGTATTGGAGAGGAAAGTATTCATTTATTATTATTAACACTCGCAAAAGTGCATGCACAATTAGCTTGAAAGGCTGATATTTGAATGTAAACATATAAATAAAAAAAGTTGAGAATTACAATCATTTTGTATTAATATTCCATTCTCAATGATCAATAGAATAACTTCAGTCTGCTTGGTTAAAGTTCTATAACAGTATAAAATAACTTTCAGCTATAAGAATGTGAATTCTAAGAATGGTTAGACTTGATTTACATTGGCTATGTGATAAATAATTTAATGTCAATATATTAGCAGTAAAATTGAACCCAATTTATTAAAATGAAATAAAAGTCAGAGATTCTATGCATCAAAATCTGCATAAATTGAATGTTTATTCTTAGCACTTTAATGTAAATGCATATTGATTAAATCTAACCACAACTAAATGTATCCGCCTAGTTGTTTATTCTCGTTAGCATATCCGAAGACTAATATAAAAATTGAAATTTCTTATAAACACAAGAGATGTATAAAATTTGAAGAATGTGAAAGCCACTTGATTTTGGGATGTTAGCAGATATTGTATGCATACAAATTATTTGTCTAAATTCTAAACAGAATTGTTTAAATTAGCCTCTGTAAAATGATTTGAAATAAAGAGCTTTAAGATGAATTCAATCAAAAATAAACATAAACCCAAACAATTTTTAAAAGCACATTATTAAAAAAATATTAAGTAAAATAAGGAGTTTCCTAAAGTATGATATCATCACTATCATACTGAACAATTAGTTTGTACTGATTTTGTTTTGATCTTTTACAATATTATGTTGATGTAATTTTATTGTCTCTCTTACTCAAAAAGAAAACTACTTTGTAGAGAATATAACTGATGCTTAACATGCTTTATGGTTGTCACACCATACAGTAAATTTTCATTTTGAGGATCCAGGATTTTTACCATAGTAATACTTATCTGGCATTATCTCATAATGTTTTTAATCAGATGTTCTTCAAGATTGTGTTTGTTTTTCATGGGGAAAAAGAACTTTGGATACTGTTCATTATCATTTTTTTATTATAAAAATTTCCTTGCTGCAAGTATTCAACAACTATCTGATTCCAATCATCTTGCCATATTAACTTTTTTTTTAAGGGTCATAGCATCAGCCGGGACGTGAAACTGCAACCCGGGCAACCACCTGAAAGTGCAAGGCAGTCGCGCTGACCTCTCGACCACCAATGCAAGACAAACTTTTGGAAACTTTAAGGCTATAGATGATAATGATTATGAACAAACATTTATAGTTTAACTGATATGTTTAATTTTTTTCAGATATACTTTTTTAACAAAAGAAAATTATTTTCAATTTTATCTTTACTTTGTTTTACAATACTTCATTAAAAACATTAATTCAAAACATAATTAATTGAAAAAAAAAAACAATCTTTGCAATTAAAGAAATGCAATAAATCCAACTAAGTAGAAATAAATATCTAAAACATAAGATGTTTTTAGAACATTGAAGCTAAAAAATGTATTTTATAAAATAAGCAACTAATTCTTCATTAAATCTGTACAATTAACCTAATTTTGTTAATGAATTTAGTTCAAGTGACAATATTATTATTTGAAATACTAAGCTAACTTTTAATTAAAAAAAAAATACAAAATATAATAAAGTTATTTATAGATGTTTTCTTTTTGGAATCAGTGAATTTAAAATTTTCTAATTTTTTACTAAAAAGCAAATATATTAGAATGAAGTCCAACTTTAAACAGTAATTATGTATTATGAAACAAATATTTAATAATATTACAGTTAAAAATAAATTGATGTACAAAGTAAGTATAGAATTATCTTTCTGTTTTGTAATATTAGGAATAGTTTCCTTCTAACAAAAATTCTGATATCTAGATTCTTTAATTAGAATTAAAAAAATAAGTTATTAAAAGAGTTAATTAAATTCACGTAAAGCCTCTTTTTAGAAATATTAACAAATTCACCACTTTTTTTTATTTTGCTGTGATATCATATGCAAATGCAATTAACAACTCTACTTTGAAAACTTTTAAGAAAAAAACATTTTATTGTACATATATGTAAACATAATATTACATTTGACAGACCTGCAGTCTTCTTCAGAGTCACATTTACTTTATTTTTTTGGCTCTGGAAAAGACTGCAGGACAGTTGAAAAATGTAAGATTGTATATATATATAATTCAAACAAATTTATTTAACACAGTATTCAAAATTAAACAATATATTCTTTACTGGAAGTACTTTCCATTGGTTCAATGACAATCATCTATCAAACATTAATATAAATGTACAGAAAATAAAAACTTGCATTACCCATCATTCAATCCTTTCAAATTTCCCATAATTCTGTTGTTTTTATATTAGCTGATTGTCTATTCATTAAACCATCTCTATTCCTAGATATCATCATTGCCTCCTTAATTTTTCATTTTTCATTACATCTTTCAATTTGAATAATTTTTGCATCTTCATTATTAAATTTAAAGCAATAATTACATGCTCTATTGTGATCAAAAATAATTGATGGAGTATTGATATTTACCGAAGATACATTTTTTTCTATACACATTTATGTAAATAAATCAATTATTTTATATAGCGCGAAGTTTTATAAACTGTAATAGCTAAACAGCATTAAGCTGTTGCACATGCGCTTTGCAGATTTTAACTATAAATGACTGAATACAAACACTTCAAACACATGATATAATGTCTTATGATCATTATATCGTTTTTGTAATGTACATTTTGATTCCCCTATATATTTCATTCCACAACCACATTACAACACACACACACACACACACACATATATATATATATATAATAAAACTTAATTCAAATTTAAAAATATAGACATTTAATGGTTCTAGTTATATATGTATATAATAAAAGATTTTTGCCAAAAAGTGTTCAAAGTAGAGCCTTTTTCAATTAACATTTTTACTATCAAGAGATAATGAAGGATTTTAGCTATTAAAGTTAATCTATACAATGACAGGTTTTCATAAAAATCAATAAAAATGTAAGCTTACTGATTTAGAATCAAAGGTATGACTTGTTTGTTTACTACTTTTTCTTTATATGTATTATGAACAAAATATTTATGTTCAAATCTTTATGTTTAGTTAAATTTTATTAAAAATTTATGTTTAATTATTTGAGTATATAATTCCTTTTTATTTTTTTTTTGAAAAAGAGCCCTAGTAAGATTTTCCTCTATATTTGAACATTTTGTTTCTACAATTAAACTTCTCTTCTATATGTTGATAAAATTTACATTATTTATTATAAATGTAAGCTTTCAACTAATAGACATTCTAAAAGCCAATATTTCAACTTTGTAAAATATAAAAACTAAAAGCTAACTTGTGTTGTTAACGATTATTAAAACAGGCAAAACTCTCCATAAAGTAGTACCACTCAGTGCAAGCCAGAAGTAATCTATGGATGTCAGACAGCTTGTGCATAAAATCCCTATCTAGTGGATACTCATGCAATATCTCCAGACTAGTTTCTAGCTTGAAAATTTCATGTGATAAGCCTTGGATCTAAGAGTACTGCACTTAGATCTTAAGATCTCTCTAGATCTAGGTGAAATTATAAGATTCTAAGATCTAGGTGCAGTTTTCTCAGATCCAGGGTTCCTCACTGATGAAAGCCACAAGTAAGAAAATAGTCTGGAGACATTGTATAAGTAGGCACAAGATATGGATTTATGCACAAGCCTTCTGGTATCCATTGATTACTCTGGCTTGCACTGAGTGGCACTACTGCATGAAGAGTTTTGCCTGTTTTAATAACAATTATGAAAAAGCATAAGAAATGGTGATCATGTGATGTTTAGTGGTTTAATACCAATCCTGCCTAATAGGATAGTTGTGGTTATGATTATTAAAGAACCATAGTCATCAAAATGTATGGGTACTGAACTAAGTTCAGACCTATATGACTATATAAGCTAATGAGCTTGGATTAAAAATATTGTGTTTTCAATTTTATTCTCATAGATTTGTAGTTAAGTAGAGATAAAAGGTGGCTACCGGAGAGTTGCATTTGATCTTAAGATCTAGGTGATAGAGATCCTAAGATCTAGGTGTAGTGCTCTCAGATACTAGGCTCCTCACTAACAAAAGCAACAAGCTAGAAACTTGTCTGGGAATATTTGATGAGTAGGCACTAGATAGGGATTGTATGCACAAGCCTTCTAGCATCCATTGATTTCTCTGGCTCATACTGAGTGGCACTATTGTATAGAGAGATTTGCCTGTTTTAATAACAGATCTGAGCAAGCATAAGAAATGGTGATCATGTGATGTTTAGTGGTTGTTAACTATAACAACTGGATTTTACATATGAAATATAATTCTATCCAATCAAAAAATACATTTGTAGTCATGTAGGTTTTTAGTATAAAATAATTATTTTACAAGAAAATTACATAAACAATCTTAAATATGTAAGAAAAAGTTACCAACAATTACAATTTTTATTTCGAACAAAAAATGATTTAATTATCTTTCTACTAACCTATCATCCAATAAAAAATAGTTTCTATTTAGCTCAAAATGAGATAAACCTGACATTTTGATATTCAAATAGCGTATTGTAATTTTCTAAGAGCTCTCTAATGCTGAAATTTTCAATTTTTTAATTCGGCTTATAATTTTAAAATAATTTCTATGATAAAGTAAAACTGTGAATGGTAATATAAATAGTGATGTAAGGATATAACTATCACAGGAGCATCATATTGTCCCAAACACGCCAAAATAAATAAGTTTGTAGTTACAAAACAATAACATATAATGAAATTTGTTTTTAAATCAAAATATCAATTATGTAAATAAAAATAATACATTTATCAATACACAATTTTTTATTTTAGCCTTTATTTTAAAAATTGTATTTAAAGAAAAAAAAAACTATTTTTAATTGTTTTTGTTTTTTTAAAAAATCATTAACATTGTAAATCCTAAAAGTGATTTTTTAAAAAAAAATATTAAGTCAACATTCAATTGGAAAAAAAAAACCCCATTCATAATGAATAATACCGTTATAGAAAAATATTACTTCTTTCTGTCATTAGATATATACATACATCTTTACCCCACTTAAAAATTGTCTACTTAGCAATGTTTTGCAATAGCAATCATCATCAATTTGTACCCACTACTTCAATGTACAATCGATTATGTGCTATAACGATCGGGAAAAATTTCAAAAAAATTTTTTTGGGGGCAGCCATATTGAATTTTGCATCACTGATGATGTCAGAAATAGCTATATTAAATTCATTTTACCCAAAAGCAAAAGTATATTTTTGTAATATGTATACAGGTAATAACTTTGCTGTAATTGTATACACATACAATATTTTATTCATAAAATGCTTAAAATATCTATAATTACTGAGTCTATAATACTGTATACATCATATATAATAAATAACACAGGAAATGTTCATCCACTTCTTCTTTTAAAATACATATATATGTTCTACAATAATATCAACAAATTAAAAATCCTTCTCCTTTTTCTTTTCAAAAACTTTATTTTCTTATCTCAATACTGAACATATACAGTATATATATTTATATAATACAAAACTCCAATGTTACAACATTGATTTGTAATTAAATAATGTAAAAGAAAGAGTAATAAAATATAGCAGTGGGAGAGAGATATCCTTGAAAATGACTGTATGAAGATAAACAGTTGAAACATTGGAGTGTTGTATGAATTAAATACTGCATATATATATATATATATGTGTGTGTGTGTGTGTGTGTTCAGTATTGAGATAAGAAAATAAAGTTTTTGAAAATAAAAAGAAGGATTTTTAATTTGTTGATAATACTGTATACAAATACTCCAATATATAAATACGGTACAGGACAAATAAAATACCATCATCACAAACTTTCAGGAAAACACTAAATATGAATATTAAACAGTGTATGTATGTTTCTTAAGTACGATATATAATTATGTAAAAATAGTTATTGATTTTGTAACTTTGTTAATAAACATGTTGTTTACTCTCAAGATGTTTCAAATCAAAAGAAAAACAACATTTTAAAATGCAAATGTCAAATTAGAAAAGTTTAAAAAGAAAAACAGATTGCATTTAATTAATAATCTTTCTACTCGAATGGGGAGGGGGAATTATTACACTACTAAAAATATACAGTAAGAAAAATAAACCTACCAGTATGTTTTAGAAAATTAGAAGTTAAATTTTTTACTTTTTAAATAAGTTGATTTTTTTTTCTAAAGTTGACTGCTTTACGATAAGCATTAAGCATTTTGTAACTGTGGAGTACAGTAATAAGTCTTTATGTTCAATTAAATAATTAATAATTAAACATTGTTCTTTAATTTGAATAATTTCACATAAGTAATAAACATAAATGTATAGTAGTAATATATACTGTAATATAAATTTAAAAAAAAAGCACTTCACTATGGATTTTTTTTTTTCATTATGATGAAAAACCTATGCGGAAGAATATAAAAACTTTTAAATTCAAATTTAGTTTCACTTTTTCATTTTTTTTTTGCTGTTCTGTACTTTTTAAAGTGAAAATATACCCTTTTTTTCTAGTGATATAAAACTTTTCTTTTTAGATACCTTATTTAGTCATCATTGTCATGAAAAAATCAAGAAAATCTTTGAGCTTGGAAACCAATGTGGATATTTTACGTCGACTGAAACTGACAAATTTTTTTCCCATAGACCGCCATTATAATCACGTATTTTGTATACAATATTCTTGCTTAACGATGAGTTTTTGCGAACCAATTGTCATCGTTAAGTGGGGTAAAGGTGTATATATATATATATGATTGTAATCAAATATATTCCAATGAAAGCTATGTAAGCATTACTTACTTAGTAAAAGATAAACTTTCAGTACTTTTGTAAAAAAAAAAATTGTAAGTAAACAGAAAATATTTTTGGTCAAAATTGGGGAAAAAATTGTGCAATGCAAAAGTATATATTTCCCTAAGTAAGAAATTGATTTTTGTCTTTCTTGATGTATTGATAACTTCTGATAAGCTGGACCAACTGATGATTGCTGGTTTAGTATGCAATATGTATATTGGTAATTATTTATCTTTTCAACATATATTTATGTTCAGGTGTAGGAGTGTTATGAGATAGAATGGAGTGTTGTAGGTTGTGTGAAAATATGTGCTCGTATGGCCTATATATATTATATATATATATATATATATATATATATATATATATATATATATATATATATATATATATATATATATATATATATATATATATTGATACAGGTATATAATAAGCTTGTATTTCAGTTATTACATAATACAGATATGTTTTCCCATTCTTCATATATGTATTAAATGGATTATGTTCTTTACATGAGGTGTCAGATTTAGTTTTTGTCAACATAGGTGTGATGAGAATCTTGGCCTCAGGGTGGCCTTTCAGCATTCCATCATCAGATTTTCTATTGGATGAATGGTTGAAGAGTTGGAATTTGGAGTGGATTGAAACCTGTCCAATAAATAATGAAGATTGCTTTACCTTAATATATATCTGAGTATGTATATAATTTACTTTAATAATTTGTTTCAATGTATATATATTGTAACCTTTCCATTAATCTAACTAGTCATAAATAAATCAAGCCCCAAAATTGATGCACTATAATCTGACTCTGTGACATTCTCTTATGATAATCAACTAATCTAGACTCATGTTTGGCACTGTAATCTACCTTTATGACCTGCCCTTTGAATGCTGGAATCATATATATGAATCTGGCCACACATTTTCATGGCACCAAATCCACCCTTTGTAACCTACCATACTCTTATTATCAAGAATATAATCATAAAGAAACAAAAAGGTTAAACTAACAAATTGATTCCTGTATTGAATAAAACTAGCATGAAACTATAGATCTAAAGAAGATCACAAGGTGATTAATAAAGATAATAACTTCTGGTCAAACCAGCTTTAAAATCCACACAAACAAAATGTGATGAATTAAAATTGATATTCAGCAAACTAATACATAACTAATAATTATATCTCTGGAATGATTATGAAATTAAACTTATAAATGAAATTATAAGTAAATTATGATGTAGGTGATTAAATGGATGCTGAAAAGAAGTAATACTTAAATAGTAAAATGAAATAAGTCTAAGAATAAAGAGAAAAGAACAAAGATGTATGAGAAGAAGAATTAATGAATAGTTAATTTGATAAAGAATAAAAGTTAATGTATGATTAATTAATTATGATAATGAATTAATGTCAAATGAGAATGAATAAATAAAGGAATGTGAACAATGTTGATGATGGAGACTGAAATCTTAGATTATAAACTAATAGTGTATTAAAGGGTATGAAGATAAGCTAAATAAAAAAATAAGGATTCCAAGCTTGACACAACCAGAATATTTACCATAAAGTTAAAACAAACTATACATTTTTATGACAAAAAAAATAATTTATACCTTAAAGTTTGGTTGAATTTCATAAAACAGTGAAAGTAATCTAATTCAAGTCCAAATGTAATTAATAACTAGCTATAAAATTTATTACAAATTCAAATTCTGTCTTGAAACTTAACAACTAATTCTTCTCAGGGTTCAAACACTCAAAGATCATTCTCCAAACTATACTTGGATCAGTGAGAGGGATTTTACCACTAGCCAAATAAAATGCACAAAACAGCTCTCAATATAAACTTAAATTAACAACTATATTTAGCAGTTACACATAAACTTTATCAAGATCAGTGAATGATAGCTCTACGGGTTCTACTAAATCGATTAAATAAATATTATGTTTATCTTTTAATATATTACTTAAAATAATATGTACTCTAAATTATTAACATTTTGCTTATTGTGTGATGATGCATTAGATGTACTCTTAAGCGAATGGGCTTAACCAAAATTATTTTGGTATCTTAACCAATAGTGAAATGTACTATATGGGTCAATGATGATTTCAATATATAATCTTCTGATATGTTGATAAAAATAACAATAATAGTGTGTATGGTGATTATCAGTAAGACTACAGACAACTAAATAAATTTAACACAACAAGATTTATTTACAATATTTACAAATTTTAATTCAGAGACATGGCAAAATATAAAACCAATACATTGAATTAAACTCCAGGATGGCAAACACTTGGTATCACATTGACTATATTCTTAGTCAATATGACCAACTTATACAATAAAATTCAAAGTATCACTTATTACTGTTTAGCCTTCTTAAGGAATAAGATAATGAAACCTTATTTAAGCTGAACTAGCACTTAAATTACAAAAAAGCAACAGGGTATTTAGGACTTTAAGATATGTACCAATTTTAAATCTAGAATTTGAAAGTTATAAAATAGTGCATTATACCAAAGCCATATCTTTATCAGAATATGATAAGGGCAAATATCATGTTCTGCACAATTAATAATTGATTAAAATTTGTGATGAATAGGTTTGGTGTATTAAAGTAGGAACAGACATCATAAGTCAAATACACACATGTCACTAAAACATTGCCTATGTACATGACCTAATCATTGAATAGTTAACTGATCTTACCAATCCATTGGAAAATCACTACTTAATGAAGATAAATCCACACTGCCCACATGCATCTCTTGCTCTTACATCCATAATTTCTACAATTACAAGTAGGTTTGGGGTTTGGTCTGTCTATAAACTGATGAAGATCCTACATCATAAAACTCGATTACAATTAGGCAAACACTGTAGCTAGATCAGTGTTCCTTAATCTAACATCATCTTATTCTTGCCATTAGATTTTGAACTACTATACCTCACCATACATGGTGGAAAACTAACTCTATAACCTCATGAGGGATTAAACAATCAAAGGGAGGCTCTACAAAACAACATGATTGTGTATAATAATATGGCCAATTCTAATACCTCTCTATAGGTATACATATGTGGGCTTAGCCTCTTTGTGGAAAATAGAATTCAAACCAAGGATATCCTTTCTTTTAGGATTAATTATGCTAACTAAGCATTAATTATTACTCAGCCTCTACCATACTATCCTCTCATGGAATCAGCAATGGGTGATTCTCCATTAGCCCATGCTCAATATTAATATTAATCTATTTGATGTCATTATATGTAGCATATACTTAGCAGCTAAAAGCTATCACAAATCATTCTTAATACCATAGCAAGGTAAAACAACACCAGTAATAAAAGTGGAAATATAAATATTCCATTTCACAATGCAGAAACCATGAATGTATTAATAGACCAACCAAAATATATGTCAAATGAATCATTAATTATTTTAAAATAACCAACTATACTTTTGTTATAGCAAGTACTATGCATGTAAACAACAAAGATCAACCTGCATTTGTATTCAAAGTGGACATGTTCATTTCTATGCAAAATTAAGAAAAAAAACAAGATTAATTTTTTTTTCATATAAGAAAATAATTAGGTCATTGTAGTATATCTTTGACAAAATGTCTGCATGTTCACCCTTTAAGAATATACACTGAAATCTGTTTTAAAATATGAGAGGTAAATCTCTCTCTCTCTCTCTCTCTCTCTCTCTCTCTCTCTCTCTCTCTCTCTCTCTCTCTCTCTCTCTCTCTCTCTCTCTTTCTCTCTCTCTAGATAAATGACATTTAATATTATGTTTTCCCTTAATTGGGAAGACAGCAATAATATGTGTAATAATACATGTATGTAGTTTTATACATCTTTACATCCCTTTTACTAAACACATTCTATATCATATTTTTTTTTTTATAATAATATATTTTAAAAAAATTCCCAAATGACACATGAAGTAAGTATTATAAACTAACATAGCAATAATAAAAAAAAAATAAACAGACATTTTCTTCCATTATATTTTATCCTATCAATGAAAGTCCATTTCATCCTTGTGAGCTAAAATGATAAGAACTGATATTATGATGAGCAAGCATTCCCAAATAATGCATATATATATATATATATATATATATATATATATATATATATATATATATATATATATATATATATATATCCTGTTCGATGCTAATATAACAAGGCAATATTCAAATGTTTTCCAGTGTATGACAATTAAAATCGGTTTATCCATGTTTTAATCCAGATAATTTTCCTTGAAAATGACTTTAAAGTTTCATTACAATTAATATATTCAATTTTTTAAAATTATTGATTATGTTCTTTTCTCTGCAGTAAATGTCTGTAACAACTTTAAGTAATTTGGACATTTTTCAAACATTTTATTAAATCTTATTTATACGTGTTGCACAGTAAACTTTTAAAAGTAAATATTTATTTTTATTACATTTCCATTGGCAAAATAATAACTGTTTAGTAATACTAAGAATAATTTATCCAATTATAAATATGATATCCTTAGCATTTTAATTAATCTGTAATCTTTCATTTCTATCATTACACAAGTTAAGTTGCACTAAAATGACCTGGCAGATGAGTTTTTATTTATGAAGAAAGAATAGAGAACAAAATTACATAATCTTCTTTTAACTTTATTAAAATTATATGATATAAAAATGACTTTTGAGTTTGTTTATAATATCTTCTGAAATCTTTCTTTAAAATTATTTCGAATTATTTTATTGAAATTATCATTTATAAGTAAGCACATTTTTCTACTTAATAATAAATATAGCATAAAAATCAACATTGTCAACTTTTTCTTTATAAGTCCAAATAATTTATGCATCATTTTAAAATCTGAAAATTAACCAATATCAATAAAATAAAAATAATTCCTTACATTTTCTTGAATTGTTCTGGGTTTGAAATAACTTATTATCCAGATAGTAACCATTTCTTTTTTTGCAGTTTGATTTTCAGGAACCATCCAATCGATGGAAAAGTGGTGTTTAAAATGATAGCAAGACTTTGAGATTTCTATTCCATAATTTTAGATAACATTATATTACAATCCTTATTCAATTAAATTTCAATTTTTTTTTATTTTTCAGCTTTTTCTTTCTTATTTTATAAGAGTAGAATCGAAGTCTGTTGTTTCTAGTTTTCTTTTTCTTAACCACCCCCCTCCTACAACTTTGTTCAATCATATATAGATTGTATTACAAAGCATTGTGGTAACAAATGGAACAATAACCTTAGTGTGAATATATTAATATTACCCCCCCCTCTACCTTTTTTTTAATAACTACCCATAAAATCAAAGATTATTTTCAATTCACTACAAAAAATATGCTTAAGGATTAACTATAACAATTAATTTTACAAGATCTACAAATTTAATTAATTTATTTATTTATTTCAATTGCTATTCAACAATAATAAAATAGCAATATATTTATTTCTCAATTAATAATAAATACTTTTAAATTGTTATTTTATCCCTAGTTTCAAACCTACACTGGGTTTGAAACCTCTTTTCCACTCAAGCAGATTTCCTAGTGCATCCAGAACAGTCTTTATTGAAAGCCACTTGTTAGGATTTTATTGCTAAATATATTATTATGATTTAAAATTTTGGATTATTAATACAGGGACCTCAATAAAAGGTCACAATATATATATACACACACAAGCATATACTATTTTTAAAATTTAATTCAAACACAATAATCGGAATCTGTTAATAAAATCTATTGGCATTTTTTATCTTAAATTACGTAAAAATAAAATAACACAGTAAAAACATAGATAAACCTTCCAGATGTTCTTAGAATTGCAAAAAAATTTCAGGAACATATGCGCTGGTACTGATAGATTTAGCTTCAGCTTGCCTCCTATACTAAACAATTTATTAAATAATTCAAACGATAAAATGTCATCAATGTACACCGTTCAAGTTGTTTACAAAATTACATGTTGTGCCCCATCTTGCATTTCTTTGTGTTACAGTATACATCTACTAGATTCAACCAATATACATTCTTATACAACAGCTCAAAACAAAATAATAAATATAAATTCATTTTCCTCAATCATGAATTCATTACAGTCTATACTTTTAGTCTCTCTAATGTGAGGATGATTTGTGTCAAAGGAGATGATAGAAAAGAAAATATAAGAAGACTTGGGCAATTGCAAAAAATCAACAGAAAAAAAGCCATACTTCCCATTGTCAAAAAAAATGAGCATTTAAGTACCATATTTACATATTTTAGTCTCATTTACATAATAAATTCCATCCATGTATAGGCATAGTTTTCCACTGCTAAATTAGTGGCGGTGATCTGCCAAAGCATACTTAGTGTATTATAAAAGTTCTTAATTTCAACGTTTATCTTTCTGCAAGAACTACATTAATTAAAGAAAAGAAAATTAAATACTTAGAATTTCCAATTTTTTCAAATATATTTTGAAAAGAAATTAATGAACTTTTATCTTTATTCTATTATTTTATTTTATTTTTTTCCCTATGTGTCATAGCATCAGCCGGGAAGCGAACCCGCCAACCCACGACAACCGCTTGCAAAGCAGCTTTTATTTTTATGTAGAATTTTTATATAAAAAGCAATTGATACAATTATTTTATTTTAGTAACATGTAAAAAAAAATACGAAGTTTAATTTTTATAAGTTGCTAAATTGCTTTTAAAAAAATCAAACTTTAGAAGTGAAAAAAAAAGTTATGGTGATTTATTTATTTATATAAGTAAAAGTTGTAATTCAACTTTTTTATTCAGTGACATATGTTTTTATATTTTTATTGGCCGTAAAATACATTTGATACTTATAAATTGCTTATTTTTCTATTTTGTGGTATACATAAACATTCATGCTTCCACACATTTGGCTGCAATAAATTACGTCAATCAATACTTTGGTAATCTGCAAGGTGCTTTAACTTGTCATTTAAGTTGTTAAATCAATATATTCTGTCAGTTCTGTTTGTTCGGATCAAAACAAAGTAATGTGAAAGATATTTTGTTGTTATATATCCTATCTGTAAAGCTTTGCATTTTTATTATATATATATATCCAATTTCTGAAAATATTTAAAAATATTATGTATATCTGAGCACTTATAGCATATATGTGTAGAAATAATAATCTGGACCAACTGATGATTGCTGGTTTAGCATGAAATACATATATTGGTGATTATTTATCTTTTCAACATATATGTGTTCAGGTGTATCAGTGATATGGGATAGGGTGGAGAGTGTGTGGCATGTGAAAGTCTATGCTTATATACCCTATATATTAAAAATATTGTTTGTACTGTTAATGAAGCTATATTTAAGCAAAAATTTAAAATTTGTTCGATACCTGACACTTTACCGTATTAATTATACGTTGAACTATTTCCATCATTTAATATTAGGTATTAAATAGACCCAGAAAGAGACCATATGTGAGATGGATGGATTAAATAAGAAAGTGTGCAGGGGTGATGTGGAGAAGAGAGGTTAAAGATCGGAGAAGATGGATTAAACTTGGAGAGACCTTCATTCTGCAGTGGATTGATAATGGTTGATGATGATGATGATGATGATGATTGAATATTTTAATAAATTATCAGTTCTTACTTACATATCTGAAATGTGGACACTTAACAGAAGATCAATACAGAGGACCACTCAAAAAATTATGAAGAGATGTATATTTGTAGTAACAAGAAGAGATGGAATACAAAATACATAGATGTAAATATAAATGTTATTGATATAATTGAAAGAATTAAAAGATTGAAATGGAATTGGGATGAAAATATTTCTAGAAGAGATGGTAATAGAAGGACAGTTGAAATGTTAACCTGGATTCCAAGAGATTATATAAGACCTAGAAAGCAGATACACATGAGATAGATGGAAGAAGTAAAGAAGTGTGCTGTAATGATCAAACAAAGAGGCTAGAAATCAGAGAAAATGAATAGAACTTGGAGAGATCTTCATATATAATGGTTGAAAATGACTATGATGATGGTTGAATGTCTTTAGAAAAATTCAAACTTTTTTGAACTTTCCAAATGCTATCAACTATTAGTAATACCACATGTGTTAGCATATAACACAATGTTTTGAGGGTGTTATTCTTCCCTCTTCTTCAAGTTTTGCACTACTGACATTTTTCTTTGACAGAACTACTCAGCTGTTGATCGTTATCTTAAAATTCAACATTCAAGGATCTAAAGATCCTGGTTTTATTCCCATGCTATTACTGTCACTGGTCAGCCCAGAAACCCGGAAGTAAAGTCGAGAATAAGATCACTTGAAATATTGTGTTATATACTAACCTGGGTGATACTACTAACAGTGGAATGTATTTGGAGAGTTTATTTAAAATTTATATATTTTTAAAAAGTCATTCAATATAATGGAAATAGTCCAAAAATAATTAGCACTAAAATGCAACCAGCATTAACCTTCAGGCAAATTTTACTTTACACCGACATTAATCTTAATTGAAGCAGCTTTAACATTATATTCAAATAAAGTTTATAAGAATAAAGGTTTTTTCTAAATTAAATAAAAGTTGTTTTTGTTTACAACTTCTACTTTCTATAATGCTATCAAATCTTTTATCTTATTAATGCCTTTTAAATGCAATCTTTCAAAATCTTCTTTAGGATTTACCTTAATGTTTTCAGTAACGTTAGTTTTTCCTTTCGAGTATTTTAGTAATAATTTATTCTTAATAATGTCATAATATATTTTTTAATTATTACAGTGTAATTTCTCATCTCTGTATTACGTTTTTACTAATAACAGCCGAAAGGTCATCGCAGCCGTCTTGCAAGCAAGTAGTTGGTTGCAGACGGTTGTGGTTTCGCCTCCCCGACGATGCTATGACATATGAAAGAAAAACAACAATACTAGTAACACTGGAAACAATAATTGTGAGGAAATAATATAATTTTTGAAGTACTATTTACAATTTATGCTAATATGTTACAAATTATTACCATAATGAAAAAATATCAGTCAATTTTTACAAGTTATAAGATTCACACTCAACTGTTCTGATTAATTATCTTGAGAAAAAAAATACTATATAAAACATAAAACGCATTTTTGTTTAAACATTATTAATAGATTTATATGATGTCACAGTTTAAATCTTCATTTCAGCAACTATATTTTAATAATTCTATTTTGTAATGTGTCATATATACACTAGAGATATCTAAATTTATTTGTTCTTAATCATGCATGACAAAGCATATCTACAAATATATGGTGTAATTCTACATTGTACGCATGTGAATGTTTGTAATATGTACATTACTAATATATATCACTAATATAAAGATTAATTATAATGACGGATATGTGCCTTAGCAATGTCTAAATAAATTTGAAATCACCATCGTTGGCATTGGATTGATCCCTTCTAAAGACTGATTATTTTTTCTCAATGTAGCAAAGAATAAAATATTATTTAACTTATAGATAACATTTTGATGAGTATATATAACCAAATAATTATATTATTTTATTAATTGATTTAGTTTATTGTATTAAATTTCCCTTATCAATTTTTGAGTAGTTTTTAAGAGTATAGAAAGATTTCATTTTAATACTAAGTTACTCTTATTAAAGGTCTTTCTTTTAAGTTTTATGCACTGATTTATTTCATTCATTATATTTTTATATATTTGGTCTTTTAACTAAGTATTTATAATTATTAATGTATAACAAATGATTATAATAAATCACTATTTTTGTATGGAAAAGTGATAGAACACTGTTTAATTCATTTCCATTCTGACTTACCTTTTATAACGTAGATAATATTCTGTTAAACATTAAAACATTATTAAAGTATTTAACAAATAATTGGTAATAACCTGAGTATCATGAATTCATTATATACCATCATAAAGAGTTAAGCCATATTAATTTTAAATGAAAATAATGCATTTTAAATTTTTTTAATGATTTTAATAATATTGTTTTTCCGTTTTCCAGCTTTATTTGTTTTTAATGCACATAATCTTTTTTTAAAAAAAACGGTTACATATAAGGGGCTTGATTATGTCCTATACATGAGGTGTCAGAGTGACCTATAGTCAACATGGGAAAGATAATGTTGGCATTAGTGTGAGCTTTGAGCATTCAATCTTCAGATTTTCAATGATATTGATGGCTGAAGAGTTGGAGGGTGGAGTATATTGGAGCCTGTCCATTAAAGTATAAAAGTTTATCTTAATATAAAACTGAGTACTGATTGTATATATGTGTAGAGAAGATAATCTGGGTCAATTGACAAATTCTGGTTTAGCATAAAATACTTATATTAGTGATTATTTATCTTTTGGACAAATGTGGGTTCAGGTGTATCAGTTGTATGAGGTAGCATGGAGAGTGAAAGTCTGAGTTCAAAGCCCTTTATAATTACATTTATGATACAGGTATGGAAAAGGCTGTGATAGAGTAGGGAAAGTGTTATTTCAGAGACTTTCCCTAATGTTATTTTTTAATTATTATTACACAATAATCTAATAGAATAATCTATATTATAACTTGATATGTCAATGGTTTTGTGCTTTAAGATGCTTTTAGATTAAAATATCACTATGCAATTTACAAATCGAATATCAAATTGGAAATTATATTTATTGGTTATTACAATAACTGCATTTACTATTTTTATGCGATAAACTGTGGTAGAACAACTATTAAATTTAGTTTGATTTGCTGCAACCTGGAGTGCAAAATTTTTGATAAATAACTTATAATAACCACAGTATCATCAATTCTGTGAGACACCATCTTTTTCTTGCAATAGGTTAAATAGATTTGTACAATTCAAAATTTGATTATAACATTAGGCACACAATAGACTCAAGCCCCGATTTAGCATGGTCAGTGAAAGTTGATATATTTATAAAAATGCACTCTAAACTTAACTGATTTAAGTCCTCTAGATGGAGCCAATGATTCCAATTAACTCTTTTTCTGGCTTCCCATTTCATTTTCTTTTTTCTAGTTTAGGAAATTAATTTTCTCTAAAACTATCTCTATTAAAAAGGGGAGTTTCTTAGCTCTCTTTTCATATACAAGCTATATCAACAATGTAATCACAAGTAAAAATAAGTTCAACTTTTATAAAAATGCTATGTAAATATAAGCCATTGAAATTACAAAAGATTTCTACAGAGATTTTACCTTTTAATGAAAGTTTTCATTTCACTTAATTTTGGTGAATGAATGAGAGAGACTGGTTGTTGGGAGGGCCTCCAGGGACCTAAATCCTAGTTTTTTTGAGGGAGGGGGCTGGGATGAGGGTGCTGTGGTTATCGTTACCAATGTTACTTTTTCTCATTCACAAGATAGGAAAATTTAACATTATTTATGGCGATTTTTTATCATCGTAAATGATTTTATTCTTGTATTATTGCAAAATAAGTTGCAGTTTGGTCTCATGATTCTAATTGCAAGTGATTCAACTTATTTAATTTTATTACTTCGGAATGTTGTTATTGATAGGACTGGTGATTTTCATGATGGATTAGAATGATTTTCAGCAGGGGCATTTTGAAGCTTGGATTTTTTTTGCTTGTTCTCTATAATTTTTTCATAATCTTTCCAAAGTATTCAGAATTGCTCTCTTGTGAAGATATTCGAGGCCATTTGGAAGAACTGAACAGTAGATTGATTTAGTTCATATTTTATGTCATCTCCAAGTGTTTTCCTATTTCTAAACTTATCTACCACAAATTGGATTTCTCAATTATTGGACTCCTAAAACACTATTCATATTTGAACTCTAGACTTTAAAAATAATTCCTAATTGTACTTTCTAATTGAAATTTTCATTACACTCGACTTTGTTGATTGGATGAGAGAGTCTGGGAGCCCCCTCCCCCTCTGAGGCCTACATCCTGGTTCTTTTGAGGGGGCGGCCTTGGATAACAGTGCTGTGAGTATCGTTACCAACGTTGATTTTCTCTTTCACGTGAAAGAAATAAACGCTATTTATAGCAGTTTTTTTTAGCGTTATTGTTATAAACGATTTTCTCCCAGTATTATTGCAAAGTAAGCTGCAGTGTCTCCGAATAATTTTAATTGTAAGTGATTCACCCTATTTAAATTTATTATTTCCAATGTTGTTATCTCCCAAGTGTTCTCCTATTCCCAACTTATCTATCGCAAGTTGGATTTCTCAATATTGTACTCTTAAAACTCTACTCATATTTAAAGTCTAGATTTTACAAATAATTCATAATTGTAACATTCTTTTGTCTTTAATGGTTAATCTTCTTGTGGATTAATGCTCTGAGTTGTCACGGGTTGATCAATTTCTGGAAATGCTATGGACAAAAAAATTCAATGTGTCATTTCAAATCTCCATATTACATTATATAAATCAATATTTACCTTGTAAAACATTTTATACTCAATAAAGTCTTTTTTTTTTTTTTTAAAAAAAAAAAAAACTGAACTGATTTATTCAAGTTTTTTAAACTCTTACTGACGTGTGAGTGCGCAGATATTTATAATATTTAAAGGAATAGCGCACTATCAGAGTTCGACTTCCCGATCTAATATTTTCAAGATTTTCAGTGCTTTATAATGATAGATTTACATTTATAAGTTGTGTTTGTCTGATTGTGGATGGTTACAAATGAGACACTCTCTTTTTCCTGCGATAGGTTAAATAGATTTGTACAATTCAAAATTTGATTATAACATCAGGCCCGCAATAGACTCAAGCCCTGATTTAGCATGGTCAGTGAAAACTCTTACTGAGGTATGAGTGCGCCGAGATTTATAATATTTAAAGTTATAGTGCATTTTCGGAGTTCGACTTCTGGTTTAATAATTTGGTATATACAAACGTAAACAAGTTAAAGCCATTCTCATTTTGAAAGAAAATAAAATGCATGAATGGATAGAAAAGCAAAACAATAAAAAGTTAGAAAATTGTAAAAAAAAAAAAAAAGAAACGATCTGAATCAAATTGCTCTCTGTCAATAAGAAAATCGTAATGCGATTGTAGCAACATATAATCTCTCTACCTCTCTCTTTTTTATTATAAATAATACAAAGTGATAATTGACGATTTATGACAAATGGAATTCATGCTAATTTAAATGAAAAAAGTCTGTTAGAGAAATGAAAATGGAGAGAGAATAATAAAATGATATTTAATTTAGTTATACATATTATTATAGAATGTATTAATAAACTGAATTTAAAAGTTATTAATTTTTATTCATCTTTCATTTCATCACATATCTTTTATTACTACATAATTAAAATTAATTACACATTTATTTAATAAAATTATAAAAACAATGGTAAAATATGCAGTTAGTGGCATATAAAAAACTATTTACTACAATATACTGTATACATATTTATGTAGAAGTAGAAAGTTATATGCAATCATATGTCACCGCTAGAGCAAGGATTGTATTATTTGCAACCGAAGATGGAAATATTATTAAACGCCTTTATAATTATTATTATATAATAACAATGAAAAAGGACATTTTAAAATACTAAGTCGATGTAAAAAAATACAAAAGTAATATGAATTAGAATACTTATTCTTTAAGTACAATATAAAAGTTAATCTAGAATTGCAGTTTGTAACAACACCTCCCCCCCCCCCATACAAAAGTATATATCTCCACTATAGACAATACTCACAATTAAAAAGTTTTAGAAGATAATAATTCTTATTTTGTTATAGAGTATGTCTGCCGCAAGAAAATAGTAAAAGAGCTGCCTTTAGAAGAAAAAAGTAAATAATTATGGAATTACATTTATTTTTTAAATTTTAATTTAGTAAATGTAGAATAAAAATAATTTTTATAATTAATCAACTTTCAAAAGCCTTATTTTCATAATATATTTAAATAATTGTTTATACTTGCATGTGGCAGATACTCTACTCCATATATATATATGATATACTTTGCGAGGTCATTTGTGTACAATTTTGATCATTAACATATGGGTCATTTTAACTTAGTTACACAAGCCATTAACTTGGCGAAGAGTAAAATATTTTAAAGATGGTTGTAGAATTTTAACATTGTTATGAACCAATGTTTACAATACCCCCACAAGATCATTTAACATATTCTATTTATCAAACAGTTGATGGCTTGTGTCACCAAGCCGAAACATCCAGTATATTAATTATAAAAAATCAGAAATGTCTGGTATATTAATTATAAAATACATACATGGACGAATCCTGGAACCTATGAAAATCTTTATATCAATATATAAATATGTTTATTTTTTTTCTGAAATCAAAAAGCAGCTGAGAAATTAAGCCATGTGACAATATTTGATCCTTGTTATTGGTCGTTAGTCCTATTAATAAATATTATAAATCTATTTAAAATGTCTGATCTACTATATATCTTTAAAATATAATATAAAAGTTTCTTGAAAAAAATGATATGACATAAGATGCATTTTGGTTGAACAAACGTCTCTTGCATGACTTAATCATCTTTAGGTAGTACTTTTATTAGTATATTATTGTTGGCATTTAATCTACATGGGCCAATTTATTTTGATTTATACATTTGATATTTGAGATAAACACAAAGCTAGATATTATCATGCAAATTTCAGCAAGATATAAACTTTTAAGGTAATTGAAGTTTAATATTTTTCTTTTTTTATTAAACATACGTCCATTGGTATCATTAATGCAACTAAATCTTTTATATGTGTAATATCTTAGAGATATTTAAAACGTTTATTCACAATACACCCTTAAAATCCTTATATAATGCTCATTGAAAAATGTAAAGGCCTGTTAAGTTCAGCAAAAAATACATTTTGGGTTGTCTTATCTTTTACATATATATGTTTATTTATGTGTTTCATGGGTGTGTGGTAGAATGGAAGTCTTGCATATCTAAAATATTACACTTGAAAATAAAGGTGGATAAGTTGAATTAATGATGCCATGTGGGTTGTGTTTAATATCTGCTATAATAAATTAATAAAATTAATAATTCATACAGACAAAACTCACCATACAGCAGTGCCACTCAGTACAAGCCAGAGTAATAAATGGATGCAAGAAAGTTTAGTGCCTAAAATCCCGATTTAGTGCCTACTCATCCCATATCCACAGACTAGTTTCTAGATTGGGGATATTGGATAAATAGTCACTTGATAGGAATTTTATGACAAAACCTTTTTGCATCTATTGATTACTCTGACTTTCAATGAATGGCACTACTGGGGGAGAGTTTTGTTTGTTTTATCTGCTTGAGAATAAAAAAAAATGGTGATCATGTGATGTTTAATAATAATAATTGATGTGTTTATTTTAAAAGAATAATGTACATTATTTTTATTTAATTATATTAAAAATATATTAATATGTATTAATTTTATCATCTAATACCATCATCATCATCATCAATTATTATCATTTCATTGCAGGATGAAGGTCTCTCCAAGTTCAATCCATCTTCTCTGATCTTTAGCTTCTCTTATATGTGTTATCTTTCTGGGTCTTTTACAATCTCTTGGAATCCAGTTTAATAGTTCAATTGTGCATCTATTATCATTTTTTCTAGAAATACATCTAGCCCACCTCCACTTCACTCATTTAATTTTTTCAATGAGATCAGTAACACCTGTTTGTTCTCTTACCCATATATTGTGTTTTTGATCTCTTCTTGTTACTTCTAACATGCATCTCTCCCTATTTTCTTGAGTGGTCTGAAGTCTCTGTATTGCTTTTTTATTAAGTGTCCAAGTCTCAGATCCATAAGTAAGAACTAATAAAACACATTAAAAACCTTTCTTTTCAACACATAGATATATTTTCTTTTAGAATCGAGTTATTTTTACCAAAAGCACTCCACCCAAGTTTAATTCTACGAGTAATTTCATCTATTATGATTTCATCTATATTAATAATCTGACCAAAGTATTTGCAGCTGTTAACTTCTAACTCATTATAATCTTTATTTTCATATTTTGAAAAAATCCATAGAACATTACTTTAGACTTTTTAACATTTATATACTTAGTGCTACTTTCCTACTTTCATCTGATAACTCCTGCAACATTTCCTGCAGCTCTAAAGCATTATTTGCAAAAACAACTACATCATCTGCAAAATATAAATGACTTAAATAATCTCCATTTATTTTCACTCCTTTAACTTCCCACTTTAATCCACAAAATATTTATTGCAGCATTGCTGTAAAAAGTTTTGGAGATATGAAGTCACCCTATCTTACACTCTTCTCAATGTGGACTTTCCTAGTATCATTATGTAATCTAATTGTTGCTGTTTGCATTTTCATAAATATTCTTTAAAATATGACAATATCTTGGATCTATACTTTGATGATCCAATGCTTCTTTAATCACTGAAGCAATTTTTACAAAATCAAATGCCTTTTTATAATCTACAAATCTAAAGCATAATAGCAACTCATATTCATCTGGCCTTTCAATAACTTCTCTCAATACCTTGATGTGATCTGCTGTACTAAAGTCACTTTTAAATGCAGCTTGTTATTTTGGTTGGTTAAAATCCAATGTTCTCTGTAGATGAATTGTAAATATCTTAGTAAAGATTTTGTATAAAACTGATAAAAGGCCGATAGGTCTATAATTTCTAATATGTTCTTTATCACCTTTTTTAAATATTAATATTAATACTGCATTTTTCCAATCATCTGGTACATCTGACATATATCATCTGATATATATATATATATATATATATATATATATATATATATATAACAAAACCTGCCTAACACTATACTAGCAAAAATAAAAATGAAAACCATAAAACAATACAATACTAGATTAAATTCAAAATTTTTACCAAAATCCTTTCACAACTATGGTTTCATCTACTACAAATAGACTTCCTCAAATGAAAATCAAACTATAAGAAATAACAAATATATACACACACTCAAACCTTCCCATAATTCATTTCAAACTCCACCTTCCCTTAATATCAAAAGAAGTCTTCATAAGATGAATAGCCTCATAATCAAGAATATTTATCATCAAAGTCTCCTTTATTCTTCTTTTTAACTCATTCTTTTCATAAAAAATAACCGAAGCATTGTTAAACAATATTCTATGACCTGTATTCAATTCATGAATATATAAAGCTGAGTTAAGATACCTATGTTTAACTCTACTTATATGAACATTAACCCTTTCATTAAGGCTAAATTTACTCTAGCCTACATAAAATTTACCACAACTACATGGAATCTTATAAACAATACCAGGAATAGACCTACTATCAATAGACTGTTTAGAACCATTAAGTAATGAATTCAAATCAGAACCATTCTTCCATGCAACCTTCTTTCCACCCAACAAATGACTATTTTTATAAACAAAATTATAAATTGAAGCCTTAAATGGTAATGACATATAATCATTATTCTTACCAACAACATTCTTACCATCACAATCATGACTATAAACATTATTATTAAATACAATTTTTTAATAAAATCTTGACTATAACCCAATTCTACATATTTACCTGCAAATTGACTTCTTTGAATATTATTAGGCCTGATAGTTATGAGCATTTTATACATAAAAATGTCTTTGTTGATTTTTTGTTGTAGAAATAGAAGGCTTAATAATTTTAATAATAATGCTGATATTCAAAGTCAATTTGCAGCTGAATATGTAGAATTGGGTTATAGTCAAGATTTTATTAAAAAAGTAGTATTTAATAATAATGTTTATAGTCATTATTGTGATGGTAAGAATGTTGTTGGTAAGAATAATGATTATATGTCATTACCATTTAAGGCTTCAATTTATAATTTGGTTTATAAAAATAGTCATTTGTTGGGTGGAAGGAAGGTTGCATAAAAGAAGGGTTCTGATTTGAATTCATTACTTAATGGTTCTAAACAGTCTATTGATAGTAGGACTATTCCTGGTATTGTTTGTAAGATTCCATGTAGTTGTGGTAATTTTTATGTAGGCCAGAGTAAGTATAGTCTTAATGAAAGGATTAAGCTTCATATAAGTAGAGTTAAACATAGATATCTTAACTCAGCTTTACATATTCATGAATTGAATACAGGTCATACAATATTATTTGACAATGCTTTGGTTATTTTTTATGAAAAGAATGAGTTAAAAAGAAGAATAAAGGAGACTTTGATGATAAATCTTTTTGATTCTGAGGCTATCAATCTTATGAAGACTTCTTTTGATATTAAGGGAAGGTGGAGTTTTAAATGAATTATGGGAAAGTTTGATTGTGTGTATATATTGGTTATTACTTATAGTTTGATTTTCACTTGAGAAGGTCTATTTGTAGTAGATGAAATCATAGTTGTGAAAGGATTTTGGTAAATTTTTTGAATTTAATCTAGTATTGTATTGTTTTATGGTTTTCATTTATATATATATATATATATATATATATAAATGAAAACCATAAAACAATGATGATATATATATATATATCATCATCATCATCATTATCAACCATTATCAATCAACTGCAGGATGAAGGTCTCTCCAAGTTCAATCCATCTTCTCCTATCTTTAGCTTCTCTTCTCCACATCACACCTACACATTTTCTTATTTCATCCATCCATCTTACATGTGGTCTCCTTCTGGGTCTTTTACAATCTCTTGGAATCCAGTTTAAAATTTCAATTGTCCATCTATTATCATCTCTTCTAGCAATATGTCCAGCCCAACTCCACTTCAATCTTAATTTTTTCAATGAGGTCAGTAACACCTGTTTGTTCTCTTACCCATACATTGCGTTTTCGATCTCTTCTTGTTACTCCCAACATACATCTCTCCATACCTCTTTGAGTGGTCTGAAGTCTCTGTATTGATCTTCTACTAAGTGTCCAAGTCTCAGATCCATAAGTAAGAACTGGTAAAACACATTTGTTAAAAACCTTTCTTTTCAAACACATAGGCATATTTCCTTTTAATATCAAGTTATTTCTACCAAAAGCACTCCAACCAAGTTTAATTCTATGATTAATTTCCTCTATTATGTTTCCATCTGTATTAATAATCTGACCAAGGTATTTGTAACTCATAACTTCTTCTAATTCATCATAATCAATCTTTATTTTCATATTTTGAGCAAATCGATTAAACATTACTTTAGTCTTTTTAACATTTATCTTTAGTCCTACTTTTCTACTTTCATCTGATAACTCCTGCAACATTTCCTGCAGCTCAGAAGCATTATTTGCAAAAACAACTACATCATCTGTGAAATCTAAATGACTTAAATAATCTCCATGTACTTTCACTCCTTTAGTTTCCCATTTTAATCCACAAAATACTTCTTGCAGCACTGCTGTAAAAAGTTTTGGAGATATGGAGTCACCTTGTCTTACACCTTTCTCAATGTTGACTTTCCCAGTATCATTATGTAATCTAATTGTTGCTGTTGCATTTTTATAAAGATTCTTTAAAATATGACAATATCCTGGATCTATACCTTGATGATCCAATGCTTTAATCACTGAAGAAATGTTTATAGAATCAAATGCTTTTTCATAATCTACAAATCCAAAACATAATGACAACTCATATTCATTTGTCCTTTCTATAACTTCTCTCAATACTTGAATATGATCTACTGTACTAAAACCACTTTTAAATCCAGCTTGTTCTCTTGGTTGGTGAAAATCCAAGGTTCTCTGTAGACGACTTGTAATTATCTTGGTAAAAATTTTATATAAAACTGATAAAAGGCTGATAGGTCTGTAATTTCTAATATCTTCTTTATCACCTTTTTTAAATATTAATATTATTACTGCATTCTTCCAATCATCCGGTACATCTTTATCATTTAGACATTTGGTATATAACTTTGCTAATATTTTTTCTGTTTCTTCACCTGCTTCTTTTAATATATCAATTATAATTCCATCATTACCTGGAGCCTTTCCTTTTTTCATACATTTAATTGCATTTCTCACTTCTTCATTTAAAATTCTGGGCAATTTGGAAGATGTAATAGATATAGGAGGTACTTGTTCTTTATTACTATATAATTCTTGATAAAAATCTTCTACCAATTTCATAATGTCATCCCTCTTTTTAGTAATAATTCCATCTTTTTTCCTTATTGCAGATATAAATTTCCTACCAATACCAAAATGTTGTTTTACATTCTTAAGACTTTTATTTTCTTCTACAGCTTTTCTTGCTAGTTCACAGTTATACTTTCTTATATCATTTTCAACTCTTTTCCGCACCATTTTACAAAATTCGAGATATTCAATTCTTTTTAATGCATCATTCTTGCATATCTTCATATTCCTTCTTTTCTTCAAATATTAGAATCCTCTGCAGGATGAAGGTCTCTCCAAGTTTAATCCATCTTCTTCAATCTTTAGCTTCTCTTCTCCACATCACCCCTGCACACTTTCTTATTTCATCCATCCATCTCACATGTGGTCTCTTTCTGGGTCTTCTACAATCTCTTGGAATCCAGTTTAAAATTTCAATTGTCCATCTATTATCATCTCTTCTAGCAATATGTCCAGCCCAACTCCATTTCAATCTTTTAATTTTTTCAATGAGGTCAGTAACACCTGTTTGTTCTCTTACCCATACATTGAGTTTTCGATCTCTTCTTGTTACTCCCAACATACATCTCTCCATACTTCTTTGAGTGGTCTGAAGTCTCTGTATTGCTCTTCTATTAAGTGTCCAAGTCTCAGATCCATAAGTAAGAACTGGTAAAACACATTTGTTAAAAACCTTCCTTTTCAAACACATAGGCATATTTCCTTTTAGTATCAAGTTATTTCTACCAAAAGCACTCCAAACAAGTTTAATTCTATGATTAATTTCCTCCATTATGTTTCCATCTGTATTAATAATCTGACCAAGGTATTTGTAACTGTTAACTTCTTCTAATTCATCACAATCAATCTTTATTTTCATATTTTGAGCAAATCGATTAAACATTACTTTAGTCTTTTTAACATTTATCTTTAATCCTACTTTCATCTGATAACTCCTGCAACATTTCCTGCAGCTCTGAAGCATTATTTGCAAAAACAACTACATCATCTGCGAAATCTAAATGACTTAAATAATCTCCATTTACTTTTACTCCTTTAGTTTCCCATTTTAATCCACAAAATACTTCTTGCAGCACTGCTGTAAAAAGTTTTGGAGATATGGAATCACCTTGTCTTACACCTTTCTCAATGTTGACTTTCCCAGTATCATTATGTAATCTAATTGTTGCTGTTGCATTTTTATAAATATTCTTTAAAATATGACAATATCCTGGATCTATACCTTGATGATCCAATGCTTTAATCACTGAAGAAATGTTTATAGAATCAAATGCCTTTTCATAATCTACAAATCCAAAACATAATGACAACTCATATTCATTTGTCCTTTCTATAACTTCTCTCAATACCTGGATATGATCTACTGTACTAAAACCACTTTTAAATCCAGCTTGTTCTCTTGGTTGGTGGAAATCCAATGTTCTCTGTAGACGAATTGTAATTATCTTGGTAAAAATTTTATATAAAACTGATAAAAGGCTGATAGGTCTGTAATTTCTAATATCTTCTTTATCACCTTTTTTAAATATTAATATTATTACTGCATTCTTCCAATCATCTGGTACATCTTTATCATTTAGACATTTGGTATATAACTTTGCTAAAATTTTCTCTATTTCTTCACCTGCTTCTTTTAATATATCAATTATAATTCCATCATTACCTGGCGCCTTCCCTTTCTTCATACATTTAATTGCATGTCTCACTTTTTCATTTAAAATTCTGGGCAATTCGGAAGATGTAATAGATATAGGAGGTACTTGTTCTTTATTACTATATAATTCTTGATAAAAATCTTCTACCAATTTCATGATGTCATCTCTCTTTTTAGTAATAATTCCATCTTTTTTACTTAATGCAGATATAAATTTCCTACCAATACCAAAATGTTGTTTTACATTCTTGAGACTTTTATTTTCTTCTACAGCTTTCCTTGCTAGTTCACAGTTATACTTTCTTATATCATTTTCAACTCTTTTCCGCACCATTTTACAAAATTCGAGATATTCAATCCTTTTTAATGCATCATTTTTCTATATCTTCATATTCCTTCTTTTCTTCATAAATTTTCTAGTCTCAGTAGAAATTTATTTGGTCAATTGCTGCTTTTTTCTACCAGCTATATTTGTTGCAGTTTTTAAAAGTGTATCAGTTATTTTCATATTAATTTCATTCAAATCTGAATCATATTCAAAATCTACTAATACTTGAAACCGATTTGTAAGTTCTAATTTAAATTCATTAGAATGTTTCTGAAGATTAGGAATATCAACTGTAAACATTGTTTTTCTTAATAATTTTTGTCTCTCTAGTTTTACATTAACACGTATCTTACACATTACTAATCGATGATCACTTCCTGTGTTAAATTTATTAAGAACATTACAATCTTGAAAATATATATTTCCTATTAGTCAAAATATAATCCAATTGTGCTGTACCTTTATTTGGATGCTTCCATGTCCATTTCCTTTTAACATTTTTCTCAAAAAAAGAATTCATAATTTTTTTCTTCTTCTGCAAACTCCACAAGTCTATGTCCTCTCTCATTTCTATTACCATAACCAAAATTACCTACAGCACTTTCATCTTTCATTTGTTTACCAATTCTAGCATTAAAGTTTCCCATAACAATTTTAAAATGTTGTTTACTCTGATCAAATGCCTTTTGTACATCCATATAAAAATCTTTTTCTACTTCATCACTATGAGAACTTGTTGGGGCATAAACCTGAATTATCTGCATTTGGTATCTGCTATTAAGTTGTAAAACTAATCTTACCACTCTGTCCAATACACCATCAATCTCCACAATATTGTTCTTTCACTTTTTATTTATAATGAATCCTACTCCCCTTGTATTTCCAATATTTGTGCCTTTATAATAGAGTACAGGTCCACTTTTTAAATCAATTGTCTCTTCACCTTTTCTTCTAACATCACAAAGTCCAATAATGTCCCATTTAATATAAGACAGTTCTTCTAATTCTTGCAATCTTTCTTCACTTGGAAGTGATCTGCAGTTGTAAGTACCTAAATAAAAAGTTGTCATCAAATAGCAACCTGGGTCCGCAATCAGGGCATTCTTAGTACCCTCCACCTATGGCCACCAACCACTGCCTTGATTGGTGACTTTACAGCCTCCTGGGTATAAGGGCCATGCTTTATTTTTGTCTGTCATAATTGTATATATGTATTCGAAAAATATTTCTCATTTACTCAAACATTCATTCTGCCTTATTAAGCACTGAGAAAAAGGCCATGGTGTTTCTTGATCTTAAACTCAGAGGTAAAAAGCCAATAAATCTCACCATGCTGGCTAATACATGTTGATGAGCATCCATCCATGTTTGTATACTGTATGAATAATCACATAGTAATAACAGCTGCAATGACAAGAATGTATGGAGTGGACATTAGGAATTTGCCCTGCTCGGTTCCTTTAAGGCCTCCAAGAGGAATCAAAGGGTCTCCTTTCAATTAATAGCAATCTCCTTTTTGCAGCCATATATATATATATATATATATATCATGTTTTTAACATTATTTTCTAAAGAAATAAAAAATGATGTTACTTGTATTAAACTTAATTGCAATCTTCAAATTTGCCATTTAAATTAAGTAATATTTTAATTTAATTTCTTAATTGTACTGTCCAATCTGGAGGTCAACATTCATGGAGCTCATCTCCAACTTTGATACTTCTTGCTTATCTTCTTATAAATTTTCAAATAATTAAACATTAGATGTATTTATATATGGTATGAAATATTTTATTTTCCTATTCTTTATTAGTATTTAATTTTTTTGATAAATAATACTAAAATATAATAACTTTAATGTTTCTCTTTTTGTTCTCCAAGTAAGAAGGAGTATTAAAATTGTATTTTATGTTATATAATTCTTTTTTTTTCATGTGTCATAGCATTGGCTGGGAAACGAACCCACTAAGCCAGAACCACTTCTTAGCGAACTCGCAAACCCAGGACAACTGCTTGCAAGGCTGCAGGGGCCGACCTCTTGACCACCAATGCTTGACTGTTATATAATTCTTTCACTGTTTTCACAATGTTTATTCATTTACATGTATGTGTGAGTAATAATGTTGCTTTGTCTAAATGATATTATTGATTTTGGGAAAATCTGTATGTTTGTTAACTTTTGATCTTTTTAAAGTAAAAATGTAATTTTAAAATTGAGGTTTAGTATATTTAAATTCACTACATTTATTTGAAAATTGATATATAACTAAGTTATACCTCTCTAATTCATTTAAAACCACATTCTTAGTATGTCAACTAGTTTGATAGATATAGAACAGAAGATAGGGGCAATATCAATAACTTCATATATGATTGTTAACAATTATTATTAATATTTTCATTTGTTTTAAATAATGATTGCAAGATGGCATTATTTTTTTTAAATTTAATAACATTTTAATATACTTAGGTTAATTACTTACAGAAATAAAGAGCAATTTTAAGCAATAAGTGTACAAAGTATTTATATGTATCTTTGGTATTTTGTTGCAATTTAATGATTTGAATAAACCTGAATTAAAATTTAAAATAAACATTTATTATATTTAATGAAAACATAGATGACAAACACAATTTTGTTAATAAGTAGCTGCACATGCAATTTGGCAAAAAGAGTAATGAAAAGATGAAATTAACACATTTTGATGTCAAATTTTTTGGAGCTTAGGAGTAAAAATAAATGAAACAGAAATGTTCACTTTACAAAGAGAAAATGGCAGTTGCAACAGACAGTAAGTAAACAAACGTCATTTAAAATAGCTTTTCTAAAAAATTTTGTCTAAAGAAAAATTCTAAAATGCTGCCATCTTAAATGTATAAAATCTTAAAAACAATATGGAATGCACACAAATTCCACTCTATTCATTGTCAGATGATTTTTTGAAATTTCCAAATGAAAACAAATGAATAAAAACTTTCACTTTACAGAGACAAAAAGGCAATTGGGATGATCAGTAATTAATAAAGAATTCATTTAAATTGGAAAAAAATATTCAATTGTAAAGAATTAAGATATACTGTAAATAAATGTGAAATGGCTACAACAGTAAATAAAAAATACTCTCTTGAAAATGCAAGAATAATGTACAGATTTGAGACATTCTATATCATAGATTTTCTTCTATTTTGACATGTATCTATATAAATTCAATGCAATGCAAAATATAACTAATAAAAATTAATATACTTTCATTAAGCAATTTGCGTCAAATATGTGAAAACAGCACATTTGACAAATTCAGTTATCTATTTATCTATCTATCTATCTATCTATCTATCTATCTATCTATCTATCTATCTATCTATCTATCTATCTATCTATCTATCTATCCATCCATCCATCCATCCATCCATCCATCCATCCATCCATCCATCCATCTATCTATCTATCTATCTATCTATCTATCTATCTATCTATCTATCTATCTATCTATCTATCTATCTATCTATCTATCTATCAGATACTGAACTATGACAAAGGTTTGTGTAAAAGATTGCAGTCTAGGCCAACTGATGATTGCTGGTTCAGCATGAAATGTGAATATTGAGAATCATAGATCTTTTTATGCATTTTGGTCATATATTTATGATAACACCTCTTCACAAAATGTTAATAGTGGATTGAAATCTGTTGCTAACTTTGTATGAGAGTGGTGTAGCAATAGTTGCATTACAGAAATATTATTCATTATTGGATAATGTCTAGTTTAATAAATGACTAATATTTTTTTTTAAAATAAGTGACTGTTTGAAAAAAGAATGTAGAAATATTAAGAAAAGAATGTCTGTCAACTTGAGAAATAAAATCCTATAGGCTACTAATGAAATACTTATGATTGAAAAAAATGTATTAAAAATGACAATAAAATTTATACTAATTAAAAGAAACATTAACAATATATACTCATATATTATAATGTGCACATACTGAATATGATATATACATTTGGAGTACAGATTTTAACTTATCATAAAATCATCTAACAATATATATATATATATATTTGTATAAAATACTTTTTTTGATTGTGCAGTAAAAAGAAATTATTTAACCACAATTAAAGTTTTGAGATTTAATTTTAAATGAAAGCATGACGGGTTTAGAAATTAATTAAATCATTTTTTATAACAAGGGAGTAACTTAATTAATTTATGTATCCCTTATGCTTTTATTTCAAGTTAAATCTAAAAACTTCCATTGTTTTTGAAGAAACAATTATTTGATTTCTTTTTTGTGCACAGACAATAAAAACATTTAATATATTTGCTTTTGTCTCTATTATTTCTTATTTAAAAAATAATTTTATTTCCAAAACCTAGTTTCTTTATCTTTTGGGACATTTTTTTTCTGAAAGGGTTCAACCAATTTATAGTTATATTTTTTTATTTTATGATTTACACAAATCAAAATATTATATAGTTTTAAACATATCTTCTTTAATTCTTACATTTTATTTATCTATCTACATTTTACCCAATATACCTTATATTGTTGTTGCTTCTATCTGTATCAGTCTTTTACAATTTTGTTTAAGTTTAAATCATTAGCAAATCTGTTAATATTTAAAAATTATTTATAAGTTTTAACTTAATATTATTTGGGTATTGGATTTTTATAAGCTTTAATTTCTCTAAGTTTACATTAAGACATTTTTTACTTTCTTCCAGCTGGTGATTATTCTTGCTGCAAATTATTTAACAAATTATATGCTAAATATATTTTATTTCTGTTGGATAATTATTTGGAGATGATGGTTTATTTTATTTAATTTTTGAAAAAATTAAAAATAAACCATCTTTTTTAACATGTGGCAAGTATGTTTCCTACTATTTCTGTCTCCATATTCAACCTCATCAATTGCAACTTTATCTTTCATGACAATTTAAGTGTTGATTGGATGATTCAAAATGAATTCTGTATATCTATATAGCTGTATATGTATATTACTTATTCCTGAAATGTAAGACGTTAAAGAGTAGATACATCTACATTTATTCTAACAGACAAAACTCTCCATATAGCAGTGGTAATCATGTGATGTTTAGTGGTTTATATTTATTTTTTTCAGTATTATCTTTATCTAATATATTGTACATTTTTAAAAGTTCTTTTATTTATTTGTTATAAATTCTAATTTCAAATAAAACTTCAAGGTCACAACATTATTTCTTTCAAATTATATTCAACAAGGCCATTGTAAATTAACAACCTGGGAATCACATCCAGAACTTTCTTGAATTGTTTGTCTTTTTTAATTTGCAATTGCTCTTTTGACATTCTCTGGAAACTCAGAGCCATAGTTTATATTTGAATATCCTGCCATAATTGTAAATAGAAAAGATGAACCAAGCACTCATTAATCAATTTCTAATAGTATTCAACCAATTTATGTTGATTTAACATTTAAATAATGCCGTAGTAATAATAACAATTGAAATGATTGTATGGAGAAAAAAATACAGTTTATACTTTTATCGTTTTAGAATCAGAAGTATCTCCTACTCTTTTCTTATTTTATTATTAGTAATTTTTTAAGCAGCTAATTTTATTATATATGAGGATATATATTTGATTCAAAGAGCAGTTGTTTCTAAGTTTTGTGATTAAAAATGTTTTACATGTCAAGCGCTATTAGCCGAGAGGTCATCGCAGCCGCCTTACAAGCAAGTAGTTGGTTGCAGACGGTTGTGGGTTCGCGTCCCGGCTCGATGCTATGACATATGAAAAAAAAGTTTTATTTAGAATTTGGCTTGCATTATCGATTTATTTTTTGAAAAACTCCTACAGTGAGCGACTTCATGCTACATGCAAACGCTATACTCTTGATGGATTTTAACTATGTGAAACAAGTTCGAATTTAAATGTGTATTTTCCATTTTTAAAAAAAGTGATCTATTTAGAATACGGAATCTTCTTTAAATGAAAAAAAAACTTACACACGAATACACATACACAATATATATATTAGATATATAATATCTTGCTATTCTGTCACTGCTAATAATAGTACGAAAATACTACAAAACCGATGAAAGATCTTTAATAAAATTAGACTTAACAGAACAACCATGTGACTTTAACATAACAACCATGTGATTTAACAGAACAACCATGTAATATAAACGTATACGCGTCGAAATAATACTTTCTTTACTTGATTTCATTTAACTTATTTAGTCTTTGTTGTAATATTTTCATATTATATATTAGATATACTACGAAACTTCCAACTTCCACACTCACTTAAAATCTATGAATTAAAATATTTTTAAAAAGTCAAATAATTACCAGGACGTACTTCTGATTAAACAAAACCATTGGCATTTGGCTAAATACTAATGATTTATATATTGTACATTAAATGATAGTTTGACAGGTGTTTTGGTTTGAAAATCTCAGAAATGAAAAAATAAAACGATTATCCGTTCTTTTTTTAACTTAACTTAATAGTAAAACTAAATGCAAAACAAATTCTAGATTAATGATTTAATATATCAGTAATTTTATATTATCGTAATAATATATATGTATATAAACTTCAATGATAAAGTTTCCAAATACGAGTTATAGCAATGCAATAACCTCCATTCGAAATCTACTTTATAAAAATGAATAAATAAATCCATTTAATTGGCATTTTCAAGGCTTTATAAAAGCAAATTGGACTTTGATGTATTTACCAAGTGTCAAATACATGTTTGCATAAGACTGTTGCATTTTTGAATAGGTCATCATGGCCCTCTATATATGATTAAAAACAACATTATCTAGTACTATTAAAACCAATACGATAAGGATTTAAACTTTTTTTTAGAAAAAACATTGGACTTTTATATTTGTTTTACTGTGTGTTTCGAAGCAGGTCAAAAACTTTTTATCCCAAAACATAGAAAAATAATCCTATTGACAAAAAAAAGTTAATGTGTTAGTGTGATACAATACAATTTTTGTCAAACTGTATACTTTCTTAAATTAATAAGGTAACCGTCATATTTTTAGATAATAAAATTTCTAGTCAACTTTGAGCATGATAAAAAATAAACTATTATCTATTCATTTTAAAAATAATTTTAAGTCTAATGGATACTGTTAATCAAATTATTTATAAACACCCCCCCCTTCATAACATATCTGAAAGTTAACCTTGTTTATATATGAATACTATTACTTTTTATATAAAATTTTGCATATTAAGTGGAAAATTTAGAATTAATTTTTATAAATTAAGGAAGATTAAGCATTCAGAAAGTTGTATTATGATCTAAGTGGAATTATTATTATTATTATTATTATTATTATTATTATTATTATTATTATTATTATTATTATTATTATTATTATTATTATTATTATTATTATTATTATTATTATTATTATTATTATTATTATTATTATTATTATTATTATTATTATTATTATTATTATTATTATTATTATTATTATTATTATTATTATTATTATTATTATTATTATTATTATTATTATTATTGTTGTTGTTGTTGTTGTTGTTGTTGTTATTATTATTATTATTATAATTGTTGTTGTTATTATTATGTTTCAAAGAAAAGAACTTGATGACCATAGGGTTACATTTGCTATAAAACACTTCATATACATATATTTACATTGCTAGTGATTAAACCAAGTTTATGTGTGCATCTGTGATGAACAAAAAAACAATTAAATTAGGAGGGAAAGATATTTAAACATTGTTAAGGGGGTGAAAATACCTATGTATATGTTTTACATTTGTGAGCGTTGCTTGCTGTAATCAGAGTTCTCAAAAGTCTTGGGTTATCATTGTTCAATTTGCAAACCCCAACTTGTATATATATTGCAGTGCTGGGTTTAGTTTGCTTTCCAGTGTTTGATTTCTGATTTTGTTGTTACTGTCCTTTATATTAATAGTATGCAATCAAAGACAACATTTTCTGTTTTTTTATTAGTAGATACTTCCCACATCTTTTTATTTATTTATAATATTGTTTGATGGCATAGATTGTTGGTCTTAGAGGTTTGACTGTTGTGTTATCAGTGACCAGGTTGCTGTGTAGATGTTTGAATGTACAAATTTTATTGTCTCTGGCTCATAGTTTTGCCAGTTGATATTGAAAGTTGATGGATGTTGCTTTGTGTTGTGTGAATGTGCATCTAGTGCACCAGTATGCATAAAGCACAAAAGTGGTTGCACAGACTGATGGAATAGAGCCTTTGCAATATGAATTAAAGATTGTTTGAAGGGTTGTGTTAGATTGTCTATATGCTCCTATCATAATAAAGCAAATTCTATCTAGTGCCGGACAAAGATAGAATAGATGTTCCTGTGTTTCTTCAGTCCTGTGACACAGGGGACAAAAAGGATCAATGTTAGTGTATAGTCTCTGATATCTCAGAAAATATGTTGTGGGCAGTGCATGTAGGTTTAGTCTCAGCAAAAAATCAAAACACTTTGGCTCCAGGGACCATTTTTTAAACTTACGGAGTAATTGTAGATTGTTGATTTTCAGCATTGTCAGATTGGTATCATGGCTTGGATTTGGATGGATTAATAAATAAATTTGCCAATGTCAATGCTTGTATATTGTCTGAAGAGATATCTGTGGAGATGTGGTTTTTATATAATTGATCATTGATGATAGTTGGTCATAGGCAGGGGATGGTCTATCTGTGAGTGTTATTTGAAGTAGGCATTCAAGCATTGGAAAGGGTTTGACTGTGGATGCTATTAAGTTTGTGGCCTTCTGTAGATGGAAAATATAAATACTATGAAGTTCTAGTCCATTGTGAATAGGTAGTCTGGTAAGTTGTTTTGCAGATATTGACACAGTCTTCCTCTGCCACAAGAGCTTGTTACATAGAAAAGATATTTTGTTTATAAAACCTTTAGAAAAGGTGATAATGGGTGAGTAATAGGTGATTTTTGTTATGGCTAGCTGGTTAAATAGCTGGATCTTGGAGTATATTGAAAGATATGCCTTTGAAAGTGAAGTAGTAATTCGCTCTGTTTCTTCTTTGAGTTTGTTTTGGATCTTGACCCTCATTGTGCTTGCACTCATATAAAAGGGAAATCTCAAGAAAGCAGATGGCTTTCCCCCATATATGCCTTGTACTGCTTTGCATTATAAAGAGACCAAACTGCAGTCTTATTTAGATTTCCCCTGAGTTTGTGTGTAGCTGCAAATTCTTGTAGTATTGTATGCAAGGACAGTAGGTGTTTTTTAGATGGGAGGAAAACAGTTATATCATCCATATAAGTGATACATGTTACCTGCTGAGATGTGTTTGGTATTTGGATGCCAATGAATGTTTGCTGGATTTTTACTAATAGAGGGTTGAGGTAAAAAGTGAAAAGTAAAGCACTCAGGGGGGATCCTTGTGAGATTGATTGTGTTGGAATAAAAGATTCAGAACTTTTGCCACTGAGTGTAATATGTATATCCCGATTTAACAGCAAGTTGGTTATAACATATAAAAAGTATGAGGTATTGTGGTGGCATCCAACATTTTAATTAATATCTCGATTGCTACAGAATCAAAAGCTGACTCATGTCTATTTGAATTGCAACTGGGCAGTATTTTTTCCAACCTCATACCGATCCCAATACAGCTTTGAAAAGAAGTGCTGTCTGTTCTGTAGATGATTGATTTCTTGCAAACTGATGTGGTGAAATCAATGGGAGCAGATATGGCTCAATCCTGTCTTTAATTACTTTCTCAATGATCTTGATGGCTATTGAGCACATGGAGATAGGCCAAATATTATTAAGGGTGGTTATTGGAGCTGGTTTCTTATTAAATGGTACTATTGCAATTGGATAAAGATTTTCAATGTTATATATTTTTGTGAGAGATAGTTTGCAAGATTACATAATACTTGAGTAGTAGTGTGGCTAAGATGCTCATACACAAATTTTGGTATGCCATGAGTGCCTGGATGACATGCATTGGGCAGAGTGGCAAGCTTCAAAGCAAATTCATTAGTGGTAAATGGTGTATTTGATCCAAAATAATCGGGGGTGGGGGTGGGTTGAAGAGTTGATGAGTCTGAAGATTCTGTTTGAAATTATTATTGTTTTTATTATTATTATTGTTTTTGTTGTTGTTATTATTATTAATATTATTATTATTATTATTATTGTTATGTAAACATTTATATTTTCATTTTATGTCATATGTATTATCTTCTTTTTTATTGTAATATGAAAATTGTAATTGGCTTTATGCTGTTGTTTAGCACTTAAATAAATGAATTGAATTCTTCTTCTTTTTTATTATTATTATTATTATTATTATTATTATTATTATTATTATTATTATTATTATTATTATTATTATTATTATTATTATTATTATTATTATTATTATTATTATTATTATTATTATTATTATTATTATTATTATTATTATTATTATTATTATTATTATTATTATTATTATTATTATTATTATTATTATTATTATTATTATTATTATTATTATTATTATTATTATTATTATTATTATTATTATTATTATTAAAATTATTAAAAGGAAGTCTTATCATCGTAGACTTTATTTTAGAACACAGAATATCTTTTTTTATAATAATTTTATTAATTTCAGAAGATTGGTAAAGCATGTTTATAAAAGAGATTTGAAGAATTATATTAGAAGAATTGAGGTTAATATTTCATCTAACCCTAAAGAATTTTGGGACTTCATTAAAAAGTCTGGTTTGGGTAGAAAAAAGGTTCAGGCTACTCATGGTTTCACTTTAAGTGCAAATGACTTTTCAAAACATTTTGCTGATGTATATTCATCACATGATGCAATATCTTCAAATATTGCATTATTTTGTAATTCTTCAACTGTTCATTGTATGATTGACCATATTTCTAAGGATGATGTTGTTATGGCTATTAAGCGACTTAAAATTCATTCTAGTTTGGGAAATGATAATATTCCTTCATTTATTTACAAAGGGCTAGCTGAATTTATTGCAGTTCCTCTTGCATTTATTTTTAATTTATCACTGAATTCTTGTGTTTTTCCTAATGTGCTTAAGTGTGCCAAAATGGTCCCAATTTTTAAGAATGGTTCACGTGATTGTCTTAATAACTATAGACCTATTTCTGTTTTACATACTATTGCTAGAATTTTTGAGAGGTGTGTTTATAATAAAATTATTTTAGATGTTAGTAAACTCATTTCTTCTTCACAGCATGGTTTTATACCTAATAGATCCGTAGAAACTAATTTGTTAACAATTTATGATCATATAGCTCATGCAATTGAGGACCAGCAGAGACTTGATGTTGTTTATTTTGATTTATCAAAAGCTTTTGATAAAGTAGACCACAGTATTCTTCTTCGCAAATTATATCAAATGGGTTTTTCTACTAAGCTTGTTTATTGGTTTCAATCCTTTCTTCATGGTCATACTGCATATATTAAATTTAATAATACTATTTCATCTAAGTTTAAATGTAATTTTGGAGTTCCTCAGGGTAGTATTTTAGCACCTATGCTTTTTAACATTTATATGAATGACCTTAAGGATTGCTTAAAATCTTCTTATCTTTTGTGCTATGCAGATGACTGTAAAATCTTTAGAAGAATCACATCTGTGTTTGATTGCACTCTTCTTCAAAAGGATATAGATAATTTTAGTGCTTGGTGTGATTTAAATAATATGATTGTTAATTTCAGTAAATGTTCCTTAGTCTCGTATTCTAAAAAATCTGAAGTTTTGCATTTTTCTTATTTTATTAATTGTCACAAAATTATTCCTGTTGAATCCCAAAAAGATTTGGGAGTTATATTTTCTAGTAATGGATCCTTTCTTCCTCATTTGGAAATGATTATTGGTAAAGCTTTAAAAATTATAGGTACTATTCTAAGGTTTGGTCATCATTTCAGTGGTGATACAAAATTTAAATTATTTTTATCATTGGTTCTTCCCATCATTGAATATTGTTCAGTCATTTGGAATCCTAGCTCTAAACAGGGATGTAACTTATTACAATCAGTGAGTAATAAGTTTTTTAAATATGTTTCTTTGGGAAATAAAACTGTTGTTCATCTTTCTTCTAGAAGACAATATAGAGATCTTAAATATCTTTATAAACTTGTTAATAAAATAGTTCTTTTATCTGACACAATTTCTACTGTTGTAATTAGATCTCATGTGCATGATACTCGGTCTGCTTCTGTTTGTTACATTAAAACTTGTCATTCCAATGTTCTTAGATTTTCTCCTTTATTTAGACTGCCATATTTATATAATCAGATTTGTAGTAATAATAATTACTTCAATTTAGATTATAATCAATTTTGTTATGTTATTAAATTTAAATGTCATATTTGATTGGTTTAACTTGATTTTGTTTATATATATATGTTAAATTGTTTTATTATTATTATTATTATTTTGTTACACGCTTTATATTTATCCCTTTTATTTATTTGTTATTATTAATGTTTTAATAATAATTGTTTATATGCTGATATTTAATTTTACTTTAGATTTTTAAATGTGTTAATTATCTTTTATTGAAATATGGCACATAATTATATTAATAATTTGTCATTTAAACTCATTTATGTATTTATATATTTGTTATGGTGCAATACTGTAATTGGCTTTATGCTGTAGTTTTGTACGGTAAATAAATGAATTGAATTGAATTGAATTATTATTTTTATTATTATTATTATTATTATTATTATTATTATTATTATTATTATTATTATTATTATTATTATTATTATTATTATTATTATTATTATTATTATTATTATTATTATTATTATTATTATTATTATTATTATTATTATTATTATTATTATTATTATTATTGTTGTTGTTGTTGTTGTTGTTATATCAGTATCATGCTCTCCAATGAAAAAAAATCACTTTTTATGGACATCTTAAAGGTCTTATATGACAAGGGAATCATCAGATAATGATTCTTGGGTGAACATTTAAAATCTTAAAGATTTAAATAGCCTTATTTTAATTGGCTTATTATGTACATATTTTAAAGAATATTTATAAAAATGCAATACCAACAATTAGATTACATAATGATACTAGGAAAGTCAACATTGAGAAGGGTGTAAGACATGGTGACTCCATATCGCCAAAAGTTTTTACAGCAGTATTGCAAAAAGTATTTTGTGGATTAAAATGGGATGTTAAAGGAGTCGATGTAAATGGAGATGATTTAAGTCATTTACATTTTGCAGATGATGTAGTTGTTTTTGAAAATAATGCTTTAGAGCTTCGGGAAATGTTGCAGGAATTATCAGATGAAAGTAGGAAAGTAGGTCTAAAGATAAATGTTAAAAAGACTAAAGTAATGTTTAATCGATTTTCTCAAAATATGTAAATAAAGATTGATTATGATGAATTAGAAGAAGTTAACAGCTACAGATATCTTGGTCAGATTATTAAGACAGATGGAAATGTAATGGATGAAATTAATCACATAATTAAACTTGGTTTGAGTGCTTTTGGTAAAAATAACTTAATACTAAAATGAAATATGCCTATGTGTTTGAAAAGGAAAGTTTTTAATAAATGTGTTTTACCAGTTTTCACTTATGGATCTTAGACTTAAACACTTAACAGAAAACCAATACAGAGACTTCAGACCCTTCAAAGAAGTATGAAGAAATGCATGTTGGGAGTAACAAGAAGAGATTGAAAACACAATATATGGGTAAGAGAACAAACAAGTATTACTGACCTCAGTGAAAAAATGAAAAGTCTGAAGTGGAGTTGGGCTGGACATATTGCTAGAAAAAATGATATTAGATGGACATTTGAAATCTTAAACTGGATTCCAAGAGGTTTAAAGAACCCAGAAATAGACCATATATGAGATGGATAGACAAAATAAGAAAGTGTGCCGGGTTATGTGGAGAATAGAAACTAAAGATCACAGAAGATGGATTGAACTTGGAGAGACTTTCATCTTGCAGTAGATTGATAATGGTTGACTATGATGATGATGATGATGTACATTTATAAAGTATACCTAATATCTATTTATTTAAAAAAAATACAAGCAAACAACTAAATATAAAATATGTAAATGTCAAAGAACATACAGCTAATAATATGAAACATTTGGAGTAATACATTTTACAGATATTTTTTTTTTAATTTGAAAAACAAATTTGACATTAAAATGTGTCATATTGACATAATTAATTGAAAAGTTTATAATTATTGTTATTTTACAGTACCATTAGAAATTTATCATTTAATATTTATTTGTTCATAAAAATTGTTACACTATATTGTAAATTTGTACAAAAGCTGATTGGAATGAGGCTGTATGAACATTTATGTCAGATTTGATCTTCACCCTGATAAATATTATTATCTGATCTGATTTTCATATATAAACATAGAAAAACAAATGAAAATAAATTTCTTTTCATTTGCAAAGCTGATATGATATTGGACACTATTATGTTGATATTACTGAACCTTGGAAAATTGATCATTCAAGGCTATACATATTATTATTAGTGTATATTCTAATATATGTGGTAGATTGGACTGTTACTATTATCTTATGCAATATAATGGTGAATTGTTATAATTTTGATAAATGTAAGTTTGTTATTAATGCTTTGAAAATGTACAAGGTGACTAAAATAAAATTTAAACTATATATTTTTATAGTGACAATCTCAGTTTATTTTTAGTACACAGACCCTCCCAGAAATAATACTATGTATTCATCATTTATTTGTGAGCATATTAGAATTAATATATTGAAATGTTTATTCTGAGAGTCAGACAGCACTTCAAGACCTATATGACATATCTAACTGTTGTATCAACAAGCAGGCTTTAAACCCCATCTTTCCCTGCAGATATACACACTCGTCCCTTTAGATTTTTTGTTTGTTTGATTGTTTTATACACTTATATAATAACCATGAAAAAATGGATAAATAGAATTGTGTAAGTGCAAAGAAATGTGTATATATAATAAACAATACAAGTTAACATATATAATCCTAGTTTATTTAGATCTTCTATTAATATTTTATAGTTTAGTTTATACTTAAAATATTATATTCAAATGCATATTTATTTAATGGCGGCCAATCAGTTTTGAAGGTTCTAGAAGCATTCCAAATCTTTAATTATAAAATCCACTAGTCTTATTAAAATAGTAAATGAGTTATTAATCTTATAAAATCAAGTCAACATCATTATATAAAGTAAAACAATAATAGTTTGTTTGAAATATTATTATTTATTAATAAAATACAGTAAATATTAACATAAAAACAATCATTTAATATAATTTTCTTTCTGGACTACTTCCGGTGAATAATGGCGTCCGCCTGTTTGCTTTCGTTTCTTCCCTGAAGTTGTCCAGGTTGGTAATTGTTGTGCATTTTTAATATGACAAAGAAGTCATCAAAAAAGAACAAGGTGATAAATAAAGGTTTGAAAGGTGATGAAACTATAATATCTAAAGATGGAGGTAATACATGTGAGAATTCTGTTGCCGTTAGTAATAACGTTATGACCGAAGTAAAAAGTATTGAGCTATGCAATAAAAAAAGAAAACTGGATATAGAAAATAATATTAGTGCATTCAAGGAAAAAAACCAGGACACAAAGGAAGAGGATTTATGTTTACATGTGGGGGAAAATGCAGGTAAACAGGATACGAGTTATCTAGATTTTAGTGATAATACACTTGCGGATAACATTTCTTGTCAACCCCCATCGAGGGCCTTCATTTGCTTAAACTCTTACTGGAAAAGGATATTTACTAGTTGTATGTTGGCATGTATGTCCATTTTTAGTTTAATTATGCAATCTAATGAGTCCAGCGGTGAACATGTCCTTGATAAACCTGATATAAACGAATACCTTAAGGTTCTTGATCAAAATAGTTTATTAAATACCGTTAAACATACAGCTTTCTTTGCTGCAAGGGGTTTTGTTTCTATTGAGTATTTTACCACCGATCAAAAAGAAAAAGCGGAGGCAACGATAAAAAAAATTCAAAATAAGAAAATATATTACGTCTCGAAAAAACCGAACCCCCTAGTTTACGGAAAAGTTTTGCATACTCCGCCTAATTTTGATGTTGAGTTTTTTAAGTCGGAAATAGCGTTGTATGCCGATGTTAATAAAATGGAAAGATTATTAACACCCGGAACTGCATTTCAAATCCCCTCAAATTCATGGTCAATTGTGTTGAAAATGAACAAGGGCATTTCAAGGGAACAGATCCCACATAAAATTTTTAAAGATCATATGCCAATCTCCATTATTATTAAAGGTAGGCCACCCATTTGTTTTAGATGTAATCGTATTGGTCACATTGCAGCTCTGTGTGATGCTGGGCCATGTGTCAAATGTAATAAATTCAATCGTCTAAATCACTACTGTAACATAGCTCCATTAAAATCTTGGGCTAATGTTGTAAATAATAGTCCTGATGAAGAACTTATATACGAGCAGGAAATTATTGATGATCTCTAACTAGATAATGCTGCACCTGCTCAAATACAGAGGCAGTGCTTAGTTGATGAAAGCTCAGCAATTATGGAAAATGAAGAAACATACGTTGAGGTAAATGATATAGAGAAAATGGAAAACAACATAATTAATAATGATAATAATAAGCATGTTGACATAACTGATATAGAGAAAACTGAAGTAAAGGGAAAAAAAAATAAGTAAACAGAACATTTTCTGTCAAATGTCCCTGGAAGGCACTCATCTATAACTGAGTCTGAACTTGAAACAGAGAAACTAAACCAAAATGAAATGGAACTGGAAATAGTAAATCTATACCATAATGGGACTGGTGTTAATATGAATGATTGTGGTCATGAAAGTGGCTATAGTAGTATAAGGCAATGAAATCTTTGGATCCGCACTATGTATAAGTCATTAAATATAGTCACCATTAATGTTAGAGGCATTAAAAGCCATGACAAGGTACTAAAGCTTACTGATTATCTTGCTTCACAAAAATTTGATATTGCTATTCTAACAGAAACAAAGATAAATGTAAATACACCTCAACAGTTTATCGATCAAATTAAACGGAAAGGTCTATTATTGTACAAGCAGAACATTAGACCGGCACAAGGTGTTGCCATTTCTAATTAATATAAAGTCTAAAATTTATAAGGTGCGGATCATAAGTATGCAGATCAATCACATAGTAATCTCTTTTCAAATGCAAGAACAGATGCACTATGTTGTAGCAATTTATTCGACAAATAGAGGAAGGGAGGTGCCCAAAATTATTAAAGAGATGCAGTTCCACTTGACTCTGCATCCAGGAATAGTAATAATTGGAGGGGATTTTAATGTCACATTTCAGGACATTCCAGTTCAGCTAAAAAATAAGTTGCAGGATATTGATGTGCTGCCATGTCAAAGTAAATATGGAGCAAATGCCTTTACCTTTTTTAATAGTCGTTACTCATCACTGATTGATTTGTTTTTCATTTCGAGATCTAAGATAAAGGATGTTGAAATTGATACTTCAATTGTTGCTTTCTCTGATCACCTGTGTGTAAAGTTGGTGGTAAGGCTCTATGATGGGGATCCAGAATGTAGCTACCAGTTTAGCATAAAAAAAAATATTAGTAATTCATTCAATTTGACCTGTGATCAGAGATCGAATTTAATTGTAGCTTCTTGTTACTTCACTAAGCAAACAGCCTTGTCTCCATGTGTGGCTTGGATTAGATTGAAAAAACTTATATCTGATGTCTGTTCTTCTGGAATGGAACTGGATTTGTCTCAAAACCAAATGAAATCCCGCTTAAATGACTTTGCTAAAACCTTAATAATCGCTCATTGATCAACTCCCTGCAGGAAGAATATAATGACATCTATGAGAAAATGCAGGAAGAAATATATGCTATAAGATTGCGAAAGATACTCCCTAATATTGCCTGCATCATAAAACCAACATTGAACTATGCCAAGGTGTACGTGCCTCAGTCTAGGTATTACATGTGTCAAAACTGAGAATGGAGAGATTTTGTCAGGGCTGCATGTGGATCAGCACATATATAAAAATCTGCAAAACACTATGGGAAATGATGAAAGGAATTCAGACCATTGGCCAAGGATGATGGTGGCCAAGGATCAGCAGTATATCTCACACCTAGAGATTAGTGAGGAAATAACTAGACTATCAAATCACACAGTTACTGCTCATGATTCTACACCTGCCAGAATTTATAAATCAATATCTTACTTGATAATTGAAATGCTTGCAAAATATTACAATCAGTTGTGTGCACAACCAATAGATTGGCCAATGATTAATAACAGAATAATTTTTTGTATAAAAAAGAATAGGAATATACACATCCCATATGTAAATGACCTGAGAAATATTACTATCGAGGACATTGACTCAAAAATATTTGCTAGAATTATATTGAAGAAATTGTATAATAGAATAAAAAATAGAATTTCAGTGGCTCATTACGCTATTAAAGGTAAGAGAGCAACTGATGCAATTATGAAGATCCAGGATGCAATCAGATATGCCAGGTGTAATAAGTTAACTCAATTCTTTGCAATGCAGATAGACTTTAAACCTGCATTTGATGTGGTTGATTGGTCATTTCTGTCTAGTTCATTGGCACCACTTATGGAGGGTGAGGAGAATCTAATTACAGCAATCAACAATTATGTGACCAATGGGAGAATAGCGCTTAAGAACTTTGCAAGGCATTCTAATTTCTTTGTTCCGTCAAGGGGGATCCCACAGGGGTCTCCTTTGGCAGCCCTCCTCTTTGCCATTTATCTGGATCCGATGATTAGGGAAATAGAAGCCTCAACCAATGGGATTTTCTTACCTCAGCTTGGTGCCTTTGTTCATGTCACTGCCTTTGTCGATGATGTTCTTATTATATTCGAGAATGTGGCCAGTGTGCATAGAATCTTTAACATCTTAAATAAATTTCAGATCTCTACAGGCTCATGTATTCAATCTTCCAAGTCGGCTGCATGGCAATTGGCCACTGCCAAGAGAATCCCATGTGACTTCTTGGGCATGCCTTCCTCCTTTCTAGGGTTGCCTCTCTATCTGTCTAAAACTAAAATGAGTGCCCATTTGAACAAACTGGTTGTAAAAATCATCGAAACTAAAATAAATGCCTTTTCCCCATTTAAATTGTATGAAACAACCAGAGCAAAGGTTTTTAATGCTATTGCTGTTGGTGTGCTCTCTTACTATGGACCATGGATGAAAATCTTTAATGCCACTAGTCTTAAGATCATTCAATTGGCAAAAAGATATATTTGGGGTAAGAAGTATAGCCTGATACCTACTAAAATAATGCAGCTACCGATTGGAGAAGGGAGTCTCAATTTAATTGACCCTAAGTCATTGGTGAGCTTCATTAAGGCAAGAGCTTATTTAAGGATCATTGATGATAATTTACTCAGGCCGCTAACACAGAATATTAATATAGATTCTAACCTGGGGTCGGACGGAGTATCTTATTTTGATGATATGATGATTGCATACAGGGATATCCAGGATGATCTAAACTTAGAGACCTTAGATAATTTAAAATATAAAGAGCTTAAAAACTTTCTAATGAAAACTTCTGGCTCAATGCCTCATTAAAAAAAATTCTAAAAAATTTCCAATCTATTTGTACATCACAGTCTGTTATGAAATTTATTTTCAGATTGATAAATGGAATTTTGCCAACCACAACTTTTTTAAACCAAAGGCTGAAAATGGGCCTGGATGATCTATGCAAATGCTGTAACAGATCCGACGAGACCTTTCTTCACCTGATGGAGGAATGTACAGCCTTTAGTGATTTGAGATCTATGGTCTTCCATAAGCCTATTGTGAATCTAAGACTCTTATTTAAAGAAAACATTGTTTTATTAAAGCCTCATAATGCCATAGTTATTGTGCATGTAATGAGAGCAATATGGATATCTAGGTGTGCTCTGATCTTTGATAACAAGAAGATATATTGGAAAAAAAAAATGGAAAAAGAATGGGATGACATGTTTTATAAAGGTTTGAAATTTTGGCCAAGAAAAATGTTTTTATTGGTATGGGGTGGTTATGTTCCTACAAGGTGTGAAATGTGGAGCTGAATGCTCTTACAGATCACTGATTAAATGAAAGGTGGAGATAATGTAATTTACTGGATACATTTGATCTTAATTTATTTTTTAAAGTAATGATTGTTACGATGTATATACTGAATCAAATGTAAATATAGTTTTTTTAAATAAAAAAAAAATATATATATATATAATTTCTTTCTTTTAGAATTTAAATTTCTCTGTGAGTGTATGTATTAATTGACATAATTATATATTTATGTCGTTTTTGTATATAGTTAATTATATTATCTTGGCTGAAGTTATAAAGAACAAAAAAGTAAAACTATTAAATAAGGTAAATAGTCAAAATAAAAGTCATAGATCAATTCATAGATCACATGACCCTATCTCTTAAGCTTGTAAGTTATAAACAGTGAGGATTGCCAATTCCTCTACAAGCTTTATGATAAATGCTTAGCCAGAGCCAGCATTTAAAATATCTCTGCCAGGAACCCCTCCCCAAACCCCTGACCATGGTTTCGTGCTTTGGCACTCCTCAGAGAGGTGTCAGGGTAGGTTAAAATATCTCTGTCAGGAACCCCTCCCCAAAACCCCTGACCATGGTTTCGTGCTTTGGCACTCCTCAGAGAGGTGTCAGGGTAGGTTCCTACCCTGACACCTACCCTGACACCTCTCTGAGGAGTGCCAAAGCACAAAACCATGGTCAGGGGTTTGGGGAGGGGTTCCTGACAGAGATATTTTAAGTGCTGGCTCTGGCTAAGCATTTATCATAAAGCTTGTAGAGGAATTGGCAATCCTCATTGTTTATTAAATAAGGTGATTAAAAGTTAACAGTTTTATAAATCACTAGAATACCATTATTGTAAATAATTTTTATAGTGTTAGTATCAAAAACAGGTTTATTCAACCATGTTTACAATAAAAGAAAAAATTATAAAATAACACTAAATTTGGCAATACATTTATAAACCATTAAATTACTTAATGCCCAATATTAATAAGATTCCGTGTGGAATTTACTATTAAGTGAGGAGCTAACTTCAAATCTCTTTCTTTGATATCTTTTAATTTTTGTAAAAAAATTAATGTTGGATCAGGTATAACAGACTTGAAGATTAGATTCCATTTAAAAAAATACTAAAATTAATTTCTTTTAGTTTCATAACACTAACTGTTTATTAACTATGTTGATAAAATAGAGCGTTATAAATAAACACCGAATGACGTTAATGAAAGTAAAAAATAATAATGCGAAAACAAACAATCCTTATATAAAAGATATTTTATAATTTTCTCCGCAATTCTGAATAGCGGAAATATTAACACTTGATTATACAAATTAAAAATAATATTCTGCTATTCAATAAAACTGTTATCCAATAATAGTATTATTGTTATATAAAGAATAATTAAATTTTATACTAACAAATAATTGCTTAAATCAAATTAGCATGAATAAAAGACAAAAATTAATGTAATTTAAATTAAGACCCAAACATATACGTATTATTTTAATCCTTTAAATAGTAATTTATTGAAAGTTTTATTCTTTATCAATTTTTTAAAGCGTTCAAGAAAACTATTTTAAATTTTGAGATTTGTAATTGTATATTACCTTTTTGATTTATATATATTCCATTACCCTGATGTTTATTTGAGTGTATAAATTGTTTAGTTTTTCTTTAAGAACCGATTTATATATATATAATCAATATTATCTACTAAACAGCTTATTTATACATAACAAACCGCACATATATGTTAAATAGAATGACCACTTTCATTGTGGTGCACTAGACATGTGGTAATTAACTATTAAAATAAACAAATGTTTGTTTTAATGTCTAATTTTGTCCCACATCTAGTATACTGCAATGAAATTACATAGCAACTACTAAGATTTAATTTTATAATTTTTCTGATTAACACATCGATATATGTTTTTTTTTAATATTTATATACAGAATTTATATATATAACATAAAATAATAAATATAATGGTAATTAACTATTATATAGTCTTTCAATCTGCAGAAGTACTCTCAGTAAATTCCTTTACCCTCCGTCAACTGTCATTAAATTAGAAAAAAAAAAACATAACAGAAGCAAACATCATTAACTCAAATCCCATCAATCTCGAATTTTAATAATAGCAGCTTGTCGTTAAATTTATTAAAATTGCCTCCTTTTTTTCTTTTATTATGGTTTCTCTCTTCACGAAGAATCTTAAAACTTTCAAGACAAACTTAAATTTATATTTACATATTCTTTAATGATCCAAGAAAACTGAAGCAGTCATTAAATCATTATTATTTTTACTTTTCTTACACTTATATAACAATTCATGCTCATTTTATCTTTTTCATTACTGCACCTCATTTCATGTATATATGATTACATACATTGACAAAAATTTGATACACCCTTTTCTGCTTGACAGGTATGACATTTTTAGAATTACTCAGTAACTTATTAACATTATTTGTAACACAAAATGAAGCATTAAATACATCCTTATATATATCGTTAAAAATTCACTTGAGCATTTGAAATATATGTAACAGATATCCATTTTTTATTACTATCTTCAACTATTTTAAACCATAATAACTCTTTTTAAATTGACATAACATATTGTTAATCTGCTCAATCTTATAACCAACTTCAAGCAATTTTTAGCAAATATCCCAATAGTTTTTAATTTATCACACTGGTAACAGCATAATTTTTCATTGCAAAGCTGAAAAGATATAAAATTTTCCATCTTATGCATAATTGGTACTTTTGATTTACAACTTATATATCCCCCTTTTTGCAATAGTTTGAATATAAATTTTGAACTTAACATACTATTATCTCTTAATTAGATACCAACCAATAACCACCTAAACATTCACAGTAAAAATAGTAATCAATATTTCTCACTGCTGTCAAGGCAAGCTTCACACCTTTTAATAGCAAGAATACTAATAATTTTTATCCCATTCCTTATCAATAGTCTGTTTTAAGCCAGTTAAATTATTTAATTCCTCTACAAGGAAATGTATAGTATTGGTATATCCACAAACAAAACCGTCATTGACATACCTTTTGTAGATTTTAATATTTTTGAAAATATGCATATCTAAAAGACTACACTCATATGTTAACAAATCAAAATTGCAAATTTGTGCAACAACAGACAGGTCCACATTCCAATCCTTAGATATTTTATCGACATTCCAACCATTAGACATTTTATAATATTCACTTTCAAAAGAAGTAACAATGTTATCAACAAAAAAATTAAAGAATCAATAACAAATTTTATCACAAATTTACAAACACTTTTACTTTTTAATGCATGTCCAATCATTTTTATGGAATCCATTCTATCAATAGAATCATACATTTCTGTCACATCTAATGAAACAATAATATTACACTCATTATTTATTATATTTTTTATTTTGTATACAACATCAAAAAATGAAAAATTAAGGAGGCAATTTTAATAAATAGAAATAAAAAGAATATAATTAATAGACAAGCTGTTATTGTTAAAATTTGGGAATCATGGGATTTGAGATTTTCTTCCATTATGTTTTTTGAATTTAATGGCAGTTGAGGAGGGTTAAGTAATTAACCAAAACTACTGTAGATTTAAAGACTGCATATGTAAACTAAATAACAATAAAACAATTAATAACAATAACACTAACAACTTATTTACAAATTCTTAAGTAAAACTATATCAAAGACATTTTTTTAAACCATACTATAACTTCAAAAATAGTTAATTACCATTATATTTATTATTTTTATTGTTTTTACAATAATTTGTAATTAATAAATATTTTATTTGTAATATATATATATATATATATATATATAGTAATAAAATCATGTTATATGTCACATGACCTATATAGCTTGCATTTACCAATATGTAATCCCCTAATGCTAAGTACTCCATCCTATACAACTGATACTCAAGACCACATATATGTGACAAAGATAATGGTCTACATTATTCATATTTAATGCTGAACCATCACTCATCAGTTGTCCAGATCAGCATCTTCCACACACATACACAATCGATGCTCAATTTATATTAGGCTAGCAAATCTTCAAACTTTAAAGGACAAGCTTCAATCCTCTTCACCTTCCAACTCTTCTGACATTTATGTAATAGAGAATCTGATGGTGGAATCCTCAAAACCATTGTTGATGCCCATTTATTGTCTTACCCATAGTGACTTTAAGACACTCTGACTACTCACATATAAGACCTTAATATATCTATTTAAATAAATGGAAGTGGGCTGGGCAGAATACTGGATGAATATATAATTTTCAAATATTAAGTGTCTTGTCTACACTAAATTAATATAATTAAAAGGACTTAAATGCAGACTTTTATATTCATTCTGTATTCTGCCCATCCCTTTTCTGTGTATCTAAATGGACTTTTTAAGGTCCTATATGTGAGCAGCTCAGAGTGACTTAAATACAACATGGGTATGACAATAATATTCACATCAACAAGGGCTTTGAGAGTTTTATCATTAGATTTTTCAGTGATGTGGATGGCTGAAGAGTTCTAATGTGGAGAAGATTGAAGATTGTCCATTAAAGTTGAAGATTTGATCTGTGAATATAAACTGAGCACTAATTGTACTTATATGTGGAAGATAGTCATTTGGATCAAATGCTGAGTGCTAGTTCAGCATGAAGTACATATATTGAAGATTATTATCATTGCCACAAGGAAGCAGTCATATGTATCAGTTGTATAAGATGGAGTTCATAGCTATAGAGAGCTTGAAAGTCTGAATTCAAGTCATTCTAAATTACATTAAGTTTAGTATAGACAATGTACTTTATATATATATATACTTTATATATATATATATATATAGTATATATATATATATATATATATATATATATATATATATATATGGGTGTGTGTGTTCATATGAATGTTTCATGGGTTACAGATATAAAAGATATTTTGCAGGTTCATTCATGTAAGATTTTAATTAGATATTCCATCATTTTAATTTGATTACACAAGCCCTCAACTAGAAAATGAATTCTATATAATGGTAGAGGCAACAGTGTCTATAAAGATAGTCACAGAGGCTTTATAAACAATGTTCCAATAATTGTTAAAGTTCCACAACTAGAAATATCACATCGTATAAAACAGAACAAATTAAATAATAAAACATAAATAAACAACAAATAAAAATTCAAGGAATATTACAGATTAATTTGTTTTTCAAAAAAAAATTTCAAATAGGAAGAAGTTTACATGTGTCATCACATTTGTTGATTTAATGTATCTTTTGGTCTTTTAATAGATTCTCTGATCATACATTGATGTGGGTTTTCACATTTGGATATGATCCTGGTCTTAGAAAGATCAATATTGTGACTGGAATCCATTGCATGGTTTAAGAGTGATGCAGATGAGGAATGTTACTTTATTGCATTAGCAAATTCATACCTTGTGACAATTCATCAAACCCATATAATAAGCCTTGCAAATGCCACATGGAATTTTATTAAAACCTAAAGCCAGCATATGATCCCTATCAAAAAATTAGTAATTATTCAACCAAGCCTATTGTAGAACAGACCTTTTTGTTTTTAAATCTAATTAATAATTCTTATAAAGTAGGAGGGACATCACATTCTTGAATCATTAATTGACTTAAGAACCTTGCATCTAATCAAATACATAAGGATCTATTCTTTTTATGGATGACCACCAATAAAGGACATTTTATGATAAATTTTCTACTTGACCATTTGATCAATTTCCTTCAGTACCTCTGCTTTGTACTGTGAGAATATGATAGCTTTTACATTGAAAAGAAATATAGTCAGTTCTTCAAGCACTTTCTATGTATATATCTCTTTATCACACCATGTTTCCTAAAACACATCCTTATATGTACAGAGTAACTGAACAATCATTTCTTTAAAGTTGTCATCCAACTCAGTAGGTTCACCTAATTTTGTTTGTAAATGTAACTCATTAAAGTTATTTTGTAAGGCTAATAAACTGAAATTTTTTGAATTATCTCCCTATTAATCTCACCTTTTCTCCCTTTTAATATAAATTTTTGATTAACATAATCAACAACACATCTGATCCAATTAATGAAGTCAGACCCTATTATAACCTCATGAATAAGTTCAAATATAATCAAAAATATTTGATCTATGGATATTAACTACTTACTGTCTATACAGTAGCACCACCATTAGAAGCCGGCTTAATCAATGGAAGCAAGAAGGTTTGTGCATAAAATTCCTATCTACGATCTACTCATCCAATATTCCCAGATTAGTTTTTAGCTTGGACAAGTGGTTTTCATCACTGAGGAGCCTTGGATTTGAGAACACGCACCTAGATTTTAGGATATAATGCAACCCTCCAGAAACCATCATTTATCTTATTAGCTAAATATAAAGCTTTGAGTGCAAAATAAAAACACAGTAATCTTTTCAATTCAAGATTGTCAGTTCAGCATCCATACATTCTTGTTTTTTTAATAACCACAGTCATTATAATTCTAATAGGAAGGATTGGTTTTAAACCACTAAACATTACATGATCACCATTTCTTACACTGAGGCTAAACTATCCATTCAGTAGTGCCACCAATGCAAATCAGAGTAATCACTGGTTGTTAGAAAGTATGGATGCTGAACTGAGTTCAAATCTATACAACTATACTAGCGGATGAGCTTGAATTAAAAACATTAGTGTATTTTCATTTTGCACTCAAAGCTTTATAGTTGGATAATAAGGTAAAAGGTGGCTTCTAGAGTGTTGGATTAGATCTGACAATCTAGGTCCAGGGCTTTCAGATACAAGACTCCTCACTGTTGAAAGGCACAATCTAATCAAAGCTAGAAACTAGTCTAGGGATATTGGATGAGTAGGCAGTAGATAGAGATTTTATGCACAAACTTTCTTGCATTCATTGATTACTCTAGCTTGCATTGGTTGTACTACTATATGAAAAGGTTAGCCTCTGTGTAAACAGCTTGCATACAAATAAGAAATGGTGATCATGTGATGTGTTTGCTTCAATGGTAGCATAAAGATTTAAAAATCTGCTTCAATAAATTTAATGCACAATTATTCTGATATAATCAAAATTCAGCTTTTTAAATTCAGTAAAGCCTTCACTAATGTATCCTGAATAATGATATTAATTTCTGAACAATGTTATCTACATATTCTTTTATTGCTATATCATAATTATCATCTTTACTTTCAAAATTTAATGAATGAAGATAATTAATATTGTTGTTCCTCATACTTATCTTGCTACTAGGTTCAAGGAGTGAGGAATGATTCAATGAGGCCCAGTTTAAACTAAAATACTAGTTTTAGGCCTAGTCCCAAGCATTTTCACAGTTACATTCTGTGATATGTTGACAGGATAACTTTCTGTGGCACATTCACCCTTTTCTAATTTATCATAACTTTTATGATTCTGTTTACTGCTATTTACAGATGCAACAATCCTATGATTGCTATTATTAACATAAAAATCTTATTTATATTGTTTCTATTTCTTTTACTCCTACCAAATGTACTAGTGGGAAATATTATATATGTGGTTATTCTTATTATACTTATGACTATTTTGCACAGGTATTTCACTTTCCTTGACCTCTCAGAGTACTTTGGATTTTTTTACAACATTATTTCTGTCAGGAACAATTGAAGATTGTTCAATGTTTCTTGACAAATTTATCCTGAATATACAATTTATTTGGTTTTCTGATAACAAAAATGTGGTCAGCATTTTCAATTTAGCCACATGCATGCAAAAGAATTGAGTATATCTGCCTTTATTAAGACGATACTTGTCCTGACCAATCTGATAATTAATGTTGTCCTGTTTTTCTTTTCTTCATAAAACTATTCAACAGGATGTACTTAAAATTTACTTAAGTTCCTGGCTGTTAGCAAGGATTTCCTCCAATAATAGACAGATACACTTAAGTAGTTATTTCTCAATCTCACTTAAATGATACCATGAGATTTTCTTCTAAGACACTTAAATATTCTATGAGGTTCTTATGTTCTCCATTTGAAAACTTTAACCTGTATAATTCCAGCTATGTTGCTATTCATACGCTTATCTTTAATTTTATGAACAACACATATGTTTACTATTCTCCTCACCATATAGCAATGACATATCATAATCAACTTTACTTCAGACCTTACCTACTTCACATGCATATTTATAAGCCCTATCTATGTGATCATAACTATATTTGACAAGGATCCTCTTCAGTACTAACATAACTATCATTTAAAATCATAGGCATCCTATTATTCATACTTATTTCTTGCTGCTCAAAACATTTTTGTATCTTTTGTTATAGACATTTATTATTGTTTTCCTTCTTACTGTAAATTTCTTCCTGCTTTTTGTTATAACCTTTTAATTCCTGTAAAGATAATTGATATTTATATAACCTGTCCTTTAAATCATCTAACTCTCCTGGTATCATTTGTTTGATACTGTTCAGTTCTTTTTGCATACTCTTTAAATAACTCTGTGATTCTTTGCATACTTTTTGCAACTTCTTTGTTTTATTACCAGTCTTATTATGTTATTACATACCTCTTTATATTGTACTTTCATGTTGTGTTGTATATCTTTCAATTTTATTTTAATATTATTTAATTCTAATTTTTATGCTTGCTGGTCATATTTGTAAGCTTTCTAAATTTTTACATACTTTTTCTCCAAGTCTTAATACTCAATTTTACATGTTTTAATTTCACTACTTAAATTTTTAAATCTCCCTTCTAATCTCTCTTGTAACTTATTCAATTGTTCTTTCAATTCATTGAACCTGCTGTCACATTTGTCACATGATTCTCTTAATATAACATCCAAATTATATTTTAATTCTTCAAATATTGCATTCATGGCATTTAACTCAATTTTAAACAAGTGTAGAATAATATTGAATTATCCCGACAATACCTTTAATTCTCTTATATCTTCTTTACTTTGAATTTTGAATTTATTATTCATTTCTTTACTTTGAATAACAAACTTATTATACATTTCTCTACTTAAAAACCTCAAATTTATCATTTATTTCTTCTTTAATTCTTTATTTTCTCTACTTTGCATCTTAAGTTTATTATTCATTTCATATCTTAATTTTTACCTTGAATCATCTCTTCCATTATTTTGCTAAACAATTCATGAGTTACACTGACCAAAATCAGAGTGAACAGAGTTCCATAAATATTGGTAGAGAATCATAGTATTATTTCTTGTGTAATGGGCACATACACCGTTACATTATTTTTTTAAAAAATTGAGACATTGAAAAATTCGCATTTAAAAACTTCTTTTTTTTTTTTAAGAGATAAAAATTGAAAATTAATTCTATCTTAAACTTGTATATATATAAAATCGCACAGACAAAAAAAATTATTAAAATAAAACTTTATTAAAAAAAGAAAAAGTATTTTAAAAGCAAAAACTTAAAAAGATTTAGAGATAAAAATATATCTTTAAGTTTGCAAAATAATTTAATTAATTCTATTGTATAAAATGGAAATGATTATTTTAATTAGTAAAAGTAAACTAGCTCTTGGGCATTTCAAAATGCATAAGCAAAGGTCAAATGGGAGAATAATAATAGGAACAGAATGGCCAATGAAAGAAATCCATCGGGGAATCAGACCTCATGGAAGGATCATCATCATTGATGACATAACGTCCATTGGATCCGAAAGTTACATATAAAAAAAAAGTTTGGAAATAAATTTTTAGCGAGTGAAGAAAATTTAAGAGAGGACGGAGATGTGTTAAGTTGGAGAGTTGGAGGTGAAAGGATTGAAAGATGCACTTTCAATTCCTTCAGTTGTTATAAAAAAAAAAGAAATGAAACATCGTTTTTCCTATATTGAGGACCACAGGATCATCGGGGGATTTAACACTGGATTCCAAATGGCAAGCAACTGTAAAGGATGAACTTTTCTAAAACAGTAAGAACTATATAACTAATGAACATTTCTAAAACTGTAAGAACTTTATGAACTCTAATGAATATTAATTTGGAAACAATAAGAACTCTAAATTCTAAACCTTTCAGTAAATAATACAAATAGAATCCTATCTGCCCAATGTAAATTAATATTAATAATGTTATTTGATGTATTTTATTTTATTTTTTTTTAATAATTTCCATTTAATTTTTTTTGTTCTTTTAAGTTTAATTATGATTTTTTTTGTTAAACAACTTGTAATAAATGATAAATTTAAGTCGGGTGTGAATGGCTGCATAGATTTGTAATGTTATGTTAGTTTAAGGGAGGGTAAATCTTAGATTATTTGTTTCGTAGTTATATTGGGTCAATGAATTGGATATATAGGTGTAATTAGTAGATGTAGTATGAGATTCGCTACTTGCAGGATCGATTTATATGCCGCACCCCCCTTTTTGCCTATGGAAGGGATAGTAAGATGGAAAACGCAGTCCCTTCCTATGGAGTTTTTTGTTTATTGTTCTTCTTGCCGATGGATGTAGCATTCCTATTTGATGGGGGTCAATGTCATCTATTAACCATGCTGTTCAGATGTACATTCCTGACAGTATGTCATTTTGGTGCTATCGTATTCATGCTACATTGAATACATCGATATATCAGATAGATTGGCATTGGTTTGATTGCAAACTTTTGGCCTAAGGTTAAATCAGGGATAGAATATTTTCTTTTCAAATGTGATCTATGTAGAAAATTCATACTCGACACTTTAATAAAATATTCAACTCATCTGTGTGAACTTAGAAAAGTTAAAACATAAATTAAATTCTAAAATCAAGTTAAATTATAAAGTAAAAGAAATGCTAAAAATGATTCAAAATTTATATGTGCGTTAACCCTTAAACCGCTAATTATATTATTGGTTGTATGAGGTAAAAATCAAATCTTTTAATTGGCCAACTCACAAACTGAAGACAAAGCCTATTGTTAAAACATATTCGCCTATAATATTAAATTCAACTCAGATACATTTATAAAAAGTATATTACTAATTTTTCAGGGTATTGAAAGAGAACGAAAGTTTTTTCAAAAATAAATTGTTATTTATTTATTATAAAATATATTCAATTTCGGCAAATATAAAGCGAATGTCTAAACAAAAAAGTGGTGACGCAAATGCTTTTTTTCAATGTTACGTTCTGGAAAAGTAAAGATTTCTTTTTGCTAAATCTTAAATATTTTTACTAAAATCTTCAATATTTTTCGAAAATAATTTTGTTTTTTTTAGTATATTTTTTAAAAAACTAGTTTAATTTCTGAAATTATATTTTTTTAATACTTAAAATTGCATTCGAAATGAAAATCTCAGCGTTTTTCTTTATTTTCTTTGATCAGGCGGTTTCTTTGTTCTTTCCAGCCAATCAGAATGTCTTTTTCGGCTGAGAGCTCGCTGACAACCAATGACTGACAATGTTCTTTCTTTGTTTAGGTTTAAATGCGGTTTTTTTTGATTTTTTACTTGTAAAATAATTCGGAAGAGGGCACCATCTTACAGAACTTTTAAAAACCTAATCAATACCTGTCAAACGAATATTTTAGCATGAGAACTGGCAGAGTTAGAGTGACATCAGATGTCGACGAGAGGCCTTGTAAGAGGCGGGAAAAGGGTTAATAAATGTTTGTGTGTATAATTACTGGCAGTGGCTTATTTTATTCTTTTTTAAATATTGAAATATTCTTAGAAAAGAATTTATAAAATATAAATCTCTGCTGTTCCACTGAGCTCGTGTCATTGGGCTAACAGTCAGAATAAAATATATACAAATTTTTTTTCTTAACTTATGTATCTGCCTAATATATAAATTTTCTAGGTTCAAATGCCTAGATGGCGCCCTTGTAGTGCAGATACAGTAAGACCCACAGGTCCGCACCATTATAATTGGACTCCCAACATGAGCCAATCTTTAATAAACCACCAATACCCTGAGCAAATAATTTTTTTTAATGGAATGTTTTATCTACCATATACGTTAAATCTTATAAAAGCACTGCCAAAAAGAAATAGAACATATATTTAAAACGTGGAAGAAAAGATATTAATAATTTTAAAACTAATTTTTTTAAAAAAAAAAAAAGTCAAAAGGTTGCAATTAATGTTTCATTTTTTTTAATGTGTATAGGTGTGCACAGCCATGTAAGTTTATGATTGTAAATGTCGTACCTTACGATGAGTACTTTTTGGGAATTTACTTCAGTGTAACCCTATGTAAGCATTTCGATCAGTCATAAATAAGTTGGTGGTATATATAATTGTGTTGCAAATATACACATATAAACCCATTATTTCTTAAAACATATTTACCTCAATACAACCTTCTTAAATAAATAATTTATATAATTTGCTTGTCGTGCCATTTGGTAGAAATAAAATTAGGAAAAAATTGAATTCTTGGGGGAAGGAGGCGTAAACATAGATAGTCCTTAGGAAAACGATAGTAAACATTTTTTTTATATATAGTCTTTTTGTAAAAATTACTAACCGAATGGTTTTGTAAATGTCTTCATTAATCGTGTACCGTAATTACTAACCCTACGTAAAAAAAATTTTTTTTTTGCTTATTTTTTTTTTAAGCAAGTTTACTGATATGTAACAGGCACATACACCGTTACATTATTTTTAAAAAAAATTGAGACACTGAAAAGTTCACATTTAAAAACTTTTTTTTTTAAGACATAAAAATTGAAAATTAATTCTATCTTAAACTCGTATATATATAAAATCGCACAAATGAAAAAAATTATTAAAATAAAACTTTATTAAAAGGAGAAAAAGTATTTTGAAAGCAAAAACTTAAAAAGATTTAGAGATAAAATTATATATCTTTAAGTTTGCAAAATAATTTAATTACTTCTATTGTATAAAATGGAAATGATTATTTTAATTAGTAAAAGTAAACTAGCCCTTGGGCATTTCAAAATGCATAAGCAAAGGTCAGATAGGAGAGGAAAAATGATAGGAACAGAATGGCCAATGAAAGAAATCCATCAGGGAATCAGACCTCAATCGAAGGATCATCATCATCGATGATGTAATGTCCATTGGATCCAAAAGTTACATATAAAAAAAAAGTTTGGAAATAAATTTTTAGTGAGTGAAGAAAATTTAAGAGAGGACAGAGATGTGTTAAGTTGGAGAATTGGAGGTGAAGGGATTAAAAGATGCACTTTCAATTCTTTCAGTTGTTATAAAAAAAAAAGGAAATGAAACATCGTTTTTCCTATATTGAGGACCACAGGATCATCGGGGGATTTAATGCTGGATTCTAAATAGCAAGCAACTGTAAAGGATGAACTTTTCTAAAACAGTAAGACTATATAACTAATGAACATTTTTAAAACCATAAGAACTTTATGAACTCTAATAAATATTAATTTGGAAACAATAAGAACTCTAAATTCTAAACCTTTAAGTAAATAATACAAATAGAATCCTATCTGACCAACATAAATTAATATTAATAATGTTATTTGATGTATTTTATTATTATTTTTGTAATCACTTCCATTTAATTTTTTTTTTTTTGTTCTTTTAAGTTTAATTATGATTTTTTTTTTGTTAAACAACTTGTAATAAATGATAAATTTAAGTCGGGCGTGAATGGCTGCATAGATTCGTAATGTTATGTTAGTTTAAGGGAGGGTAAATCTTAGATTATTTGTTTCGTAGTTAAATTGGGTCAATGGATTGGATATATAGGTGTAATTAGTAAATGTAGTATGAGATTCTCTACTTGCAGGATCGATTTATATGCCGCACCCCCCTTTTTGCCTATGGAAGGGATAGTAACATGGAAAATGCAGTCCCTTCCTATGGAGTTTTTTTGTTTATTGTTCTTCTTGCCGATGGATGTAGCATTCCTATTTGGTTGAGAGTCAATGTCATCTATTAACCATGCTGTTCAGATGTACATTCCTGACAGTATGTCATTTTGGTGCTGTCGTATTCATGCTACATTGAATACATCGATTTATCAGATAGATTGGCATTGGTTTGACTGCGAACTTTTGCCTAAGGTTAAATCAGGGATAGAATATTTTAAAATGCGATCTATGTAGTCTATTCATACTCGACACTTTAATAAAATATTCAACTTATCTGTGCGAACTTAGAAAAGTTAAAACGTAAATTAAATTCTAAAATCAAGTTAAATTATAAAGTAAAAGAAATGCTAAAAATGATTCAAAATTTATATGTGCGTTAATAAATGTTTGTGTGTATAATTACTGGCAGTGGCTTATTTTATTCTTTTTTAAATATTGAAATATTCTTAGAAAAGAATTTATAAAATATAAATCTCTGCTCTTCCACTGAGCTCATGATATTGGGCTAATGGTCGGAATAAAATATATACAAAATTTGTTTTCTTAACCTATGTATCTGCCTACTATATAAATTTTCTAGGTTTAAATGCCTAGATGGCACCCTTGTAGTGCAGATATGGTAAGACCCATAGGTCCGCACCATTATATTTGTTTACATTAATAATATTGTTTAGATATCCATAATCTTTTCAAAATTGTTAAAAGAATTTGTTTGGATAGTAAATGATGATTTGTATGTTTAAGAAGAATTTTGCTATTATCATTCTCTCACAGGTTTTTATCAATTTCTGGAAGGTTGAATGGATGATTATTTTATGTCAAATAATAAAATAATTTGAAGTATTTTCATAACTTGTTTTGGTCAAAGAGAGGATATTACTTTTGCTATAAAATCAGATATGGATACCAATAAAGTTAAAATGTTGTCAAAGTTTGAATAGAGCAAGGAATTAAATTGTCTGGATATGTATGTATGTATTAGTATATTTACATTTGTCTAACTATTATTCATTATGCTATGATAATCCAGATGAACAAAATCAGATTAAGTATGTATCAAAACACCACATAGTTCAAAATAATGATAGACGTTGAATCACTAAGTATCACTGAAAAAAATCTCATCTTGCATAGCTATTGACCCATCTTCAGAACTCACTATGCCTTCCTCAGAATCATCTTTAAAAACAGTGAATTGTGAATGTTGACTGCCATTGAAACTTGTCCTATTATTGATCTCTTACATTTCCAACCCTTCAATTAGTTTGGTAATCCCTAATCATTGACTTACATTGTATGTCTAATTCATCATTATCTTCACTATTTGGAAGAGCTGCACCATATCACAACTCATTCCTTAGCCTAATACGTTAGTCTTTAGCAATATTTTCAGGCCTTTTCTTTGGCCAATAGTCCACTTTTATGCACCTACTAGCTTTTGGAGGCTGGAATAGACTAACTGCCTTGTTTTATATTTTGTTTGGGTCATCATTTTTATTTGATGATTCTGTTGACACATTTGTGGTTATGTTAGCTTTACCATCTGATACACTCTCTTGTTTAAATACATCACTATTGACTAAATCCATTATGCCCTTTGCTTCCACAAATACTTTTTCCCTTTGAGGATCCTTAAGATCTTGAAACCTGTTCAGAAGTGGTTCAGCAAAAGTTTTGTCTGTAGTCTCTTGATTTCTGACATCAACCTTTTTATCTAGATGATCACCACCTAATTCAATGCTATCCTTAAGAACTTTATCTACTTTATTTGGGGTCTTATGTACTAGATTCTTTACCTTTTTCTTTAATGGACTCTCAATTCCGAATTCATCAGACTGAGATTTCTTATTAACGAGACAAACCTTCCCATTTAGCTTTAATGCTATATCTTTTCTTCCATTCAGCTTTCTTTTCATTTTATTATTATTAGCCATAATAAATATGTCCCTTTTTGGTTCCTCTGATTCTTCATATTCGATGGTTTATTCAATGGTTTTTCCCTACAGTTCACCAATGGATGACTTAACATTGGATTACTGTTCTGAAGATCATTGTATTGTTTTCCATATGTATTTTGAACCATAGTTATTTTTTTGATTCTCTTTCATCAATTATCTGTAAATATTTTTTCTCAATCTCTGCATTACCAATGCATCTATGAAATCTTCCTTTCATCTCATAATAAGACTGATGCCTCCTCGAAAGAAACTCTCTCTCAAGATGAGTCCTAAGACCACAATTAAAACATTGTGAACTTATTTCCATTAAACGAGACAATTAAAGGTGAGATATCTTTATTAAATAAATTTGGGATACTCTCAGGGTTTATGGCTTTGTTAATACTGAGTTGGAATAATGCAGTGTTTAAATATAGACTTGAGTCAGCTTTGTTCTCTCTGAGAAATCTAAATTCAGAAATTTTACCATAAAGATTTAGTAATGATTGTAAATCTCTTCCAGTAAAATTAATAAAACAGTGCTTGATTTGCCCAAGAAGAATTGCAGATTTATTCATATTGATATGACACATATACTTGTTTTCTATAGATTTTTCTATGGATATAAAATTAAGCTTCTGATCCCTATTATGAAATTCAATGATAATGTTCGGATTATTTGAATGAATCAGAATCTTGAAGACCATTATCCATGATTTTTTATTTCTTAATTCTCTATAAAGCCCATCTATTGCAAATCAAAAAAACCACTTAAAGAATCTGTGACCACTAGAATAAGGGATTTTTCATTGTAATATTTAATGAATGAATTATAAAGCTTCAGTGGGATAGTTTCATTGAAGTTGGTGTTAATTTCCTGTCATCTATTCAAATTGAAGATCGAGTTCTCAAATGATGATTCTTATTTTCTTGTTTATTTTTCTCTAATATTATATCAGCATAATCATCAAGAAAGACAAGAAACTCATCAGAATCATTAATAAGATGGGTATTGGGCCGAGCATTTTTTGTAAAACCTTTAGCTCCACTCTCAACAATTTGAGCATAAGAAATCCCACCCCAATTGGACACTAAGGAAGACGAAAACAATTGTCTAGTCTTCTTTACATTAGTAGCTACTAAGTCATCATATTTATAATCATTTTGAAAATTATTCCCAAGACTTCTATTTAAAACACTATCGGAATTGCTAGTATCATTAAACTTCCGGTTTCATTTTTTTCCCAGAATGAAATTCATTCTTTATAATGATCTCATTCTTACTTTTATTTTCCACCCAATCTTGTCGAAACTCTACATGTGAGAAATGGTGCTTTTGTCCTTTAAATTTCGATAGGACAGTTTTTTCATGTGTCAACCCTGGAAGCCTCTGTTTCTGAAATAGTAAGGTTTTCTGTATGAATAACCCTATTTTCTTGTCCCAAATTTAAATTCCTGACCTTTCAAACGATTGTTATTTCTTTTATTGAACTTTCCTTTACATTTTTACCTTTTCTCCTTATGATCATCTTTTGAAACCAAATCTTTATTAAAAGTCTTAGCAAATTCAGTTTAAATTTTCTTAGTCAACATGGCTTCTTTGGAATTTTGGTCGATAGCTTCATTGTAAACAGGTTAGATTTCATTTCTGGGTTGTTCAAAATGGATATCTGAATTACAAAACCCCAAGAACTACTAGTTAAATGAAATTTGAACTGTTTTACTCACTATTTCTCCAACCAACTGTAGAAAAGATTTCCTTTAGACAGAGCTAGAAAAACGCTATAGCAGTATATTTCTTATCCCAGAAAAACGTCTATAAATTTAATACAAAATACCTAATTCTATCCACTCACATGTATAAATAGTAGGTCCTTTTATGTTTATTTTAGATGTATAAATTAGATTATTTAATACAGGTAAAAGTTAAAGGAGCTATTTTAACAAATATCCTATTGGAAGGTAAATTCCTCTTCATCAGGACCTGATAGAGGACCAGAGAAGCTGAAATCAGTATTCAATAAGATTGTCAAATGCCAGCAATGAAGCTTTGAATGTTTTCTTTATTCTTGGTTTATCATTTAAATAAGAATAACTAAATTATCTAGATAACTACATACTAATAAATTATGGATAGTGCTGTGTCCAGAGGCACTCTATTGCCTGCTGGATTGCAAATAGAAATACTACAAATAATTCCTAATTAATGAAGTGGCTAGGCAAGTACATTTAAGCAACTACAGAAGTTATACGAAGATAATCAATCTTGTTTAATATATACATATATGATGATTATATACACATGCTATATAAATAACAATGAGGGTCTGAAGGCATAACAAAATAATAATAAGATCAATATGACCTGTTTACAGTTCCTAAGTTTACTTTTGAATGTCCAGAGGTAAACTTCTCCACAAGGCTAAGTGAAGGAGAGAGCTGACTGGGGCACCCGAGGAAATGACCCATCTGCCTTTTAAGAGCTTCACTTAGCAAGTGTCCTATCTCATTATATTCTAGCTCTATGTCCCTTTCTCATTGTTTTTTAGTGTGGACTCTCTTGATTGGACATCCACTGTCCATGGGTGGTGATCTCTTTAGTTGCACTATTCGATCCCTGATCAGATAATGCAATTATCATGGAATTGTCTATTTTAAGCAATGGCTTTGTTTACATTATCTAAATCCTTTGCAGGAATTCATCTAACTTTCTTGATAAGTTAGATTATAGTTTTTCCATTAATTAAACTATTTATTTAGTCTAATGCTTTTATAAAATATTGTGCATGCCATTGGCATCCATGCACATACATTTACTTTACCATCATATCATTTATAACACTTATTTTGTGAATATATAAATATACACACACAATTAGAAATCTGTTTAGTTTTCTGTTATAATTATTATTTAACTAATAATATGTATTTTGTGTATACATAAATATACACACATTTAGCATAACTCCTCCAAGTTCAGAGATTCATGTTTTACTTTTTTCCGATTCTCTGAACTTAAAACATAATAACTATGGTAGGGGGGATTTTTCTCTCCAGGTTTGTAATAATTGCATTTGGGACTGCATTGCTGTTACAGCTTTCCCAAATGTATACTTGCTGTTGTCTTTTTCCTGAAACAGCTGCAGTGTTTGGAGATTGTATTCATCTTTCTACAACTGGCTGGTGTGTTTGCATAACATTCTTCCATCCACCATTTGGACGGACACCACTTACTTGGTTAAGTGACGTACGATTTTAGTCTTATTCCAAAATCTATCAATCTTGTTTCTAACCCATATGTGTCCTCTAGATACAAATTTGTAGTTTGGGACAGGTACTTTATACTCTTCAGGTGACCTACTTTCCACAAGCTTGATCCGCAATCTATGATCTACATTTTTCTGTGGGGTTGATTTCTCGACTAGGGCTGGAGGTGTTTTCGCATGCGATTGACAGTTTTTATGTTTTTTAATAAACATTAGGATGTCATTATTTTTGCTCATCGATAATTTAATTCCCAAGTAATTGAACCAATCATGGCCAATGAGGGGATTTATCAGGGTGTGAATTATATATAATGGCCAATTGCTGTGTTCAGTGGCACTCTATTGCCTGCTGAATTGCAAATAGAAATACTAAAAATAATTGCCAATTAATGAAGCAGCTCGGCAAGTACATTTAAGCAACAAGAATTTATTTACAGAAGTTATATGAAGATAATCAATCTTGTTTAATATATACATATATGACGATTATATCTACACGCTATATAAATAACAATAAGGAAATATGCCTATGTGTTTGAAAAGAATGGTTTTTAACAAATGTGTTTGAAAAGAATGGTTTTTAACAAATGTGTTTTACCAGTTCTTACTTATGGATGTGAGACTTGGACACTTAATAGAAGAGCAATACAGAGACTTCAGACCACTCAAAGGAGTATGGAGAGATGTATGTTGGGAGTAACAAGAAGAGATCGAAAACGCAATGTATGGGTAAGACAACAAACAGGTGTTACTGACCTTATTGAAAAAATTAAAAGTTTGAAATGGAGTTGGGCTGGACATATTGCTAGAAGAAATGATAATAGATGGACAATTGAAATTTTAAACTGGATTCCAAGAGATTGTAAAAGACCCAGAAAGAGACCACATGTGAGATGGATGGATGAAATAAGAAAATGTGCAGGGGTGTTGTGGAAAAGAGAAGCTAAAGATCGGAGAAGATGGATTAAACTTGGAGAGACCTTCATCCTGAAGTGGATTGATAATGGTTGATGATGATGATGATGAAGGGCTCAAAGGCGTAACAAAATAATAATAAGATTAATACAAGCAGTTTACAGTTCCTAAGTTTATTTTTGAATGTCTGGAGGTAAACTTCACCACAAGGCTAAGGGAAGGAGGGAGCTGACTGGGGCACTTGAGGAAATGGCACATCTGCCTTTCAAGAGCTTCACTTAGCAAGTGTCCTGTCTCATTCTATTCTAGCTCTATGTCCCTTTCTCACTGTTTTTTAGTGTAGACTCCCTTGATTGGACATCCACTGTCCACATGGCGATCATCTCTTTAGTTGCACTATTCGATTCCTGATCAGATAATGCAATTACCTTGGAATTGTCTATTTTGGACAATGGCTTTGTTTACATTATCTAAATCCTTTGCCCAAATTCATCTAACTTTCTTGATAAGTTAGATTATAGTTTTTCCATTAATTAAACTTTTTAATTAGTCTAATGCTTTTATAAAATATTGTGCATGCCACTGGCATCCATACACATATACTTAGCTTACCGTTATATCATTTATAACACTTATTTTGTGTACATATAAATATACACACACAATTAAAAATCCGTTTAGTTTTCAGTTATAATTATTATTTAACTAATAATGAGTATTTTGTGTATACATAAATATATACACATTTAGCAGATAGTTAATTAGGTTGGTTATCAACCAGCAATCAAAGAGAAATCATAATTTTATGAGATCAGGACTCAAATCTAAGCTCATTAACATGGCAGAATGTGCTATCTCTAGCTACAATGTCTGATACAATGAAGGCTAGAAGCTTTGAAAGCGCTAAGCATAAATAAGCATTAACAAATGAAACTTCTCTGACAAGCTTAGAAGCGCAGAATTATTGGTATGATACTCAAATATATATATATATATATGATTGCAATCCATAGTAAAATTATTTGGTATTTATTGATAAAGTGTTTACAATTACGATAGATCTTAACATTTACTATTTTAATTAAGTTAATTTACATTGTTATTACGCATATATTGTATATATAACATTTATAGTATTTTTATTATTCTATTTTCATTTAGGTAATACAACGAAATTTGGCGAAGACCAACCTTATTTTTTAGGCATAATGGAAAATGATGTATCTAATTCATCAACGTATTCGCCGGATATAGAAAATTATACGTTATATTATAATATTACCGATCCAAATGCAGACATTTTTTGCAAAGATTGGAAGGAAGCTCAACATACATTGTTCCAAGTGGCGAATTTATGCTTCGCTGTCGCATTGCTCATCCCTCATAACTTCCGATTTAGCGTAGTGCTCATGAGATGTGTCTTAATAGCAGGGTTTTTACTATTTCTCTTATGGGCTGGGATATATGTTTGTGCACCGGATATATTCGGTTGGAATTTATCTTTTGTTATAATTAATTCGTGCCATGTGATATATTTAGTTTATCATTTTTTGCCTTCGAGGTTTAGTTCGGAATTAATAGAATTATATTTAAAATTGTTTAAACCACTTCGAATGAATACAAAACATTTTAAAGAATTTGTAAATATTGGAGAAATACTAACATTAGAAGAAGATACTAATTACGCTTTAGAAGGAATTACGCCAGCTGACGAAAGGATTTCTATACTTCTATCAGGAAAGTAGGTATTCTTTATATATATATTAATATGCAAATATATTATAAAATCGAAATAAACAAAAATACTGCTGTTTATTATACAGCCAGACCATTTGTTGAAAAAATAAAAAAAAACACATAGAAGAAAATATTTATATAATAAAATTGTATTTTATTTTAATATTTAATGGTAGTCTTTTTATAAGTTAAATATTGATGATTATTTTTATTAAAGATTGTATATGTTACACACAAGCACATACGTATATATCCATACTATACAATAAGTAAATAAAAATAACATTAGTTTCAAGGCATTTGCCACAAAGTGACATTGATTATTAAAAGCATTTAGTATAATAATTCCGATGTCAGACCATTTCATTAATATTTACTTTAGTTTTACATCCCATTCGCAATTGATATCTAAAGATTTATTTATGTACATTAAAATAAAATGTAATAAGTACGGCTGTCTAATATATATATATTAAAAAATTAAATACTGTCTAACGCCATACTAGTAATTAAAAATAAAATAGGAATTCATGTAACATTTACACAACTAGCCAAAATTAACAAAATTTCACTAATATTTTTCCACAACCATAGCTTTATCTATTAACAAATAGATCCATTCAAGTAAAAATCAACAAAAAAAATTTCAAAATATGTATAGAAAACCAAATACCTTTCCATCATTCATTTCAAAAAACAACTTCCTTTAACATCAAAGAATGTCTTCATGTGATTGATCTTAAAAACCTTATATAAGTAATTTTGAAATCTTATTAAGTCATCATTCAGTGATGAAGTTGTTTTTTAGCAAGAATGATGGGAAGACAATTTTGTTTTGCATACATATGTTTTATGTTTAGTTGAATTTCAATAGATGAAACAATCATGGTTGGGGAAGAATTTAGTATTTTTTTTTGTTTTGGCTAGTATTGAAATGCTGCACCAAGAGAGCCATCAGTTTGAAACAAATTTGAGGACAGGGATAATTCTAGATAGAGATTTTAAATGCTTTCTCTTCCAGCATTTATCAGGAAAAGTTTATTTAGAGCTATTAGCATATTCATTATATTATATTTGTATTATAAGTTTATTAAGTTATGTCATGTAATGTATGATTTTATTTACTCACTATATATATATATATATATATATATATAATATTATAATTCATGTCCTTATTTCTTTAAAGCAATATAAAGTAAAATACAGTAATCAGATATATTTTAAAAATTTTATCCACTTAGAAGCACTTTCGACTATAGTACACTTTGAAAGGCTAACCTTTCCCACAATTCCATGACCTTAACATTTGCTGCCTGCCTGTTAGCATTAATTAACAGGAAAGCAGCAAACGTTAAAATCACAGAATTGTGGGAAGGTTAGCCTTTCAAAGTGTTAGTTGACAAAGAATATGAGGAGAGTTGAAAACGCTCCTAAGTGAATAAAATTTTTAAAATATATCTGATTACTGTATTTTTAAATATTCAATTGTATATATATATATATATATATATATATATATATATATACAATATGATATATATATATATATCTATATATATAATGTTTTACAACATTTGTAATGTTTTATCAATTGTAAAGATAATATTGATTATTTGCCAAGATGTATTGGGGCTTTTAGTGATGTAATAACAGTGTTTATGGCAAAATATAGTTTGCAAATAAATTTAAAAAAATAGTAATGGATATCTCCTTGATACCTTAAAGAAACTGAATAGGTAAATTTGTATTATCTTCTACATAACTTCTGAAGTTCTTGTTTGTAGTTTTTATCAAAACTACTTACCAGAAAATACTAGTTAATCTGTTGTTGGAGTTTAATTTAATGTTAATACTAACACATAAAATGGAATTGTTTTTCATATATTTAAATATTAACTAAAACATTCATTGTTTTTTTCTTGAAGACAGAAGGATTGTATAATCATGTATGTGAATGACTTTTTTTGTCTGTGTAAAATTATTTGATCATTCTTTTTATTATTTCCAATTGTCACTGCCAATAATAAATTATGGTCTCAAATTTCAAAAGCCTGTAAAGTTATTGGCTAGAAAGTGGTTGTTGATTGAAGGCAGAAAATGTTAAGAATTACATATTTCAAATCTAAATTTTTATTTAGTGCTGATTTTTTATTTACCTCCCTATTATTGTTGATCATTTTCTTACTAAAAATGATTGGATGAAGGATAAAAACTGTATTATATTAAATAGAATATTTCCGTTATTTGTAAAGTTAGAAGAAAGGAAATATGAGCATGTACTTTACTATAAAAGCTCAAATACTTGAAGCACAACGATAAACAAAAAAAACACACATTATTTAGATTAAAGTATTTTTGATAAAACAATGGGTATGGTTATTCAACATTATGAAAGATACAAGCTTGTTATAATAGGTCATGTGACATATGACTTGATTTCTTTGTAATATATGTATATAATGTTTTTATGGTTGTATGATGTAGATAAATTATTATTTTTGGGATAAAACCCATGTATTATTTTGCATTACAATCCAATATTTCAACAGACTAGCAACCACCATTATCACGATTAACTTTTGAAAGAAAAATCGTTAGATCTCAAACAATAACGTGACTCAGTACAAGATGAGAAATGAGATTCAACTTGAAGTAGTTTAGCATTCACATTATGAGGCTTATCAAAATGTTTATTTCCTTCAGTTTTAATTAATAGATGAAAAAAACTGAGGGAAATAAACATTTTGATAAACCCCATAATGTGAATGCTGAACTACGAGTCACGTTATTGTTTGAGATCTAACGATTTTTCTTTTAAAAGTTAACCTTGATAATGGCAGTTGCTAGTCTATCGGATTGTAATGCAAAATAATACCCGGTTTTATCCCAAAAATAGTAATATATATATATATAATTCAAATATATGTCCCAACCAATTATTCTAATATAATTATAAAACATTTATACTGACATTCAGAATTTTAAAATGGTTATAGAGAATTTAAAGCTAAAATTAAATAAATGATTAGTAGATATAAGGGTGTTGGTAAAATTGTATTTATATACAGAAATGAAAAGGAAGTAGACTTGAGAATTTTGCAAAAAAAAAATCTATTCATTATGATTTTTTTTTTTTTTTAAAGTAAATATAAAAATATGCCAATAAAACAAAACAAACTTGGATTATGACATTAGTGAAATAAATATTTTTAATTTTAGAATAAGATCATGTAAGACATATGTTAATGCAAAGTCAAAAAAATTAAAGTTATTCAAGAGAGTATTAAGAATAGTATTTTTCTAATCTTTAAAAAATATTTTATTTAATTTAAATTAGTCAATCCAAACAATTTAGAATATGACGAACTTAGATGCATCAAATTTGAATGACTTGAATAAGAATATAGCTGACATTCAATTTAAGATAAATGCATAGATAGAATGTACCACGAAATCCCACAAATTTATTAAAACATTTGTAACTGAAGTAAGGCCAAGTAAGTACAAAAACAAGGATGATGAAAATATTTTAAAATGGTTTATTTAGAAGAAAAATTGTTAGAAAAATAAGTAAAACGATAAAAAAGAGTTATAGGTGTTATAGAAAAATGTAATGTGAATTTAAAAAGAAAGCTATTCGAAAACAAAATATTTCAGTAAAAAACAAATTAGAATATTATTATTTATTACTAAAAAGAAGAAGTTTTTATCAATGTGGCAAAGTGTCCTATGAAGAGCTATATAGTAATAATAAATAACAAAAAATAAAGTAGTCTCTAAAAGTTCAAGATCTTTTTATCTTTTGAAATGATAAACACTTTGTTTGGTATAACCAGTCCTTAAATAAAGAGAAGAAGCTGAAAATGAAATCGATCAAAGAAGACAAAGTTACAGAAAATAATGTGCAATGATCTACAGTAATTAATAAAGAGTGGGTTTTTCATAAAATGCAAATGCATCTTGAAGATTACTTTTTACTTATGTTTTTATCTATCTGTTTTAAAAGTATATTCAGTTTAGAAGTTTTATTATGTAAAATTGTCTAAAAAATGAATGAAATAATTCATTGGCAAATATATATTGTATCCTTTAGATTGATTATACCAGGTAAGAATGGCATATAAAACATAAATGACTTAAAATATTGGGTTTAAAACTGGAATTCTGTAGAGATTCAATAATTATTGTTATTTATAATCATTATAAATATAATCTACTTCATAATCTTAATACATTAGAGGTCAATGTAAATAAACATTGGTTCCTGAGAGAATTGACTTTAATTTATTTTAATGCAGTGTTCATTTAAGAGCTAAGAATCTAAAATAGTAGTTAATGAAAGAAGGAACAATCATTTACTTCGAAATAAGAATTTAGTTTGAAATTATTGCAATTATAATATTTTGTAAACAAAGATATTTGATCTTAAATTTTATAATTAAATTCAAGTAATAATGTCATTTATAAAAATATGATCAGAACTAATTAATGATTTAAATTAATTTCGTTCATAAAATATTTTTTTATTATTATTGATTTCAAGCATTTTCAAATAGAAACAACAACAACAACAAAATCTTAAAGTTAAGAATTGTACAAATTGGTTTGGAAGATAATTATCGCGCGGTTTTTAGAAAAAGAAAAACCAGCAGACGATCGGAGAAGAGATTCAATAAAATGGGGGGGGGGGGGGAAGGTATAAAGCTGTTTTAATATTTGTCTAAGTAAAATATTATAAAACTTTAAAAATATTTAAAATTTTAACAAGTCCAAAATCGTATGTATAAGCAATCTAAATATATAACAGATTTTAAAAGTAATTGTTAATACTATGGAGTGAGGACATCAATATTTACTACGACCTAATTTCATGTTCTGACAATGTAATTCCAGCCACGAAATCCCAGTTATTATTTTAAATTTTACCTATGATAATCAAGAAAAAGGAACCCACTGTTTTGTTTCACGTAGGAGAACATTCATTAATGTATGCTAGATTAAGGATTTTTATTAGGCATAGATCAAATGTAAAAAAAAAAAAACCGGATTCAAAGATAAATTTTAAAGCATGGTTAATAAAATGTTAATTGAAGAAATGATTAAAACTGTACTAATTTTAACATTATTTTTATGTAAAGTTTAAAAACTTATAATAAACATTATATAGGTTAAGTGGTGATTACATTTATATGAGTACGAGTAACAGCGGTCTACTAGCAGGAAAGAAGGTATTATTTTATCATCTGAATAAAACAAAGAATTATATATATATATAACAAGTGTAATAAAGTAAAACCATGTCAAAAATATTTATTAAGAAATAAAGATGTGTTGAAAATAAATTGTGAATAACATGTGAAATAAACATTAGTGCATTAGTAAATATAAAATTGCTATGGAATGTAATTTTATTCTAATGTTAAAAGAAAATGTGAAATGCTTTCTTCTTAATAAAAGGAGCAAGGAATATTTGGAATGCTAAATCATTTATGACTAGTGGAAGGAGTATTGAAACAAACGTATAAGACAAGTTGCAGATAATCTTTAATTACTAAAAAAAAAAAAAAACCCGCTAAGTGCCAATAACCTATAAATTGTGATAATTGTAATAATCTTCGGACGAGAATAAATGGAGCAAAAATGATTGTTATGTTGATAGGCAACCAAGGGAATGTTTGAAACGCAAGTGATAAGAATATATAGATGTGCAACCAGCCGGAATCCTGGGAACAATTATAATGCCAGTAAAAGTTAAAAAGTTTTTTTATGTTTTTGTTTGTTTGTTTAGGAACTTATATTTAAAGAAAAGAAGGGGAAGAAAAACTTGCAACACCATATATATATAATTGTTATTGCAAGAAGGGGGGAGCAGATCAATAGATAATGAAATTAATAATTGATTTAAATTTGGTTATTTATGTCATGAATTATTTTGAAAAATATGTTTATCAAATAGTGTTAGATAATTAAGATAAATAGAGTTGATTAATAATTAAATGAAATATATCATAAAAGCAGTTAACAAATATATGTTATGAAGAGGCAGCGTTTTGTGTTTAAATATACAATATTGAAAACGAGAACGATGATATTTTAAATTTGATCTTATGTTTTACGATGAACAATTTAATATAGTTATACGGAATTATAAGTAATTTTATTTGGTAATTTGTATAAGCAAATAGTTATAAGAAATATAGCAGATAAATATAAGTTAGAAATATGAAGGTAATAATTAACTTGTTAGCTAAAGCAAAGATAAGTATTGTATTGAAGATACACCAAAGGATAATCTATTGACAGCTGAATCTCATAAATTGTTGATGAAAACTATTGCAGGAAGATATAAAGGTTCAGAGTTAATAGTACACAGCATAAAATTCGTATTGGTTGAATTTTGGTATATAGGTTGAGTGTAAAACTATAGGAAGATGAAGTTTGAGATCAAAACTAATTGATGATTTTATAGTTGTTATAATAATGTTCTTTTTTTAAAAATAAAGATCAAAAGATGAATATCATAGTATCTAAAAATACACAAAAGATGACCTTTCATGCATTATAATAAGATTATTGTATTGAAGTAAGAATACAATAATTAATGTTTTCCATTTTGTCTTTATAAGTTAAAATCTAACTTATAATGGGGTGACAATTGCAAAGGAATTGAAAAACTGATTAGATAGTGGAGACCTCCTTATTTGTGATATATAAAATAAAATATATGAAGATATATAACATAACAGCATCCTATCATATGAAAAGGTATTATTTTTTTTGCTTATTGTAAGTCTCCAAAATAAATTATTTTAATTGTTTATAGTGTTACTACATTAAGTGGGTATATAACCTTCCTACCATTGTTATTTTAAATTACATATTAGTTAAAATGTTTATTATATTTTGTAAATAATATGATTAAAGTTGTTGTTTTGAAAGTTAACTGGAGTATTAAGAGTTGCATTTCTTTTGTGGGAGTCATTGCCACTACATCACATGAACCCAAATTGTACAGTTTGAGATTGAAATAAGAAATTAATCCAGTTCAGAACAATATAACCTTCAACTAAGCACACCTTTCTATAAAAAAGATTTTAATTTGCAGTAAGCTGCCTTGATCACATAAGTCATTGATGGTATTGCAGATTACTAAAGTATGCTTATGTATAAGGAATTAAATTATGAATTATTTATTATTAAAAGTATTAAATCTAATTACAATGTAGATAATATTAGTTTAAAAAGTATTAGGGAACATACATATAAAACAGAAGTAAAATTTTGATTATAAATTCAGATTGTAAGTATTTTCATAATTAATGCATTACTTATAAAATTCATTAAAATCTCTCCTTACATTTTATAGGTGGATTAAATAACTAATTAAAAAAATCAATGATTATTGAGATCTCCTTAGTACAAATTTATTATTATGATTATTGCTAATTATAATCCTATAGAAGTAATAAGAATAACATTCAGTAAACAATGACATGATAGTATAATTTCTTTCTTAGTTAATGGAAAGTCGATAATTATAGATGTTTCATTATATTCATTTAATCATTATTGTTAGTCATGAGAGTATGTAGATACATAATAAGAAGGAGTGTCTGGGTATTCTGAAGCTATTGGATAAATACTTTTGTATTTGTTTAATGTTAAAGGGTACACAATGTTGTTGATAGGATATGAGAGTCTCAAAATTATTAATATGGCCAAAAATAAGCAAAAAAAATGGTAAGAGTCTTAAATGTTACCTAGGTCAAGTCATAGGATAGCATAATGTTGGGACTTGGCATCCTATAGGTATATATATATATATATATATATATATTGTAGTGCTGGAAATAGAAGCTTAGAAATGTGGTCATCCAGCAATACAAAGATAATATAGTAGACTGTAATGGATTATTCAAAATTGCTTTCAAATTACTAATAATAATTCGTTAAATGATTTTACAGTAATTTTTTGAATGTGCGTGTATGTGTGTGAAAAAATTATATATATATAAAAGTGTCTTACCTGGATTAAATAAAAAACTAAAGACAATTAAAATTTATAAATCTTTAGTAAAATAAATGTCAATAAAAGAATTTGATTCAGGGGATAGAGATTGAAATGTATTTATATAATTATTTTATTAAAAAAAATACTTAACTGATTGCATTTCTAGATAACAAAACAAAATGAATCTACAAATCCAATATGTAATAGTAATTAGTAATAAGCAAGCAAATCAGTAATCTATTATGTATTTTTAATTAAAAGCAGAAATGTTAAAAAGGAAAATGTGAAAATTTTTTTAAAATAATTAAAAGGAGGGGCATGCACTTTTTAGTACTGAACTGGAGAATTAAAAAAAATCAGTATATATCTAATTATTGAAAATAATGGCAGGAAAACCTGTCTGTGGAGACATAATATTAAATTCAGGAGAAACTTTTTGCTTTGAGAACTATGGGACTGAGATATACATTACCATGTTGGAAAACAATGATTTATTAAATATAAATCATCATTATAAAAAAATATAATCTCTTAATTCATATATTATTATTTTTAATGAAGCCACAGAAAATGCATTGCTGATTAATTTAAATGTGCACTGGTCCACCATAATTATATAATAATATCCTGAAAAGTACCTGGAGCTTGAACCTAGTATGGATAAATTACAATGATCTATGCCTCTGAATCATATGTGCATCTTTCACTGATGGAAACTGTACACTTAACTTGAACAAATTGGAGATATAAGAGACATGACAGGATTTAATTCCATATTGATAAATAATAAAATATATATACACATATCATGGTAAGATCAATTCTTTTCAAAACTTAATAAATAAAAATAGAAAAAAAACTTAATAAGTCAGTGCAACCATTTATTATATTAGTAATTAAGTTACTTTTAGTAATATTACTATAAGCCATATATATGATATACAAGTTATATCAAAAGCATGCTAGACAGCAATAAAGCTGATTAATAATTAAAAAAAGTACTTTTTCTCTGTATGTTTTCATTAACAGGCATTTATTATGTTAGCTCACAAAAGAAGGAAATTATTTATAGATGAATTTAGTTATTTTTGTATACACTTATTTATTGTGTGAATTTATACTAAAATAATTAGTTTTACATTGTGTGTTTGTGTGTCTGAGATTAAATTATATGTTATGAATAAATTATTAGCATTTTTTATGTTTTCACAAATAAAAAGATGACATCTTAACAAAGGCTGCAAAAGTATACATTTTCATTTAAAATAAATTGCTTCCAAGTTGTAAAGCCTAGTGTTAATTTGATTTGTACCCAAAAATATTATTTTATCTACATCATTACCATGAAAACATTAAATATATATATATAATATTATTATATTTAATGTTTTCATCATTATATGATGTAGATAATATAATATTTTTGGGTACAAACCATGTATTATTTTGCATTACAATCGACAGACTAGCGACCGCCATTATCAAGGTTAATTTATATTGTCTATTGAAGCAGTCAGATCTAAGTTTGATCCTAGCTTCATGATATCTCACATGAAGCCCACTTCAAACTCTACTACTAACCATGAATTTCCGAATGCAATGGGGCTTTATACGTTCAATACATGCTAGTTTCCTTAAAAAACAGTATTATATAAATGTGTGTTAAAACCAATTAGTTTAATATTTAAACTAATCAATGTCATTAATAAATTCCTGATAAAATTATTCATGAAAACTGCATGGATTGTGCATATATATTTATAAATATTTAAATATATATATTCGTTATAAAGTTTCATTGCGTCAGAATGTTTATTTTACTTTTAAACAGTTTGTTCAAATTTTATTGATTAAAAGCTACATTCTTTTGATAAGCTTTCAGATCGTCCTTTCCCAAAAACAATGGGGAATTTTTTATCAATTAGTAAAAATAATAATTTAAAATGTAAGGATGGTTCTTAATTAAAATTGTTTTTCAGATTTACAAATTCATTTTCTAATTAGAAAATGAATTCAAAGTTAATGAGTTTGAAAGTCTTATCGAGGGAATGTATCTAAAATCAATTAACAAAATTTGTAACTTTGATAATGTAAAAAGCTTTGGCCTGAAGGCATCTAGATTCAGAGTGGGCAGGAAACCAGAGGATGGTATAAATAGCCCAGAAAAGTTTGGAGAGGCAGAAGCCATATTTGTTTTGAAATAAGTGCTACTAGAAGCTACCTGCTTCTTAAATTAAAAATCTTTTTAGTGTCTCCATCATGGTGAGGGGCTAAACTTCGGGAGTCTGACTGCTGGGCCCAAAGTCACCAGAAGATCTTCAATGTAGCTGCAAAACTAAATCTTTCCACACTAAACCTGAAAGAATCAATCAAAATAATATTCAAATAATTTACAAAATGAGCGCCTATGTTTCAACCAAACCAGACTCTACTGTGTACACTAAGGAACAAGCCATGGAAGGATGGATAAAATCTTTCCTTTTGAACTGCAACTTTCTGGCCAGTTCTGAACTTTAAATTAAAACATCTTTTACACCATCTACTGTAAAATTTTCTTTTTATTTATGCTATCTTAAATTATGTAGTAATTCCTTATCTTAATCTCTAGTCTTTAAATTTAATATTTGTTAACTTTCTTTTCTTACAATGGCGGTCCGTTTATCTAACCTTATTATATATTTGCCATTATATATTTTCTAGATGATTATTAATATCATTTATTTTTGATTATATGTCAAGTTTGATAGTAATTTTTGCCCATTGGAACTAATTTAAGATGGTTCTATTAATTGTTGAGTTGAAGGATTTATACAATTTTTGTTATTTTTAATAATGGCTAATAATAAATTATTAGCTTATTTTTTAACATATGCTCCCAGCTACTTTATTGAGTTCATAATATTTATTTATTCACATTAATAATGTTAAAATATTTTATTAAAGGTCGATAAAGAAAAGTAAATGAATATATTCTAATTCAAATTTTATACTTGCTATTAATATTCAGGGAGGGCATGATATTTAGGGTATAATAGCATAATTTTATAATTGTGTTAAATACTTTTAGTTAAAGTACATTTGACTTTAATTCAACTTGATCAGGTCATTACGCAGAGTATGCTTTATATAAAATGGGTTTTATTACTTCACCAAGATGACTATCAAGTCATCATTTTCCGAACATTACTGATGCAAGCCATGCGAGCCATGCTTCATAAGCTTGTCATCGATGATCTTCATGTTATTTTAATAAATAGGAAGAAAACACTTTCTCCCTCACTCATCGTATATTGGAACACCAAAGGTTCGTGGCTATGACTCGGCCTGACTTTCCCTGTGTTCCACATCTCCTCGATAGGGCAGAAAGACTTGTAACACAAGCCACACTCCTACTTAAATCACCGACAAGCCACTATCTTTCATATTCATTTTTATAGCTCATAAGACGTCAGTACCATTTACTTCTCAGTTCCAGTAAAGCCCGCTCTCATCCTCGTAAATTGTGATGAATTGATTTTATTAAAGTCGAACAATTTCATATTAATTTATAATTAAGTAAATTTTCTATTAAATATTAAAGTTATGCCCTAAATACTTATCTTGCTCTTTGTGAATTGATTTACGAATGTGAAAATGAATCTCACATTCCTTCTTTTAGAATTAGAATAATAATTTCTGTCAAAGCCAAATACCTTTATCTACCTTTATTTACTTGTCGGGGCATAGACATATATAATCCTCCTATAATATTGCGTAATAGTTATTGGTATATAACAACGACTGCCATTCTTATTGTAAAATATAAATTCCGTTTAAAGACTAGAGGTAATCTATATAATCTTAATCATAAAAGTTGAACAAAATATTTATAATTTTTAAACATTTTATAAACACATTTGGTTTTTAACTTTCTTTATTATTCAATAATTATTTTAATACTAATGCTCACCGTCTGTATTGGTAACCCGAACATACATATATGAATTGACTTATAAATATCCTTAGTTATTTTATTATACATTATTAGAGTCAGACCAGGGGTCTCAGAGATCATCATCATCCATTGAGCTAGTTTCTTGGTGCATAGTCATGTACCGTCGACATATGTCATCCAATGATTTGATCTGAGCTCGTGAGTTGGGTTTGAATTCAGTTTGGTTCAACTGAGTTTAAATCTGACTTTGAGGATTCGGTCTTGTTATTGTTGTTGGGACCGGTACACTATACAGAACTTAATTAGAATGGATTTTCAAGCTTTTTATACCTAATGACTTTATGCTATATGACGGATATACATGACTACATGCATGTGGAAGAGACTAATGATCTCCAATATATTGTAAGTACAAATGATAAATATGTTAAAGATAATTAAAGGATTGTGATAATGATAATTATTAATTAAGAAAGGTAAAAAAATATTGGAAATAACAGTTTTATCGCAATTATATACATTTTACACAAAATGTTTCTTAAGATTATTACAATATATGTTTTAATTTTAACCATTCAAAAGATTAACATGAATTTTAAAGTAGATAATGATCATATTGATATGATGTTAAAAAGATATTACAAAAGATGTGGTATTGCATTTTATATTTAAATTACAGTAAGAAATTTGTCTCTAAAAATTGTTTTCTTGTGTAATATTTTAAAGTCTTAAAACATGAAACCAATCTAATTAAAAAAAAAAAACTTATTGAAAAGCAATTGCAATGATTAGATTGCAATATACGCTAATAAGAGTAATCCTCATAAGGCTGTAAAACCGAGTTATTGTATATTAAAAAATAAAAACTTTGTCTGTTTGAGAAAGTATTTTTGGTGGATTAAAATGTAAATCAAAAGTAGTGGGGAAAAATTATTTGTGTACATTTAGCTGCAATATAAAATGTTTTACTAAAACTTTAAATCAACTGAAAAGATTGCAAATTCTGTCAAGCATTGTTATCCGAGAGGTTAGCGCAACCGCCTTACAAGCAAGCAGCTGGTTGCAGACGGTTGTTGCAGGTTCGCCTCCCTGCCGATACTATGACATATGAAAAAAAAAAGATTGCAAATTCTGACAAATAATACCAGAGTCGATGTAAAATTAATAGTGAAGAAGATAATTATAATGACATATAATTTTTCAACAAAGAAAAAACAAAAATTAATAATGGTGAATTAGAAGCAATTAAAAAATATAAATAACTTAATTAGATTTTTAATATAGGTGGAAACAAAATAGATAAAATTAATCACAGATATTTAATCATGTATTTAGGTAGAAATAATTTAATATTTAAAAAATATGTCTGTGTGTTTGAAACAAAAATATTTAAATATTCTAGTTTTATTAATTCTTATTATGATCAAAAGCTCAGATCCTTAATGAAAGAACAATAGATTTTATTCCACACAAAAAAAAAATGCAAGCAACACTAAATATGGATAAGAGATCATATTAGATATCGATATTATTATTGAAATAATTAAAGGAATAAAATGTAGCTGTATAAATACGATAATTAGAGTTGGAAATTTAACCTAAAAATTTATAAAAGATCCAGAAAAAAGCTTATGTTTGACTTATCTGGAGTAAAAAACGAAATTTGTTTTGAGTAAAAAATCCTATAAAAATGTATTAAAGTTGTTACTCACTTGATGTATATATTATACTATCTCTCTTACAAAAAATAAAAATAAAATAAAATCAATAACAATTGTTCATTGATAATAATGTTATTTTGTCCCGATTCAATAATTTGTTTTTATTTTACTTTTTTCCATGATAGGCATTCATTTCTGACAGTCAAATAGTACTTTTCTTTTAACTTATTTCTAATCTTTTGGATTGATATTCTTTACATTTTATATATTGGTAGTCTCATAGCATGTATTTGTCACTTTAACTTCAAACGTTTTCATTAAGTAATTAACAGTTCTCTTTATTTTTATGTTTATGTTATTTTAACACTGGTATGTAAACTCATAATTAGTCCTTTGATATTTTGACTGAAGCTACTAAATTGTAAGATCCTTTTTTACTTTTATTTTTATCTGTGATTCAAAAAAGATTACTTCTCATCTCTTTCTTTATATTCATGAAGTCTTTTTATCAACAAGAAAACTGTAGTCAAGTATCAGTGATAGCTGACATGAATTTTCTTGTTGAAACCTTTGTCTCTTAGTTGAATCCTTTACTAGTATGATGGTTTCATTGAATCTTTCTCTAATACTTTTGTTATGTCCAAAGTTGCAGTGCATATGATTTTAAAAATGAACATCCCATTCGTTTTTTTTTTTTTATGTATTATTTTTCGTTTCCATAATCAATTATGCATGCAGTTAATCAGAGTAAAATATTATTTTCTGGAACAACAAACACATCTTATTTATATATATTTTTATATTTAACTGAATTCAGATTTTCATTTTTCATTAATTAACAATATTACCTGTTTCATTTTTGTAGATAAGATACACAACTTTTTTAGTATTTTTCAGTAAATAAGAGTTGGGCTGGACATATTGCTAGAAGAGATGATAATAGATGGACAATTGAAATTTTCAACTGGATTCCAAGAGATTGTAAAAGACCCAGAAAGAGACCACATGTGAGATGGATGGATGAAATAAAAAAATGTGCAGGGGTGTTGTGGAGAAGAGAAGCTAAAGATCGGAGAAGATGGATTAAACTTGGAGAGACCTTCATCCTGCAGTGGATTGATAATGGTTGATGATGATGATGATGATGAAAACAATATTTCTAGAAATACCGAATACTGGTAACAAGACTTTAAGGGGATCACTTTAATCCGCAAGTTAAATCTGAGACAAACCTTTTCATTGCTAGACATTTCATCACAATATTCTAAGATGTAATATTTTCCTCACTCATCCCCAATTATTATATTCATTATATTGAAAGATTATCTATTGAGATCTGCAGCAGTTTTATGATAATAAGAATTTACTTTTCCCATAGGACTTTATATAAGAATTATTCGGTTTGATTTAAAAATTTATTGTGTTTTTGATCCTTAATATTTTTTATCCAAATACTGTTATTTCCCACTCTTTTTATCTCTTTACTTAAGCGAAGTCATATTGTGAGGTCGTATTTAATCGTGCAAGGTTAATAATTTTATATGGATAAATCTTGGAATTGACTAATTGATACTTAATAATAATAACATCTGCAATTTACAGGGACATACCATTCACTTTCTTGTTATCTCAATTCAAGAATGCAATTTACAGGGACATACCATTCACTTTCTTGTTATCTCAATTCAAGAATGCGTAATACTTCTTTCAAATATTTATTATATTTCAGCAGTCAGATATAATTGTGTGTTCCACTAATGATATAGCATGTTGTAATATATAATACAAAATAACCTCGTTCCTTGAGAGTGCAAGAAAATAAAAGTTCTTTATCATGAGGTGAATTTTAAAATTGTCTATGTCTAAATAAGAGTGGGAGAAGTTTTCTCAATTTTAAAATAGCTTTATTTTAATGGAGAATAAAAGACCATGCTTACTTGAGATTTAATTAACGTTTATTTTTGGAAAAATTTCCAAATAACTGATATAGACTCATTATTTAACTATTTATTATTCAGTCCTCTACAATATATATATATAAAGTTTTCTGCTAAAGGTAAGTTCTGCAATTAAGCAATAGTTTTACTCTGACAATAATAATTATTCATCATAACAATAATTTGTTAGTACTTAATTTTCTTTTGACTTGTAATAGCTGAAATACACAGGCTTATATATACCTGTGTCTATATATGTAATAGACAGGGTATGAGTACAGACTTTCACATGACCCACCACTCTCCACACTATCTCATAACACTGATACACTTTAACACACATATGTTGAAAAGATAAATAATCACCAATATACGTATTTCATGCTAAACCAGCAATCATCAGTTGGTCCAGATTACCATCTCTACACATATATGCCACAAGTGCTCAGATATATATTAAGATAGCAAATCCTCCTACTTTAATGGACAGGCTTCAATCTACTCCACACTCCAACTCTTCAACCGTCCATCCAATTGAAAATCTGATGATGGAACGCTCAAAGGCCACCCTGAGGCCGAGATTATTGTCACACCCATGTTGACCCAAGCTGACCCCTCATGTACAGGACATAATCCATTAAATACATATACAAGGGATAGGCAGACATCTTTAATATGTAATAGGTGAAATACACAGGCTTATATATACCTGTGTCTATATATGTAATAGACAGGGTATGAGTACAGACTTTCACATGACCCACCACTCTCTAAGTTTCAATAAAATTATTTTAAAGGTATCTACTGTCAATAATTATTAACAAAAAAAAAAAAAACGTATCAATATATAAAGTTCGTCTTAATTTTTATAAACGTAGTGATTTACATATTTATAAATTTTTAGATATGCCTTACAATAATTAAAAAGTGGATACAATTTTTGAAATATATTTTACTTCATGTATTTACATACACACACGTGTGTGTTAAGGAGGTAAACTATAATTAAATGTGGGGTCTTATATAATTTATTGCGATGATAAAGTAGCGAATTTGAGAGTTAAAACAAGACTGTGATTATATACCATTCTATGATTGATTGATTGATATCAATATGATTTTATGAATATGATGATGTGACGACTCCCTGTCCCTGTCCATAAAATAGAACACTATTGATGATGATGGTAATATAAATCTATGCTTCAAAGTCTACGGTTTGCTCATGTCCGTCACCACCAGGGATCGAACCTATTATAATTTCCTCAGCCATTCGATTCCCTTATTATAAGTAGTATAATCAATACGTCACAATAAAGATAATGATAAAGTACTGTTATATGTTCTAATGTTTTATAAATTTTGTAAATAAATGATTTAAAAAATAAATATTTATTTGGATTTTAAAGTGTTATATGATCATATTTTAGATATTCTTATCAGATGTTTTATAATAGATATTTTTTTGTTGAAACAAACGAAAAATGTATTTTTCATCTTTATGTTATATTTAAAAGCCAATAGTTGTTTGAGATTCTCTTAATTAAATGTGAAATATAATATTTTCATTTTCATTACATTGATGATTTAAAAGTAGTAAGGATATTATATTTTTATGTATTTTAAAAACTATTAATAAAAATTGTTTTTATTATGAGAATATTAATAACAAGTTTTACCTCAATATTGATTAAGCAATATAGTACAGTTCACGGTTTGAATGCTAACGCAAATACTTCTTTATTATTAGTTTCCAATTAATTGCCTAAAAATTATCTACACATCCGCACGTTCAAAAATAATGTTTCAGTCATTAACAGATTGCGCCATTTAGAGAAAAGACATGATTAAATTAGTCATTCTTTTAGACAAAGTAGGCAATAAAATCAGTCACTTGATATTTATATAAAATCCGTAGTAATCATCTGTAAATGGCATAATCACGAAATAGATTATATATATATGTGTGTATATAAATAATATATATATATAAAGCGATCGATATATGCAAATTTAATTGGGTGTAGCTAATTTTTTTCAGCCACTAATAAACAATACTATGTTAATAAATAGTAATAAAAAATAGGGTTGCTACCTATTCTTTAAAGTTTTGAATATTTAGCATACTCACTTTTTAAAAATACAATAAATCTTCACTTAAATATTTCAAAACTTGAACTAGATGGCTATTATTTTATTAATTAATACTTATTAACATATGCTATTGTTTATTAATGATTCGAGGAAAGTGGATACTTCCATTTAAATTTACCCTTATATACTGAACCGAGTCCGTTTAAAAGAACCTGTTGTTTGGGTTTAAACCCGATTTAACATAACTTTAATTTTTATATTTTTTTAATATTAAGTGAACGGATCGGCCCTTTAAGCAGAGGGGAGAATATCATCGATAGCTGAAGCATCAACGATACCCACGGTCAGACCGAGCTATGCAAAGTATAACATGATCACATTTCCAGAACATGGCCCACCTCGACTGCTAGATTCAAACCCCTACCATCCAAAGCATTTTATTTGTTTAGAGGTAAACTTCAGGCACCAGCTAATCATAATTAGCATGCCTGGACAGTAGGCCCATAATCCAGCACTTGAAATAACCCATGACTAACTCACACTCTCTTATTGTCCAGCATATTTACTTAATACATAAAGTAACTTTACAGTAATTTACCGGTGAGGCAGTGACAGGAGAGAAAGAAAAAATAGACAAAATAACAATTAAGCAAACATTAATATTTATTTAACCACACACATATGTAATATAACCCAATAATATTGAAATTTACATATAAAAAACATATAAGTAATTATTCAAAGTTTATTTCATTTAAATACAAAGTGTCTATAGACAGTGATCAAAATATATTTAGTTATTTAAAGTATCTTTACCTAGGTTTTCGTTTGTGTTCATTTTCCAATCGATTGGCTTTTTGGTTCTCTATTGATGGCTTCATGACTTGCCTCCATTCTGTGACTCAGCAATGGGGGAGACAGACAGAGAATAGCAGTATCATCCATTTTCTGATTTTGGCATCAGTTACCAACATTTGTTACAGGTGGAATAGTTGACTTGCAGAGGTTTTTTGGGGCCTGAAGCCCAGTTTAATACATCTGAACATCTATCATGCATGCTGCTAGTTTTCTATCTTGTGCAATAAGATTCTCTGCAGCAGTAATTGATTGGCTCATTACTTACTGCATTTACAGTTCTGAATATCTAGATCTCTGGTTATTGGATTCTCATTGAAACTCTGCATTCTTTAGAAAGAATCCCAACTCTGGACTAATAGCAATGCGAACTAATTACAGATTGCAGCCTTGACTGTATTAATGACAAACCAGACTATACCACAAACTAGACTGAATAATAATAGAGAGAGTGATTTTATATACTTTTTTCTTTCCTATTATTTTAATTTCTTATCATTATTTTTTTAATTTCGATCTTAACTAGAAATGTCTTTTAATTAATTTTATATTTCTAGTTATCTTAATCCCTTACTCAGCATTCATCTAAGCTGTCTCAATAAGACACTTTACAGTTTTTTAATTAATTCAACTATTGATTTTAATTTTATTATCAATCTGAAATCTTATAAACTAATTACATATATTTTTCAAAGTTTTACAAACATTTTATTTTTACAGACTAAATTTTAGTTTGATTTCACATTTTCTTATTTTATACGCTATAAATGTTTCTTTACAAAGGGAGAGAGAGAAAAAAAACTTTTCTTTAATTTTATTATACATTTCTCCCCTCTCCTGCCTAGAAGTTTTATTCTAAAAGAAAAATATGACACAGTATTTTTATTTTTTAATTTTTTGTTTAAAAACATCATTAAGACACTTATAATTTATTTTTTTCTTAATTTTTTTAAAATAAAAATTATAGACATGTAATGCTGAATAGTGATACATTACACCACCCTCCGTTTGAGAGTAAAATACATCTTTTGACACATTTTAGCGTTTTTTTTTTATTATTATTATTATTATTATTATTAAGTTTCAACAATAATAAACTTTATTAATCCTTTTAGTTACATATTATTACAATGCCACTTAATTGTAGCAAGATACATGTTTAATCCTATTATTGTCAGTTCAATTTCGAGTGCTACAATATTCATTGTTAAAAGTACATATCTATATAGGCAATTTGCACAAGATTTTATCCACTTTAGAAATGTCAATTAAGCACATTATTGTCCAATAGGAGCATAATCTGGACCATACTTTATTTAATTCTTAGGAAATAGGAGATCTAATTTCATCATTGTTTTTGATTTCAAATCTCGTGGTATATCATGGAAGACAATTATATGAATTTCTTTATCTCACAGCCTTAATATTATTCTAGTTTGTTCTTCAAACCCAAAGTCCCATGATCATATTTGGGATCATTAAAAACTTACAGTTTATTCATAAACCAGCAACTTCGTTCTTTATAGCTTTGCTGTTTGTCTGAGCAGGGACCAAGTAGCTGCATAAATATCTGGGCTGGTGATCTGCTTGTCTCTAACGTGAATTTTAATCAACTTATTCTCAAATGTGGCTGGATGCCTTCTGGGGTTATTACCCAATAAGAAAGCACACCTAGTGCACCAAAGTGCATATAAGACAAATGTTAAGGCCCTTATGGCTGGTACAGACCTACCTTTGTAAGTTGACATAATTTGCATCATTGTAGTGTTTTGTTTTCTATATTCCCCCTGCAGAATGCATATAGTTTGCTCCATAGCCTTGCAGTTGAAAATTATGTGCTGTAAAGTCTCCTCAGCCGTATGGCAAAGGCCACAGAATGGATCAACTGACCTGTACATTCTTCTGTTATGTAAAAAATATTTAGTAGGTAAAACATTCAAATTCATTTTGATTATAAAATCTAGGAACTTAGGTTCTAGTTGCCATCTTTTGTATTGCTTGATCAGATAATTGTTTCCTATTTTTAGTATTGATGGGATCTCCTCATTGTAAATATTTTGATGTATAAACTTGTATATTTTCCAATATTTATGCTTTTGCTCAAATTGATCCAGGATTGTTCTTTCTCTCCTGCATTGGTAGATGGTGACTGCCAAAAACAATCTTTTGGAGGAGGCCTATATGTAGGTGTTATCTGCTCTAAGTGTCTTAATTTAGGAAATTGAGTGAGTGTAGCAATTATAGCATTCCTTGTTTTGAATGTTTGAAATGTTTGTAAGCTATGTACCGGTCAAAATATTTTTATCCATCTAACATGAGCTGGAACTCACAAAATGTACTTCAAACCCAGTCAAGCCCAAGATTTAGGTCAGGAACCAGCCTGAATTCGAACCCACTCTCTAAGCCCCAGATCAAACACCTAATGAATCACATAATAGTGATGGCACATGAGAATTAATTTAAATCCCCCCGACTAGGAGAGCGGAGAAGACAATGAGACATCTCTTAACTATGACTATATTAAAATACATATAAGCAGGCTTTACTTTTGGAAGAGGAGAAAAGAAGGAATTCGAACAACTCAGATAAATTAAACAATAAAATATATTTTAATATACTGACAAGTTATTATACATTTATCCATCTAACAAATTATTATACATTTATAAATAAATTATATTAGTATGTGCGTGAATGAGCAAGCGGTTGATAATTATATAGTGTCATTCACGCTATTATTTCTCATATGCTCTTTATTAGCTAAATAATATATTACAAATAAGCACACATCTTTGGTGGGTCCAATATTAAAATGCCAATGGAATATTAGAAGAATTATGATAATACTGCCATTAACGCTTTGATTGACGGTTCAGAAACGTGGTGATTAATATATATATATTACTAGGAGCGTTCTGAGATTCACTATACATATAAATACATTTGAAAACGTTTGATTATATTTGAAAAACATACTTGAAAATGACATTTGATTAGATGACAAAATATTTTAACACTAGTAAGACGAACGCTTTATTTTCCTCAAGGCATATAGATACTCTTAGATATAAATATATAAATTACGACGGTGAGATTGTATATGATTGAAATAAACTTAATTAATAAAATAGAAGTAGCATTTATATATATATTTTAAACAAAGCTAATTTTAATATTAGAGCATTAAAACAGGGTCATGAAGCAAAAGAGATGATAATAATAATACAAAAAAGTTTGCGGTGCTGACATAATAGCCTAAAAATAACTAAGAGGAAAAGGAAAAGTTATGCTTCTGGATGAAAACGAAGTGGATGGGCATAGCATGTGCCAAACTTAGGGGATCACAGCCGGAGGCCTTTTTATATACGAAGTGAATATGCATAGCGTGTGCCAATCTTACGGGATCACCGCCAGAGACATTTTATACGAAATAAATGGTCCTGGGTAGCTTCAACTATCCTCAGGACAAGACTTGAGAAGAAATCTATGAGTTCGAAGTTGTCGTAACCCCCAGATTAAGAAGCACACACATACATATATAAAACACGAAGAGAGGCTAGATGACAGAAACGCAATAATGAAGGAATGTTACTAAAAAACATTGAATAAATTTTACAGCTTCAAAATAAATGACCCTTATTTGAATACTTCAAATACGCAATGCAATTATAATATATATAGAGAGAGAATATTCAGATTTCATTTACTAAAATATACTTGAAGATTTTATATAGAAAAAGAAACATTAAGATTTAGATTTCAGATTAATATAATATACGTTAAGATTTGATTTAGTAAAAGAAACAATAAGATTTACCCCCATCCCTTTTCTACTGTTTAAAATAAAACAATCCCATCTTCGTTGATTTTACAATAACTGAAATATTTAAATACAAGATTTGAAATTTTAAGAGTATGAAAAATGAAGTAAGATTAGCAGTTATATATATATAAAACAATTAAGCCACCTTTCTTTAGAATTAAATAAATAGTATTTTATAAGATTTCAAAGCGTTAATTAGCTTTAACTTTGGATTTACACCGGTAGAAAATCCAGAGTTAAACAAATATATCTATATATAAATTATATTAAAACATAAATAGAATGTTGGCTCGAAAAACAATCTGGCGAGTATATTAATTAACAATACGTTATATTGTAAGGGGACGTTAATAAACTTGATTCATGAAAGTTTACTTAAAAGAAGAAAGGATTTTTAGAAAATTCAATTCGTCAGATTGTTTTAGATTGGCATATCAATAATAAAAACACATATAAAATTTAGTAATAAATAACTATAAATAAATGACCGCACCCAAAGTTAAGAAAGCTAAAGCATATGAGAGAAAGATTAAATTTATAGAAATTATTGAAAAGCAATTTACATATATATTTAAAACAAAAAAAAGGGGCAAATTTAAAGAATACATGAGAAAACTTGATAGTAGAATTCGAGATTAATTAGGCAAGCTAGATTTAGTTTCAATGGTGGCGGTTTGAAATAATTTACCTTGCAGTTTGAAGAATTCAATTTAAAATATTGCAAGTTTTTCTGTGGCAGCAAGCTTCTCTATTAGCATTTTTAAAAGTTCTCCATCGGATCTTTACTTTCTTTCAGGGCAGTAGTTAGATGGTACATTAGCGGGAAGAATGACCCACCAGGGTCAGCAAGAGGGTTGATTTACTGCTACATCATTTTTAGTTTTACCGCGATATTAACAATCATTTACACTAGCGTAGCTAATCTTCTTTCAGTAGTAACTAATCTCTCTTCTGATTCAAAATCCAGTCATTTTATACTTTTTCTTTTATCAGTTGTTTTCGAAGATGCAATTGTAAGATAACGTCCAAAAATAAATTCAAATCTATTTCCAGATTAGAAATAGATTTGACAACATGTTTTTAACTCAAGTAAATCTTTAATCTACTTAATCCCATTTATTTTAAGTAAAACTTTAATTAAAAAATACCTCCCTTTAATTATTTTTGGAAATTACAACAGTCACATCTTCCATATTGGATTTTATAAAAAAATATATAGTTTAATAGAAAAACAAGCAATTTAAAAGAAAAAGCTAAAAATGACATATAATAAATATTTAAAAACATCAATATTTTGTTAGTAAGTTTTGCTCCTATGTATATATTTGAGCCCATCTATAATACTTTTATAAAAAAAAAACTAATAATTAATAAAAATAATTAATAATAATTTTAAAACATGTTATTGAAACATTAAATTTTATAATTTAGGTGCGTATCTCAAATATATACATGAAATATATATACAACAAAAAGGAGCGGGATGGGAAATATGAAGCACAATCTTAAGCTAAGATTTACTGCTTCAGCTATGCAACCCCAGTCCATTTGCTATAAGAGGACGGTTGAGTTTTGCCATTGAAATTGCCACTGTCTTTTTTCCCCAGATGAGCTTCATAATTTTTTTTTTAATTCAACTACAGGCATGTAATAGGTTATCTTGGTTATTATAGGCTTGTTAATCAGTTGCACCTTTCCATATATGGACAAATATGCCTTTGGGTGTGATTCAGCTATGCTTTTGACTTCTTCTTTGAGCTTGGCTTGGATCTGACATCTCATTCCAGTGACTCCTAGAAAAAAAGGAAAGCCTAGGAATGGAGTAGGTTTTGCTTGATACATTGGCCCACATGGCCTTCCAGTGAGTAGCATCCAGGCTGCAGTCTTTTCTAGGTTTATTCTCAATCCGTATTGTTTTGAGAATTGTTCAAGCACTGTTGTTGTTGTTGTTGTTATTATTATTATTATTATTATTATTATTATTATTATTATTAATAACTGAAAACAGGCTTATTATATACCTGTGTGTCTATATATGTAATATAGGGTATATGAACACAGACTTTCAGATGACCCATCACTCTCCACTCTATCTAATATCACTGATACACTCAAGCACATATATGCTGAAAAGATAAATAATCACCAATATACGTATTTCATGCTAAACCAGCAATCATCAGTTGGTCCAGATTATCATCTCCCACACATATATATACTATAAGTGCTCAGATATATATTAAGATAGACAATCTTCCTACTTATGGACAGGCTCCAATCTACTACACCCTCCAACTCTTCAACCATCAATCCAATTGAAAATCTGATGATGGAATGGTCAAAGGCCACCCTGAGGCCGAGATTCTTGTCACACCCATGTTAACCTAAAGTCAATCTGAACCCCACATGCACAGGACATAATCCATTTAATACATGTGCAAGGATAGGCAGACATCTCTATAATGTAATAACTGAAAACAGGCTTATTATATACTTGTGTGTCTATATATGTAATATAGGGTATATGAACACAGACTTTCAGATGACCCATCACTCTCCACTCTATCTAATATCACTGATACACTCAAGCACATAATCACCAATATGTGCTTGAGTGTATCAGTGATATTAGATAGAGTGTAGAGTGATGGGTCATCTGAAAGTCTGTGTTCATATACCCTATATAACATATATAGACACACAGGTATATAATAAGCCTGTTTTCAGTTATTACATTATAGAGATGTCTGCCTATCCTTGCACATGTATTAAATGGATTATGTCCTGTACATGTGGGGTTCATATTGACTTTAGGTCAACATGGGTGTGACAAGAATCTCGGCCTCAGGGTGGCCTTTGAGCATTCCATCATCAGATTTTCAATTGGATGGATGGTTGAAGAGTTGGAGGGTGTAGTAGATTGGAGCCTGTCCATTAAAGTAGGAAGATTGTCTATCTTAATATATATCTGAGCACTTATAGTATATATATGTGTGGGAGATGATAATCTGGACCAACTGATGATTGCTGGTTTAGCATGAAATACGTATATTGGTGATTATTTATCTTTTCAGCATATATGTGCTTGAGTGTATCAGTGATATTAGATAGAGTGGAGAGTGATGGGTCATCTGAAAGTCTGTGTTCATATACCCTATATTACATATATAGACACACAGGTATATAATAAGCCTGTTTTCAGTTATTACATTATAGAGATGTCTGCCTATCCTTACACATGTATTAAATGGATTATGTTCTGTACATGTGGGGTTCAGATTGACTTTAGGTCAACGTGGGTGTGACAAGAATCTCGGCCTCAGGGTGGCCTTTGAGCATTCCATCATCAGATTTTCAATTGGATGGATGGTTGAAGAGTTGGAGGGTGTAGTAGATTGGAGCCTGTCCATTAAAGTAGGAAGATTGTCTATCTTAATATATATCTGAGCACTTATAGTATATATATGTGTGGGAGATGATAATCTGGACCAACTGATGATTGCTGGTTTAGCATGAAATACGTATATTGGTGATTATTTATCTTTTCAGCATATATGTGCTTGAGTGTATCAGTGATATTAGATAGAGTGGAGAGTGATGGGTCATCTGAAAGTCTGTGTTCATATACCCTATATTACATATATAGGCACACAGGTATATAATAAGCCTGTTTTCAGTTATTACATTATAGAGATGTCTGCCTATCCTTTCACATGTATTAAATGGATTATGTCCTGTACATGTGGGGTTCAGATTGACTTTAGGTCAACATGGGTGTGACAAGAATCTCGGCCTCAGGGTGGCCTTTGAGCATTCCATCATCAGATTTTCAATTGGATGGATGGTTGAAGAGTTGGAGGGTGTAGTAGATTGGAGCCTGTCCATAAGTAGGAAGATTGTCTATCTTAATATATATCTGAGCACTTATAGTATATATATATATGTGGGAGATGATAATCTGGACCAACTGATGATTGCTGGTTTAGCATGAAATACGTATATGGGTGATTATACCCTATATTACATATATAGACACACAGGTATATAATAAGACTGTTTTCAGTTATTACATTATAGAGATGTCTGCCTATCCTTACACATGTATTAAATGGATTATGTCCTGTACATGTGGGGTTCAGATTGACTTTAGGTCAACGTGGGTGTGACAAGAATCTCGGCCTCAGGGTGGCCTTTGAGCATTCCATCATCAGATTTTCAATTGGATGGATGGTTGAAGAGTTGGAGGGTGTAGTAGATTGGAGCCTGTCCATAAGTAGGAAGATTGTCTATCTTAATATATATCTGAGCACTTATAGTATATATATGTGTGGGAGATGATAATCTGGACCAACTGATGATTGCTGTTTTAGCATGAAATACGTATATTGGTGATTATTTATCTTTTCAGCATATATGTGCTTGAGTGTATCAGTGATATTAGATAGAGTGGAGAGTGATGGGTCATCTGAAAGTCTGTGTTCATATACCCTATATTACATATATAGACACACAGGTATATAATAAGCCTGTTTTCAGTTATTACATTATAGAGATGTCTGCCTATCCTTGCACATGTATTAAATGGATTATGTCCTGTACATGTGGGGTTCAGATTGACTTTAGGTCAACATGGGTGTGACAAGAATCTCGGCCTCAGGGTGGCCTTTGAGCATTCCATCATCAGATTTTCAATTGGATGGATGGTTGAAGAGTTGGAGGGTGTAGTAGATTGGAGCCTGTCCATAAGTAGGAAGATTGTCTATCTTAATATATATCTGAGCACTTATAGTATATATGAGATATCCAGTTCAATAGATAGATTAAAATCTATAAAAATTATATTAGATGCTTTGATGTTAAAAAAAGTTGATGTTAAGAAAGTAAAATTTGTAAATGATGTATTATATTTTATTGATAAAAATATATATGCTATGTTTAATGAAAATTATTATAAAATGGATCATGGTTGGCCTATGGGTCTTCCTGTAGTTTCACAAATATGTAGTTTTGTAGTATCAATATATGAAGATATAATTCTTAATAATAATACATATATTACCAAGGTATTAAGATTTATTACAGGTATGTTGATGATGTTTTTGTTTGTGGAAGTGTAGATATCATAAATTTTTTAGTTAATGAATTAAATAGTTTAGAAGGTTTTAAATGGAGTAAATCTTTTGAAGAAAAAATGTCAATTAAATATTTAGATATTAAAGCTACTCATAATAAAAATAAATTAGATTATTGTATGGTAATAAAAGATATTGAAAAAAGAGGATATATTCCTTGGTATTCAAATGTGCCAATAGTACATAGATTATCCGGTTTAAAATCATTTTTATTTAGGAATAATAAGTTATGTAAATATAGTTCTGATAAAATAAGTAACATAAATGTATTTACTATGGATTTAGTAAATATTGGATATGATCATAAATTGATTTATAATATTGTTACTAAGTTTAATAATACTAGTAATATTTTAAGTGCTATAGATATTGATAAAATAAAATATACTTGGATATCAATACCATTTATTTGTAATGAACAAGTAAAATTTATAAAACAGATATATAAAAATATATGTTGAGTCACATTTTATACTACTCCTAATTTAAATAGATTAATAAATAATTAAAAAATAGATGCATTTTAAATCAAAGTTGTGCAATATATAAATGGCTGTGTGTTTGTGGAAAGGCATATATATATATATAGGTGAATCTCAATGTACATTGGAGAAAAGATCAAAGGAGCATTTGTTGTTATATAAGATAGTGCAAAAATTAAGACAAGAGAATGTTAGAAATGATGACATATCACCGTCAGTATTTTTTGATCATAATGTAACATGTAATTATGGTTTTGATTTTAATTCTTTGAATGCATGACTCATCTAAAAACAAGAAGATTTGACATCACTCTAAATCGGCTACTTTTTATCCCACGTATACATATAATATGTCATTCGAAAGAAAATCAAAAGTTCTGTAAGATGGTGCCCTCTTCAGATTTATTTTACAAGTAAAAAATCAATAAAAATGACCATATATGTCAAACAAAACCAAAGCACCGCCTCCTCACCAACTTTTCTTGAATCTTATTGGCTGTCCCACTTCTGTCAGAAAGGGAAATGGCTGCCAAAAAGTAAAAAGTTACGTTCGTTTTGATTTTTATTACGAAAATTATAAACGAATGTTTACAACATTTTAAACAATATTTGAATTGAATTACAAATTATTATTGATAAAATAATACTAAAAATCAAATTATTTTAGAAAAATAGTTAAGATATTACCAAGAATTATTTATTTATTGCTACATATTGATCGTAACGTTAAAGTGGAAAAAAAAAGATTGCTGACGCAATCTTTTTTGGTTGGTTGAATAGCGGTTACTTTTATTTCACCGCAATTGAATATTTTTTAAATTATAAATCAAATTTTATTTTTGAAAAGACTTTCGTTTGTTTCATAATCTGACAATTCAGTAATATACTTTTTACAAACGAAACTAACGTATTTATATTATTAAAAGTGATCTATTTTAACAATAGATTTTGTTAAAGTTGTGAGTTGGCCAATTACAAGTTTTGATTTTTAACTCATTCGGCCAATTAAATAATAATCGTTGAAAGGGCTAATACTTTAACTGAATGTAACATTTTTTAATGTGTAGCTACAACAACATTGTTTTAAGGTACATTAAGTTTATTTGAATTTTAGCAGAATTAAAAACAAATACAAATATAGTAATGAATTATTTAAGTACTAATCATATTTTTTTTATGAAAAATAATTATTTTCACAAGAAATCTGATATTTATTTTATGATCATGGTGCTTAATATTTATATATTAAATTTTGTTAAACATAATATGATACCTTATTTTTATTGCCTAGTTTTATGGACAAATGTTTTTTTTTATAAAAATTTAAATATTTATACTTTTCTATATGTATTCGTCTGTTTGTAATATACACAACTTAGTATATTAATTTGTAAGCTATTGCTGTGTGTAATATATTTAGAATAATATAGTTTGATTTTTTATAAATTCAATTATCATTTTAACAAGTTGATGAAAATAAGGCAACAAGTGATATGCCATTATCATAAACTTTCTTACAAATAATAATTTATTAAATTTAAGATTTTAAATATTTTTTAATTAATTTCCCAGCAATTCCAATCTTGAATTGTGTCATTTACAGACGCATTATTTGTAGAACTTAACAATTATATAATATAATTTGAAAGAGGAAAAATTTGATTTAATTGCATTATTAATTTATCATCTCTTAATCTGATTTTCATCTTTTAATTAATATATATTTACTTAACAATGGCAGAAAAAGATAACTTTTTATTGCTTATCTAGGATTGTGAATAGAAAGACATATTTATTCACGTATAAATGAGCGCGAAATTTAAATTGACCTGATGATAATAAAACTCCGCTTAAATTGTCTTAAATTTAAACTATGAAGGCAGAACAAATAACTGCTCATTTTACCTAGCAATACAATCACTCAGACATATATATATATATATTATTAATCAATGTCTGTATTCCAATTATAATAAAATATATATAATTAATCAAAACAATACAATAATTAATACAGTAAAAAATATTTTAAAAAACAAATATATACCACAATTTAATAGAAGTACTTTCAACTATCTATGTAGTCGTTATTAACTAGATTCAAATTGTATTACAAAAAACCTTTACAAATGTAAACAAAAAGTAATACGTCATACATCAATTTCCCCACAATTCAATAATTTTTATATTGGCAACCTGTCTATTTATCAAATGATGCTCTTCACCTTTTATTAACATAGCTTCTTTAATTTTGCCTTTATTATTATTTCTTTCAATACACAAAATCTTAACTTTATTAGTATAGGGTATATGAGCACAGACCCACAACTCTCCACTCTATCTCATAATACTGATACACTTGAAGACATATATGTTGAAAAGATAAATAATCACCAATAATCGTATTTCATGCTAAACCAGCAACCATCAGTTGGTCCAGATTATCATCTCTACACATAGAGTTGGAGTGTGGAGTAGATTGAAGCCTTAGATTGGTTATCTTAATATATGTCTGAGCACTGATTACATATATATGTAGAGATGATAATCTAGATCAACTGATGATTGCTGATTTAGCATGAAATACGTACATTGCTGGTTATTTATATTTTCAATATATGTATGATCAGGTGGGTCAGCAATATGAGATGGCATGGAGAGCTGAGGGTCGTCTGAAAATCTGAGTTCGAATCCCTTATATATTACATTATATATATGCAGGTGTGTAAGCCTGTACAGTGTATTAATTTAACACTTATAAATGTGGAAACAATTTTCTTAACTATAACCGTGAATGGACTTCCAACACAAATTGAACATAATTGAAGTAAACGTTATGAACTGTAAATACAAAAATAGTCTTATATATAAAAAAAAGGGTTATATATATATATATTTGGTTATCATAAATTAATTTGTTTTTTTATTTTTATTTTATTTTGTAGTGTTAATAATATAGATGAATAATCATTATAATATTGTTTTAGTTCTGACGGAAACTTTAATTTAAAATGAAATTATTATCTTAGTAAGGTTGATTTAATGTCTATTTATTACTATCATATATTATCGTTTAAATAAAACACCAATAAATTAGAGGGTAAACATTTTGTCTAATAGATAATTGTTATTCACAAAAACCAAAAATAATTTGATGCTATTTTTTTTCCTGTTATCATTTCAAGCATTAATATTCTAAGTTATGAATATTCACTCATAAATGTTAAATGTTCAATTAAGTAAAAAAATATAATAAATAATATGTAATTAATAATATTATTCTAACAGGTTAATAAATATTTATTTAAAATGTAATTATTTATTAATATTTTACATCAATAAAGTTATAATCTCATAATTATATTCTGATATAAAACTAGTTAATATTACAATTAATATTTTCCATGACGTAAACTTAGAAAATATGTATATTTAATAATGTAGAATTTGTATGTTTTTAATGATAAATATTATATAAATATTCATTTATAATCAAGTTTGTTAAGAATCATTCAGCATTATGCTAATATGTATTTGAAAAAAATAATATTTTCAATGATGTATTGATAACTACATATATATTTTAAACTATTTATATCTGCTGCCTATAGCTTTAAGTTTATAATGAAGTTAAATAGAAAATTGGATGTGATCCATATTCTTATTTATATGATATTTTCATACAGATTACACGTGTTATGTTTCTTACTAAGAAGTTTGATACTATTATAATTTACTAGAATACACAGTAACCTAGAAATTTTATTAAAAATATAATACTATAACTATTTAAGATAAGAAATCGATAAAATTTGTCAGTTTATTTTATAAAGTGATGAAGATTATTATACGTGTATTTAAAGGTATAAATCCACAGCCAAGCTTTTGGAAGAGTTAGTACATTTTTATCATGCTATCAAACTATGAATGTGGAAAACCACAATCCATCATACGATTCATATTTCAAAATATAGTGCTTTAAGGTCTGCCCATCCCTCGTATATCTGTGTAAATGGATTATGTCCTGTACATGAGGGATCAGAGGAACTTGTGGTCAAAATGAGTAGGATGAGAAGATTGGCATGAAGGTGGGCTTTGAGCATTCCATCATCAGATTTTCAATGAAATGGATGGCTGAAGAGTTGTGGGGTGGAGTGGGTTTGAAGCCTATCCAATAAAGTATGAAGATTGGCTATCTTAATATAAGCTGAGCTTTAATTGTATATATGTGCGGAGATGATAATCTGGACCAAATGACAAGTGCTGGTTTAGCATGAAATATGCATATAAGTGATTATTTATCTTTTTGACATGTGTGGGATCAAGTCTGAGTTCAACCCCCTATATATTACATACATATCTATAACAAGTGTCCAATTTACCAGGCCTTTGTTGGATTCATGTTCTACATAAGTTGGAGCACTTGCCTTGTGGTCTGTTAAGAACTGCTGATGTTGAATTTTAATGTGCTGACACAGCATATGCTAAATAAATAAATAAATAATCTTTTTCAATCATTATAGGATGAAGATCTCTCCAAGTTTTTTTTCCAATTTTCTCTGATCAATGTCTTTCTTTTTCACATTACATCAGCAAACTTACTTATTTCATTCATTCATCTCACATGTGGTTCCTTTTTAGGCTTTTACACCCTTTTGAAATCCAATTTCTTTAACTATCCATTTATTATCAGTCCAAAATACAGTAAATAAATATTTTAAATATACTTTATTCAGAAGTACTTTCAACTAGCTCACTAGTAGTTGTCAACTATTCAAAATTCAAAAAATAACGTTACAACAATACGTAATATAAACATTTCTCCCACAATTCATCAATTTTATCATTCCCACAATTCACTAATCTTAACATTCACAGCTTGTCTATTAATCAAATGTTGTTTATATTTATTAATCAATAAAGCTTCCCTAATTTTAAGTTTATTAAGGTTTCTTTCAATCCCCATAATTTTAACAGTATTAAAATCAAAATTAAATCCATAATTACAAATTCTATTATTATCAAAGAATACATAAGACGAATATATTTGTATTTCTTTATGCTGTCTGAAGTCTTTGTATTGTACTATCAAAATTTTAGATTCATAAGTAAGACCTGGTAAAACACTTATCAAAATCCTTTTTTTTTTTTAATGCATAAGCAGTGTTCTTGATAAAAAAAATAATTAAAAAAGTAATTTATATGTGAAAGCATAATAAAAAGAAAAGAATTTGAATATTTATCTTATTCTAATGAAACTAAATAAATCTAATTATTAATTTGGCAAGCTTATTATTTGCATGTCTTATTAATAATACGGCTATTTTACCATGATTTTACCATATTTCTTTTAATTACCATCCCAGAAAGTGTTATATTGATGAAGAGAGCATAAAAAAGTGCGAGCACACACACACTCTAAAAAATATTATTTGTTTAGCGTGGATGTATGTTTAAAACACAGAGGTAAAATGAATAATTAACAAATCGCGTTAAAACTTTTTAAAATTTCGTAGTACATTTTTAATTTTAACAACTTTATTAACAGAAATAATATTTATAACTAATTTTAAAGTTTTATTTATATTTCAATTTTAAAAAAACATAAATTTGAGTTATGACAAGAAAATGTAATAAAATTAATATTCTTTGCGCAACTGCTCTACGTAACAGATGTGTGCAGTGCATAATTATGTAGAATCACAAAAAGAAGATGTTCATTGATAAATTAATGTGAAAGTATTATTAAAAGAAAACTGATACAAACTACTGTAAACATAATTTTAAAATATAATAAGTAATTTTATTAAAAAGTTATAAAATTGGATATGCAACTTTATAAAATATAATTAATGGAAATGCATAACTTTATATAAAAATAACACAAATTAATAGAAACCAGAATGTTCTTTTAAAATTTAGGTACCATTTTTTATATAAACAATATCAGCTAACGAAGACAAATGGAACTGTTTGTAAACAACCAACCAAACAAAACAATATGTCAAAATAACGAAAACTTGCTTGAATATCTTTGACAATTTCTATGAAGTGTTCCTTCTGTTCTGTCCTTAAATCTTTCAGCAGAAATAATCCATTGAAAACTTTTACCAATGACTGAATTGAAACATTTAATTGACACCCAAATCTAAGTCACTACACATGGACTGAAATTCTTCATCATTTTTATTTATCCAAATAATAATTTCAATAATAATTTGTTCTGTATAGAAATTAAGAAGTTAAATCAGTAATCTTAAAAAAATGTTAGTTTTCAAAAGCAAATTGACAATGGTAATGGAAATTGGATTTTTTATCTGTTATTCAAATAATAGCTTAAATGGGTTGCTTTGGATAAAAATTGTTAATTTGAATTCATACCAAATTTGATTGTTTTGAAGATTAATTGTTTGTTAATAGTGATAAATAATTTAATCATTTTTTTTCACCCAAATACTAATTGAAAGTCCTAGTTTCATATAGAAATTATCTATCTTAATTCATGTCAAAAATAGATTTTTTGAAACCAAATGGTTTGTTGTAAAAATTAAAATAAATAGTAAAAGTTGATTGTTTAAATTTTGTATTTATCAATTACATCTTCAAGATAGCTTCGATAGTTTTATTTGATATATAATATTCAAATCTGCTATAGAGAACAACTTTCTTTAAAGCTACATTAAATATTATTAGAAGAAAATATTTTATCAGATTTTAATACAATACTTTATCCTTAATTATTGTTTTGAAACTCAACATTAATTTATAATCTTGTTAAGTTATTATTTATTTATTTTCATTTGGTTAATTATTTTAACAAAAGTACTTTTTAGGTTTTCTTGTATTGCTGAGATAACTGGAAGAGGGTAAGTCCATGATAGAAAAAAGTAGTCAATAAAATAAGCATAAAAAATGCTGCAATTATAATTATCAATTTATGAAAAAGACCAAAGTGTTATTTATCTTTTATATTTAGTATTTGATTTGATCTATAGATAAGCTTTTATTAATAACATGTAGCATTTTAATCATCATTGGCATAAGGAGCACAAAGATGAGTGACATGATCATTCCAACTATAAAAAATATAAAAAGGAAGACAGCATTAATAATATCATAGAAACAAATTTTCTGAGTGCACTAATGAACCTATCAATCCAAACAATTTCAATAATGTTCTCTAGTAAAATGTACCAATTTCCTAAACAATTTTATAGTTGTAATAATAAATTTTATTAAACGCTCACTATTATTTCACTAATAGTTTTAACAAGGCTGTAAACCTTAGCAATGAGAGTCTGAAAAAATCGTCACTAGGGACCTCTGTAGGTCTTTAAAACAGATGCTTACGCTATGAAGAAAAGAGAGAATCCCTTCTTTACTTCGACCTACTTTTATATATAAATAGGTGAAGCAGAAGTGTTTTGATCTACTTCACCTATTTATATATAAAAGTAGGTCGAAGTAAAGAAGGGATTCTCTCTTTTCTTCATAGCGTAAGCATGTGTTTTAAAGACCTACAGAGGTCCCTAGTGACGATTTTTTCAGACGCTCATTGCTAAGGTTTACAGCCTTGTTAAAACTATTACTGAAATAATAGTGAGCGTTTAATAAAATTTATAATTACAGCTTTAAATTATCGTAATATATTTCTTACTATAAGATCTTTTCATTAACTCGTAGTAAATCGTAAGATTTCGCGAGTATTAATGTATTATAAGAATTGTGGATTTAATTAGTGAAGTTTTTAATAGCTTCACATTCTTAGATCAAAACACTTCTGCTTCACCTATTTATATATAAAGTAGGTCGAAGTAAAGAAGGGATTCTCTCTTTTCTTCATAGCGTAAGCATGTGTTTTAAAGACCTACAGAGGTCCCTAGTGACGATTTTTTCAGACGCTCATTGCTAAGGTTTACAGCCTTGTTAAAACTATTACTAAACAATTTTATGTAAATTTGAAATAAATTTTACCTATTTAAAAAAGTTTAAATTAACATATTCCTCAGAAAAAGAAGATAATTTTTTACAATGTTTCCTTTTATGTAAATATGTAAAATGTAAAACGTATAACATCACATATATTATGTAATCTTATTTTCCTAATATCATACTGCATATATGGTAGAAAAATAAAATGTTTGTTCATAAAATTCTTTCAATCATAATTTAACATATTCATAATTTGGGTAGTAGTTAATGCAATTTATTTAATGAGTTTCATATTTCAGAATTTTAATATAGATCGAAAAATGTTATCTGTTCTTATTTTTGTAAAGAATGCAATTTATTTATCTAGAGCAACATTTTAGTACAGGTATATAATGATACTTATTATCTCTTATTATTGTTTTACACCAAATGGTACTTTACATACATCCAAAACCAACACACTACACATTAAGATAATTTTAACCATTACATTACATTATATATGTATATGATGGCATTGTAGAATAAAAAATAATGCATTCAATGAACTGATTAATTGATGATTTTTATATGAGAGGAAAGTTGAGAAATGTATATAACAAGTGATTTGATTAGCTGAAATTGTTAAATCTTGTTTGAGTGATTGATTCATTAAATATTTTCAATTTAGCTATATGTGCACATTTATATCATAAGGTAAAACATTAACATATATTAATATTTAAGATATATAATTTGAAGTTGATTTGGATTTTGCCTTAAAATATTTCATTTTACTGTTGAAATGATTAATAATATTAGAAATAATCATGATTACATTATGCTATAAAATTATGCAATCTTGATATTAATAACGAACTGTTTAATTGGTTCATTTGTCAGCTGGAGATTGGTAGTGTATGACATAAAAACAACATAGCTACGTGTGTTGATTGGTTAATAATTTTATCAAGTTTCAAAGCTGATACTGTATATTATAAATTATTTGATTGAATCATTGATTTGTTTATCATATACAAATAAAAGATAAGCTATTTCATTATTAAATAACCATTGTGTCTAAATTATCTATTTAGAGAATTGATTTTTTTGAATCTAATTTATCGTGTAAAAGTGAGACGTAGACTCCCTACTAATGTAATATAAAGACATTAAAAAGTTTATTTAATAGTCCCACATAGAATTTGAAAAATACAATATTAAGATGATAAGACTAATCCATGTTTTTTGATTTGCTGGATGTAATACTATATGGCTTACTACATTGTAATATATTTTATAGTAACCTTGGAGAAATACTTTTATTGAAGAGGCGAACACCATTTACATTACACAGATTATCTCATGTTATTCTAAAGAAATACAATATTAATACGTATTTATTAGGAAGACATGGCTCAGCATATAATCCAATGGAGAGCTATAAATAAATATGATGTTAAAGTATTTCTGAATGAAAAACTTGAAGCAAAAAAAGTTAATATCTAAATTTATCAAATAAATGGAATAAAATATCAACATATTTTATATGTGGACATATTTGTAGTTCACTGAATGGTTTCTATATTTGTCACAAATCATCAACTTCTTTTTCTTCTTATTATAATTATTATTTGCCTTTATCATCAACTTCTTTTTCTTCTTCTTATAATTATTATTTGCCTTTCTATCTTCTCTCTCCCAACCTCCATTTGAAATTGAAATATCTACACTATGGCTGATGCACAATATCTTTGGATAAGATAAGAATTACTGTTTTAAAGAATACTTATTATTTATTCTGTTTAAATAAAATTTTCATAATCATAAATTTTTGAAAGATCTAGGGGTGAATATTTAGCTCCAAATTCTGCTACTACATCACTACATGAAACGACAGAGGGACAACACAAAATATTTTATTCTGAAATAATGAAATAAACATTTTTATATGCACACATAAATTTACATATATATATTAATTATATGTATTTATTTAGGTTTATATGCAACCATAAGGAACTTGAACACAGACTTTCTAGCCCCTTTCAGCTATCCACTCTATCTCATACAACTGATACACAAAACCATATACATATGAAAAAGATAAATGATCTCCAATATACATATTTTATGCCAAACTAGCATTCATTAGTTAGTCCAGATCATCATCTTCCACACACACCTGCACATATATATGTATATATAATAAAACAAGTCATAAATTTCGTAACTTGCTTTAAATGATCACTAGATGGAGCTTACCAATAGCTCTAATCAAGCTTTATTTTATAAGTGCCGAAAGAGAAAGAATTCAAAATCTCTATTGTTAAGACCAATTGGTTTCGAGCTTATGGCTCACCTCAGTGGAGCACTGGGACTCTAAAAACTAGATCTAAATAAAATAAAGCTTGATTAGAGCTATTGGTAAGCTCCATCTAGTGATCAGACACACACACACGCATATATATATATATATATATATATATATATATATATATATATATATATATATATATATATATATATATATATATATGCACTAGATGGAGCTTACCACTAGCTCCAAAACAAGGTTTAATTGCAAGTGCCAAAAGAGAAAGAATTCAAAATCTCTATTGGAAAACCTCATTCCAGGATAAATTGTTTTAAAGCTTATGGCTCACCTCAGTGAGGAATTAGGATTTCAGACACTAGATCTAAAACTCCAACTCAAGCATCAGCACAAAACTTGGAATTTTTCAGATGTGCAAAAGCCATCAAGGGTACACTTATAATAATTATTAAAACAAGACACAAATTGTGTAACTTGCTTTTAAGCTTGTACTAAATTGTTCACTAGATGGAGCTTACCAATAGCTTCAAAACAAGCTTTAATTACAAATGTGTAAAGAGAAAGATTTCAAAATGTCTATCATTTCAAGCTTATGGCTCACCTCAGTGAGGAGTTAGGATTTCAAACACTAGATTTAAAACTCCATTCTCAAGTGTCAGCACTTATTTAATACATTACTATCAATTTGAAAACTTGAATTTTTTCAGACATGTAAATGTCTACAAATCCAGCCTTACAAACCAAGTAGGTATGTTGGTCTGAACTCAGTTTAGTTTTGCCATATATTAATAGCCAAAGCAATATAACATTGCTAAGCCAGCAAAGGTACACTTCTAATAATTAATAAAACAAGATACAAATTGTGTAACTTGCTTTTAAGCTTGTACTATAATGTTCACTAGCTGTAGCTTACCCTTGATAGCTTTTGCTATGTTATATTGCTTTGACTATTAATATATGGTGAAACTGAACTGAGTGCAGACCCATATAGCTATCTGGTTTGCAAGGCTGGATTTGAAGACATTTATGTGTCTGAAAAATTCAGGTTTTCAAATTGATGGTAACATTAAATAAGTGCTGATTCTTCAGAGTGTAGTTTTAGATCTAATTTCTGAAATCCTAATTCCTCACTGAGATGGGCCGTAAGCTTGAAACCAATTGATCTGGGGATGAGGATTTTCCGATAGAGATTTTGAACTCTTTCTCTTACAGCACTCTTAATTAAAACTTGTTTTTGAGCTAGTGGTAAGTTCCACCTAGTAAAAGCTTAAATGCAAGTTACACAATTTTTGTTTTGTTTTATTATATATATATATATATATATATTGTAACTGGATCTGTACAACCCCTTTATTACCTCGGTTGTAACAATTTCCTGATGAGCATGTGCAGGAGGAACTATCGATTGGCATTCTCCAATGCAGATGTTATCCCCCCCCACAACAATATTTTCTGTTCATCAGAGGATGTAGCACCATAGAGACTGGAATCTAGACATTTCTGTGTTTGGTTTTCCAAACGGCTCCACTAGAGTTCCATCTCACTACAACCTGACTTATCTAGGTCTAGTTGTGCCAGACATAGCTCAGGAGGCATGAGATTCTCGTGAACAAGTGCAATGAATGATAAATGATGCAAAAAAAAAGAACTGAACAACTGGATATCTAAAATTAATTTTAAGTAACAACAATTTTATTTAAGAACAGGTTCAAATAAATGTCCATCAAACAAAATATTTCATTGACAGTCCCTTGTATCTCTTTTGCCTACTTCCAATAACATTTTAATATGAAATAAAGAATGTAATTTGTTGAGAGTATAATAAAGTCCTTCTTTCAATAGTTATTTAACAATTTACATCTTTAGTTATTTAATTAATTCACAGAGAGGAGTGCAATATATGATGACAAGAGAGAGAATAATGAAGACAACTGATAGCATTTAATTCAGAGTTCCACTTAATTCAAACAAATATTTCATTTACGGTCCATGCTTTAACTGACTTAAAATTAACTGGAATAATAGAAATGCTCTTGTCTGTAAAGAATATCTTCATACATGAGTAATTTAAGCCACATTACAGGTTTGAATCCATACTATAAGCGCATTTATCCTAAGTTCATTGGTTATCCATTTCAGGGTTTGAATTGGTCGATATAAGCACATTTGTATCCATTGGTTATTCAGGTAACCTATAAGTGTATGTTTTTCCATCTGTCCAGATATAAATTCATCTTGCAAATGCGTTTATTTGGTATTTCCAATTTCATAAGACATATATATATATATATATAACATATATGCATCAGTAACTCCAGGTATATCATTGTACATTTAACCATGACACATTGTTTTGGTATTCTTATTTCTCAACTCGTATATATAATATAGTTTAATTCTGTGTTTATATTACTTTTCTCAGAGTTTTCAAATAATAAATAAAATATTTTTTTAAAAAAAAAAGATTTTCTTAATCTTTCAACTTATTTAAGTAGGTGGTTCATTATACACATATAACCATTAACTTTTATTGACGTACTAATTCATATTTAAATGTTTGAATCTATTCATAATATAATATAAATTTATTAAATACATTCATTTTGTATAAATACATTCATTTTGATATTTTCTAATTTTATCTGGATTATAAACACGTTATTATAATTTAGTTAATTATAGTTATGTGTAATATTTATATACAATCGATATGCATGAAAGCATTTGTAATTTTTATTTAGTTATTCTAATATATAGCATAAATATTGTTGTTTGGTCTGCCACGGATGTATGTTTCTAGATATAAGTTGATCAGCAATTTCATTTATAATTTATTACTAATAAAATGTATTTTCACATAGCTACATTTATTGATAATTTTCTTTAAGAAAGATGTTTTGTTTTGTCTTTTATAACACATATAAGTATCAAATATTTTATAAAATCATTACCTTCATTTTATCCAGTTTGTTCCTTCATATCCATGATGCAACTGCATTCAAAAAGGAGTCATTGTATTTAAGCTGAATGGCATTATTTACTTTCCATGATGTTCACCCAGGCAAATCTTGGAGAACCACGGCTTTGGATGAAGAGAGGAAGCTGTTACCAATTAGCTTTCCATCGTTATAATTTCCTTATTAAGATTTTCTTTTTTCATCATCAACAGAGGAATTAAGTAGCACTTAAATAAGAATTTTAACTTTTTAACTCTTCACTTTTCTTACTTCTTTAACTGTTCTTAAAATCTTTATTTTTTTTAAAAAAATCTCTTTAAAATCTTTTTTAAAAATCTTCTTTAAAAAAAATCGTCTAAAAATCTCTTTAAAAAAATCTCCTCTGAACTTCCAACTCAACTAATTATACTCTAATCTCTGGATTGATTAAGCATCGCTATTGACTGTATCTGATTTATTATACAGCTCTCATTTAAACCTGAATGCTTTTCTCTTCTGAAGGATTGGACTCTACTTTTTGCAGTCCAGATAAGGGATCATGAGGATTAAACCATGTTTTCCAATTTGATAACTTTGCCTCAAGCGAATATTCTACTTTGCATGACAACATTGTTTCAAAATTTAAAATGTACTATTTTAATAAATGCCAGCTTTTATTTATATCGTGATTTAAAATTATAAAATCAATAATGATTTTCTTTCTTAGATTGACTAATCTTAATAAAGAAAGATTTGTACCTTTTTTAATTGCATATTTAGACATATTTGTTGTCTTTTTTTTTTAATTTGACCAAATTATCTTTCTTTTTTCATTCCTGTCAATTTTCATGATTCCTTTGTTTCTTTAAATTTTTAGTTTTCCTTAATCATTATTAAGTCTTTTCTTTTCTTTTTTTAACAACAAATCATGCTAGTCTTTTTAAATGGGGGGATCTTTTGAATACATATGTGGAACAGTATATCTGTTTCAATATATATTGTGCTGGACGAAAGATTTTTGTTTCGTACATCCTGACCATGAGGGTGCCACTAGTCCGAAAACTGGAACTAGACATTTATTTTAAGGGTGGGCAGGATATACAAACATGAATGTGCCGGACTCAACCCAGGGAGAGCAAAAGCTAATGAAGGTGGTTCAGACAACTGAGAAAACACTGAGATAAACGTCAGCCAAAATACTTATAAGAACTTTGTAAATTTATTAAACATAATAACAAAATAAACATGAAACTTGATATACATTTACTTAGCAGATCTTAACATTGAGTGTATGCGAGCAGAACTACGTTAAATACCCAGGCAGACATGTTCATTTCTTATCTATGACATAATAATGGCTTATATCTTCTTGCTAGCGGTTCACCCAACCAATTCCCTTTTCCCTATAGAGATTTAGTAAGATGGATGTTTGTGGAGAATACGAGCTTTTCTTAGTCCAAAAAAGAAATGTTGGAACCAAGAATGTCATAATTCTGCAAAACGCTCATGGACAAGTACATTGAAACGAGCCAAGGTTAGTCTCACACAAGAAAGAAACATGAATTACGCAATCTGAATTATAGCAAATAAATCTCTACCAAAAATAAATAAATCATATATCCTCGCAATCGCTAGCCAAAGCCAAGTTTGATTTAGTTTACGCCGAAGCAAACAAACAAACAAAAATAAAAGAAAACTACTAAGGTCGGTCTGAGCATTTAACAAGGGTTAATCATAAAACTGAGAAATTATTAAGCACATAAAATATCACTCGCCCTACACTCTCGAACAAGCAACATTTTAAGATTGAAAATCTTGCTACTAAGATTGTACTGTAAAGTAAACAAAAATACATTAATATTTAAATTGATAAATTACACATCGTAAATATAATTTCCTTTTAAGATTAAGCTGAGATCTGCGAGAGACTTAATTAGAGATTTAGCCCTGATTTTGACATGGAAAGGTAAGTTACCTCGAGATAATATTAAGTTCTGTTGTTCACACAGAGCTCGGTTTATGGAGTCCTCTACAATGGATGTCATTTACTACAGGTTCAGAAGTCTGGAGGCATTATCGAGATCCACTCTGGACTTGACAGTTAGGTCATGATGAAAGTCACAATTTGGAGCTCTGGCGGTTCATCTTTGGAAAGGCTCAGCCCATCATGTTGTGGAGATTCTTCATGGCGTATATTACATGCATGGCATCTGAATGACTGCCATTATCATGGCAAATAGAGTTATTGTCGGTCAACGGAAATTCAACTTGGTGATTCCCGTAGCACCAATATCAAAAAAAGAAATTTTAGTCACTTTCACAATGCAACAGTTCAATAACAGCTAAAATCTGGATCGATCCTCAATAAGAAGAAGGTGAGCAATAAAAACTGAATGAACAGAATAGTCTCTTTGAATCCTCCTCTCTAATCAAACAAAAAAATAAATTACAGCTATTTATGTCCTTCGTTATCTCCCGTGCAATCTTAATTAGAAAACAATATTTTACAGGGCTTAATCTTACAAAAATGATTTTTTTTTTTTTATTAAAAAAAATACAAAACTAAATACATCAACATTAAATTTTTTTTTTTTTTAGTTTAAATAAAATACATATAAGAGCACTAATTAAACCTTGTTTGCTTTTAATTATTTTAAAAGAAAACAAGCATCATAAAAAAAAATATTTTATACTAAAATCAACTTAGAATTAAAAAGATAAGATTTCAAAATAAATAAGTACGTGTGTTATTGCACATATAAAACTTGGGTTTTTTTTTTTCCAATGTACATGATAGAACCCTTGAATCAGATAAAGTATCCAGTTCAACTGCCCCTTCACGCCAACAAAAAAAAAAACAAAAGCATCTATTTGCTATTTCCTTTTTTTTTTCAAACTTTAAACCCCAACATTTAAAACTTTTAAATCCCCTCCCCCTGGCCGAACATTTGCCATGAGATCAATTCCTTAAGTGTACCTCCTATCTTTTAGGTGGCTGGCCTAAGGCTTCGTGCATTATAAGATCCATAAACCCCATGCTCATCTTCCAATACAAAGACATTCGGACCATTTTTCTTTTGTATAGTGAAGGGTCCCTCATATACTGGGAAAAATTTCTTATATTGATGCTGGGTTGGATTGCTGACATGAGGTTTTCATACAAAAACCAAGTCCCCTACCTCGAATCTACACGGTCGTGGACTTCCCCGCTTTATGTGTACTTCTGCCATATGTTTCAACTTTATTCGAGCCTTTCTTTTATCCATTTCTTTATCAATTTTGTCCCAATCTATAGGCAAGGGAGCCTTTATCAGCATTGGATAATTCTGTCCAAAATGTAATTTGATGGGGGCAAACCCTGTAGATTCATTCTGTGTCCAATTTATGTAGTTAGTGATGTTTCCCATCTGATTCACCCATCCATGGTTATTTTCACTGACATAAAGCCGAAATAAATGGTTTAACTCCCTCATGACTCTCTCACAGGGATTCGATTGAGGATTACGAATAGATGTTAATACATACTGAATGCCCTGTTGCTGAATCCACTTTTTCCAGTGGTGAGATTTAAAGGGGGTCCCATGATCTGTAAGTATCATCTGGGGCCTACCAATCTTAGGAAACTGATGCTCCTGTAAGATCTGGATAGTACTTCGTGTATCCGCCTTTCTTAACGGATATGCAGTTACATACTTAGAAAATATGTCGTACATTTCGATTAAATATCGGTATCGTTTATAGGCAGGTAAAGGCCCATAAAAATCTATGGCCAACATTCCATTAGGGTTGTGTGCTAAAATAGGCTGCTAGATCCCAGCAAATCTCTTATTTACGTATTTAGTTTGTGAACACACATGACATTTTCCCAAAACTGATACAACATTTGAATATAAATTTGGCCAGTAAAATACTTCCCTGAGCACATGTTCTACTTTACATGGTCCATAGTGTCCATAAAGGCAATGTATATACTCTATAAGTTTGTTCCTGAGTGTTTGGGGTATAAGAATTCGCCATGAGTCTTGTTCTGAGGTGACTCTGTATTGCAATACCATCTTTTATTCTATAGGCTTTGTATTTTTCCAATGTTGCTGTGTCACTGGGGTCTGAAGTTCCTATTCCTTTCTTATATGTCATGATTGGTGCATACTCTGGGCTGGTCTCCTGTATTTCAGATAGCCTTAGTAATTGTTGCTCTATGGACTCATCTATGGTCAACGTGAATGCTGCAATACTTAGATTTTTGGGGTCAAGATGATGTGGAGTCAGATCTATGGGATGGCAACTCACAATATCCACCACAATATTTTCCTTTCCTTTACAATATAGAACTTTATATTGGAATTTCTGTAGCATAAGACTCCAACGTATCAATCGATCATTCGATAAATAACTGCTATTAAGAAATTCCAAGCTCTTATGATCCATAATTACAACAATCTCTGACCCAAGCAGGAATTGTTTGAATTTACTGAAAGCCCAAACAATGGCCAAAGCTTCCTTTTCTGTCATCGTGTAATTATTTTCCACCCCTTTTAGCTTGTGGCTACAAAAATACAACACTCTGTGACGGTTTTGTTTGTCAATTTGAAATAACACGACTCCAAGCCCTTGCCCACTGCTGTCAGTCTGAAAATAAAAAGTTTTTGAAAAATCAGGGTAGGCTAGAACCACCTGTTCCAAGAACTTGTTTTTAATGTGTTGAAATTCCTGCTCCTGTTTGTACTCCCATACCCATTTTTGGTCTTTTGTCAATAACTGAACCAAATTTGCAGCATCTAATGCAAAATTTTCATAGAATTTATGATAAAAATTGCATAATCCCAGAAAAGACCATACCTGATGCCTATTAGTGAGCATGGGAAAATGTTGTATCGCTGTTAGTTTCTTGGGATGAGGTTTAATACCTTCTTTCCCAATTAAAAAGCCTAAAGATGTAACCTCCTCCTGGATCAGGCAACTTTTTTGTAAATTGATGGTAATGTTTTTCTGGTAACACTCCATTAAGAACATTTTCAAGTGTTCCATATGTTCTTCCATATTTTTAGATGTGATGACTATGTCATCCATATATATCACAATCAGACTCTTGATTTTGTCTGATAACACTTGATCCAAACACTTTAGAAGTCCTGAACCACTATTGATTAATCCAAAAGGCATATGCTTAAACGCATACGTATGCCCTTCATAGCGGAAGGCAGTATATTTGCGGTCAAATGGATGTAGAGGGATCTGCCAATAACTGGATGTCAAGTCCAATGTAGAAAAAATGGTTTTTCCTTGAAATTTTGAGAGAAGTTCTGTTATTGTAGGTGGAATGTTTCTTTTAGGAATGGTAATGGCATTTAACCGCCAGGCATCCAAACATATTCTGACAGATCCATCTTTTTTCTTTACCACTACTAATGGGTTAACATATGGAGAGGTGTGCTTTTCAATAACTCCCCATTCAATCATTTGCTGTATTTGAAGATCTACTTCAGCCTTATATTGAAATGGAATGGGATATGAACGACTCTGGAAATGGCTTTCATCCTTAACTTGAATGCGATTCACATACCCCTCAATGATCTTAGGCCTATTTGAAAAAACTGAATAGAACTCCCTCAACAGTTCCATAAGAGTGTGTTGTTCTTCCATTCCTTTTAACATGGATTGCAACACTTTATTTTGCATTTCCACGGTATCCCTCACTTGCTGAACACACTGTACCTGAAGTGGCTGATAACTCTTTAGCCCTTCAAATGGCATCAAAACTTCTTGGCAAAGAAATAAACATTTGTCATAATCCAGAACACACTTATGCCTGTACAAAAAATCAGTCCCAATTATAACATCTTGTATGAGACCAGGCATTATCAAAAAGACATGGTCTAACTCTATGTTACCCAGATGCAAATGTAACCACACCTGTTTGGTTTCAATATTTGCCTTCTTGCCATTGGCCAGTGTCACCTGCATTCTTTTTATTGGCAGTGTATACAAACGTGGCTGGTCTTTCTTTATTTTCACATAAAACTTACTAGAGAGCAATGACATTTGACTTCCTGAATCAACCAATGCTTCTGTAATGATGTCTCCAGTCTTTATACTGACAATTGGGCAAGTCTGTATAGCTCCATTCCATGATGGTTCTTCTTGATCCACTATCACATTAGCTACCGTCCTATGGCTTTCTATACTTTTTTTAATTGGAGCTGATAATTGACTCTTTTGACCTTTTTCTATCGAAATTATCTGATCGCTCTGCATTGTTCTTTTCTCCACTTCTTCTCAGGCCTGATGATGTTCAATTTCGTTTAACAGTTTGATCATTTCTTCAAAGTGAATGCTGCTACTACACAACATGATCTGATATATATCCCTTGGCATATTGCCCAATACAATTCGGCATATCAGCCTCTCAGACAAAGAGAAAGCCATCAATGACTTCAGCCTTGCTGCTTGTCTGCAGAAAAACTGGGTGTTCGTTTCTCCATTATCCCTAATATATCTTTCTTGTGATATATTGATGAAGATATGATACTGCTTTTCTTCACTCCAAAAAGTGTGCAATAATTCGCATCTGTAATCCCAAAAAGTCTGTGGTTTGATCTTTAAGATATGCCACCAATCCTCAGCCATTCCTTGTAAATAGTGGCATGCAATTGCCACTTGTTCAGTCTCCTGCCAATTATGACATCGAAACATCTCTTGCAGGCTCTCCAAATGCTCTAATGGGCTTTCCCAAATATCAGCTGTAAAAGATTTTATTTGCCAATCTATTTTGGCCATGCTAGCTAGTCTATCTTCAGCCTCTTCTCTAACTTTATTTAAATTCCCAACGCAACTTCTGTCTAATTATGAAATTTATTTCTTTTTTTTAATCTTCAATTGCTATTTATTATATATATATATATATATATATATATTTAAAGCACAAAAGTTAAACTGTTTACTTTTTTTTTTTTTAAACGCGAACCTAAACTCTTTGCTTGCTTTTTTTTTTTTTTATTTATGAACGTAACAGCTAATTTTTAACTTTAAAAAAAAATATTTTTTATTTTGTTACTTCTAAAATGCGAACCGAAACTCTTTGTTTTTCTTTATTATTATTTTACGAACGTAGAACTAATAACTTTTTTTTAAATAAACAAAGAAACAAAATAAATATATAACTTCTTAATATCTTTTTGTCTGATCCGTCCGTTCAGTAATAACTCTAAAGAACACTGTTTAATTAACTATATATATATTAATTATTCATATTGAAAAGATGAACCCCCTACTCCAAACTGCTTTCTACCATTTAGCACAAACTGATCCCTACCTACTGAATCTTGCCTCCAACACTGAAATATTCCTCAATTGTCCAAACAAAATCTCACGTGGGATTTAAAATCGAAGGCCCACGTTGGTTGCGCTAAAATTACTATAGCTATGTGCCAGACGAAAGATTTTTGTTTTGTACATCCTGACCATGAGGGCGCCACTAGTCCGAAAACCGGAACTAGACATTTATTTTAAGGGTGGGCAGGATATACAAACATGAATGTGCCGGACTCAACCCAGGGAGAGCAAAAGCTAATGAAGGTGGTTCAGACAATTGAGAAAACACTGATATAAACATCAGCCAAAATACTTATAAGAACTTTGTAAATTTATTAAACATAATAACAAAATAAACATGAAACTTGATATACATTTACTTAGCAGATCTTAACATTGAGTGTATGCGAGCAGAACTACGTTAAATACCCAGGCAGACACGTTCATTTCTTATCTATGACACAATAATGGCTTATATCTTCTTGCTAGCGGTTCACCCAACCAATTCCCTTTTCCCTATAGAGATTTAGTAAGATGGATGTTTGTGGAGAATAACGGGACAGTGCAGATGAGCTTTTCTTAGTCCAGAAAAGAAATGTTGGAACCAAGAATGTCATAATTCTGCAAAACGCTCATGGACAAGTACATTGAAATGAGCCAAGATTAGTCTCACACAAGAAAGAAACATGAATTACGCAATCTGAATTATAGCAAATAAATCTCTACCAAAAATAAATATATCATATATCCTCGCAATCGCTAGCGAAAGCCAAGTTTGATTTAGTTTACGCCGAAGCAAACAAACAAACAAAAATAAAAGAAAACTACTAAGGTCAGTCTGAGCATTTAACAAGGGTTAATCATAAAACTGAGAAATTATTAAGCACATAAAATATCACTCGCCCTACACTCTCAAACAAGCAACATTTTAAGATTGAAAATCTTGCTACTAAGATTGTACTGTAAAATAAACAAAAATACATTAATATTTTAATTGATAAATTACACATCGTAAATATAATTTCCTTTTAAGATTAAGCTGAGATCTGTGAGAGGCTTAATTAAAGATTTAGCCCTGATTTTGACATGGAAAGGTAAGTTACCTCGAGATAATATTAAGTTCTGTTGTTCACACAAAGCTCGGTTTATGGAGTCCTCTACAATGGATGTCATTTACTACAGGTTCAGAAGTCTGGAGGCATTATCGGGATCCATTCTGGACCTGACAGTTAGGTCATGATGAAAGTCACAATTTGGAGCTCCGGTGGTTCATCTTTGGAAAGGCTTAGCCCATCATGTTGTGGAGATTCTTCATGGCGTATATTACAGGCATGGCGTCTGAATGACTGCTAGTATCGTGGAAAATAGAGTTATTGTTGGTCAACGGAAATTCAACTTGGTGATTCCTATAGCACCAATATCAAAAAAAGAAATTTTAGTCACTTTCACAATGCAACAGTTCAATAACAGCTAAAATCTGGATCGATCCTCAATAAGAAGAAGGTGAGCAATAAAAACTGAATGAACAGAATAGTCTCTTTGAATCCTCCTCTCTAATCAAACAAAAAAATAAATTACAGCTATTTATGTCCTTCGTTATCTCCCGTGCAATCTTAATTAGAAAACAATATCTTACAGGGCTTAATCTTACAAAAATGATTATTATTTTTTTTTATAAAAAAAAATACAAAACTAAATCTCAGCTTTAAAATACATCAACATTAAATTTTTTTTTTTTTTAGTTTAAATAAAATACATATAAGAGCACTAATTAAACCTTGTTTGCTTTTAATTATTTTAAAAGAAAACAAGCGTCATAAAAAAAAATATTTTATACTAAAATCAACTTAGAATTAAAAAGATAAGATTTCAAAATAAATAAGTATGTGTGTTATTGCATATATAAAACTTGGGTTTTTTTTTTCCAATTTACATGATAGAACCCTTGAATCGGATAAAGTATCCAGTTCAATATATATATATAATTAGTGCTCAGTTTACATTGAGATAGAAAAATTTCAAACTTTAATAAAGAGACTTCAACCTACTCCATCTACCAGCTCTTCAGCCATCCATATTATTGAAAATATGATGATGGAGTGCCCAAATGCCTTGCTGATGTCAATATTATTGTCATGTCACTGTTGACTTTTAAGTCATTTCTGATCTGTCATACATAGAACTATAGCCATTTAAATACACACAAAAAGGAATGGACAGGATACAGGCTGAATTTGTAATATTTGATTAAATATAAGTATAATTTATATACTTGGAGTTTAGATATAACCATAAGGGATTTCAACACAGACTTTCAAGCCCCCTGAAACTATCCACTCTTTCTCATATATGAAGGGTCATAATGACTTAAAAGTTATCATGGGCATAACAATAATATTGGTATCAACAAGGGATTTGGACATTCCATCATCAGATTTTCAATGATATGAATGGCTGAAGAGTTGGAGGGTGGAGTAGATTCAAGCATATCCATTAAAGTTTGAAGATTTGCTATCTTAATATAAACTGATCACATTATATATATATATGGGGGATGATATATATATATATATGGGGGATGATGATCTAAAACAACTGATGAGTGCTGGTTCAGCACGAAATACGTATATTGATTATCATTTATCATTTTCACATGTGTGTGGTCCTCGGTTGTATGAGATAGAATGGATAACTGAAGATGGCATTAAAGTCTGTATTCAAGTTCTTTATGGTTATATCTAAAGTCCAATTATATAAATTATTTTGCATTCAATCAAATATTAAGTATATATGTGTATATTTGTGTATTTTATGTCTTCGTATAATAAGTAGGATCACACGCAATAATTTGCTGCTAAACAAATATTATGTGTAACGTTGCTTTAGAGAAAAAAACAGTATTTATTCAGTAGAAAATCTATTCTTATAATAAAATCAATTTTTATTTTTATCTTTCAAAACTCTGTTTTCTAAAATTAAAAAAACAGTCTAATTTCATTTTGTCTCATGCAACATTGATGGAATAATGACAATATCGTATTTAAATTTGTTATTAGAATTAAACACATAACACATGCAAACAGAGACATTGCATTAAAATAAAAAAAGATTACTAAATAAGTTACATTATTGCAAATATTGATTGATTTATGGGAAAACAAATATAAATTAAGTTTTACTCACCTATATTATAAGATTTGTAAACATTTTCTGTTTTTTTTCTTTCTCTTATAGAGAAAATAGTAATTAAAGTCTATGTCAGATTATTTGCACACAATAAATAAATAAATGTATTTTAAAAACTGTCTTAAAACTTTTAATATTTTATTTTAAATACTTAATATTAAACATTAAAAAAACCTTTTCTAATAAGTATTAATAATAACAATCAAATGTTAATTGCCCCGGAAATCTATGGAAGGTTAACACATAGGCAGGAAATAATTTTTGAGTCATAGACATTTAGCTCACAGACGTGTTACTTTACCACTGTGAGTAAACAACAATGGGTTAAAAAATAATACATTGATTACTGATTAAGATCGTTAGTTTTGGAATATATGTTATTTCAATTTCAAACTACATTTCTTATCTATTTTACAATGCTACATTGTGATTAAAAATATTATCTGACACTGTATTTTGTTTACAAAATATACGGCATTTAAACACAGACTTTCAAGCACCCTTCAACTGTCCACGCTATCTCATACCACTGATACACATGGCCACACTTAATTAAGCTCCAGGTATATGAATAATGACTGTATTTCAAATATTTACAAAATATAAGTTTAGAAATATATTAAGCAAAATATTTTTCTATTTATTTTATATAAAATATGAGTTAATTATAATATATATTTGCTAAATCTGTACAATAAATCCTTTACATTTTTAAAAGAAGCTTAATTAAAAACTGATAAAAATAAGCATAGGAAATAGATTGATTAGTACATTTTATATCTGAATTAAGAATTCAAAAATCAGTTATTTTGAAATATATGGTAACATTTTTCTTAAATTTCCCCTCATATTGCTTGCCTTACAAAAAAATAAATATAACTAAGACACTGTTGTATGTAAACATGTAAAAAAATTCAAATAAACTTATAACAAATTTCTAAAATATAAGTGTCTACATTTTTTGAAAGTCTTCTTTGCTACCATTTCTATAAAATCATAAATATTGTGTGATGGTCTTTCATGTTATCAAGGAAAGGAGAGAATAGGGTTAAAATTACCCTTCGTCGATATATAATAATAAGTTTTGTTATACAAATAGAAGATAAAATAACTGAAAATAATGTAGTATTGATTTAAAGAAAACTATTTTATAATGGTTATATTAGTTTAAATTATTTTGATAGATTTATTAATTTACTGCGACTACAGATAGTTTTGCACCATAAGTGTTACACGCAATGTAACGATATCATTTATCTAGTTCAATATAAATTTTTTATTGATTTTTTATACTTATAACGAGTTTATAAATATTATAATTATGATTCTAAATGAATGTTTTAAAGAAGTAAAACCAATAAAAATAATTAAAAATGATTTTAGTTTCAAAATACACGTTTATTCACCATTCATATGAATTATACAAAGTTACATATCAAATATAGTGTTTCTACTAAGATTACATCGTATATATATATATATATATATATATATATATATATATATATATACGATGTAATCTTAGTATATATATATATATATATATATATAGAGAGAGAGAGAGAGAGAGAGAGAGAGAGAATTCTTATCAATTAAAAAACACAGTAATTTACAATAAATCCAAAATAATGATCAGTAACATATAATAAATCAAATAACATGTTAATTTACTTTAAAAGGAAGCTAAGGAGCATTATATGATATCAAATTAACATAAGCCTCTTATCAGGGCCATCCATCAGAATCAACATCTTTGATTACATGGAAGTCAATTTACATAATTTACAAGAATATACAGACTTTTTAAACCAAAGATCTTAAAACATTACATATAACAAATTTGAGTCCTTCTGCTACTATTCTGGTGTGCATCAGTTTTTTTCGATTTACATACACTACTTTAACGAAACATTCACATCTTTTATCATGCAGTCAGCTTAGCTAAATGTTTTTTTCTGCTTAGACACCAAATCATCCAATTACTCCAGCTGTCAGACCTTTGCACTTCTTTCCTTCTCCATAACCTAATGTCCACTCTTAAAAAGTCCATCTCCCTCTTCTGCCAATTCTTGATGTGAGTAATTCAATAAATATTCCCATGGCTAGTTTCTTGTACAATGTTATATTTCAATATCTTCTGGACTCATACATGGTCTTAGATTGATTTGAGACAAGTTTGATCGATTAGCCACTTTTGGCAAAAAAAATTGTCAGTATTTTTAATTTTTTGTAATAAATATACTATTGTTTTGACTGGGTCATTGTCTTTCTCACTCTCAAAAAGCAGTTTATTTTTCAGTGTTTAAATACAGAAATTGATAAATGTTGCTAGTCTCATAATTCCAAAAGTGATCTTTCTTAAATGCTTTTATCAAGTGTATGCATGTTGCTTACCTGTTTGTAATTTTAATATGCTCTGTACATATGGACCTGCTACATTTTCTGTTTGTTCCATTTTTTATTTGTTCACATAATTTCACTCAGATTATTGATAAATGACAAATTTTATAATTCCTTAGAATTTGGGCTATTTTCTAAAGATTTTGCATCATTTGTCAATCCTGTGGAAGCTTTGACTATTTCATGCTGACTTATAAAACACATCAAAGTTTTAGCAAACATGTATAAAAACCTTATTCAACAATACCACACAAAAAGCAATACTAAACAAAATTTTTATAGATCTCATAATTGTATTCAATGAAATGTATTTTTTTTTGCAAAAATACAATCAGATATTATAATAAAATAAATTTGATTTTAATATTCTAAGATTTACTTAGAAAATATTTTATAATGTCAAATCATACTGCCAAATGTTAAAAAGGTCAACTATACCTCATGTGAATAAATACATAAATGTCTGACAATTAAGAAGCTAATACAAGGGATATCTCTTGAACTGTATGCTTTTATGATGTTAAATATTGAAATATGAACATATTCAAACATAATCTTAAATTGCTCATAAAAACATGTTTAATATACATATACAAAGAATGACTAAACATTGGGGATTTTAATCTTTGCAAACTCCGACACAGCGATAAAAGAAATAATTCCAATGCTTACTGGTAGCTGTAACTGGATATCAAATATAAAAGCACACTCCCAAATATTAAGAAATTTCATCTATGTTCTCTAGTAAATGAATAAATAAATATATGATTCTCAAGAAGACAGTCCAAATCTCTTGATCTATAAGATGTAATGATGTTAAGTATTGAAATACTGACTTATTCAAAAAGTGTGAAATGTAGATTTGCAATGATTTTAAAATAATATTTAAAAAAGGTGATAAAGAATATATTATAAATTACAGATCTATCAGTCTTTTATCAGTTTTATACAAAATTTTTACTAAGATAATTACAACTCATCTACAGAAAACACTGGATTTCCACCAACCAAGAGAATGGCTAGATTTAAAAGTGGTTTTAGTACAGTAGATCATATCCAGGTATTGAGAGAAGTTATAGAAAGGACAAATGAATATGAGTTGCCATTATGCTTAGGATTTGTAGATTATGAAAATGCATTTCTTCAGTGATTAAAGCATTGGATCATCAAGGTGTAGATCCAGGATATTGTTATATTTTAAAGAATATTTATAACAATGCAAAAGCAGCAATTATATTACATAATGATAGTAGGAAAATCAACATTAAAATGGGTGTAAGACAGGGTGACTCCACATCTCAAAAACTTGATACAGCAGTGTTGCAAGAAGTATTTTATGGATTAAAATGGGAAACTAAAGGAGTGAAAGTAAATGGAGATTATTTAAGTCATTTATATTTTGCAGATGATGTAATTGTTTTTGCAAATAATGCTTTAGAGCTACAGGAAATGTTGCAGGAGTTATCAGATGAAAGTAGGAAAGTAGGACTAAAGATAAATGTTAAAAAGACTAAAGTAATGTTTAATAGATTTTCCCAAAATATGAAAATAAAGATTGATTATGATGAGTTAGAAGTTAACAGTTACAAATACTTTGGTCAGATTATTAATACAGATGGAAATATAATGGATGAAATTAATCATAAAATTAAACTTGGTTGGAGTGCTTTTGGTAGAAATAATTTGATACTAAAAGGAAATATGCCTATGTGTTTGAAAAGGAAGGTTTTTAATAAATGTGTTTTGCCAATTCTTACTTATGGATCTGAGACTTGGGCACTTAATAGAAGACCAATACAGAGATTTCAGATCACTCAAAGAAATATGGAGAGATGCATGTTGGAAGTAACAAGAAGTGATTGAAAACACAATGTATGGGTAAGAGAACAAACAGGTGTTACTGACCTCATTGAAAAAATTAAAAGACTGGAGTTGGGATGGACATATTTCTAGAAGAGTTGATAATAGATGGGCAATTGAAATTTTAAACGGGATCTCAAGAGATTGTAAAAGACCCAGAAAGAGACCACATGTGAGATGGATGGATGAAATAAGAAAGTGTGTAGGGTGTTGTGGAGAAGAGAAGCTAAAGATAGGAAAATATGAATTGAACTTGGAGACACCCTCATCCTGCAGTGGATTGATGATGGTTGATGATGATGATGATGACATATGCAAAAACAAAAGACTAATCATTGGTATTTTAAATTCCATGTTTTTGTTTTAATATGACAATATTTCACTATTTAACATCATTGCAGTATCCAGAACAAAAGATACCTTCTGAACTCTCTGCTTGAAAGTTGGACTTTTATATTTTTATTCACAGTTGGTGTAGCTAAAATTTTTTATCATTTGAGAATGTGAGTTGATATTTAATTTCACGTAGCACTATGAATTGAGATTATTTCTTATAGAAGTATTTTAATACTTATATTATAAAGTAAATAATAATAACTATAGATCTTAAAAATAGAAGAACCTTACACTTAGACTACAAGTAGTATGATATCTGCTAAACTCCAAATCAATTGAAATAAAACTAAACTTACACAAAATAAATTCAAACTAATTTGATTTTTGTAAATTAGAGACAAATTTAGAAAGATACTGAGAGAGATACTTATTCATAAGCCGTTTGAAAATTGCTGGTAATATAATATATTACATGAAGTTGTTGAGGCTTAAAAATCATTTATTAAAGATAAATAATTATAACAGGAATTCAAAAAAATCATTAATAGTAATAATCAAAAAAGTTAATTTTTTTAAAATCATCAATTTGTAAATTGATGAATAAAATTAGCCATTTCTTAGAAAGTAAGAGAATTATTTTAAACAAACAAATTATTTTAATTTCTATCCAGTTGTTCATGATTCATGTAAGGAGAAAATGGATTGAATCATATTGAAAGTTTAAAATCCATAATAATAGAATTACAAAATGTATATCTTTCTCTAATCTTATATATTTACAAATTTGATACTAGTCATAAAATATTGTTCAGTGATACAAAACTTGTCTTTTATGATATAATAAAAAATACCATTTTGGTTAATTGATTTGGATCTGAGATCATCAATCTTGTGAGAGTTTGCTTAATCTTAGAAAAAAATGACAGTTACCTTTGAATTGTGGGGGTTTCTCAATGATTGTATGATTGCTGTTTAACTTATAATAAACTATTTGTTTAACAGGTAAAACCATGATTAGAAAATGAAAATATTTGTGTTGTACATGTTGTTAACTTGTTTTTTTTCTAGTGTTTCAACAGTCTAAATTGGAAATGTTTTCATTAGTCATCTTTGCAAATGTTTTTTAAAAAAACAACATTTTACTCTATGCATACATGTTTTATATTATATTATAAATATTTTCTACAGATTGTAAAAATATGACATATATTTTTAGGTGAAATATTTTATAATGAAAAAAAAAATCCATTAATATAAAAATCTTTAAAACAAATGTAATAAAATTAAATATGTGATCAGGTGGGTCAGCAATATGAGATGGCACTGAGAGTAGTGGGTCGTGTGAAAGTCTGAGTTCGAATTCCACATATATAAATGCAGGTTTAAGCCTATGCAACGTATTAAAATTAAGTATATAAATTTTCAGTTTTTATTTATATTTCTTTCAAATAATGATACTGTTATAATTATTCAAACTTCTTTATAAATTAGTATTATAATAATCACTTTTATACATGGCATTAATATAAACAATGCATTTGTATGTGCTTTTAATATATTATACCAGTTTAGATCCCATTACATTTATAATAATGTTAGTCTGATTTTACAAGATTTTTCACCCCACACTAACATAGGTATATAAAAAAAGAATAAAAAAAAATTGTATAATCAAATGTTTTAGGTTGGAATTATTATTTTTTTAAAAATAGCAAGCTCTTTAATTATTTCATTTTTATTTATAACAGAAATATATATATATATATATATATATATATATATATATATATATATCATCATCATCATTATCAACCATTATCAATCCACTGCAGGATGAAGGTCTCTCCAAGTTTAATCCATCTTCTCCGATCTTCAGCTTCTCTTCTCCACATCACCCCTGCACACTTTCTTATTTCATCCATCTATCTCACATGTGGTCTCTTTCTGGGTCTTTTATAATCTCTTGGAATCCAGTTTAAAATTTCAATTGTCCATCTATTATCATCTTTTTTAGCAATATGTCCAGCCCAACTCCACTTCAATCTTTTAATTTTTTCAATGAGGTCAGTAACACCCGCTTGTTCTCTTACCCATACATTGCATTTTCGATCTCTTCTTGTTACTCCCAACATACATCTCTCCATACTTCTTTGAGTGGTATATATATATATATATATTCTAACCTCTTCCCGCGCGTCCTCACCCCAAAATATACTGTTTATAACGAATATTCCGGGTTCTAGCTCAGTTTAACGAATAAATAAATGAAATATCCAGCATTAATTAAAATGAATACTAGCTCTAATTTTTAAAACACGAATACAGTTATATTTTTAAAAATTGAATTAACAAATATTTATTATTTTCATGAGACATGGAGTGACGATACGGGGAATGAGATAGACTACATTGAGATATTATCCACATGATACTATCTCAATGGCATAAGAATACTATTCCCCCTTTTACTATTCTAAACAACTAACTTATAGTATTCTTATGACTTTCTAAGCTCTTTTCACTACGATAAAAATAATAATCATGTCTTAATATTCTTTGTGATAAGAATCTAGCTCAATTAAATAAAATTAAGTAAATAAATAGAATAAATAAAATAAAATCAAATCTCAGGTTCATAAATTGTATTCTAACTGATTTAAAATTACGGTAGTAAACTATGAAAAGGGAATTTTATGTCATAAATTTACTACGCAGTTACTAACAATACTAAATAATAATAATAACAACAATAGTATAAGTATAATCTTATTTCTTCCTAAATGAAATAAATAACTACGTACGTGGCAGTATTTTAATAATCTGACAACAGAATACGTGTGGCAACAATAGCATATATTTTAATGTAACATTGTGGCAACCAACTTATGACCAATAAATGATATAATTATGATCTTTTAATTTTATCATACAAATAAATTTTCAAAATTATTATAACACTTTGGGTTTAGTCTTTTTGTGCAAACAACTATATGTCTATTGCAATTATAAGTGTATTGTGATATCATGCATCCATGTGGAGAAATAACAACGAAGACACAAAGCTTTAAAATAAATTTACAACAAAGTTTATTAATAACATAAACAAATAACAATATTTATATTATGTACATGGATATCCTTACTCTCCTATCATAAAATTATTTTACTAGTTTATAAAATTGAAATCAAACTTCTACTTATTTTTTCTAGTTAACTCTTATCTTTTAAATGCTTAAGAAAATACAGTATTATTATTATTGGGTTTCTGATTATAATTTAGCTTGTTACAAAATGTATTTATCATATAATTATTATTAGCACTTTGTATCCCTACTATTATTAAATTTATATTTTTACAAATTTTACATTCGTATTAAACATTCTACAAAACAATAAAATTCTAGATTTATATCAGTTGTATGGAATCCCACTAATTCAAACATTCTTCTATATTCGGTATTCGGTTTGATTGTTCATTATCTGATGTTTATTAATCTGATATACTCATTCAAGCCTTACTTCGGATGGTAATTACAACTATTAACACACCATGCACAAATATATGTCTATTACACATTATTGAATTATTTCTTATTAAATATGCAATATTTATTTTCTAAAAATTATTTCAAACATTAAAATTTTATTATCACTTTTATAAAAAAAAACTTTGTTTAGATTTCTCTTTTAAAAAATCTTATATTCATTTCCGAATTGATTTTAAACTGTATCATATGATTCTTTCTCTCTTTATGATATTTTGTACTTTCACTTTCAAAGTTACACAATTCTCACACACTCCAGTAAATAAACTATTCTTACTTAAACGATAACATATCCTCAGTTCTATTTTATTCATTATTTCTGTAAAAATATCTTTCTGACGATGCAGATTCACGAAACAAGGATAGCGAAATAGATGCACAAGATCAAAATATAACTATAATATTATCCGTCATAAACCTTGACAATAATGGCACAGTGAATTAAAAACACTATAGAGGAGTGACCTTTATCTGTCTACCCACCTCTATTATAGGAGTGATGCTAAAGCTATTTCTTCAGCTTTATATAACATCAAAAAGTTTAAAAGATATGCAAAAACACTGTCCAAAAATATATGTGTTCAGTGATAGGGCTTAGTTAGCTATACTGAAATCACACAAACTAACTATGATCCAAATACTTTATTTTTCTTATTTCTTAACAAAACATCATCTTGGTTTCCTCTACACTAGTACTACCAAGTCACTATCCGATCTTATTTCTCAAGATTTTTCTATACAGTACATCGACAAATTCCTATCTACATTTCTAACAATAATAAAATTCATTTATTTCCAAAACTATTCCACTGTTCTTTAAGAAAATCTTTTACCACTTTTCTCGTATATTTATCATATACAAACTATTTTAAAATATTTGAATACTTTACAACATGAAAGTTCAAAAGAATCACACAATTGTTCTGTCGAATTATATTATTAATTATACTTTAAATAACTTATTGCATGCATATTTAAAATTACTCCTATCTCATATTATGTTTTAATGTTGTATAAAATGCGTACATAGAATTTAAACTTTCACACATCATTCTTAATCAATTGATGATCTAAAAAAAATACATTATGCATTATAAATAAATATCAAAATTACCAAAACGATCTTTATCTTCTTGATCGTGTTCTGTAGGCTTCACCATTCCATTAATTCTTGTAGATATATGATTTCCATACATACACTTTATTTTTAAAACAATATTTCTATCATTCCATTAAGCTATTATATTTAAATCTCATTATTATTAAATTTATGTTTATATGTTTTCCTTAATCTCACATAGCATTTTATATTTTAAATATAATCAGTAAAATATTTAAATTATATTTACGGTATTTCTTTATCGAACTTGCTTGAAAATCGTTCATATTAAAGTAAAAAAAAAAAAAATTTTATTTCTTCTTCAGTCACTTAATGTTCTATTTTAAAGTAAAACAATTACTACTCTGTTTAATAAATATTCATAGATGACAATCCTTGGTTTTAATAACATTGAACACAATTATTAATTCTGATATTCTTTTCTAATATTGTCTGCTAATCTTTTCCCGCGCGACTTTTTCCCGATGCATCTTCTAGGTACTTTATTTAAATCTTCAATAATTTTCCTGTTTTCCTGGATCCATTTTCATTAAGTAATTTAATTTTATATTTTTTAAATCAAGCATTTCCTCCATTGAATACGTTATAATATTTTTAATTAGATAAAGTTTTCGGCTCCTCTTCTATAAAATATATAATAGCACTTTCATATTCTTCTTTACTTTTCTTTACTTTAAAATTCTGGTACTATATTTTTAAATAATGTTTCTCCTTGAAAAGATAAACATTCTTTCTTCATCATTATTTTCTTTATAATAAAAACGCATATTAAATTTTTCCATAGAGAAGAATAAATAACTTTAAATTAGCCTTGTAAAATTGGTGCGTCATAATTTTTTTTCTGATGGCAAGTAACTTCACTTTAGGTTTTCATACAGCGTCCCAATTATATTTCTCTGAGTGACAATAATACGTTTCTGGTTGAGCATAAATAAAGCCGTATTAAGACAATTTCCAAATATTTTTCCTTCAGCAATATTTTTAGGTAATTTTCCTTGTACTTCCATCTCTACTGTAGGGTTTTGGTTAAACTTAAATAAAATTCCCTGGTAAGATAACTTTTAAATTAGCAATCCATGTCGAAACAGTCAAAATTTATTATATGTTACAGAAGAACTTTTAAAATAAATACTAAATTTTAAATTTATATCACTTTTCCAGCTACGGTGTTATCAGCTACAAAAAATGTGTTACTTTCTCTTTCACTTACACATTACTTCTCCCCCCGCTTCGTATAATTCTTATATTTTGTCTGCTAATTTACCTCCGTTGATTGGTTAATGATTTCTTTAGCGCGAACAAATTTACACATTTAGTTATATATAACAGATTAGACTTTTTAAAATAAAGAATTGATGACGTCATGTCTCAAAATATTATTTAGACTAGTATTTTTAAATTCAATTATAGTTTTATAAAATTATTTAAACTTTTAAAACAATTATTAAAACAATATTTAATATTTTAACTTTTACTTTAATGATCGATGGCAATTATATTTAGTTTCAAATTCACAAACTTTATTATTATTTTAACAAGCGTGTGTGTGAAGGTATATAATATACAGTCACGTGTTTACTAACTTTATCAAATAATTTTTTATTTACGTCTCGGTCTAAATTACCAAAACTGATATGTTTTATAAAAATTTGGAAAATAATTAAAACTTGTCAAACTAAACATAATTCTCACCATCCTAAAGTTTATTAATAAAATATACTCTATTAATTTTGATTATTAAATACAATTATAACACTACATCTAGCATTTATTTAATTTATTAGTTTTAAAATATTATATTCAAATTATTATTATACTTTTAAACTATTTATAGCTGTATTATTTTATATGGCCAGCTTTTACAACCATAAGCAAGGATGTAATTAAGCTTTATTTAACTGTTTTCTTTTAAATAATTTATTACATTTTTATATACCAGGTATTTTCAGCTTTCAATTGTACTATAAAATCTAATTATCCTATTATTATTTATATATCCTACAAGCATAACTTAAAATTTAAAATTTTTTTAGTAATTGACCTTTCTACCTTATTATGACCTACAGACAAGGGCACAATATATATATATTGTACCCTTTTCTATAGGTCAAGAAATAGTTATAATGGTCAATTACTAAAAAATTTTAAATTTGAGAATATATTTATTGATGTATTGAATATATTAAATTTATAGAGTCTGTAAAGTGCAATTTAAAGCTAAAGCAAATACCTGATACATAAAATCATTTAAAAAATTAGTTAAATAAAGATTAAAGAATTGCTCATATGGTTGTAAAAGCTGGCCATATTAAAGTAACACAGCTATCAGTAATAAAAATGTATTTATTAAGTCAATTTTAATAACTTTAAAACTTAGAATAAATTAATATTATAGTAGAAATGGATAGAATTTATTAAACATCATAATAAAAATAAATAGTGAATAATTTTATTAAATATTGTTTTGAAAATTATTTTAAAAGTGTTTAAATTGATTTAAATATAATAATTAGTTTTAAATAATAATTAGATAGTGTTTAAGTGTTACATTATCAGTTTAAAACTTTAGAAAATTATTTATAAATCCAAGTAGGATTGACCAATAGTAATAGAGCTTGGCAGACTCCCAAAATCGCGCCAATTAATTGTATAATCGAGGAGAACAAGAATTGACAGACTCGAGTGAAGAGGTAAAAATTTTGAGCTCTCTAATAATTTCTTTTCTCCAATTTATTCAATTTTTTCAATATAATTCTAATAATATCATTAGAACAAATTAACTGACAATTTTTAAAATCATAGAGAGAGTCGTAAAATAAATATTTTAAAGGTTTTCATAAATTATGTATCACTAACTTAATCGTAACCTGCCAGTGAATTCTATTGAAGTACAGTCAGAATTTTCAGTATAAAAATATGGATAGATTCTTTAAATCCAGTTTTAAAGTTTATAACATTTCAAAATTGTTTATATTGTTCATTGATACCGCTTATATAGTGTATCCAAAGGAAACTGCTTTTACGCGTGTAATATAGATGAAAAGACTGTGTGTGCAAAGTTCAGAAAGAGAATAAAATATAAAAATCATTATGAGTCATCTAAGAATAAATGGACAAATATAATTCTAAAATTAAAATTATTGGAATTGCTTTCTTTAAGATGACCCGAAAAAGAAGTATACTCTAGAAAAAAAAAAAAAGTTAAAGATCAAAAAATAATGTACATAAAATTAAGAATGAATGAAATAAAGCTTGCTCAAGAGAAATATTTGTATAAAGAAAAATACGGAAGAGGAATATAAAAAATATTGGATCCATAAAACGCAATTGGTACTTAAAGTATTAAATATTCGTAGTCTAATTAAAAAGGAGAAAGATGCATCGATGCGTGGAGGGAATATTTGCCAGAACATTAAAAAAAAAACTTCGAGGGAGAACTAACTAAAATATATTTTAATAATCTGATGCTAAAAGCTAAAATTAAAGATCGTCTAAACAAATTTATTAAATGAACCAAGTTATTTTAAAACTTTGAGAGTCATAATGGAGAACATTCAGATAAAAGAAGAAGAGTAATATTATGGGACTAAACAAGATTTACCATCAGAAAAATATTTAATTATGGTTTGAATTATTTTTTATTATTATTATAAGCATTAGGTTTCAGAAAACGATAGGGAAACAAAATACATTAATTTTGGTATATATAATATTATATGAAATATGTTTGATTTTGAATGTTTTTTTAATAAAATTGTATGTGTGTAATTGTATATTTGTGATGCTCGAAGGAAGGAAAAGAAGCCTACTGCAAAGCCTAATCTGAAGATAACAATTGTTTTTTTGGTAACATTTATAATTATTGATGATATAATGTATGTTTTATTTATTTAGATCAGCCGAAAATTAAATGAATGTAGTACAAAAGTTTTATTATTATTATTGTAAAACGCATTTAAGACAACACATTGAAACATTTTGAGATGTGATTAGATTTTTGAAAATATGCATACGATAGTCATTTTATTTGTTGATAAATAATAATTTAATATAATCGATGATTATATTACATTTTCTATTAATTTTTCCTATTGGGATATTTGAATATTATTTAAAAAAAAAAAAAACGTAAAGGATGAATATACAGTGTTATAAAGCGAGATAAATTATTCTTAAGGGATAGAGAAATGATTTTATAGTAGCGAATCTTGTTTGTTGTTTTTTTTAAAAAGTTGTTCGTATTTTATCGATGCTTGATATAGTGAAAATCTAGAGAGAGAATTTAAGTAGTGACTTGGGAGTACAGTGGTGATTTGGAAACAAAGATGATGTATGAAAATGTAGGATGATACAGGGAATGGAAATAAGTAGTTTTGTGAGAGAATCAGCATAGTTAACATAGCCCTATGGCTGATCCACATTTTGTTTTATAGGTGATAATGAGCATAATTAACGTAGCCCTACGACTGATACCCATGTTGTCTTGGACAGTGCTATCTTATATTTCGCATGAGTTGTACTTGATGGTTGGTAAAGCTGAATAAATAGCTGCCACATCATTTTCTTATCTTAAGGGTTAATAGACAATAAATGTCGAACCTGTTCACACTGTTCCATGCATTCTTAGAGTATTATTGAAGACAAGTTATCCATCTTTCTTCCCAATATCCTATACATCTTTCGCTATCTTAATCTGTATTTCATGCTACTACATCGTATATGATAGGTTTTATTGAGGGGAAAACAATAGATATTTTAGAATGTATGTTACGATTTTACTTGGAATAAGAATAGTTAAGAGTTAACTAAGAATAGATTATAACCATTGAAATAAAGATACAGATGTCCTAAATAATGGAAGAAGTTATAGAATCATTTTAATTTAGAAATAAACTATAATTTTTTGTAAAAGTATATCAAATGAAAATATATAAAATATTAAAATATATTTTCACGTTCTTTTTATTATTAATTATATTTTTAAAGAGATAAGTGTTGCATATTTAAAAATACTATAACACTCGATAATTATTATCATATATTTGAAATTGTAACAGGGTGATATTTAAACACATTATAATATTATACAGGAGTATGGCTTATGCAAAAACGCATTATAATTTATATGAGCATGGGAGAATAAACATTAAAGTTAATCATAATATTTAATAATATGTTGTGCAATTTGTTTAAAGTAACAAGAAATTTAAATTTTTTTTTAAGACCATATTGATTATAAAGTGTGACGTTATAAAATATTGATCCACAAAAATAATTTAGAATATTGTAAATTTAGTATATTTAAAAGGTAAAAAATGTTATTACCCATAAGTAGTTCAAATAAATAGTGTGATAAACCTAAAGAAAATAACTAAAATAATTTTTTAAAATGTATAATGATTGGATTAACTATAAAGAAGTACAAAATTGTAGAATTAACATTTGTCATGTGTAAGGAAAGAAGGATATCCGTTGTAAATAAGATGTAAATAGATTTGTTTTATTTTTACTTAAATTTATTTGATGTTAATAAACTTTGTTAAATTTGTTTTATTAAAACTTGTGTCTGGGTATTGTTTTTCACTACATCATGGTACAAATTCACAGAGTGTTTTCACAACCACTGAAGTACATTTTGCACAAAAGATAACTAAAAATATGTTTAATCTTAATTATTATTGTTGTTCTTATAATTAAGTAATTATAAAATTGCATTAAGTTATTGGTCATAAATCCACTATCCTAATATTTTGATAAATTATATGCTATTAACTGCCACTTACTTTATTTATAAGATTATCTAAACACTACCACTTCTTAGTTTACTTTATTGTTTAAAGACAAAAGATGATATTGATATTGATTGATTTATTATGGTAATAAATTTGCAATAAAAGAAATTTATACCAATTTGATTAAGTAAGAAAGATTGTAATCATTATTGTTATTAATTGCAGTGTAGTAGATATGGCATAAAATCCCTTACCATGTGTGCTACCGCATTTTGTTGAAGTATAAATAAAGATTAAGAACCTGAGATTATAATTTATTGAGCTAGATGATGATTATTATTATTAAAGATAACAGAATTAATATTATAGTTATTAAATGAGTCTTAGTAAGTAGACGTTGCGAAAGTCATAAGAATACTATGTAGTTATTATTTGAAATAATAGTATAAAGGGGGAATAGTGTTCTTATGCCATTGAGGTGGTATCCTGTGGGATATTGGCTCAATGTGATCTACCTTGCCAACTCGTATTTCCACTTCTCGTCTCATGAATACATTAAATCTTTATGTTAATTTACTTTAAAACAGAACCTAAGTTAATTTTTAAGAAATTTGAGCTAGTAAAACATTTTTAATGTAATATTTAATTATTAGAGCTAGAACACGGTGACGTTAAATATAGTAATCTATTTATTTGTAAGTGGAGGTGCGAGGTCGACGGCGGGCACGGTTAGAATATATAAAGTTTGATATCTGTATTTGTTTCACAATATATGTAATATACAAATCAATATATATATCAAAATACAGTACAATTTATATAAATTATATTCTTTTAGAAGTACTTTCGACTATACACTGTGTAGTCTTTATCAACTATATAATGTTGAAAAATCAAAACGAGACAACCCTTAACAATACCCATAGTTCAATTCAGATTTCCCACAATTCTGTTATCTTAACATTTGATGACTGGCGATTCATTAACCTTTGACGATTTCTTGAAATCAACATAGCCTCTTTTATTTTACGTTTATTATGACAACGTTCAATTTGAATAATTTTCATATTTTTATAATCAAATTTAAATCCATATTGACAAGATTTATTATGATCAAATATAACAGATGATGAAGGTTTATTTACATCTGTTCCATATTGATTCTCTTTTTGAATTCTATTATATAAAAGCATATGTTCTTTTATTCTCTTCTCAAATGTACACTTAGATTCACCAATGTATTGTACGCCACATCCACATATCAATCTATATATAATAGAATTTTGATTAAACTTTGAATTTTAGAATTATTAAGCAATCTATTTATGTTATTTGTAGACAAAAAAGAAATATGACACAAACCATTATAAATTTTCCTAATAAACTTGACCTGCTCATCTGATATAAATGGCATTGAAATCCATTTCATTTTGATATTTTTATTTTTAATTTTATTATAGTGTTGGTTTCTTTTAAATCCTTTAATAATATTAGCAATAGCATTTTTATAATAACCAATTTTCAACAAGTCATTAAAAAATAAATGTACATTTTTAATTTTATCACTAGAATATTTGCATAATTTTTCATTTCGAAATAAGAATGATTTCAATCCAGACAGCTTATGACACATAGGTACATGTGATTCATATGGAATAAAACCTCTAGTTTCAATTGGTTTAATTAACATAAGATAATCCAAACTGTAATCATTAAGAGTAACTTGAATATCTAAGAATTTTATGGAATTGTATTTCTCTTTAGTTATAACCCATTTTATATCCTTAATCTCATTTAATTCATTAAATAAATTGATTATTAATTCTTGTTTTCCACAAATAAAAACATCATCCACATATCTATGATATACTTTAATTTCTTGATATTTCAATTGTTTTAAAATTTTACTTTCATATGTTGATATAACAAAATTACAAATTTGAGCAACAGCAGGAAGACCCATTGGCCAACCAAAATTCATTTTATAATATTCATTATTAAAATTAACATAAATATTTTTATCAATAAACTGCAATACTTTTATAATAAAATTTATAATATCAGACTTTACATTTTTTGAAACAAGAGCATTATAAATAATATTAATTGACTCTATTCTATCTATTGATCCATACATTTCATTTATATCAAAAGTACAAATTGTGTCATGTAAATCTATATTTATATTCTTAATTTTATCTACAAAATCAAACGATGATAAAACAGTATATTCTCCAATACCTAAAATATCTTGAAGTAATAATTCAATATATCTACATGTTTGATAATAATATGCACCACCAAAATCAACCATCAATCTCAATGGATAATTTTCTTTATGTAGCTTTATATTCGAAAATATCCTAGGGCAAATAGCAGATGATGGATATAAGTTATAATATGTATGACTATCAATAGCTTTATTCTAAGCTTTTTTTAAAATTTCATTTATAAATTTCATGCGAGATGTATCAACATTTATTATTTCACTATTTTGAAATTTAAGCTTTTTCATTTGATCCATAACTTTTTCATCATATTTCGCTCTTGTAAACAAACACATACGAAGGCCCTTGTCCTCCTTTAAACACACTAAGTCATTATTTAATAGGAAACTTTTAAATTTATTAATTTGACTTAACCATTTATCATTCCTATTATATTTAAAGTTTTTATTTTTAACTTCTTTAACAATGTTATTACAAATATTCGCATCACACTTAATCATACTAAATGAATGTTCTATTGCAGAATTCAATTCAAGATTACAATCTTTCCATCTACCACCAACATATTTCGATCCAAAATTTAAAATATATTTTTGACTGAAATCCAAATTTATACCAGACAAGTTCACATAATTTTGATCATTCATTTTATCCGGAAAATTTTTATGAAACAAATGTTCAATTTTCTTGTTAAATATATCAACATTTTTTAAATAAAAATTATCAAAATTTTTTTGACAAAAACACTTATAGTTAAACCAATCATCACAATTTTTCATCAAAATAAAATGATTTAAAGCTGTTAAATATTTCCGTTGACGAAATAGCAAACATTTGCATTGCTTAATTATATTCTTTAAAATAATTTCCTTTATATCGTTAGTAATTTTATCTGATAATTTGCAAGATTTGTTTATTTCTACTAAACAGCAATTCGGGAAAACTTCTAAATCACGACAGGCATTTAAAAAGTTTAATCTACATTTTAACGTAATAATCTTTAATGTTACCTTCGCCATTCTTTTAAAATCCACGTTTTACTTAGAATCTTTAAATCCATTATATATGTAATAAATAAAGTTTGATATCTGTATTCGTTTCACAATATATGTAATATACAAATCAATATATATATCAAAATACAGTACAATTTATATAAATTATATTCTTTTAGAAGTACTTTCGACTATACACTTTGTAGTCTTTATCAACTATATAACGTTGAATAATCAAAACGAGACAATCCTTAACAATACCCATAGTTCAATTCAGATTTCCCACAATTCTGTTATCTTAACATTTGATGACTGGCGATTCATTAACCTTTGACGATTTCTTGAAATCAACATAGCCTCTTTTATTTTACGTTTATTATGACAACGTTCAATTTGAATAATTTTCATATTTTTATAATCAAATTTAAATCCATATTGACAAGATTTATTATGATCAAATATAACAGATGATGAAGGTTTATTTACATCTGTTCCATATTGATTCTCTTTTTGAATTCTATTATATAAAAGCATACGTTCTTTTATTCTCTTCTCAAATGTACACTTAGATTCACCAATGTATTGTACGCCGCATCCACATATCAATCTATATATAATAGAATTTTGATTAAACTTTGAATTTTAGAATTATTAAGCAATCTATTTATGTTATTTGTAGAGAAAAAAGCAATATGACATGAACCATTATAAATTTTCCTAATAAACTTGACCTGCTCATCTGATATAAATGGCATTGAAATCCATTTCATTTTGATATTTTTATTTTTAATTTTATTATAGTGTTGGTTTCTTTTAAATGCTTTAATAATATTAGCAATAGCATTTTTATAAATTTTATTATAAAAGTATTGCAGTTTATTGATAAAAATATTTATGTTAATTTTAATAATAAATATTCTAAAATGAATTTTGGTTGGCCAATGGGTCTTCCTGCTGTTGCTCAAATTTGTAATTTTGTTATATCAACATATGAAAGTAAAATTTTAAAACAATTGAAATATCAAGAAATTAAAGTATATCATAGATATGTGGATGATGTTTTTATTTGTGGAAAACAAGAATTAATAATCAATTTATTTAATGAATTAAATGAGAATAAGGATATAAAATGGGTTATAACTAAAAAGAAATACAATTCCATAAAATTCTTAGATATTCAAGTTACTCTTAATGATTACAGTTTGGATTATCTTATGTTAATTAAACCAATTGAAACTAGAGGTTTTATTCCATATGAATCACATGTACCTATGTGTCATAAGCTGTCTGGATTGAAATCATTCTTATTTCGAAATGAAAAATTATGCAAATATTCTAGTGATAAAATTAAAAATGTACATTTATTTGTTAATGACTTGTTAAAAATTGGTTATTATAAAAATGCTATTGCTAATATTATTAAAGGATTACAAGAAATCAACACTATAATAAAATTAAAAATAAAAATATCAAAATGAAATGGATTTCAATGCCATTTATATCAGATGAGCAGGTCACGTTTATTAGGAAAATTTATAATGGTTTGTGTCATATTGCTTTTTTCTCTACAAATAACATAAATAGATTGCTTAATAATTCTAAAATTCAAAATTCAAAGTTTAATCAAAATTTTATTATATATAGATTGATATGTGGATGCGGCGTACATTACATTGGTGAATCTAAGTGTACATTTGAGAAGAGAATAAAAGAACATATGCTTTTATATAATAGAATTCAAAAAGAGAATCAATATGGAACAGATGTAAATAAACCTTCATCATCTGTTATATTTGATCATAATAAATCTTGTCAATATAGATTTAAATTTGATTATAAAAATATGAAAATTATTCAAATTGAACATTGTCATAATAAACGTAAAATAAAAGAGGCTATGTTTATTTTAAGAAATCATCAAAGGTTAATGAATTGCCAGTCATCAAATGTTAAGATAACAGAATTGTGGGAAATCTGAATTGAACTATGGGTATTGTTAAGGGTTGTCTCGTTTTGATTATTCAACGTTATATAGTTGATAAAGACTACAAAGTGTATAGTCGAAAGTACTTCTAAAAGAATATAATTTATATAAATTGTACTGTATTTTGATATATATATATTGATTTGTATAATATTTATATATATATATATATATATATATATATATATATATATATATATATATATATATATATATTGGAAAAAAAGGATGTATTTTTTGTGTAATTAAATTAATTTGTAATAATACATAAAAGTAGCCTGATTTATTCCAGATAAACTTAATTAGCGTTTGTATAAAAAATTGAGAGAGATACCACTAATGTTCTTTTCATTTTGACTTAGAAAGAACACTTTGGCAGAAAGCTTTTTCAAAAAAGTAGTAATATCACCATAGTCAAGGACGTTTTTGTTTTAATTCAGACAGAAAAAATTCTCATTAACAGCATAAATTAAACCCATTAGAATTATAAAACTAACTTGAGAATTATTATCATACCTAATATGGTGTACCATGCAATAGCAAAAAATCTCATTATGCTGGGATGAAAACTTTATTAGTACAATAATAAACTAAACATGAAAATATGAAGCTTACTGCAGACACTAATTTTTAAAGGGTTTTATTCCAACATGCAAAAACTGTTGATAATTTGGAACTATCAATACCTGTCATATTTCACATGAGTTCTGTCAGCCTATTCATGAAGAATGCGTAATCAATGATATCATCATTCTGTATAGCAGATTACTCAATAAAAGTACATTAAATGAAGCCTTAAACCTTCCTAACTAAAAGTCTTATAGATCACTTTTTAAAAAGAGTTTAAATCAATATTTTTTAGTAGAGTAAAGTATAAGATCAGAATTCTGAAGCTATGTTAAGATTAATTTTTATTTAAAATAAACGGTCTTTATCAAGAACATTAATAATAATAATAATAATAATAATAATAATAATAATAATAATAATAATAATAATAATAATAATAATAATAATAATAATAATAATAATAATAATAATAATAATAATAATAATAATAATAATAATAATAATGATGATGATGATGATGATGATGATGATAATGATGATAACAATAATAATAATAATAATATTTCTGGCAAATTTTAAAAATAATACTTTCTACAAATATTTTTAATATTTTGTTTTCCCTTAAATATATATTTATTTATTTATTTTGTATCTGTTTTTGAACACTGAAGCAAATAGAATTTATTAATAATTCCTTATTTAATTATTAATATATAATAGTTATTTTACATATATCTGTTATCAATTAATTTATGATATGTCACTCTCTAATTGTACTATTAAAGTTGAATAATAAAAAATATATGATTGTTTTAAATGGATATAATTATATTCATGCTTGTAAGGTGAATTCAATCTAATTGAATGAATTTTCTCTACTATGAATACATATTTGTGTAATATGTATTTATTGACATTTTATTTATGTGTTCAATTATCTCTAAGTATCATATAAGAATTGTAAATATTGCAAATAAAATTTTGTTTTGTTATATTCTTATTGTATTAAGCTTAGTTTTCAATTTCTCTTTCTCATTCCATAGATAAATATAGCTATCACATTCCATATGATACTTTGTCATGTTTGTATTTGAGCTGGTAATAGGTAAATTGAGGGACTAATATTTAAAAAGCTTGGTAAAGATTTTTACCTGATTTATAGATGTGTCTCATTTTAGAGATTGTGCTCTAATCTGAGAGATATAATGAAAATAAAATCTGTAGTGGCAAGGGTAGATCCTCTCTGCAGTTAGACATGTTTGATGGAATTGATGGCCAGAAAATATGACTGGTTACCCAGTATAATTATCATTAATTAGGATATTAAGTTTAAAAATAGACTGCTGTTATTCCTAATATAATTTAACCCTACAGTTTAAATCCTCTTATATTGTAAAAATTTAAAACAAGAATAAAACCATAGGACCTTTTATATAAATATGTCACTAGAGGGAGCTTACCACAATCTCCAAACAAGCTTAAATTTAAATTTAGTGGTAAGCTCCTTCTAGTGAACATTTTAATACAAGCTTAAAAGTAAGTTAAACAATTTGTGTCTTGTTTTATTAATCATATATATATATATATATATATGTGTGTGTGTGTGTGTGTGTGTGTAAAAAAACACATGAAGATATAAATGTTTTAAAGTCATGTATTATTTTATTTCTAATTATTATTAATGTTATTATTAAAATAAATTCAAAAAAATATGTAACAAAAATATTAAATTTGTTAGAAAATAAAATACTTAATATTACAAAATTTATTTGTCTATGTCATGAATTTTGATGGTTGCTTGAAAGACATCTATTTCCTAAAAAAAGCTACTATTAATAATAACTGATAGGTTCATCTATATTCTATTCTTTTCATAATTAAATGTAGATTATCTTTAAAACATTAAAAATATTCTAATTTTTTAATAACATATCAACATATACAATTTTGTACAAATTTAAAATTGATAATTTTAAAATATTAAAAGTTTTATTTTAATTTTTTTTTGTTTAATAATTATTTAATATTATTAATTTTAATGGTTTTTATGCTTTGTCAACTTTATAAAGCAATGATATTTATTTTTTATAACTTATTATTAAGTTACTGTGAAAATTACATTTTCAACCAATATGTAAAAACTTCAATATGGTGCTTTTAGGAATGACAGGGAAAAGAATTTGCATTTTTGAATAATCAACACTTCATAAAAGTTATATATATATATATGTGTCAAAGCATCGGCTGGGAAGTGAACCCGCAAACCTGGGATAACTGCTTGTAAGGCAACTGTGCTGACCTCTCAGCAACCAACGCTTGACATAAAAGTTATATTTATTTTTCAATTTTCAAATTCTTATTTTTTCAATTATTGATTCAAAATTTATTTTCACTGTCATTTTCAGATAAGTTTTTTTAAAATATCATTTATAAATTTTCTGTTCTTAATTATTTTTTTTAGTTTTAACCTTTTGATTTATCTTTAGGTTTATGAATAATGTAAAGACTTTCACATATAACTTTCTTCTAACAATTTTCTAACCATGTATCAAGTTTGCAATTAAATTTAAGATTAATTTATTTATTTATAAACTAAATTGATCAATAATATATTTATCTATAAGGATTTTTATTTTTGATTTTAATATAAATGAATTCTCATTAAATGTTTACATAAGAATTGTTTCTACTCTTCAAAGCATTATGAGATTCATAAGTTATTCATAATGTTATAAAAATAAGAAAATAAAATCAATAGATTTTATTTAAACATAGATTAATCAAATATTATTTTATTTCTGAAAACAAATAATACCAAAATTGTCTCCTTTATCATTTTACACTGTAAATCTGTTTATTTGATTTATTCTACAGAAATTAAAAATAATTTACATTTTTAATAAAACAAATATAAAAGTTACTGTAATTACATTTACTAATTTAAAACTACGATGTACATTTAGAACAGAGGTCGCCAAAGTGGTCTATATCGACCCCCAGGGGTCTATTTAATAAAAGTAGGGGTCGATCTGAGCCAGGTGGTCGATTGGGGGTCGAAGGAAAAACAATTCTTAATATGCAAATCACACATATTTTTCATAAAACTATTGTTACACAATGTAAAATTACTTTAATAAATGTTTAAAATCATAAAATAAATGTACAAACACAGTACCTAATAGATAGTTTTATTTTAATTAACTGAAAATTACTTTTTTGGGGGTCGATGGAAATTTCGAAAAATTATATAGGGGTCTATGATCAAAAAAGTTTGGCGATCCCTGATTTAGAAAGTTAATAAACTGAATAATATTTTATATAACCACACATACATACATATTTATATTTGGATAACTATTTTTAATGAACAATAAATCTATTCCATTGATGGACTTTATTAGATAGAATATTATTACAACTCCTTTAATCATTTTACTTTATACAAATATTAGAATTAAATCTAATATTAATGACAATGTTTTATGTATTAAACTTTATTAATATTGGTCAATTCACTGCTTTTTTGTTTGTGCAAACATTATTATTTTTAAACAAAATGTTTTAAAGAGTAATTGATGAGACCTTTTGAAAATCAAAAATAGTTCAAAGCTTTAATAAAATCAGTTTCTTTTGTAAAATATTATTGTCAATAACTTTTGCCTGAAAGCATATAAAAAAGGGATTTTTTTTTAGAAAATGATGTAACTAATTTGGTTATTTTTAAAAAGAAAAATTTATTAGATAACTTAATTAATAAAATAATTAAATATATTAAAATCTCATACATTAATTGTGTACTATTAAGTAGTGAAGTAAGAACATTTTTTATATTAATACTAGATTATTATAAACTGTTTTGATCTAAAAAAATTGATTTATATGTAATTGTACAAATACAGCTCACAAAATATGGATTGAACAGTAGGTCATTTCTTGAACATTTTTCTCATTAAATTAAATAATGTGTGCTGAAATAAAACTAATTAATAATATTTTGTTAGCATGAATTCACAAAAATATTGAATGTGAGAAGGAACAGATCTAAAATCATAAACGATAATTCTTGAGCCCGAAAGTCCATCACCCTATTACTGTAATAACCCAGGATGAACCAAACACATTTAGTACAATGGTATTTATATTTATTTGTTAACTCAATATATCAGTGTGTAACAATGTCAAAGATTGAGGTGTTTCATGGCATTAGCAAGCATTCTGATTCACATGAAGATCAATATTGTTGTTATACCCATTGATAGGAACATCCTCTAAAAAGTAATGTTTTATCCTTACATTTTGGGGACTATTGTTCTGATGTGTTTCATGATTACTCTTATTTTATTATATGATTCACTGTGCTGTGACATTTTTAACATTGATATTTTTGGACAATTCAAAGTTTTTAAAATGTTATTTTAGATGTGTACTTTAATTACTAAAACTTGGTCATTTTAAAATTTTATTTTAAAGAATTGTATATACAATATAATGCTCAAAAATGTTTGTTAAACATCTTATGAAATCCTGCCAAATGATGTGTAAATACTTGCAATTTCAGATATAAAATAGTCCAAGCTAAACTATTTATTTTATAAAATTAGGAATTTTTATTTACATTGATGGGCAATTGCTTTTCAGTTTGCAGGCAAGTATTCTCTTAAAAAGAAAACTGTCATATCTTGCAAAAATATTTTTTATTCAGTATATGGAGGTTGAGAAAGTGGATGTAAATTAAGATTTCTAGATCTTAAAAGATGTTAGCATAAAACAAACGTTTTATCTTCACAATTTCATTACTGCCTTATAGAAAACTAGGCAAAACTAATCTGATTGCTATTTAAAAAAAGATTATTACTAAATAATTAGCTAACAATTATTTTTTAGCAAATGATATATAAATCAATCTCTATATTTATTTTTTCATTTATCAATTTTAACTTTTAGTAATTATAATTATGACCTTAAGTATTTACAATATTTAAGCACAAATAAAGAAAGAAGTATAACAAATCTGATTTCATATTGAATATATTTATCCTATTAAAGTGTAATTCATATCACTTTTTATTGATTACATTATTTTAATGATTTGTGTACTATACTAAGAAACATCAGACTATAAATTACATTACAGATTTTATAAAAAAAAAACAATCCAGTTATTAAACATTAAACCAATAATAGATGTAAACTTTACTGAAGTATATATATATATTTAATGTTTTCATGGTTGTATGATGTAGATAAATTAATATTTTTGGGAATAAATCGTGTATTATTTTGCATTACAATCCGATATTTCGAAGGACTAGCAACCGCCATTATCAAGGTTAACTTTTGAAAAAAAAATCGTTAGATCTCAAACAATAATGTGACTCAGTGCATGATGAGAAATGAGATTCAACTTGAAGTAGTTCAGCATTCACAATATGAAGCTTTTCAAAATGTTTATTTCCCTCAGTTTTTTCATCTATTAATTTTAAGTTAATATTAGATAAAATGAGAGGTTTCCACATAACTGGAACACATTGTGCTTCATCAGCCCTATTTAAACCAGTAGGTCTCTTTAATATTTCAATTGACTCTCTCATTGTTCTTAAATCATATTTTTCCAAATTAGCAAATATTTTTGTATTGTCAAAATCAGGTTGGTGACCAATTTCTAAAAAATGGGAAGTAAAAACTGATGTGCTAATTTTTTGATTAAAAGCATTTCTGTGTTCCTTAATTTTGACATTTATTCATCTATTAGACTGACCCACATAGCTTCTTGAGCACTGTAAACATGGAATTTCATAAACTCCTTGGTGTTCCAAAAATATTCTGTCTTTAGGTTTAAAAAAACCCTTCTATTTGGCTTAGATATATGGCCTCATGGCATTGATGCCTTAAAGTCTTTTCTTGCTTTTATAAATAATTGACATCCAAATATTAAATTTATTATGGAAGTGGAAAATAACAGATCACTTTTTTTTCTAGATGTTTTAATTGCCAGAAAATATGATGAAGCATTATCAATATCAGTTTCCAGAAAATCCATTAATACAAACAGATATCTTAATTTTAATTCTCATCATCATCCTGCACAAATTTTTTCTGTAGCTTAAATATTTTGACTAGAGCTTATAATTTATCTGATAAAGAACATCTTACTCAAAAAATAGAACTTACAAAAATATTCTGCTTTCTAATAATTATAATAAAAACATCATATGTAAGGCTTTACATAACATTAATACTAAAAAAGGATAAAATTGACAACTCCTCTTTTAATAGAGTAATTTTACCTTATATTAAAGGGGTTACTGATAAAATCAGTAGAAGACTATCTTGTTTTACCTTTATATAAGAACTAGAACAGCACTTAAAAGTGAATTCCTTTTAAATCCAACAAAACATTAACAGTTTACTATTTATTCATTACTGTCTTATTCACAACAGCCTGTTTTTTCTAAATAAAATTATAAACATTAAACATTGTCACATATTAAAATATTTTCATCAATTACATCCATTGAAATTATTTAATTATAATATATGACTTACTGGTGGAGGAGATTATTATACAATAGAAAAGCTATGAGACTTTGATATCATATACTAGTGTATATTGTGACATCTTATTTCTATATAAGAACAAAAAGTTAACAGTTTGCTGTCTTGATTGGCTAGTGTCTTATTAACAACTGTCTGTGATTTTCTAACTAAAATTTTAATTGAAAAATCAATATTAAAATATTTTTTTATTTACATCCAATTATATATATATATATATATATATATCAAAATACAGTACAATTTACATAAATTATATTATTTTTAAAAGTACTTTTGACTATACATTTTGTAGTCTTTATCAACTATATAATATTGAATATTCAAAACGAGACAACTCTTAACAATACCCATAGTTCAATTCAGATTTCCCACAATTCTGTTATCTTAACATTTGATGACTGGCGATTCATTAACATTTGACAATTTTTTGAAATCAACATAGCCTCTTTTATTTTATGTTTATTATACAATGTTCAATTTGAATAATTTTCATATTTTTATAATCAAATTTAAATCCATATTGACAAGATTTATTATGATCAAATATAACAGATGATGAAGGTTTATTTACATGTATTCCATATTGTTTCTCTTTTTGAATTCTATTATATAAAAGCATATGCTCTTTTATTCTCTTCTCAAATCTACACTTAGATTCACCGATGTATTGCAAGCCACATCCACATATCAATCTATATATAATAGAATTTTGATTAAACTTTGAATTTTGAATTTTAGAGTTATTAAGTAATCTATTTATGTTATTTGTTGAGAAAAAAGCAATATGACACAAACCATTATAAATTCTCCTAATAAACTTGACCTGCTCATCCGATATAAATGGCATTGAAATCCATTTCATTTTGACATTTTTATTTTTAATTTTATTATAGTGTTGATTTCTTTTAAACCTTTTAATAATATTAGTAATAGCATTTTTATAATAACCAATTTTCAACAAGTCATTAACAAATAAATGTACATTTTTAATTTTATTACTAGAATATTTGCACAATTTTTCATTTCAAAATAAGAATGATTTCAATTCAGACAGCTTATGACATATAGGTACATGTGATTCATATGGAATAAAACCTCTAGTTTCAATTGGTTTAATTAACATAAGATAATCCAAACTGTAATCATTAAGTGTAATTTGAATATCCAAGAATTTTATGAAATTGAATTTCTGTTTAGTTATAACCCACTTTATATTCTTAATGTCATTTAATTCATTAAATAAATTAATTATTAATTCTTGTTTTCCACAAATAAAAGCATCATCCACATATCTATGGTATACTTTAATTTCTTGATATTTCAATTGTTTAAAATTTTACTTTCATATGTTGATATAACAAAATTACAAATTTGAGCACCCATTGGCCAACCATAAATCATTTTATAATATTCATTATTAAAATTAGCATAAATATGTTTATCAATAAACTGCAATACTTTTACAATAAAATTTATAATATCAGACTTTACATTTTTTGAAACAAGAGCATTATAAATAATATTAATTGACTCGATTTGGTCTATTGATCCATACATTTCATTTCTATCAAAAGTACAAATTGTGTCATGTAACTCTATATTTATATTCTTAATTTTATCTACAAAATCAAACGATGATGAAATAGTACATTCTCCAAAACCTAAAATATATTGAAGTAATAATTCAATATATCTACATGTTTGATAATATTATGCACCACCAAAATCAACTATCAATCTCAATGGATAATTTTCTTTATGTAGCTTTATATTCAAAAATATCCTAGGGCAAATAGCAGATGATGGATATAAGTTATAACATGTATGACTATCAATAGCTTTATTCTTAGCTTTTTTAAAAATTTCATTTATAAATTTTATGCAAGATGTATCTATATTTATTATTTTTTTATTTTGAAATTTAAGCTTTTTCATTTGATCCATGTTGATTTCAAGAAAGGCTATGTTGATTTCAAGAAATCGTCAAATGTTAAGGAATCACCAGTCATCAAATGTTAAGATAACAGAATTGTGGGAAATCTGAATTGAACTATGGATATTATTAAGGGTTGTCTCATTTTGATTATTCAATATTATATAGTTGATAAAGACTACAAAATGTATAGTTAAAAGTACTTCTAAAAATAATATAATTTATGTAAAATGTACTATATTTTGATATCTATATTGATTTGTATATTACATATATTGTGGAATGAATACAGATATCAAACCTTATTTATTATATATATATATATAGGTGTGTGTGTGTCTCTGTGTGTGCATGCACTCATGTGTGTCTGTGTAAAATTATAAATACTTGTTATAAATATAGTATATGTACATTTCAAATAATTTTAATGATAAAAATAAAATATATATCTTAATTAATTAGAATGACTTTTTATTATGTACTAATCCCTATCAACTGTAAAGTAATACAGCAGTTCAATATCACATGATTTTCCATAAGCAATGTATATCAGTATTTGCTGCTTGTCTATTTATTATATTACCTTTGAATCTATTTGTCAATATTGCTTTCTTAATTGTTCTCTTTTTATAATTCCTTCTTCCATTAACTTTTTTGTATCATTTACATTTAAGTACAGTTCAAACTACAATGTTTTTTATAACCAAATAATATTGAGACAATATTTAATTGATTATTTATAGTTTTTCTTACATGATAATAATTGATGTTTTTTTATCTTTTTTCTGGAGAAAATCTTGATTCCCCGATATATGATTTTTTACAACTACATATAATTTGATAAATTATATTACTTCTTTGTATTTTAATAACACTCTTTGAATTATTAATTAGTTTATTTACATTTGAAGGAATGCAAAATGAAATACTGTGTTTATTTTTAAATATATTTTAATTAATTTAGACTAAAAATTATTTGCAAATGGCATATTCATTTTTTATTATCTAATTTTGTATTATGATTTTATTGTATTATTAAGCCAATTTAATGTGGGTAAAATTTGTTTTCTATCACATTCTATTTTCAAAAGTTCATAAGTAAAAAGTTCAATATTTTGATTTTTATTATTTTTTTATTTACATAATTTATCATTAGATGTAAATCAAATTTCAGACTTGGCATTTTATGGATTGTTGGACATGTGATTTAAAATGTATGTGTCCCCTTTTTAAATAGGTTTAATAATTAATTTATGATTTAAAGTAATTTTGTTCTTATATAATTGTAAGTCCAAAAATATATTTTTCTATTTTGGTTTTTATCTATAATCCATTTTAAATTATTTAAAATATTCAGCTTATGTAAAGATGCTTTAATAATGTCATGAAAACAACAAGAAAACATACTAACATATCTAGCGTAAATTTTAATACAATCAAAATCATAAGAATGTATATATTTTCTTCATATTTTGACAATGTAGAATTATGAATTTGTGCAACCACAATTAGCAGGATGGTGATAATATAATTAAAAGTATTTATAAATATAAATTAATAAATAATAAATATGATGGATAGTGAAATTATGCTTTTTCAGAATATAAACATATTCTTTATATTGAATAAAATGTAAATTTAAAAGAAGATAAAGGTTTAAGATTGTGTTTTATTAAAAAAAGATGGATATAATGATCAAATTGAAACACAAATGAATAAACTAGAATTTTGTATTGTTAATAATTATAATATGGAGGGCCAATATATAAAATTTATAAATGGTATTTTAAAAAGGCTATAGGTCATTTTATGAATGATGGTACTATATATCCATTTACATTTATATGCCCAAGAATATTTTCTAACATTAAGCTTCACAAACAGATTAATCATCTTAGATTAATGGTAGATTTTGGAGGATCATTTATGTATAAAACAGTGAAATATATTGGAAAATTATTTTAAGATATGTTGGGTTTTGGAAGATATACAATGGCATCATGTTATAAATTTAATGATACAATTAAAAATGTAGAATTAAATAGCAATAATTTGATAGCTTTATTAGATGTATCAGAATTATTCTGAAAGCATTACATAAAACTTCAATAAATAACATACTGTTGAATAACTAAAATTTATAAGTGATAATAGTGTGGCAACATATAATAATAAGTTTTATAAAATTGGTAAAGGATGGGCCATGGGATTATCTACGATTGCACAAATTTATAATTTTACATTGTCAAAATATAAAAAAGATATATTAAATTCTTATGATTTTGATTGTATTAAAATTTATGCTAGATATGATGATGATGATATGTTTGTTTGTGGTTTTGTTGACATTATTGAAGCACTTTTATATAAGCTGGATAATTTAGATAATTTAAAATAGATTATTGATAAAAAACAAAATAGAAAAATACAATTTTTGGACTTACAATTATATAGGAACCCAATTAGTTTAAATTGTAAATTAATTATTAAACATATTCAAAAAAGAAGGTATATTTATTTTAATTCACAAGTGCCAATGATGCACAAAATGGCAAGTTTAAAATCTTGTTTACATTGTAATGATAAGTTATGTAAATATAAAAGTGATAAAAATCAAAATATTGAATGTTTTACTCATGAAAGTATGAAAGTGGGATATGATAGAAAACAAATTTTACCTACATTAAATTGGTTTAATAATAAAAATAATAATCATAATACAAAATTAGATAATAAAAATGGATATCTATGCCATTGTAAATAATGTTCAATCTAAAGTAATTAAAATATATTTAAAGATAAATACAATATTTCATTTTGTGTTCCTCCAAATATAAATAGACTAATTAATAATTCTAAGAGTGTTATACCTAAAATGCAAAGACAAAATAGAATTTATTATATGTAGTTGTAAAAAATTATATATTGGGGAATCAAAATGTGCTCTGGAAAACAAGATACAAGAATATCAATTATTATCATGTAAGAAAAACTATAAATAATTAATTAAATATTGCCTCATTATTATTTGATTATGAAAAACCTTGTAATTTTAAATTTACTTTTAATGTAAATGATATAAAAATATTAATGAAAGAAACTATAAAAAAAGAAAAATTAAGAAAGCAATATTGATAAATAGTTTCAAAAATAATATAATAAATAGATAAGTAGCAAATACCAACATATGACATACACAGTTGGTATAAAATCATATGATATTAAATTTCCATATTATTTTACAGTTGATAAGTGTTATTGCATAATTGAAAGTGCTATTCATTAATTAAGATATATATTTTATTATTTTTACCATGTATATATTGTGACCTTTAGTTTGTTTCATACAGAAACTAATGATTGGAAAATAAATGAAGGGTTAATTTCTTAACTATTTATAAGTAAATTTTTTTTTTTTTTTAGTTTAAAAAAAATTAACAAGCTTTATTTGGAGAAATTAATAACTGGATAGCTTAAAGTTAACATATATAGAGAATCTGTTTGAATTTATTTAAAGTTATAGCTAGTATTATGTAAAGAGAATGGGAGATTGGCTTTTGTATGTGCTGTAATATGCGAAAAATATTTATTTATATTTCTAAAAAAAATCTTCTTGAATCAGTAATATTTATCATATAAAAACGTTGATACAATTTGAAATTGAACTAATTATGGATAGCCTTAATTTTGACAGTTCTTTTCATGGGAACAGGTTCAAAATTATAGGAAATTAGGAAAGACATTTTATATTAATGTGAATAAAAGATATTTTGTGCTAATATGAATCTGAACAAGCAGTTTTCTATTTAATATTGTGCATATGTATGTGTGCATGTGTGATACAGATATATAGATTTTTTCTTTTGTAGAAAATTATACATTGTGCTCTGTATTATTTGATAATATAGTGTAGAATGAATTTATTTGTATAGGAATTATTTATTGTTTTCAGCTCTAAGACTTAAGTTTTAAATAATGCAATTTTTTTTTAAAATCATATCTGTTTAACAAAATTACCAGTAATTCTATATTCCCTTTGAATGGTTTTCATACATCAAAGGCAATGTGTTCACAAAAATTGAGCTGAAGATGGTAAACTAGACCTTACATTTAGCAGGTGGGGATCAAAAGGTTAAATTTCTGAGAGAAATCATAAGTTAGAGAAAAACCAGGCTTGGGAAAGAGAACTGACAGATGATTTTTTTTCTCTCCCTATAAAAAGGCTAAGGAGAGTGAAAGGGGGGGGGGGACTGCTAGAAACTTCTATGAAAGACTTTCTAGTTCAATCTCTGATGAATTTTCTGATTTTTTTCTCTCTTAAATTGACTTAACTTGTTAAGAAGTATAAAAGCGTTACTTAAATATGAAGTGCTAATCCAGTTATAAATAGTGTTCATTTCTCTTTCTTCAAGATCAATTATGACCAAATTAACTCGTAATAAAAGATTTTGTATTCATTTCTTCAATCTTCATATTTGATTCATGAAAATTCATTTTTTTTAAAAAAAAAGGAAAAATACATCTCAGGAAAAGTATTGCATCCATGGCTTATTAATAAAAGTCCAAGGAAAGATCGATCTTTGATAGAAAGTTAGATGACTAATCAATATTTTTAACACTAAAATTTTTTTTTGATTGTTATTTGAACCTAAAAATGCCAAAAGGAAAAATAAAACCTAGAAAAGGAAGAAAAATGATGACATTTGAAGAAACTAAATTATGAAACCAAGCATCTAAATTAAAACCCAGGAAGAAAAATATTCCAAACATAAAAGTAATCTACAGTACTCATCTTCAACCACTTTTAATTATCCCAATTAATGTAGCTACATCATGACTAAAGGAACATTATGTGCATCTATAAAATATATGTTTTCCAAGGCAAATGAACTAGATGGTAATTGGTGTTGGTGGACAATAATATCAAGTCTTCAGACTTAGCTTCGAAGGAAAGAGACAATCCATAATGTTTGTTATTTATTTATTTTGCTTTATTTATATGTGTAGCATGTTTGATTTTTTTTTAAAAAAAAAAGAAATGATTTTGATCCATAAAGACCCAATGAAGTAAAAAAACAAGAAAAAAAGGGGAATTAAAAATTGTTAACATGTAATTGTGAGGGAATATAAATGCTTACATATTTGTAAAAAAAAAAAAAAAAGCTAGAAAATATTTTTTTATTATTATCAAAATTATATGCTTAATATTAGGTGTAAGAAAAGTGATTGGATGGTCATGTGAATAGTCATTGCTATGCTATAATATGCTGATTCGATCTGTTATTAATATAAAGATTGTGTGGATGTTGCTGTGTGCTTGACTTTTTAAATTAAGATAGTTCATGAGTTTGATTTGTGATCCTGTTAGACTTTGTCATCTGCATCCAGACTGTAATTGCCCTATATATTTACATGGGAAGCTATAAATGCTTGTTATTACCAAGGTAGAGTTATCTTACCACCTCTTAGATAGGAAATAACTATCTCATAATTTATTCACTATTGCAGTAGGATATCAAGGACCAGTTCCAGCTCCATTTGTTTTATTTAAGTGGGGAATTATTGATAGAGTTGTTGATAGAATTGTGGAAAATGTTATGCACACCTATATAGAGTACGTGTGTAGAGAAATATAGTTCTTCACATGATTCTAGTCTCAGAGAAGATTTCTCTCTGGCCAACGCAGACATTTGAAGTTGTAATTTGTTGTTTTTTTAATTTCCCTTACTGAGTCACTGTTATGTGTATTATGAAGCTGCATAGTGCTATGAAATATATGGAGGGTTTTGCAAGACAGGATAAAAGCTGCTTTGACAGGATTGGGGTTTCAGTCAGATGTGTTAATGTAGGGGATGACAAAGAGTTTAATTTGGAAGCTGACCGATCTGTAATCGAAGTTTGTGAAGGATAATAAAGTGGAATATCATCAAGCTGTGGTAACATGCTGACCTATCAAAATATATATAGTTGCTAAAGTGGAAAGCGGTGAATATTTGGCATGCATGAATGTAAAATTATGGTTTATATTTAAATCCATTTATTGGACTGATTAGAGATTTTAAATATCACATCATCTTTTCATACAAAATATAAGAGAGATTATTGCTTGTTGGGAATGATTAAATTCATAATTATTGTAAAGATATGATTACTTGTAGGAATAGCTCAATTTGTAATTGTTGCAATGAAAGGGGTAGCAGAAATTTATAGGTTTTATGCAAGTTATAAGAGAATTACAAGTTATAAGAGAATTTCATATTATACTTAAATACGGAATTCTAATTCTGATTCCATGCATAAGTGTGTTAATATTTAATTAAAAGATGGGTCAAGACAATGGTTAAATTATAAAGAAACTTAGCTAATTTAAAATATATATTATGTATCATCATCATCATTATTATTATTATTATTATTATTATTATTATTATTATTATTATTATTATTATTATTATTATTATTATTATTATTATTATTATTATTATTATTATTATTATTATTATTATTATTATTATTATTATTATTATTATTATTATTATTATTATTATTATTATTATTATTATTATTATTATTATTATTATTATTATTATTATTATTATTATTATTATTGTAATAAAGATTTGTTATATTGAATTTACATGCGTGTCTTGTGTTTGATATTTCAAATATCTCCAGAATCTATAACCAGCACCTACATCCAGAACTAATATCAGACCATAATTTAAATCTATGTAATTCATTTATATTGATTGATTGATTTCCATAATTTAAATTTACATAATTCATTTTATATTGATTGATTCCATAGTTAATTTATATAATTCATTTTATATTGATTGATTCCATAGTTGATTTATATAAATTCATTTTATATTGATTAACTCCATAGTTGATTTATATAGTTCGCTGTTATATTGATTGATTCCAGAGTTTATTTGCTTAATTCATTTTATCATTGATTTCTATGTTTCACTTACATAAGTAATTTCCTTGATCGATTTCCATGATTAATGTTCATGTTTTACTTCCATAGTTTACTTTGGAAAAATGTAATAGATTTAAAATTACTAATTAAATTTGAGCAAACAGATGATATGAAATAGAATAAGATGAAAGAAAATAGTCAATTTGGGTATATTAAATTTAATCATTGGGTTCGTTACAATGTTATGAATATTGGGAGCAGACATAAAATCCCTTTCCTGCTTTTGGTATTTAATATGATTACCATTGGTAAACTCACATTAAAGTTTGATTTAGAAAATCTTGGTATTATATCCATTGCAATGTAATCATTAATAATTGCACCTCTTTAGCAGATCTAGACTTTGAGAAAGACTACTTCGATTATTAAATCTAAGAGCCATCTTGGAAGTCAAGTAGTGTAAATACTAAAATTCAGGAAATACCATTGTAATAATGATGATGAATCTATAGTCAGTTGGAAAGTATATGTGTGTGTTTAAGGAAATAGGTTTGAGAGTTATCAGTTTAAAGAAGAACATAATACAGACATTCAGTGCTATATAATTGTAACTATTGAAAGTGATAGATGCTGAGAACAAAAAATAAAGTAGTGGAATTAAATGGGAAGAATTTATTTATAACATTTCTGCATCCTACTTTAAATTAAATAATAATTTTATATTATAAACATAAGTTATGCACTCTCCACATTGATTACTAATTTATTTCTAGTCATGCATGAATTAGAAATGTATACTACATTCTTGTAGTTACTTGACATCATGTATTTATATTAAAGTTGTGGAAGAAAGTTGTCTCATTATTATTTAGTTAGTAATAAAAATTTATTATGGAAACATTTGCATAATTGTTTCTAGGTTTGAAACCAAGACCACAATAAATTGAATTGAATTTATCAACATTATATTTTTTTTGAGAGACAATTTAATTTCTTTCTCCATTGTCTTCTATAGTAATAAACATGGATGATGATGATCTCTGGTGGGCCTTATGATTTCATAGTTGCAATTTGGTGCCCAGCATACTTAGTCTTATTAATATCATTAGATAAACACACTAGCCATCCTTGTTTGATCGCAGGGTTAATATCAATCGACTAGCTACTTGAAATGAAATAATGTTGAGGCCGCAGTATATTTATATATAAAATTTAACCCAAATTGACAACTCAACCAAGACTAGACAAAAAAATAAACTCTAGAACGCAACCAATGGTTTCAGAGCTATAAGCAGATTTCTCAAGTGCAAAAAAAACTACAAAATAACAATGTATTTAAACTAAACATCACCCACAATTTCATTTCCATTCCATACACCCTTAATATTAAATGACTTTAAAATAAGTTAATAGCTTCAGATTCACAAATTTGTAATAATAAAAATTATTTAATTCTTCTTTTGGTTTCATTCTCTCAAAGAAACTACCTTAGCCTCATCAGAATTAACAGTGTGGTCTGTATTTTTTCATGTATATATAAAACAGAACTAAGATATTTATTTTTAATCCTACTTTTATATACTTTATATATTGAAATGAACAATCTATTGTTCATTTCAATAAACAAAAAATAATATTCATTTTTCTTCTAAGTAAAATGAACTATGTTATGTCTATGCAAATTTGTTTTTTTTTAAAAAAAAACTAAAGTAAGGTTCAAGAAAGAAAGTAAGTTTTGAATACAAAAGTTAGATTTTTTAACAAGATTGGAATACCACTTCCAGGATTTCACCAAGCCCTCTAAATAAAAAAGACACTGACAAACAGTTAACTAGATCTAATCTGAAATGCTCTAAATGATACTTTGAGTAACTCCAGATGAAATGAAGCATCAGTGCTTATTTAAAAGATACTATGGACCTTTTATGTCTGCCAGAAAAGAAGTAAATGGCAATTAATATTTTGGATGAGTCTCATATTTAAAGAGTGATTTGAACATTGTTTTAAATAATCTGAATTTGTAAATAACACTTGTTATCTGGATATTATTTATAAAAAAAACTGTCAGTTAAAAAAATAAAAGGAAATAAATTGTAAAAACTTATTTTTACTTGATAAAATTATTTTTTAAAAAAAATAATAATTATTCTATATTACATACTTCCATTAAGTTTATGAATTAATTATAAGTTATTAATAAAAATAATGATTATCATGTAAATGCAATATAGTTATATAAATTGTCTAGTCACAAAAGCCACAGTTAATGGTATAATTATTTCCATTAATTTGTTAAACTTATATTTGATTAATGAGAATTGGATTTTATGTAGATGGATTTATTTGTGTGCAGTTGTTTCTTCAATGGTCCATAGTTTACATATGTTCACATCCATATGGGGCAATACATTTCCACAAGTTTAATAATTTAGGAATCAATCTCAGAATGAGACATCCCAGTATAAATTGTAGTTGAATTAAGTTAGGTTTAAAATATCTAAAAGCCACTCCTTATATTTATTGTGTAGATTGTTTATAGAGTTTGGATAAAAAAGGCCATTCCTTTATAATTGTTATTGTATAAAGTGAGGGTGCCTATATATTGGGGTAACACCATAAGCTTCCCTCCCCAAGATAAATAAGCATTTTCCTAACAGAAAAGGATGTCTTAATCAAGGGTTGTCTAATTTTATTAAACTTATGTAATTAAAAACTATAGAAAATACTACACAGTTGCTTTATTAATATAAAATAGAATAATGCATTCTTTATTAAACTTAGTAAAGTTTTGGGAGAAAAATCACTTTCATTTTTTTTTGTGGATTAAATATTTTATTTTAATATTACATTTCTATTCTGTGAATTTCAGAACAAATAATTAATTAAAATTAAGTGTAATTAGTTTGGAATTATCTTGTTGTTGTTGTTTTTTTTAAATTAAAGATATGTAATTTATAGATCTGGATTTTTGATTTGCTAGTGGAAGATAATTTTATTTAAAAATCAAAAAAGTTAGAAAAATGTATTATTTGTTTGATTCCAGTTTAACCATGGCATTGGTTAGATGTAAAAGTAATATTTTATTTTTATTTTGTGTCTGGGTTGCTTAGATCAAATGAGGGATCAGATTTATGTTTTAGTAACTGAACAAAATTGATACCAGGTCATCATTAGTAGCATATTAGAGACAAGTTAAGTTTAAGCTTTAGTGTATGGTTATTGACATTGGGGAAAAATCATTAATAATTCCAGTGAATAAGCAGTTATATAATAAAAAGATGGAAAATAGTAATTGTGTCATGAAAAGTTAGACCCCTGTTTTTAATTGTCATCTGTAGTTAATTTTACCTAAAAATGTAAATGTAGCAATTAATCCAAATGGCACATTTGAGTATAAAACATGTTTGAAGTAGAAATGTTGAAACAGATATTACTGTCCTTCTATCTGTTTCACCTTTATGTCTCCATAGACACATCTATGCCGGTTTTAAACACTCTTTACTACGCGTGTATATGTATCCACTCAGTGTTATATGCCTTTACACAGCTGTATATATATGTTTACACAGTTGTATATATCCACACAGTGATATATTCATTTATACAGTTATATATATGGTCACAGTTTTATATGCATTCAAACGATTATATGTTTATTGTTACACATACAAGCACCTGTAAATGATAATGATATTAAATTTTGTATAGACATATTGCAGCATTTATATAAATAATATATTGTATAAGGGTTATTTTGTTTAGAAAATGTGGCTAAATATCCTTTAACAAGTTTGGTTTAGGTAAATTATAAATCACATGTGAAATTCACAGATTGGTAATAAAACTATTTACAATAATTCGCAGGTGAGATCAGATGGTCCCTAGGTTATTGACATTGTTCTAGAGCTCATTCATTACGATTGTAATGAATTTCTTTTCCCAGATCAAACCAGTAAAAATTTGGCAACAAGATAAAAAAAGAGAGATTAGAATCAAAAGAGACAGACTGCTGTAAAACTTAGAAGAAGTTTGAATTGTGTTTTAAAATAGATAGTCGCTGGCTTTTGATCTAGGGAATATAGATATCGCAGATTTTTATTTAGAATAATTCGCAGGTGGGATCAGATGGTCCCTAGGTTATTGACATTGTTCTAGAGCTCATTCATTACGATTGTAATGAATTTCTTTTCCCAGATCAAACCAGTAAAAGTTTGGGCAACAAGATAAAAAAAAGATAAGAATCAAAAGAGACCTAAGGCTAAAACTTAGAAGTCTGAATTGTGTTTTAAAATAGTTGCTGGCTTTTGATCTAGGGAATATAAATATTGCAGATTTTTTTTGAAATTCACTCTTTAGCTTTTTTTCTGAAAATTGTTGTGGAGACCAGAATCTAAAATGATCGAGTAAAATAATATATTTACTGGCTCTTAAGCCAGATGGCTACTCTCAGTTCCTCTAAACATTCCTTTGAATAGACTTTCCAGCAACCTGCATGGAGAATATGAAGAAATTTAACCTATCTGAAAGGCCACTGAAGATTATGATGCTGTCAGACGCCCTATTCCAACCACTATCATTGATATATGCTTCAAGTCCACTCAAGGAGGCAGAGAGAGATGGTAATCATTTTTAAAAAGAAGCTGCGGTATGAACTTTAATCTATAAATTCTTATAACATTTTAAAAAGAACATTCTATCTAAATTATAAAAACTCTTTCAATTTTACCCTCTTATAAAACGAAACTATCAGTCTGTGTAACTTTATCTATAATGTAAAAGAAAAAAAGCTCACTTACTTTAATTTTATAAACTGCTGAAATCTTTTATGAATTAAAAGATTTCATATTTTTTTTTATACTCGTTAAATGTCCGAAATTTATTCTCTTCAATTCCTACAAACTAACGGTCTTGCCAAATTTCAGTAATTTTAATATTTTGTTTAAATGCATTTTGTTATGTTTAATATGTGATAATATGCTCAGATTTCGAAACAATGAAACTAAGTAAGTAATTTATAAAGGAGATAATTGTAATCTTCACTTAGACATTTTAAAAGCCTTGTTTATTTTATTAAATCATTGTTTCGAAATTATAATATTGGTAATAAACGAATGCGCTAACCACTCATTGTTATCATAGTTATATATATATTGTAAAATCGTATTTTTTTAAGATTTGCTTAACCGATCTTATATTATAACCTCTGATATTTATTAGTTGGAAGGGGATATATATATATTGTCTAGAGATGATAAAGTATATTTGCTAATGTTTGTATTAAGTCCCATCGAATATACTTTCCCTCCTTAATTAAGAATATTTATATGCAGATTCAGGATCTTAACTAGATTATTTTTATGTAGTTTAAGCCCATTTTATTAGCATACTTATAATGCTAATTTTAAGAACTGTTTTGAATTAGCTTGACAGATAAAAGCTATCTGTTTTAGGCGCAATTAATTATATGCATACTTATTGCTTTTTATATATATATTGCGTGCATTGCGGGTGTGTTTTTATATAGTACACTTATATGTGTTACGTTTTGCTGCCTCTGACAAGGGTTCACGGTAACAAACCGCCCCTTTATTTAGTTCGGGTTATGGCTATCTTCATTAGAACTGGGGGCGTGAGGACCCAGATTTTTCCTAAAGCTAATCCGACTTCCTGAACTTTATGTTCATATATCAATCGCAGCAAACCGTCGGTCTCAGAGCAAACCGAGCATTTGGTGCTGAAACTCTTGAAGAATCACACACTCGCACTGCAAGTTCATTTCTTTAATATTTTATATAGCGCCATAGCGCATATATGTGGACCTAATGGTAACCAGTTCTTTTTCCCATATTAATTAATCATTCAGCTTTAGACTGGAGTTTGAATCTGGGTTATCAGTTTGAATCTGCATGATTCTGAGTTTATTTAGTTGCTCATTTAATTAGTATATATAACAGCCTTTAAAACTGGCTGTACTCATCATCATCTCTACTAAAGTATCAACTTCTAACTTAAGCAAGTCAAGTTCATAAGATGAGCATATTAAATAATTAGGCATGACCTCTATAACTCACACACACATGTATTGTAATATGTTTAAAAGGGAACAGATGTACTTGATAACAGTTCCAACTATTGTAACATGCTTGCCTGTATTGAATACCTTGTTAAGATTATAAAATCCCTGCCATTATGATATTTTGTGTTAGATCATTTGTTATTGTTTTAATAAATCTTTTTTAAATATAAACTGTTGTATATCTTTCTTGCTCAGACTCTAGATCAAACCAAACCACAGTATCTTATCCAATCCATAGTATTTTATTCAATCCACAGTATATTATTAAATGTCACAGTTCATTACTCCAATTTCTTAATGAGTTTATATGCTATATGTGTATGTATAGTATTTAAGATTAATAGAGTGTTGAGTGTTATATATATCACTTATTTAGTAAGGTTAGTAATGACCTTAAGTCTCGTGTTTCTCCCTGTTCTATGTCGACTTGCGGTTAAATGAGAACTGAGTGTAGCCCCAGGAATGTCACTCATAAGGTGTTAAATTTGGAGTACTGGCAGATGAGTTGGAGTTTGGTCGGATTAGAGGTCTCAACCACCTCACTATGGTCAGCTTTGGTATATTTTGCTTGGGCTCTGAATTTTGTTGCATGAGGTACAAATCCGACTGTTACAATGTTTAAAAGAATCTGCTAAAAAATGAAATCCAGTTTTTGATGAAATTGTTGTTCTACCCAGTCTCATGATCATAATCAGATCTAAAGGGAGAAGCCCATTTTTTATATTTTTATTTTAAGTCAAATTATATAAAGAAGAGAAAAGTAAATGTTATAAAAGAAATCTACAATTTAAAAGCGGGTTTAAAGGATTTTGTCAAATACGAGCAGATTCAAGTAAAGTACAGAAGCATAATTATGATTTCTTTAGAAAGGATAAGAAAAATAAATCACGAAAATCTAGGACAACTTTCTCACTTATTTATATACAACTAAATCATATCTGCATGCATAAAACTATTATATTTATAATCATAGGTATTTTTAAATTTATTTAAATGCACATTAATTACATAAGTAATATTTACTAAGGCTGTAAACCTCAAGAATATGCACGTGAAAATGCGAAAATAGGGACCTCTACAGGTCTTAACTACAAACTTACACTTTGGAAGAAAAGAAGGGAACCCTTCTTTACTTCAACCTACTTTCTATATGAATGAGTGAATGTTAAATGTATCAAAAATTGTGAACTTTATTTAAACTTTCAAAATACATACAACTTGTTAGCAATAATGCATAAGTAGACAACACAGGTTAGTAATTACACAATGTTTTGAGTAGTATTATTCTCCACTCTTCTTGAAGTGTTACTGGCTTATATGGACAGTGACAATATTCACTTAGAAGTTGAACTCGCACCTTTAGATACTTGAATATCAAATTTAAGGCAAATGTTTTAACCAACTGAGCTATTCTGTCAAGGGCAACATATAGTAGAAATTTGATATATTTATATGAGGGTTAGTTAAAATCCTACTAAGTTTTTCATTTTATTTACCAACCCTCATATATAAATTTATCTAATTTCTATTATATATTGCCTTTGACAGAATAGCTCAGTTAATTAGAGCATTTGCCTTAAATTTGATATTCAAGAATCTCAAGGTGTGAGATCAACTTCTAAGTGAATATTGTCACTGTGCATATAGGCCAGCAACACCTGAAGAAGATTGGAGGATAATATTACTTGAAACATTGTGTAATTACTAACTTGTGTTGTCTATTTGTGTGTTATTACTAACAATTTGTTTGTATTTGGAAAATTTTAATAAAGTTAAAAATTTTCTACACATTCAACATTCACTCATGAATGATGGAAATAGTCCAACATATCACATCTAATAACATACCATCATCACAAACCTTCAGACAAATATACAGTAATAAAACTTATGTATTTGAGGTGCACTATCATTATTACATCATTTATAAGACAAATTCTAGAAAGGTGGTATTGAGAGTTATATTTGGCTATTAAATTTACTGAGCATTTCTAGTTTCATTACAGTATATACATACAACTTTTTGGGATATAAGTAACACATCTGTCTTTTACTTCCAAGAGTAAGATTTAAATACAAGTACAGCTTGAAATTGGTTTCTGGTAGTTCAATTTTTTTTAAGAAAGTGTAAACATTTAATTTTTTATTTTTTTCAAAAACAAAGCTTGAAGCTCTTATTACTGATTGCAAATGGATATTTATCAATTTTTAAAAAGATAGCAAAAACTAAAATATAATAACAAAATTTTTGCCCAAACAGTAGTTGATAACACTGTGATGATGATTTCTGTTATGCTGAAAAAATCTTACAGCACTACAGTGAATGATTTATCTATATCTCAGACAAATAGAAAACAAAAGGGAAAATTAATATTAAAACTCTGTTCATATTACTAACTCATATATGTATTTAATTTCACATTAACGTCAACATAGACTTTAAAATTATTTCTTTTATTGTTTTAATATGTTGAACAAAAAAAAAGTACACGTTGCACATTTATATTAAGTTTCTTCCTGTGACCGGTGAAGAAATTAAGCAAGAAAATTCAATGATCAAAAACAACACTTTATCTTAATTAACTTCGTTATATTGCTTTATATCTAACATTTGTCTTTGAAAAGAACGTTATGAATTGAAAATGCATTAAGGTTGTATCTAATATTATTTATATTTCCTGCCATACAAGAGAATAAAAACCAAAACCCTAACATAATTATACATAAATAATTACATTGTAGTGAGACAATTTTCATAGATTATAACGAACTTTATTATATTAACCCAATATTTAAATCTACTCAATATTTTTTGAGCATTTGTATTCTGGTGCAAAGTAATTCATTATAACATAGTCAAATATCCCCATATAATGTCAATAATAATGTGAGTTTTGTTTTTATTTTCATAATTATCTAAATCGCATGTTGAAAATTGATAATAAATTGAAAGTATGCTAGCCTTTCTCACATGCGCAATTATAACAGAGAAAGCCAATCAGATTTTAAACAGATATCTAATAAATAATCAAGCTTAGACACGAGACAGAAATTTTGATAGAAAAAGTTGATACCAACCTTTTCTAAACTTAACTTTTATATATATAAGCCAGTCTTAAGCATCTTAGCCCGAAAGCTATGAAAATTGCGGTATAGTAAATCTGAGATTTCGTGCTGTAATATATTATATTTATAACACAATGAATGATAATTGTATTTGTTTATATATTTAAAGCTTTCGGGCTAAGATGCTTAAGGCTGGCTTATATATATAAAAGTTAAGTTTAGAAAAGGTTGGTATCAACCTTTTCTATCAAAATCTCTGTCTCGTGTGTAAGCTTGATTATTTATTAGATATCTGTTTAAAATCTGATTGGCTTTCTCTGTTATAATTGCGCATGTGAGAAAGGCTAGCATACTTTCAATTTATTATTTTCATAATTGTAAAACACATGCACAAATAAAACTAAAATCTAATAAATACTAATATTATTAACAATTAATAGTGGTGACAAAGAATTAGGTACAATTCAAGTAGTTATCCATTATTATTAGAATATAACCATTATAATTTAGTAATGAATCCAAATTATAGCATCATTTTTAATGCCTATTAAAATGTTCTAATTGTTATTGTAAATTATTAGAGTGGAAAAGTGTCTAAACTGTTGATGTTATATGTGAAATCAAATTGTGTGGTTCTGCACAATTAATCTGTGATCAAAAAATCAAAGATTATTTCTTGCTTAAATTGAAAACAGATTCTGGAATCTTTTACTCTTGAGATCATAAATCACACCATCAGAAGAAACTACTAGAAATGAATTCTTGAGATACTGTTTATCATTTTGATAGTATCTATGACATTAATATATTTAAAAATTTCTGTAAGAATGACAATGGCTGCCTAATACACAGAAGCATTAAAACAAAATGCTTCTCATTAGATTAACTTATTACATTATACTTAAATGTTAAAAATTAATTAGTTAATCAAATATATCTGGTTAGAAATAATCAACTGCATTTTTAAAATGGTTGTTTTAATGTTCAATGTTTCGTTTGTTTTAATGCATATTTCAAGAAACAAATATTTCACCATAAAAATAGTTAAATCATACTCTGTGTATGTATGCACTTATATAAAAAGTAAAAAAAAAAGGTTTGTTTTAGGAGTGCACTCACAGGAAATGAAACATGTCGTTCAAATCACGGAACCTTGACCTCCAATGCCATTCTTTTTATCACTGCACTCAACTATTGATGACATTAGTTACATTGATGAAATTGAAGTGTTTATGGTGTTTTATGTAGTTATACTTATGTTAAACTATTACATTGAACAACTATTCTTTTAGGTTATAAATTAAGTGAAAAATCAAATTTTCTACAATATTCTTGGCATCATTATTTAATAACGTTAGCACAATAGTCATGTTTTGCCATGTAAAATTTTTGGGATATAAATATATACATCTAAGACCCTTTCTTTTTTTAATAATATCTTTCATTATGTTCGTAAAGGGTTAATATTTCGAAAAGAATTTACTGTTTGAGACAAATGTTGCAATTACAATCAGTATAAGTAAAAACCCACAAAATTAGAAAGTTTAATTAGAATTACAACATGCTTCATTAACTTTTAATTAAATAAGTTTTAATCCTACTTAAGGATTAGTATAAAAAAGGGAAAATATATGTATTAAAAAGTGTTCACTTTGAAAAAAAAATACATATTTGACTATCTATCTGACGATATATCGTTTATCTATCCATTCATTCATTAATCCATTTAATCATATATCCATTTTTCTAGGGAGTAACCTATCTTCAACATATCCACATAACGACTAAATATTATTATTGATTTTTTTTTTATCTATTTGTCTGTACATCAATTTCTATTTATAGATAAAATTATTCAGGTTTTTCGTAAATTCTTTGGAATTATAATCATTTTTATGAACAGTATAAGACTTACTTAATTTGAGAAATACTTACTGATTTAATATTAATTATATTTTACATTATTCATGTAATTTAAGCTTTATAAAAAGAAATCTCAAAAGATAAGATTATACTTATATACTGTATTAGCTAATGCCTCCCAAAACCAAGAGAATAAGTCGATGCAAATGGAAGCATAATTACCTTCTTTCATTTATATGTCTAATATTTTACATAATCTGCAATTATGATATTGTAATGGTAGGGATGAATTTTTTAAAAAAACCAAGAATAGCGTAAGGGCAAATATGATAATGTTTTAAATTAAAAATTAAAATATTGCTATTGTATTATTTTTTGCCTATTTAAAAATTTGCATATATTATTACGGTTTAAAAATCGCAATCTATTTAAAAATCCAAAATAATAAATTGAAAAAGCCATTTTTTTAATGTTTATATTGACATTTATAGTTAAATGTCATTTGAGTTTATATATACATATAATTCGAACAGAATAAACTAATTCCTTCATACTCATATGCCAATAATTATTATCCACATGTTACATTTGATAGATATAATTATTTTATGTTTATATTTGGCATGTATAGGTAAATGTCATTTCCGTTTAGGTTTATATATATAATTCAAGCAGAATAAACCATTTACATCAATATAACTCCACTTTTTACCTTTGACAGTTTTAATTAGTGCGTTTAATGGCATTTCTGAAAACAAGGAATATAAATTATATATTAGCCTGATTTAATTACTGCATAATCATTTCAAAATTATAATTTCACTAATACAGGCTGAAGACATTATTTAAAAGAACAAGCTCCGCTGGCCTCTATTTGCAAAATTGTGATTTTGAAATGATAACCACTTCTCAAACATGTTAGTATATAACTTACACTCTATTTCTATCGATGTCAATAAATAAGAGTTTATAACCATTGCAAACTTAAATAATATGTATTTGCATAAATTACATAAATTAAACACTGGTTTATACATACATATCACTTCAATTTCAATAGTGAGGTGTTTTAAATCATTATGATATCTGATAAACCATGATTTCTGGTAAATTGTGTGTATAGTGATAGATGATTGGCTCACAATATTAATAGGTGTTTCAGTTAATTTATTACATACAATATCAAATTTTTGGTTGTGTGGATACTATAATTTAGATATTAATTATTTCCATTTATTATAAAATAGGAATATTGAAGTAATATTGGATTAAATATCATATATGTATAGAATCAATTGCAAAAACTATCAAAGTTGAAAATAAAATTACATGTAAGAGACAAAATTCCATTTTTGTATTGACATTTGTTGTTTCAAATTGCCACATTCCCTGATAGACTGCCATTTTTAACGAAATGTATATAAATGCAGAGAGAAGATTAATCTGGAAAATAGCATTATTTTGTAGTTCAAGATTTATAACAAGCATTGCAACAATGCATCTCAAATCTGCTCAATTTGATAGATTACAAATATTATCAGACATCACATGATCACATTTCCTATACTAGCACATTAATTGTTGATAAACAGAGCAAAACTCTCCATACAGTATTGCCACTTGTGCTAAACAGATCCAAAGCTCCTCACTGACGAAGGCCACAAGCCAGAAACTAGTCTGGGGATATTGGATGAGTAGGCATTAGATAGGGATTTTATGCACAAGCCTTCTGGCATCCATTGATTACTCTGTTTAGCACAAGTGGCAATACTGTATGGAGAGTTTTGCTCTGTTTATTATCAGACATATTAATCAACATATATAAATATATGAGTCTTTCTAAGATATAACATTCAATGATAAAAACAAATGTAAATAATTTGATGTCAAAGCTTTTTATAAGCACGCTGCCCATATTAACCTCTATAATGCTAAAATTATCAACCAATATAAATAAATCCAGACTAGCATTTAAATACACACACATACATTTTATGAGCACTACTTGATCATGAGAAGAGGAATGGGTTTAAAATCCTGGACACTCAAATAACAAAAAGATAATTTGATATTTATATGTACATCAAAGTTGGGACTGGTTTGATTGTAATCCATAACTTTGATTAGAATAAAATGTAAATATACATGTTTTTTCTTAATCTATCAATACAACTCCTATACTTATTTTATGTAATATGGGAGAATTATTCTGTTCCCATTGATTCATATTCTGAATAGTAAATATTACATAAAAATAAATCCTCAAAAAATTGGCAGTTGCACTGGATACAGATATGTAACCAATCAGAGATATATGTTCTCTGTTTATATTGAATCAATCATATTACAGTTATTGTCAATATAAAAATGGTAGGGACATTTAACATTCAATTTCATCACTTCATTGTAATATCAAAGATGATACTATATATATAAATTGTAACCTGTTGAGTTACATGGCACACAACAACATAGTTATATGTGCATCCACACATATACATAAAATAAATAAAAAGTAAAAATAAACACAGACAAATTTTGGTACATATTCTTCTACCTTCATGGAATAATAATAATTGTAAAATAATATTTTATTATATATTAAAACAATTTAAAAGATCTAATAAATTAATATTGTATTCTGATTTTGAATTTAAAAACAAGCATGATTCATTTTTGAAAAAATCTTTTAATTAATGCTTGTGCATAATTCTCTAACTAAGTAAAAACATGTAGATGACACATTAGTAGAAATCTAAAAGTAACTTTTGTTTAAAATTGCTTTTATTCAAGATAAGAATTAGACAGAAAAAAACATTTTTGAAAATGTTTTTATCACCTCAGCAATCCAAGACTATAAATAGTTTGAATAAAAATATTAAAACAGTTTTGGCTAAATATATTTTGTAAGAGTTGTCCAGAAAGTTTTGGCTAATAATATTTTTGAGAAGCAAAATAGATAACTGAAGAGTTAGCTAGCAGAGTTGGACAGAACTCCCATGAAGATGTAGCTATCAAAATGTAATAGGGTGTAACATATAAATAGTCAATAGTTTTATATACATTAATTAATGGTGAGTCATTGAAGAAATAGAAACAACAATTCAGGTTAATTATTTCTAAAACAAAATTTTTAAAGTCACTGAAACTAAAACAATAATAGGTATGTGTAATATAAAATTTAATATTTTATCAGAAAAACTTCAACAATGTACATATTAGTACCAATCATTATCAATCTAATAACATTAGACACTTTTATATTGATTAATATCTTTTGGACTTTGATACAAAATGTAAATATGACATGACAAATTGCAAATGAAAAGACATTTTACAAATCTATCAAATGCAACCACATAATATAAAACATTTTATTTCTAAATGCACTCTGCAACATTAATAATTCAACTTAATGGAAAATACCAAATTCAAGTCTATATTCCAACAAGGTATCTCTGCAATGAAGATGTGCACATTTTAATGTAAATGTAACAATGCTGTAGATCATATTAAAAAAACATTTTAAAAAAGTCATGGAAGTCTTTTGATTGAAAATGATATTGTTATAGCTAAATATATTGAGAAAGGAAACAGTGTTATGTATGTAATTTACAGAAAAAGAAAATTATATATGGCAAAATATTTTTTAAGAAAAATTCTAAACTGGATATAGATCTGGAAATTCAAATGAAGGTATTCTTAAAATAGATTATATTTTGACTATTAAAAAATATAAATTTTGAGATTATAATGCTATTATTAATTTGAAAACAGAAAGTGATTGGTGAGATATCAGATAAGTGATAGTACAAAATTAAAGAAACATAAAAATTATTAAAAAATACAGAATTGAAAATTAAATCTTCTAATTTTCAGAAACATTGCAATGAATTTAAATAACAATTTTTATAAATGTTTTAAAATGTTGACAGATTCAGAAGATGGTAAAGTCTTAAAAGTCAAATCAATAAAAAAGATAATTGGTACTCTACTAAAAACTGTGAGAATGATATATATTAAAATAAAAAAAGTAATTCACCAGTAAATTCTTAACTGGAATAAGACAATTATATATATATATAATAAAGTAAGTACAAAAATATTTAAAACCCTTGAAGTAAAAATTTTGAAAATCTAGGTTTCTCTAAAATAGTTCAAAAGAGAATTAATAATGATATAATAAAACACAGTTGTGAAGGAAAAAGGGAAATTATAAATGGGAATAAAAGTTACAGAAATATAAAACAACATAATAAAACTGAATGAAATATTGTTTAAGCAACAAAAAAAAAAACAACAGAAATATTACTAAAAATGGCATTTCAGGTGAACTTCCAATTTTTCCATACCATTACAAATGGCTAACCAACTGTGGGATGATTATCATCATGTACTGGCGGTCATTACAATAAAATTGCTACTCAACAAGATCTCAAATAATCACATCTAAAAAATAAAAGAATGCATTTCATTCAGAATTAATTTTAAAATGTCACTATGATATATGTGACAAGAGTATCAATGATTATAAATTATAAAGTGTATTTGAAAAGTTTATGTTTAAAGTTGAATATAATGTCTATCATTTTGTACATTGCATAGTGTTTGTTATCTGTTGGACATTGTATAACTGTGCTGTCAGTTGTGATGGTGGGTGGATGATATTGTCATTGGCTTGGGGATACAATATTTTCATGCAACTCCATGAAGTGATCTGTCTCTGGCATTTCTCCAATTCACTTTCTGATTTCTTATTGTTTATCATGTTGCAGTTAATTTTAGCCCTGCCATGATATCCGCTCCTCAGTCTCCAAAAAGGGGCAAAATATAGTTTCATATTTTTCAGACCTATATACTCAAAGGAGTAGCCATTGTCTTGTATTGTCTACTCTAAAAAACTCAAAGAAACAGAGCTTTGCAAAGAAATTATTGCATTTGTCTTTCATATTAAGGATTGTGGTAGCTTATAGTATCTAAATTGAGGTAGCTCTTTTGGTGCTTATGGTCCATTGTATACTTATAATTCAGTGGCTAATTTTTTATCTGTCACAAAATTACAGGTCACTATTTATTCTGTTACATATCATACCTGTCAATTTTCTAAAAAATTCATGAGTACATTGTTTGAGGTATCAATTTTGTTTTGAATATACATGTATATTATGGAAAATATTGATATTTGGGTATTTCATTTCTAATTTTATTTTTGCCATGAGGTGGGTTACGAGATGATTATTTGTGTTTAATGGCATACAATAACATAGTTGTGAATGTGCACACATATACCTAAAACTGAAAGGAATAGTTGAAATAAACACAGCCAAATATTTTTGTAGATATTTTTTAATTTGAATTTAAAAAATTACTATAAATTACACATTTTAAAATGGTCAAATAAATATTTTGTTAATTCTGATTTTGAAAGTAAAACAAACATGTTTTATGTTACAATAGACATAATGGTAATTATAAAACTCCATTATTTATTTTGATTAATAACTGTTAATTAATACTTGTATAACATTTTAATAAAAGTGTTGCAATGTTATTTTTCAGAGGATTAAAGTGAATTGAAAAGAATCATTAATTTATTTAATCAAGATAGAAATATCTTATTTTTAATACTGTATTTTTCCTGACCCTAACTAAAAAATGATGGGAAAAAATTAGAACATAGTTTTTTAAAAGGTTTACAGATTAGGACCACCAGATTATGACTACCATAAAGATATAACTGAAGGTAAGACTGTGGATTGAGCTGCTGCTCTTAGTATAACAATGATAGAGTTTGGATTTATTTGGAAGCAAACCCCAGATCCTATGTGTTCATAACCCATATATATATATATATATATATATATATATATATATATATATATATATATATATATATATATATATATATATATATATATATATATTGTGCCCTTTTGTATGGGTCATCATTTAAGTTTTGTGCTAATCTAGTAGAAAATTTTAAATTTAAGAAGTATTTTAAAAGTGTGATGTTGACTTTGCTTGTGGTAATGTTACCATAAGTTTAATTAGAGCAATCTATGAGTATTTGATATGTGAATTGTGTTGATATTGAGAAGATATTTAAAATGATGATGATTATGATGTAATACTGCATTAATAAATTTAATAACAAATGTTTAAAGCTAAAGTATTTAAAAGACAAGTTAAAATTAGACAAAGATATTTATTTAATTTAAAATATATGTTAAAAGTGAATAGAAATATTTTAAATTATAAGTACTTAAATTGAGATTAATATTTGATTTTAATAATATCGAATTATTATTTAAAAATCTATTATAATATCTTATTTATTTTAAAAATATTTATTTTAAAAATGCAATTGTTAGTTTATTTTTAGACGACGGCAAGCATTTCTTGTGTTATAAAGAACAGATGTTATACACACATGCGTGGAAGTTGTCTAATAAAGTTGCATAACTATTTTAAAAAATCATGTTGTAAAATTTATAAATAATACGTGATTTATCATGAGATAAAAATAAAGATATTAATGTAAAATATTAAATCTGATTTTTAAAAATATTGTCTTAAAAATATAACGTATTTCAAAAGATTTAGTTTATTTTAAATGATCTTATAAAAGTTAAGATTTAAATCAAGTGAGAAAGAATATTTTAAAAAAATGTTTAATAGGTTTAAATAAACGATAAAATTATTTTTAAAATGTAATAATATTAAATATTAAATAAGTCATTATTTTATTTTTAATAGTGAGTTGATAAATATGTAAATAAGCTAGAAAGTTTGATTGTTTAAACGTACCAATCAGATGTGGAGACTCTTCTAGTATAAAAGCTGGATTCAATTGTTGAGGGGGGCTCTCTACAATAAATTTTAAAAGTCGATTGTGCTATTGAGAAAATAGCTAAGTAAATTTATAAACGCTCTTAAAATCAGTGTTTAAATCATAAGAGTGTTATTGTATATAATTTTATAATTTTTAAATGATAAGTATGCAGTAGAAACTTAATAATTCCCTATTAGTCTTCTCAATATCGAAACTTAATTTACGTACGAATAATCATGGGAACATCACGTATTGTAGAAATATATCAGAAACTTTACGCTAGAAAAGTAACAGACGCTGGATTAGTACATAAAACTACGAGATGGAGAAAAGTAGTATTTTGGACTATAAATAGTTTTAAAAGTTTAAATTACTATTGTCTATTATGAATAGATATTTGAAAGAAATATGAATACTTCTATAGAAAGAAAGTATTTTTGCAGAGTAAAATGTATATCTTAAGTAAAGATATAAGAAGTAGTAATTTTAATAAATACATGCCTTATTAAGTCTTTGTGCTTAAAAGACTAAATATTGACGATTTGAAAAGGCAAATAGATTATAAATATGATTATGTAAAATCGTAATATAATAAAATTATTATATCAAAGTAATCTAAACGCTGGACGTTATAGATGGAAAAATAGATTCTTACCTAGATATATTGTTTTAAAAAATGCGCAAGTAATACGTGGACGTCCAGGCCAAACCAAATCAAGTCAAACTAAGCCAAGCAAGCCGAGTTGATTAAAATAATTCAATGAAAAATAATATATAAACTATAAATTAATTTAGAAATAATAATTTTAAATAATAATCTATGAAGAATTGGATCCAGAACTTATAAACTATTTTTAATTTATTTTGCTTTTCTTGTGGAACTTAGTTTTATTTTTTTTTAAAAAAGAACGTTATTATTTTTATTATAAACTTTCAAGAAACACGTGATTCAACGGAACAGGAAATGGTGTTCTATTGACTTTGTACATAGGATATTTGTTAGAACTTTTATGGTAGAACAAAAGTCGTCGCTGGAATACGTAATATAATCTTTTATTTTATTTATTTAACATAAAATTTAAAATATTATTAAACTATTAAAAAGTAGGTTAGGTACATTTATTAAATAATAACTTAAAAATAATATAATAATTAATTACATAAATTTATTTTTATAATTAATATAACACGGAATATTCTAATGAATGTTTATGAGTAAAAATGTGAATGATTTTTATTTTATGAAGCTGCAAATTCCGAAGAATGCTGGGTAGCAGATTGGACATTATTATTATTATGGTAAAAATATTGTATAATGATTTTTAATGAATTTAATATGTTTTCCTTTAGATCAACTGAATATTATGTTGTTGTAGAATGAATGGATAGATATTTTATGAAAACACATACATTATATTGGCAACGAACTTTATTAAAATATGCATAAGTTTTGATTTATAATATCAACATGATACAACATTACGTAAGAAGCTTAGAAATAATTATATGATTCTTTCGTAAATAATTTTGATATTTTATTTATGCTTAGTATTAAAATGATGTTTATTATTTATCTTAATAATTATTATTTTTTTTTTTTTTTGCAATTTAGAAAAGGATTTTAAAAGTCTATATGTATTTTTTTGTATTTTGTTTTATAAAGTAAGTTAAGTTACGTTTAGGTAAAAGCTTATATTTAGATTGAAAAGTTTACTAAGTATAAACGATGTAATATAAGTAATTTGGATAACGAATATTTTGTTTGAAGTTGATGTTTGTTTTCCGGAAATTTTAGATAAGTTTTAAATATGTTTTATAGATAGAAATTATTAGAAAGGATTAAAATAACACATAAAGTAAAGTAATGATTTTTACATAGAAAAGAATCATAGAATTTATCTAAGGTAATGCTTTCTGAATTTGAAATTGATAAATGATTTAAATAATAGTATTTGAACAGTACAGATATGTAATGCATATTTGATAAAACATATAACAAGAATTATATTAAGTAAAGTATAATTACAGTCAATTATTTGTTTTACATTACAAAGATACATTGATTTTGTAAAGCTATTAAGTAATGCTAATAATAAAGTAAATATATGATGATACATTATAAATGGTAATACTTCATTAATGTAGCTATTTAATTAGTAGAGTTTCATTGTTTACACAATGCTACATAAATAGTCTTGACATATATTGTTTGTCGTAATTAAAGTACACTACTATTTATTTTAAAAAAATCTAAGTTTTGGAAAAACACACTATAATATTATTAGTATAGTATTTGAAGAATGTATAATTGCTTGTTAAGCACATGAATTAGTAACAGCATAAACTTCTTGTATTTGTAATTTCTTATTTTATTTTATTTATTTCTTAAATTCTAAAACTGTAAATAGTGTAAATAAATTTTATTTGAAGTTTTTTGTAAATAAATTTGTTAATTTGCTTTTAAAAGTGTGTCGAGTTTCATTATTTTTCACCACAGCATTTTGACATCAGATGATTTGAAATAAACATAATATTTGCACAAAATGAATTTGTTATTATTACTTAGAATTGAATACCATATTTGCTTAACATTATTTTATAAGAATTGATTGACATGAACATAAATATTACAATGGTCATAAGATGATTATAATGCACATTATAAGAATGCAATATTGTTTATTGCCACAGATTATTAAGTATAAGATTTTGATTTATTTTAAAATGAAGATACCATATGAAATAAAAGATATACATATGATTGTTTATTTATTTAATGATTGATTATATAATAGAGATAGATGAGATTAAATTACACTCTAAGATTAGTATTATTTATTATTATTAGTAAAATAAGTTAGGTGTATTTAAGTTTGATATAAAATCCCACATCATACTTATTTACATAATTTATTATTATTTTAAAAAACAACTTAGAGGAACCTGAGATTATTTAATTATATTTTAAGTTAAAAGTTAGGAATTATTTTAGTATTATTAAAGATAATTTATTTCATTTAAAAGTCATAAGAATGCTATAGATGTAGTGATAAGATGATAAGGTAGTGGTGGTATTCTTATGCCATTGAGACAGTATCTTAGGAGATATTGACTCAGTGTAAATCTGCTTATTACTTTGTAACTTTACTTCGCAGTCTCATAATTTTAATATATACTTATTTTATTAGTATAGTCTAGAACTATATTGATTTTAATGATTGATAATAAATTTAATTAAGATATAATAATATAAAAGTATATTAAAGATAGATATGCAAATTTTAATTAAGCATAATAATGTAACTGAGCTAGTTGTATTTTAAACTATTGTACATATCAAGAAGTAAGGGTACAATATATATATAATTTGATGTCTGTATTTCTTCAAAGCAATATATGTAATTATATAATTGAATAATTATAAATACAGTAATCAAATATATTTTTAAAATTTTATCCACTTAGGAGCACTTTCAAATATCCTCATAGTCTTTGACAACTTGTCAACTAACACTTTGAAAGGCTAGCCTTCCCACAATTCTGTGATCTTAATGTTTGCTGCCTGCCTGTTAATTAAGTCATGTTTATATTTGTATATTAGCATAACTTTTATTTTTCATTTCTTATTTTTTTCAATTTGCAATATTTTAACATTATTGTAATTGAAGTTAAACCATAAATATATGAATTATTATGATCAAAGAAATTGGATGCTGAAATATTATTATCTACTTTGCAATTTTGATTCAATTTCTGAACTCTTTTTAACAACAGCAAGTTTTCTTTAGTTCTTTTTTCTAATGTAAATCTTGATTCACCTATATATCCACTACCATACCTACATATCAATTTATAAATTATACAATCCTTAGAATTATTTATTAGTTTGTTTAATGTAGTAGATGTGTAAAATGCAATATCACATATACATTTATAAATCTTCCTTATAAAATTTACTTTATCGTTCAAATATATGGTATTGATATCTATTGTTTTTGTTAATAAGAAGATCAATATTATTATTAAAATTTTTATTTTTATATCTCATATTAAAATCTCTAATAACATTATATATATGATGATAATTGTAACCAACATTTAACAATTCATTCAAATATATTTCAATATTTTTGCCTTTATCCATTGAATATTTGCAAAGACTTATTTCTAAATAAGAAAGACTTCAAACTTGCCATTTTATGTGGCATTGGCACTCTTGATTTATATGGAATATAACCTCTTTTTACTATTGATTTAATGGTTATACAGTAATCCAGCATACATTGATTTCTAGTTATTATAAGATCAAGAATCTGTACATACATTAAACTTTCATCTGTTTTTATCCACTTTAAGATTTAAATTATATATAGAATACATCAATAAATTTTAAGTTTAAACAAATGAAAATAGTTAATATAATCAAATCAATTTCAATGCATACAATTGTCAATTTTATAACTACATAAAATTATTGTCTTTCTCATCAAATAATAATTATCACAATAAATATACAATAATTAATAATTTAAAATTATGTTGTATCATTTTATTATAACAATCTTAATTTACTTTGAATGTACTAAAACTAAAATATTTATAATTTATAAATTATTAAACTAACTCAAATATGAATTTTATCCAGGAAAAAATTATATATAACATTAAAATATTTACATAATCTTTTGATCAGTTACAAACATTTAACAATAATAAATCAATTAATCTATCATAATATAAAATGTAATTGCTCTTAAGTTAAATAACAGTAATATATATATATTGAATAAATATAAAAGAAAGTAACATATAATAATAAATGTATTTACAGATCCAATTGTTAATTTCATGTCTATTTTATAATTACTAAATGTAAGAAATGTAAATCAGTTAATAAATGATAAAAATTAAAATTACATTATCCAATAGGTATGCACAACTACTTAAAATGATTACTGAATCAAGTTTATTTATTAAATTGTCTTAATATTTATTGATAAACATAAAAATAATAAATAGATAATATAATATCTTTAAAATACATTTCAATTAAATACTATGAAATATATTCTTCATCCGAATTATTCTTAATAAAGATAGGTACTTATACAACAAAGATTCGCATATCTTATATATAATATATTAAAAATAATAATTCAATAAAAATTATTTAATCAGACAACTTTTATAATAATATATTTAATTTCACCAAGCCGGATTTCATTATATAATAATTTATTAAAATAAATTAAAACAATAAATATATTTATTCATTTACTTTACCGACAAAATGTAATATCAAGAAATAGTTATTTTGATAAGCTCATTTATGTTTTTAATACTTGCAACAATATGTAGTGAACATAATATGCAAACAATGAACAAAACTAAAATTATAAACTATTAAAATTTAGAAAGTATTTTTTTAAAATTTAAATTATGATTTAAGTTTCTTATATATATTATAAATAAATAACAAATTTAACGGTTTACAAACTATTACAAACAATCCTTAAATTTGTTATTTTTTTATAATTACAATTTTGTTTTTAATTAACGGACATTTTATTTATTATATATATATGAACAAACAATTTATCAACTAAACTATATAATAACCAATAATATTAATAAAATACAGTACAAATAAATAAATAAAATACACTTTTATATACAATCTAAATATAGTCCTTCTACATATGTATTCCAAAAAATATATAATAGTTCAAATATTTATCCTGAGAGCTTTAAATAATTCTGTATGATTTATTTATTCTACTCATTGTAGAATGTATTATGAAATGTTATTTACAATATAAGTAAAGTATTATTTTATTAGTAGTATAATAAACCATTTGGTATCATAAATAGCATTATACATAGGTAGATGCTGGTGTACATTTATAACAAAAGCTATTCATAAATAATTTGATTCAAATCTTATATTGAAGTAATCCATCATCATTATACAATAATATTCAGAAGTAGAAAAAATTCACACATTTAACAGTATAATATTAATTTTGGTGTTTAATAGTCAAAATGTTTTGCTTATCCAGGACAATCATCTTTCAGCAAAGAAACATTCAAATAAATTTGAGATTAGAAGTTCTCTTTTCTCTTTCCCTGACAACTGCTTCAAGAAACAAATCTGTTTCCTGAACAAATATATTCCTTTTCTACTATATCATTTCTTAAATATCAAAAATGCACTTACAAAAAAAGTATATAAAATGTTCAGACTTGCTTTAATGAGAGTCAAAATATTAGAGAGTGATTTTGAATTGTTCAATTTTATTTATACCTTTTTAGTAATTGATATCACATTCATCATTAAAACCAAGGTTACTCTCATGCTCCACTCGGATATTAAATTTAGATTTATTTTGTGTTCCAAAACCAAAATTTATTTTACAACAATTAAAATAATAATAAAAATATATACAAAATAATATTTTACAATGATTATACAAAAAATGTTTACACTTTGGAAATATATATGGTATTCTTTAACTTAAAACAAATGAAAACAATTTAAACTACATTCTCATTTTATTGTGTTGGAAACCTATACTTTATACATATTATTCCAACTTAAGCATTACACATATAATGTAAAGATAAAAATATACATGTTTAGAATATTAAATATTTGTTTATACTGTTTTTAACATACTAACCATGATGGCAATAAACAAAACTAAAAAAAATAAACACATATTAATAAATTTTACTAAAGTTTTATGTGTGTTCTTTTTAAACGAATAAAATTAATTTATTAATTTATGTCATAATAATAATAATGCAGTCCTTTCCCTAACATTTTGCTGTCATAGCAAACATTTCAACACTCTTCAGATTAAGTCATATCTTTTTTAACACTATTTAGAAATATTTTTTTATGTTTGATCTTATATTGAGTATCAAAATTAAACTCAATTTTGGTAAGTACAATAGACAAAATATTTACATTAAGTTGATTTATTTACTATCATGTAAAAAATCTCAGCGTAATTGTTTTTCAATCGCAATTTGAAATGATTTATAAACCTACTTTGTAAAGAGTTTGTATGAAATTTGATCATATCTGAAACATAATCATGAACATTGATCTCTAGAAACTCTCACTCTACCACTATTCTAAGTCATGCAGGACAATTTAGTAAAGAGGACCTCAAAACAGAGTTGTTTTGTCAGTCAATAAAGGCAATATATTTGGCAATTTGTGGCTTGAACATTTATCAGCTTAAAATGAGTTTATATATTTAAGTAATCTTTGATTAAATCAAAGACATGAATATAAAATTATAAGAAAGATTAAAAGGCTGGAAAAACAGAACATTTCATTAAGTTTATATAAGAAGCTTAAATGCAACTAAATTAATAATGAGAATAACAGGCCTGTGTTTTATTTGCTGCAAATAATGTTATTTTTACATATTTAGAGCATAGAAATGAAAAAGGAATTCCCTATGAGTGTAGCAATGACGTGAACATTTTTACTTAGAGATTTCCCATAAGATTTTTATTGTCACAAGATAATAAAATTAAACAGACATATCTTAAGCTTCTCAGGTGTGTTCATATATCTGTAACAGTTGTGCATAGGATAAGGTAAATAAAGTGACTTTAATAGTAACAAATTTCATAAAAAAATATTTTAGAAGAACTTTAACTTCATTTAATTGGGAATAAGATCCAACTTCATTATAAAATTTTATCATAAAAATATCTTAAATAGATCCAATATTGTACAGTGTGGCAATATGGGCCATAATATAATATGGAGTGTACAATTAAAAAAAAAAAACTGAAGCATTTCAGAAAATAAAGTTTTATGCAATAGAAATTAAAAGACTAAAACATATAAAATAATCATACTAAAGGAATTAGCATGTGATCTATATATATATATAGTGAGATTCGTGAACGGGTTTCTATAGTCGTCTCAATAGCCATACTTTTCTTTTTTTATATCTTTTTATTATTATTTTTATAGTTATAAAAGAAAGACTTTAACCTTCTTCAATGGCTCTTAAACGTTTGTATAATAGCTGAACGTTGTAGTTTTTTGACTATCGAGGCACATGTGAAAAAGGTTAAGGTATTTCTCTTTCTAATAACATACTTACCTTGCACTTGATAAATAATCAGAACATTATGTTATTTTTTGTATGTATATATCTGAGCGATAGAGTATATGTGTAAACATTAACGTTAAACTGGATTTTTCATGAAATAATTATTTCAGTTAAAATATAACCAATCAAACCAACAATTCATAAGTTTTTTAGCCCATAAAAATCTTCATTTAAACATATATATATATATATGTGTGTGAGTGTTTGATGATGTTATGTAATTATTATTTTATTAAAAAGTTATTAATTTCTCATTAAAAATATATTTTGTTTTTAATAATTTTCAATAAAATTATATAAGTTTTTAATTATAAACGTTAGTGATTTTCTGAAAATAGAAAGCATTTTAAGTGCAAATATTATTGAATAAACTGATATATTAATATATAAGTATTTTATGATGTGCAATATCACAGTGAAAGTAATTTAAAATACTTACACGTGTGTATATATATGTATGTGTGTCTGTGCGCGCGCACACATGATCTACAGTATATATATTTTTATATATAATATATTTGTCTTATATAATTTTTAATGACACAATATTTTTAAAACGTTAAATTAGAGATTACAATTTATTAATTTAAAATAAAATGAATTATTAAAACTATAAAAATGATAGTATTTGAAACTAGAGTTGATGCTGTTATTAGCCTATCATAAAAGAAAGACAGGATATTATTGATTTTCAGCACTGAAAAATATTGGCTATATTGTGACTTTTTGATAAAAAAGCCAATAAACTATTCCCAATCTGGGGATTGGTTTGAATGAACAAAGAATAAAAGAATATAATGGGTCAATGCTTTTAGTGCAAATAATTTAAAGTATTTATCTTTTTTGTTTAGCAAAATCTTAAAGACATAATATATACATACCGCCAATGGTAAACAGATATAATATTATAAATTATGTTCTAACACTGGTCAGGCCAGAAAATATATGAAGAAGTGAAAGAAAAAAAATAATACATCTCTAAACATTGTCCACATACTAATCTGTGTGTTATTACTAACAGTTAAATATAATTGACAATGTTTAAATAAAATTACTTTTTTCTAAAGACATTCATATTGAGTAATAATGAGTCTAGATTTAGATTTTTATTTAAAATATTTAATTTTAGACGAAGAAAATAAAACAGAACTGAATAATCAGACATCACTGGCGTTCACATAATGATTGGTTAAAATATAATTCTTTTGTTTTACCAACACCATTCCTTGAATTCCCATTTCACCTTGGATCTTATGGCATAATACAGGCAATACAGAAAAAAATTGAAAAGAAAACCATCAAAATAATCACATCATTATTTAATGCTTATCTGTCCTTATATTCAAAGGTATGTTCAATACTCTAATGACTACAAAAATTACATATTTTTCACCAATCATAAATTTTACCAAAAAATTCAAAACAGCTTTATCAAAACTCTGTAGTAAATTACTATGGGGAAGGAAAACTGTTACCATTTCATGGAAACAGCCAACCAACTAAAAGAAATGGCCTTGGATTCTACATAATCTCAGTTTTTCAAATACAGAAAACAATCAATTTAATAAAAATCACCATACGGTTTTAGCAAATTCAGCAATTAATTTCCATAATACCAACAGATCAACCTCTTCCCCCACCACAGGGATATCTTGTGACAATAATATATGAAGTACAAGCCAACATTAAAGCAGGACCAATTTTCTTTGATAGCAAACAAGATCACTGCAAGCCTATGAAACTAATTTACCCATCCAGTAACATTGAAACCTTCAATACAATGCAAACTATTAACAATAAACAATTTCTATCAAGTTTCAGGAAATTGGCATTGGAGCCAAAGTACTTTGACTTTTTGATTAAAATTAACATGTGTGCTCTCCCAGCAGCATACTTTCTATGATACAGATGACTATATACTTCCATAAATCCATTTTGTAGCCTTTGTCATTTTTCCAAAGAAACACAGCAATACATCTTTATTGACTGTTCATCTCTAAATATTACCAGAATCAGCATGCTAAAACAATTTAGGGTGGTACAAACAGTTGAACAGTTAATAAATTTTGTATCAAAAGTGATCCATTCCAATGATTAGAGCTGCCACAATGTCATTATATGCATATCGGTGTATTCACTGCATATTTAGCCTAGGTAACAACACCAGAAGACACCCTACAACCTTTTACAATAAACTCCAACAGATAAAAATTAGAGATCAAACAATTGCTGCACCTGATATCTTTGTGGATACTTGGTCATTATTAAGACAACAATCTAATTTATAGTAATTAATAATTACTGTATTGTCTAAATCCAGATGACAATTTTTTCAAACACCAAAATTAGGCACTAAACATATAACCTTGCAAAAAACAAATAAAAGCAATGCACTAAAGAGAAACCTCCAAAATACAAACCAATCAATAGCATGTTTAACAATAATTGAAACCAATGCAACAATATTTAACCAATCAACAATGTTTAATCATGAGGAACCAAACCGCTGCCAGAAATAATATGAACAATTAAATGAAAGAATTCATAATCAATTCTGTCATGTTTAATTGACTCTGAACTTAAGACTGTGAAATCACAAGGAAAAAGAAAAACCATGCTGAATTTGCAAGATATTTGTAAACAACAATTATCAATGTAAAAGTCCATATAAAAGCATGTTAAAATTATGAAAGCCTTGTAAACTACAACTGTCAATGTAATGACATGTAAACATTTTGATCAATAAAGTTTATTATTGTTGAAACAAATTAATTAAATAATACATATAAAATTATAAAACAGAAAAAGAAATCATAAATAATATAAATAACAAATTTAAAAAAAAGAATAAAAAACAAACAAAACATTTGCCATAGTTGAGTACTATTATAATAAATTACAAAATTATACTTTTTAACAAAAATGATATGTAAATATATTAAATTTAAGCGTAAACAGATAATATTATAATAACGTGAAAGCTAAACACCTTCAAACAGATACGCTTTAAAAATGCTTACGTAACAGCCAATCAGATGGAATAATGGCATCACATAGGACTCTAAATTCTAAAACACAAGCAAGAACTATTAGAAAAAGATGGGACCCATCTTAATCTATGCCTCAATTATATTTATATTATTAGTTACATTTATTAATATCATTTCATTAGATTTAAAAAAATATTGCTTCGTTGTAAATCGGATGATTTCACGTTGTTAATTTATATATATAATATTTAGTGGATTAAATGTGAGGGTATTTAAGCTTCACACTCTTAGTTCAAAATGCTTGAGTCTGGCTTATTTAAATATAATTGAGGCATAGATTAAGATGGGTCCCATCTTTTTCTAATAGTTCTGGTTTGTGTTTTAGAATTTAGAGTCCCATGTGATGCCATTATTCCATCTGATTGGCTGTCACGTAAGCATTTTTAAAGCGTATCTGTTTGAAGGTGTTTAGCTTTCATGTTATTACAAAAACGATATGATAATTTTTATTATATAGAGGAGAAATAATTATTATTGTAAAAATCTTTCTTATAAAAATCCAATAACGGAAACAATGGAGACATTTTGAGAGTATCTGAAACATAGAATAGAGATTATTCACTTCATGAATAATATTTCTCGAGTCTAATTTTAACAGTTTTTAATATAAAAAGACCTGAAGTTTTAGTTTTATATTCTGCTGAGTTAAATAAAATATTTGTTGTCAGACTTAGACAAATTACTTTTTGAATTACAATTTTATATAAAAAAAAATTGATTTCTTATGTTTTTCTTTAAAGAGAAAATAATATTGGGTCTTTATTGTTATTGTTGTTGTTGTTGTTGTTATTATTATTATTATTATTATTATTATTATTATTATTATTATTATTATTATTATTCTGTTGCTACTGCTGCTACTGCTACTACTACCACCACTACTACTACACCACTGGTTCTACTACCACTACTACAACTACCACTACTACTACAACTGCCACTACTACTATTACTACCACTACCACCACTACTACTACTACCACTACTACTACTACACCACTACTACTACTACCACTACTACAACTACCACACCAACTACTACAACTGCCACTATTACTATTACCACCACTACCACTACTACTACTACTACTACTACTACTACTACTAACTACTACTACTACTAACTACTACTACTTACTACTACTACTACTACTACTACAATGACTATGACTACTACTACTACTATAAAAGTTATTGTAGTTATTTTAATATTTTATAACTTTATCATCAGGTAATAGTTTGTGAATCTTTACAAATCTTTTAACAAACAACATATAAAATAAAGAAATTTTCTCTATTGTTAAAATGAAGATGAGGTCATGTGAGTTACTGTACCATAATGGAAGACTCAATGCAGCATAGCCATTCAATTCATTTAACGGTGATTTTTTTTTTATTATTTAAGTAGGAGTTAATTAGGAAATGTTATCTCTGAGTCTACCCTTTTAACTATGTGCTAAACTTCTCAGGGTTTTTTCTTATTCCATATTTTACATTGAATATGCATTATATATATATTTCCATGTGTCATAGCATCGGCCAGGAAACGAACCCACAACCCGGGCAACTGCTTGTAAGACTGTCGCGTTGACCTCTCGACCACCAATGCTTGACACTATGCATTATATATTTTAGTTTGTTTTTACTTTATAAAACACAAAATGAATACATTGAAAAATAAATGACTTGAAAAATAATTTATCATTTTATTTTTTTCGTGACTTGATATCTAAATAAACATAATTTACTTTTAAAAAAAGAAATTCTTTCTAAGTAACACTTAATATCTAAAATCAATTAAAAAATGTTTGCTCCTAATTACAAAGTATTTTTTTTTACATTTTTATTCTTTTTTATTATTATTTGAAATTAGGTGCGCATTATGAATTAAAAAAGACATGCCATATTTTATTTACTCGCAATTTTCCAATATTAAAAGTCTGCTAATAAGTGTAAAAATAACATGTTGAGAATAAAATAGTTAAAGAATATATTTAATAAACCTAATACTCCAAGCATTAAAAATATAGCAATTAATTAAATGATTTATTGTTCGTTTTAATCAAATATATTAAACAAAATGTTGATTGAATCTTGAAAACAATCATGCATATGTGTGCATATATATATATGCTTGTCGTCAGTGCAGACTTATTATAAAAATAAACTATAAAAGTGAATTTGAATTTACGTAGTATATATTTTTAAATACAAGTATAGTACATATACTTAAGGTAGATGTAATTAGCCTGTATTTGAACCTAGACTTTTAAGTTCCTTTCAGTCATTCTTTCCATATTATACAATCGATACACATACATATGAAAAAGATAAATGATCTCCAATATACGTATTTCATGCTAAACCAAAGGGAGTGACGAAATATATATATATATTTGTGAGAGATAGTGATCCAGACCAACTGATGAGTGTTGATGCAGTATGAAATATGTATGCTGGAAATCATATCATTTTTTCACATGTATGTGCTCATGTATGTCGATTGTATAAGACGAAGATTGGAAGTCTTGGTTCAAAACCCCTCTAATCACATATAGTCTATATATATATTTATACTTTTAAATATTACAATAATATAAATTGTACATCTTATATTCTTGCATAAAGTTCTTATTAGTTTTATATTAAGTAGCGACGATTCAAATTTTTAGCAGTTGAAATTTGATAAGCATTGCAAATTAATTTGTTTCAAGTACCTTTCTCTTTTTCCTGTAAATTTTCATAATATACTTTTCTTTACTAGATCATGAAGTCTATTCATCATCAACTGTGGATATTTTTTTCATGGCTAAATTTCCATGCTTTTTAAAATTCTTGGATTAACAGCTGCAGAATAGGCCTTTTAATATTTTGTCTTTCCTTTAGTATACTACTATTCAGTATCATGTTATTAAACATTTATCTTTGTTATTTTTTCATTGCTATACCTGTAAAGTCATCTACCTTAGGGAACAATATACTGCTGGTTTCTGAACATATGCTCACTATAATTTAAGTAATGTACAATTACTAGCTTGGTCGTCATTTATCTTAATATTTTGACTTTTACAATAAATTTCTTATGTTGGTGAATGCCCTTGTAATGCCTTTAGCAAAATGAAAGTAAAGAAGTCATTATTCTCTATCAGTCCCAGAAGTGAACACATAATTTTATAGAACTAACCTTATAATAACCTATCCTATCAAGTTATAATTAATGTATTGGGGCTATAAGTCTAGGCCTGTGTATACACTAGATGTTCTCCATATTTCATAGCTAACCTCCATGTCTAGAGATTTTCAAATATACACCATCCAGTGATACATCTAATGACGTAATTATTAAAAGATTGTTTTAATAACATAAGGTATTCAAATTTTATTCTCCTATTTATTTTATTTATTCATGTTATATTTGATATCAAGTATTCATTTATTTACTTTACTTTATAATAATCTTATATTTTATATATATATATATTGTAATGGGATATATATATGTGTTACATTTAAATATCTAATACTGAATTAAAATCGCAAACGTTCAAAATGCACAAATAACGAATTATTAATTTATTAATATGTTTGATTTAAATATTAAATCAAAGCTTTAAAAAAATTATAGAATCGAAACAAAGATTCTAATCTTTAAATAAAGTATAAAATAAAAACCTTTTTAATAATAGCGAAGATTTTTTTTAATTTTTAAATATAAAAATTACAAACAGATCCTTTGGGAAAAATGACCATTAAAAAAAAATGATTACGAAATAGATAAGAGTTCCCACCCAGAGATAGAGAAACAGACCTCAGTGGAAAACCCAAAATCTACTTGGCCACAAACTGAATTAACCAATAAAATACAGACATGAAATATGTTTGATGAATCCTGCATTCCAGAGATAAGGTACCTGAGGACTATAAAAAGAAATCCAAAACAATAATTAGTTAGTTACAGAGAGAATTAGAATTTTGAATTCATTTCGTTGTTGCTGAAAAGTTAAAATAAATATTGTCGCTGTTAACAAAAATGTGTAATCTGTTTAATCATGCTTCCTTCGGTGCGGCCAGCCTAAGGCAGCTTTCATCTCCACGGATCCTAGGATCGAACCACTGGTGCCATATGCAGAAATCTTCAGAAAACATCGTAAATGCGTCTTCATAAATCGTCATCTCTCACTGAAAGGGATCTTGTATAAATTCAGATCTTCATCGCGAAGGAACGAGCCTGGAAAAAGAAAGGAAAGTATACATTTTAAACAAAAAACATTATAATCTCTTAAGTTTAAAATCTTCAAACTTTATGTGTTTTTAAAATGAATTTAAGACTTTCTTTTCTGATCAAACCTGAACTTTATCTTTCTATAAACTTTGCGATTTTAAACTCTTCGCTAAAGTTTTCAATGTAATCTCTTAAAAAAATGTATTGTATTTTATTTTTATTTATTCATGCTAAAAAGATCTGTTTGTAACAGGGTGGGGTTTGCTATTGCAAACGTATTTAAAGGTAGAAGACACATCGTTATTTGTGCATTATTAAATTTTAAAATAGGTTAAAAATAGTATTTCTGGAAAAAAAATAAGTTAAATATAATGTCATTTTAGAATGATTTTAAAACTGTAAACTAAATAGTTTATTTTTATTAAATTAATAAAATGATTTAAATGTTAGTTGAGTACAGATGGCTGCTAGACTAGTTTAAATATATGTTAGTTTAAAGGGGTTTTGATTTTGGACTATTTGTTTCCTAGTTGTGTCAGTGCTGGTGGAGAGATATATAGACATTTATATCAATATAATGTGAAGTGTGTTAGCACCTAGGGCGATGAGTCCAACTGAATGCATGACCACAAAGAGAGGTAGTCATATCGTTGAAATGGATGCAGACATATTTCCTGCCCACTGACCCATTCCAGTTCTATGGATTGAGAAGATAAGTCGGCAAGATAAGACCGCTCTCTCATCCATATGCAGCATTTTTCTCTTATTATCACATACATGATTCCTTCGCCAGATAGAAGCACATTCCTATACTGGTTGAAGCTCATGTTTTCTCCAATAATATCATGCTGTTCAGATGCACATTCCTGTCAGCGAGATTCTATGCTAACATGTTCATATTGCATTGGTTGCTAATATATATCTGGAAGCGAGCATTGGTGTGGCTGTGGACTTTTAGCCCGGAGTCAAAATGTTTAAAAGTCTTTTAGGTGCATGGTCTGGGTAGCTCATCTATATTCAACATTTCTAAGATTAAAAATAAAAGTTAAAAACAAATAAAATAATAACTAATGAACCAGAATAAAACAACTTTCTTCTTTCGTTATAAAAATTAACTTTTTTGTTTGTGCATTATTAATTATATACGTAAATAAAATCTTTTTTGTGTTATTAATACTGACAGTGATCTAGTGATTACTTTTATTATTCTTTATTAAAAGAAATATATTTAATAAATGTTTTAAACCTCTGCTACTTCATGAGCTAGTGACTTGGGCTGACGGTCATGATCTTAACAGCGCGCATCTGTCTACTTTATAAATTTTCTAGGTCCAAATGGCCTAGTGGCGCCCTCATATGGCAGATACGGTAAGACTGATATATCACCTAATTCCTGACCATTATAATATATATTATCATAAAATATTTCTGTACTTTTTTAACACTACTCCATTAATTGCAAAAATAATCCTACTTTATTTAAAAAGAAAACAAATTTACAAAATAACACCAAATGTATTCTATCATTATGAAATAAAACTTTAATAATATTTAGAAAAAATGAACATATTCAATAACAGTATATAGTTATATATACAAGTATACATTTAAAATACAATAGCGTTCCAATGTTATAAAATGTAGATTCTGTATACCAAGGGACTCAGTACAAACATCTTTCATGGGATTTTTTTAAAACATTTGAAACAATGTCAGAATGATAATAAATTTAGTTAAATTTGATTTTTGACAATTAAATATACAATTTTTTTAGTAGTAAGTTATTGATTTTTTTATTTCAGTAAATTAAATAGAAATACTTTATATAATTTTAATTTCCAATTTGGCATTTTCATGCTTTAAAATATTCTTAAACTATTTATACTTTTTGTAATACAATGATTTTACTTTTCTATGGTACAGATATATACAACTTTATAATCAGAACATGAATGCATATATGATATGAGTCCAAACTTATCATCAGAAATTTCAAATCTGATCTCAAGGCAACTTGTTTATAGAAAATATATTTTCACCTTTCATTCTAGTCTAAGATGTTAATGTTGTCAAAGAAGTTACACATTAGTCTGTAACAGAGTGAGATTTTTAAATTTATAAAATGTTAAATGAATCCCATTAATCAGGTAAATATAACCTGTTTTGAAAGTACACTAATAAATAGTCATTTTAACAACATTTAAATGTCATTAGTATGTATTTTAATTAGATAATAAGTCTGATTTTCCCCAAAGCTAATTTGTTCATAAATGTTATTGTTTTCATATTAATGGGATTTATTTACATTCCTATAAATTTAGAAATGTCAAACTGATACAGTCTATGTGCCAAATGTCTTGTCTATATTAACCTCAATGACCAGATCAAAAGATGGTTATCAAATATTTACTTATAAAATTGCCTTGACAGTAGAATAAACATTTCTGGTGATGCTAACTTTCAGCTATTATTATGTGATTCATATTTTTTAATCATCCAGATTTGAATGAAGTCAGGTTCAATTTGTATACATATATGTATATGTATTTGTATCTAATGATATTATTTAATAATTTTGAATAATTGAAAATAACATTAAAATGTTATCCTTCTCTTCACTTTATAGTTTGCATTGCAGATAAACAGAAAAAACTATTCTAGAAAATAATTTAGCACATTATAACATTTGTTTAAAAATAGTAAATGTTTTTAGTATAAAACAACAAATCAATGGATGCTTTTTCTGAAATTCTATCATATATACATTTTTTATGCTTTTATTGTAATTTTTCTTTACTCTTGTTATATATATATTGTACCAGTCAAAACATGTTTATCCATCTAACATGAGCTGGAACTCACAAAATGTACTTCAAACCCAGTCAAGCCTGAGATTTAGGTCAGGGACCAGCCTGGATTCGAACCCACTCTCTAAGCCCCAGATCTAATACCTAATGAATAACATAGTAGTGATGGCACAAGAGAATTAATTTTAAATCTGGCCGATTACCAAAGCTGAGCAAAACAATGAGACATCTATTAACTATGACTAAACTAAAATACATATAAGCAGGCTTTACTTTTGGAAGTGGAGAAAAGAAGGAATTTGAACTACTCAAATAAGTTAGACAATAAAATATATTTTAATATACTGACAAATTATTATACATTTATAAATTAAGTACATTAGTATGTGCGTGAACGAGCAAGCGGTAGATAATTACATAGTGTCATTCACACTATTATTTCTCATATGCTCTTTATTAGCTAAATAATATATTACAAATAAACACACATCTTTGGTGCGTTCAATATTAAAATGCCAATCAAATATTAGAAAGGATTACATAAAATTACCCTTAATGCTTTTATATACGGTTCTGAAACATGGTGACTAACATATATTTGTAGGAGCATTCCGAAATTCATTATACATATGATATAAACTATTTTCACGCCACTGAGCTCATGAAAATAAACAAAATAAGTTTGAAAGATTATATTTGAAACTATGACAAAATATTTAATGAAAAATTATTTTAACAATAGTAAGACAAATGCTTTATTTTCCTCAAGGCAAATACTCTTAAATAGAGAAATAAGTTACAATGGTGGGACTGTATAAGACTGAAATAAATTTAATTAATAAAATAGAAGTAATTGGCATTTATATATATATTTTAAGCAGAGCACAATTTTAATATTAGAGCATTAAAATTGGGTCATGAAGCAAAAGAAATAAATATATGAAGAAGCTTGCGGTACTGACATTATAACCAAGAAATAACAGGAAACGTCATGCTTCTGGACGAAAGATGAAGTGGATGGGCATAGCGTGTGCCATACTTAGGGATCACTGCCAGAGGCCTTTTATATAAAGAAATGGATGGGCATAGCATGTGCCAGATTTAGGGGTCACCACCAGGGACCTTTTTATATGAAGAAGTGATATGCATAGCGTGTGCCAAACTTACGGGATCACCATCAGAGGCATTTTATATGGAATAAATAATGAGAAATCTATGGGTTCAATCTTGTCGCAACCCCCAGCTTAAGAAGCACATATATATAAAACACGAAGATCGGCCAAATGTCAGTAACACAGTACGAATGATAAATGTCACTAATGGCATGAAATATAATTTACTGCTTTAAAATAGATGACCCTTATTTGAATGCTATAATTTATATAAATAATATCACTATGCAGTTATATATATATATATATATATATATATATATATATATATATAGAGAGAGAGAGAGAGAGATATTTAGATTAATAAAATATACATGAAGATTTTATTTAGCAAAAGAAACATTAAGATTTAGATTTAAAATGAATAAAATATATGTTAAAATTTGATTTAGTAAAAGAAACATTAAGATTCACCCCCTTCCCTTTCCTACTATTAAAAATAATTCAATCCCACCTTTGTGGATTTTACAATAACTGGAACACGTAGCATATATTTTAAGAGTATAAAAAAAGAAAATAACTAGCAGTTATATATATAAAACAATTAAGTCACCTTTTTTTTAGAATTAAATAAATAATATTTTATAAGATTTCAAAGCGTTAATTAGCTTGAGTTCTGGATTTACCTCGGGTAGAAAATCCAGAGTTAAACAAATATATATTTTTATATTAAAAACGAACCTAAAATGTTGATTCATAAAACAATCTGGTGAACGCATTAATTTACAATGCATTATATATATATATATATATATATTAAAGGGGATGTTAATAACCTTTTTATGAAGGTTTAGTTAAAAAAATGACAGAAAAGATTTTTAAAAATTCAATTCATCAGATTATTTGAAATTGGCATATTAATAACAGATAAATAAATCAAATAATAAATACATATAAATAAATGACCGCACCAAAGTTAAAGAAAGTTAAGAGCATATGAGAGAGAATTAAATTTATATAAATTATTTAAAAGCAAATTATATATTATTTAAAAAGAGAAAAAATTGAACAATACGTTAGAAATCTTGATAGCAGGATTTGAGATTAGTGAGGATAGATTCATTTTCAAATAGTAGCATAAAAGTTACCTTGTGAAAATTTTATAAGTCTATTTTCAAAGTACGGCTCATGCATGGCAAATTGAGGATCCAAATGAATTCTTCTTGGTGACAGCAAACTTTCATTAGCATTCCAAAGTTCTTTTTTTAGACCCATCTTCATTTCAGGGCAGCAGGATATTATGGCAGTGGCAGATGATGACCCAGAGGGCCGAGAAGGAAGGTGGATTTACTGCTACATCATTTTAAGTTTCAAGGGACATGTAATATGTTCATAATCAGTTCTCTCAATAGTAGCTAATCTAATCTGTGACTCAAAATTCAGTCATTTTATACTTTTTCTTTATCGGTTGTTTTTGAAGATGCAACAGTAAGATAACATCCAAAAATAAATTCAAATCTATTTCCAGATTAGAAATAGATTTGACAACATGTTTTTAACAAAAGTATCTCTAATCTTAATCCCATTTTAAGTAAAAACTTTAATTAAAAATACCTTCCCCAGATTAAAACAATAGTGTTTCCAACCCTTAATTATTTTTAGACAATCAACTGTAGCATCTTCCATATTAGATTTTATAAAAATATACAGTTTAATAGAAAAAGTACTTTCAAAAGAAAAAGTTTAAAAAATGACGTATAATAAAATATTTACAAAAAATCAATATTTTTAGTAAGTTTTTGCTCCTATATATATATTTGAATCGCACCTATAATACTTTAATAAAAAAGAACTAATAATTAATAATAGATAAAATGTTATTGAAAGTTAAAATTGATAAATTTAGGTGCGCATTTCAAATATATACATAACATATATATGACTATAGATGGCGTTATACCAAAAACACCTTCAAGCGTTTGTTTACATAAACGTCAGAGCGAGTATTTCACTACCTCTAACTTTAATTCCACTTTCAGATCATGATTTCAAGCTATTTGCTATCATCAGTGAAAGACAGGAATTTTAGAAACTAGATCTAAACACAAACTCTGAGCATTTATGAAACAGTTTCTATTCAGCTTGCAAGCGTGAATCTTTTAGACACATAATGTCTTCAAACTCAGCATAGCAATCCAGATAGCTATATGGGTCTGATCTCAGTTCAGCATCACCACATAGTAGAAGTCTCTGAAATATATATTGTTGCTAGAAAGACCTCAAAGGTACATTTATGAAAAACAAAAAACAAGTTAAAAACTTGCTAATGCTTGTATTTATGTCAACAGGTGGCATTCTACCAAAAACACCATCAAGCATATGTTTACATAAATGTCAGAGCATGCATTCACTATCTTTAACTTTAATTCCACTTTCAGATCATGATTTCAAGCTATTTGCTATCATCAGTGAAAGACGGGAATTTTAGAAACTAGATCTAAACACAAACTCTGAGCATTTATGAAACAGTTTCTATTCAGTTTGCAAGTGTGAATCTTTTAGACATGTAATGTTTTCAAACTCAGCATAGCAAGCCAGATAGCTATATGGGTCTGATCTCACATAGTAGAAGCAGAGGCTTCTACTATGTGGTGATGCTGAACTGAGATCAGGCCCATGTAGCTATCTGGCTTGCTATGCTGAGTTTGAAGACATTACATGTCTAAAAGATTCACGCTTGCAAGCTGAATAGAAACTATTTCATAAATGCTCAGAGTTTGTGTTTAGATCTAGTTTCTAAAATTCCTGTTTTCACTGATGATAGCAAATAGCTTGAAATCATGATCTGAAAGTGGAATTAAAGTTAGAGATAGTGAGTGCATACTCTGACATTTATGTAAACATACACTTGGTGTTTTTGGTAGAATTCCATCTGTTGACATAAATACAAGCGTTAGCAAGTTTTTAACTTGTTTTTTGTTTTCCATAAATGTACCTTTGAGGTCTTTCTAGCAATGATATATATTGCAGAGGCTTCTATTATGTGGTGATGCTGAACTGAGATCAGACCCATATAGCTATATGGCTTGCTATGCTGAGTTTGAAGACATTACATGTCTAAAAGATTCACACTTGCAAGCTGAATAGAAACTGTTTCATAAACGCTCAGAGTTTGTGTTTAGATCTAGTTTCTAAAATTCCTGTCTTTCACTGATGATAGCAAATAGCTTGAAATCATGATCTGAAAGTGGAATTAAATTTAGAGATAGTGAATGCATGCTATGACATTTATGTAAACATACGCTTGATGGTGTTTTTGGTAGAACGCCATCTGTTGACATAAATACAAGCATTAGCAAGTTTTTAACTTGTTTTTTTGTTTTTCATATATATATATATCAAGTAATATAAATATAATAAACAAAATCCACTAGAAGAATTCTACAAAATTAAAAAGTGCCTATATAAAATTAAAGAATAATTTCCTTTGCTATAGCCAGCTTACAGTGTTTTCTGCCATCTTGAGTAGCAATACCTTAAAATTTAAAGCTCATTAAATCCACACAATAGTAACATTTCCACATGAATGACAAACTTTCTATAAATTGTGAATACTAGCACAATTACATTGTTTATTCAATACATTCTCTGTACTATTTATAAAATATGACTCCTTAATTTTTCTTTTTTTCAAATTACTCTCCACATGCGAAACAAAATACTATCAAAGCAGAATTCTCCACTACAAATAACTGCATTTCAGATTTTCTATTTAATAGTTAACAATTAGATAATTGCTGGGCTTAAGTTTGTATTTAGATTTTGGTGTATGGATGTCCTAGCTTCTCAATAATGAAATCCATAGCTTGAAACGAATTTGGGGGTGGGGATAAGTCTAGAGAGAGAATATGAATGTGTTCTCTTGCTGCATTTATTGGTAAAATAATAATAATAATAATAATAATAATAATAATAATAATAATAATAATAATAATAATAATAATAATAATAATAGTAATCAATCCTTTCGATGTTGATGAATGTTAAGCATTGTACAAAAAATTAAAGATTTTATAAGAAAGGATTGATTAATTAATTAAGGCAATGCAATAAAGAAACAAATTAAAATTAAATAATAATAGTAATAATAATAATAATAATAATAATAATAATAATAATAATAATAATAATAATAATAATAATAATAATAATAATAATAATAATAATAATAATAATAATAATAATAATAATAATAATAATAATAATAATAATAATAATAATAATAAATAAGCTTGTTTAGAGCTATTAGCACACTCTTTATATATATATATAAAGTTATCACTAATTAGATGAAATAATAATCTAAAATAAACTTAAATGATCTTATTCAGGATTTTTACAATTAAAACTTTTTTCTAGATCATATATTGATAATTTTTATATTATTTGGTACAATATAAGCTCTCAAATGTAGACATTCTAGCAGTTAGTTTTTGAAGTTTGTAAAATCTGAAAATAAGTACTAAATGGAATTTTTAACTATGACATGGTGCTTTGCAATTCAATTCAATTTATTTAAATAAATGTATTCTATAGGGATTTACAAAAAGCCTAATTACAGAAGACAATATAATAAAAAAACGTAAAAACAAAAAAAAACATATATATGAATATAAAAGTATCTAACAATTGTTTCTATATATATTACATTTTTTATTTCATTTGTAGTTAAATGATGAATATTAACATAACTATAATAGTCAACAAATACCCTCAGAATTATGAATAATGTAGAATCTCTTAAAAAGTTAGTTTTAAATTTTGCAATGTAAAAAGTCTTATCATGTTTCAAATACATGTCTGGAGCACTGCAAGATAATTTACAAATGCAGTTTACAATGTCCATTTGTCCTTTGACTATTTTTACCAAAAATAAATATCATTAAGATTTCTTGATAGCTTTAATGAAACATGATAAGAGTTACACAATGATCCAAACTTTGCATTACAATAATTTGTAAATTTTTTTTGCACTGCACCCAAAGCTCTACTATGAGAGTGATTTTCAGAGTTTCAAACAATACTGCCATCGTTTACAATTGGTAATACCAAAGACATACAATGATGTTCTTAAGTTTCTCTATTAAAGAATATTACTACCCTAAAGATGGAACCCACAATCTTTAAAGCTTTAGAGCGTAAATAATGTATATGATTTGAGAAAAGTAATTTAGACTTTAAAATTATATCTAAATCTTTACATTCATTTATCTTCAAATTATTATTTACTTTTAATAATAATTAAATAGTATGGATTTTTTCCCTCTTGAAAACGTACATCATTTTGGTTTTATCCTGATTTATGTTCTGTAATTTATAATGCACTAAAATTTAAATCTTTTGATACAATTTTGTATATAATTACAATCATTAGATTATTGAATGTATGTATAAATCTTAATATCATTAGCATAAAATGCAGAAATTAAATATTGTGTAATTCAAATCAAAATTATAAATACTGAAGATAAACAGTTCCAAAACAAATCCCCCATAAAAGACGAAAATTATTAAAATAATAGTCTGATTGGCAATCCAAATATTTTGCCAAATAAGAGCAAATTAATCACTGCCTTTATTTTGCTGTAATATTTTATATAAATATAATTTATTCACTCTTTTTTGATAACACTTTTTAGCAAAAAACTTTTGACTATACATATAAGCATACACAATCTTATTATTCATCTGTCCTGCAGTCTTCTCCAGAGCTATGACATAATGAATAAAATAAAATAGATAATTATTTACATTAAAAATGTAAATAATAAAATTAACAAAATATTAAGAAATAAAAGGCAACATAAAATATAAAAAAAAAACATAATAAAATTGAAATAAATATAATCAAACCTAAAGAAAATAATCCAGATAATATAAAATAAAATATACAATATAAATATAAAGTAAATATAAATTATACATGTGTATTCCTGACTGTATATATGCATATTCAAGAATAATTATTAAATTAAATATATTATTTATTTTTATTATTTTTTATAATCTTCTAATTACTTCTATTCTTTACAAACTTAAATTTAATTTTATTATTCCCATATTAATAAAATACTTATTATTTTATTTTTATATAATTCTCAGTTCAACCTTAATTCCTTTATTAAGAATATACATTTTAATTTTCAAATCATATAATATCTATTATTTTTTTTTTATTCATTCTTCCATTATTAATAATATTTTATATATTTTTTAATATCTAAAAAAACATATATATTATACTCTTTTAACTTACCCCTTTTACTTTAATTTTTTAAAAGTAAAAAAAACAATGTTTTTTTTTTAAATATTTTATGCCCTACCTCCCTCTAATACATATTATTTAAATTAACTACAGCTATAATCATTACAAATTTTCTTTTTATTTATATATTTTATTTATAAACTTTAACTTATATTACTATTATTATATATTATTATATAATCCTCTTATAAATTTATATTTTATATTATACTGTTTTATGTGTAAATGTTATGGTAAGCTTTTATTTCTGTAAAATCTATAAATATATTCATGTTTGTATTCCTATGTAAACATTTTATTACAAACCCATAATTTATTTATAAGTGATTTTCTCTCTATATTTTTTCTATATATATATTTTTTAAACTATATTGTTACTAAGGTCACCTAATTCCAGAATTTCTATTAAATTTTGGTTTTATCTTTTTTATTAATTTTGTTTTTTTATTTGTCTTTCTTTAATATTGTCTGTATACAACATCAATTTTATTCAACTTTCTGTAAATTTGATTCCTGGGTCCTGCATATGTATATATATATCAGTGATTTATTATCTAACATATGTTGTTTTAATCTTGTTTTTATAAAAATTTTAGTTTCTCCCACATATTTTTTATCCATATCACTATCTACACATTTTTGCATTTTATCATATATACCCCATTATTATTTCTTTCTTACCTTTATTATATCTTATGTATTTGTTATCTATTAAATTTAATATGTTTTTCCTAAGTATTTTTTATTAATTAACCTTTTGCATTTTTTTTATTAATCTTCTTTATAATTTTATTAAACTAAATCACTATAGTATCATTATTTGTTTTTATTCCTATATATCTATTTTCACATTTTTATTTCCTTTATTCTTTTCAGTTTTATTTATCTAATATTCTATTTTTTCAATAAATATATAGGGAATTACTCTTTTTTAAGTTCTTGATTTTTAAAGATTTTTATAATATAGACTTTTTTGAACAATACATCATACCTCTTTATATTCTTGAATATACAAAACTAATTTTGTATTTTCTATTGATGTTGGAGAAACAACTTGTTATGTTATTATCAATATTATTTTTCTTATAAATATTTGTTTCAATATACCATTTTTTATCCATCAATTTCTTTTGAAATATTATAGGCAGATATGCAATTGCAATATTTTCTTTTTGAAGTGTAAATTTTATATTTCCTTCCACCTTATGAATATCATTAATAAAGCCATTTATTTGTCTTTGGCTTTTATTAAAAATCATCAAATAATCATCTCCATATCTGTTAAAAACAAAGGAGCATTTTACTTTTCTGTTGACAAAATATAACAGAAAATAAAAATGCTCTTTTATTTTTTAACAGATATGTAGATCATTATTTGATGATTTTTATTAAAAGCCAAAGTGAAATAAACTGGAAAAAAATATGAAATTTACAGTTGAAAAAAAAAGAAAACAATACAATTGCATATCTGCTTATAATATTTCAAAAGATATTAATAGATTTTAAAATGGTTTATTCAAATGAATATTTATAAAAAAGCAATATTAGTAACAACATCACAAGTTGTTTCTCTAACATTGATAGGAAATGCAAAATTAGTTATATATATATATATATTGAAGAATGTACAGGACTATAATGTGTTGTTAAAAAAATATAATATTAAACAAAAAGATATAATAATCAAGGAGTTAAAAGAGTAGTTTCCCTACACATACAGTTGAAAGAAGTATTGAATAAAAGAGTATAGGTTAAATAAAATTGAAAAGAATAAGAAAAGAAGAAAAGTGAAAATAAATCTATAGGAATAAAAAAACAAATAATATTATAGTCAATAAGTTTAATAAAATTATAAAGAAGATTAATAAAAAAATCAAAAGATAATTAGTAAAAAATACTTATAAAAAGAAAAAAAACCTATTAAATTTAATGGATAACAAATACATCGGATATAATAAAGATAAAAAAACAAATAATAAGTAGAATATATATGATAAAATGCAAATAATGTTTAGATAGTGGGATAAATAACAAACATGTGGAAGAAAGTAAAAATTATATAAAACAAGATTTAAACAACATATTTCAGATAATAAATCACTGAAGTATATATACATAAAAAAGACACATGACACAAATTTGCAGAAAGTTCAATAAAAATGATATTAAAAACAGACAATATTAAAAAAAATAATAATAGGTATATAAATGTGAATATGTAGATATTATACATTAATAAAATAAAGACATAGCATAATATTTACATATAAAACAGTATAATATAAAATATAAATTTATGAGAGAATTATATAATAACATATAATTATAATAATAAAAGTTAAAGTGTATAAATAAAAATATATATGTAAATAAAAAGAAAGTGTTGCAGTGATATTAAAGATATACTTAGTTTAAATATTATGTAATAGAGGGAACTAGGGTATACATTATTCTGCAATATAAGTTAAAGTTTATATATTGTTTTAATATTATCTGGGGAATTTTATTGCTACAAAATTTTTCTGCTTACTGTGTGGAGGTGGAAAGAAAATTGGGAAAAAAGAGATAGATTTAATTAGATTTGGAAAGATCAACAATAATATTGATAACAGTTGGAGAGTGCTTTATTATACCATTTTAAATATGAAAGTAAAAAAAAAATTGTGTTGGGGGTCCATTACTGCAAGGAAAATTTAAAACTAAGTTGGGCATATGATTAACTGGTTTTTTCGTATGTTTTCTACTAAAGAATTTTTTAATTTAAGAAACAATCATTTATTTGAGAAATAATATAATTTTTTGAGGTGTAAGGTTGCTAAAAACGTGTTTATCAATTGACATTGAAAGAAAGAAAAGTTTTTCTCCTTTTGTATTAAAGAATTTGTAGAGTAGTAGTAGTAGAGAAAGCATAAAGACAAATAAAGAATAGGGGACTTGGAAAAATAAGGAATATGGATTCCATTTGTATCTCACAGTGTATATATAATGGTCAGAAACGAATTAGGTATGCTCCGTGGTAGAGGGTACCATATGTGTTAAGATTTATCATTTAAAATGCTTAAATAAGACTAGAAAGAATGTAACAGGTGCATGGTTATGTAGACCATGTGTAGATGTGTGAAAAAAGATGAAAACATGGTTTCTATGTGTAGATAATTTAAAGAGAAAGTCAGGAGAAATGGAACAAAATGTCATTGAGGAAGATAGAATAGAGCATGTTTTAGTGAAATGACAAAAAATATGGATGATAAAATAAGTAGTATGGAGATGGTTAGCTAAAGGATAAATAAGATAAAAAAGAGGTAAACATGTAGAAGCAAAATTAAAATTATTACACATGAAGTGTGAGCAGATTAATGAAATAATGAATAGAAATTATAAGGGAAAATAAGGAAATCCAGAAGGTGGAAGAGAATGCTACAGATAATAGAATATGTAAACTATGAGACAGTATTGATAGGATATCAGCTAATTGGAGGATGTGGAGATGTAATTGCAAGGGAAAATAGAAACCAGTATGTAGGAATATGTTGTTCTGGAGCTATAATTGGGATATTACAGATAAGGCAAATAAACAAGGGAGTAGAGATGTGTATGTTATGGTAGAAACAAATAATTTGTCAGAGCCATCGGTTAGAGTAATGGATGAGTATATAGAATTGATTAATAATTTGAGTAAGATTTAAGGAAGAATATGAATAGTTGGGATTATTATGAAGATTTGACAATAGATATATGTTAGATAGGGCATGTTCTATAAATGAGAGATTGAAAAAATTAGATGAGATAAATGGTGTTATGTGTGATATTTTTTTTATTAGTAAGAGGGAGTTATATAATAAAGATGGATTGCACTTAGAAAAACAAGGAAGTGGGATATTAGGGAGTTTGATTTATAAAGAATATTACAGTTTGGGAAATTTATAAATGGGGATAAGGTATTAAATCGCAAATTTATCAATAAAAAAAGAAAAATGGACAGGATGAAAGAAATAAACAAAAGGTAGCTTATTGGGATATAAATGTAGATATGGAGAATGAATAGTTCTGTAAATTTCATGGTAATGAAGAAAAAAGAGTAAAGAAATTTATAAAAGTGTAGATAAGAAAGAATAAATTGTTAAAATTGAATATTTAAATATGCAAAGTGGTAAGAGAGACATGCATTAGTTGCAGATGTGGGTGGCAAAAGAGATCATTGAGAGAGAAATGAGATGATCAATTTTTTATATGAGAGATGCATAAAGCAAAATGGAAATTTTTAGTAGATTGCATTTATATATACTAAGAGAATAGCCAAAATAGTATTTAACTGGGTTATCAATAAAGGACAGAAAAGAAGATAGGTGAGAAACATAGTATTGTATGCTGAAAATTTGGATAAAGACTTTATGTCAATATACTTGTACAAAGGATGAAATGATTGTGTTAAGAGGATTGTTAAGTGTTATAGTGGCAAAAAATGGGATAGAAGAATAGATGCATTAATAAAAGTAGAAAGCTGGAGAGATAGAAAACTAGTATGGAGAGTAAAAATAATTTATATATATATATATATATATATATATATATATATATATATATATATATATACACACAGAGAGAGAGAGCATATCAATAGCTCAAATAAGCTCTTAATTAATAAGTGCTGTATGAGAAAATATTTAAAATCTCTATCCAGAACACTCCCATCCCCAGACCAACTGGTTTCAAGCTTATGGCTCACATCAGTGGAGAGCTAGAATATTCTGATGTGATCCATAAGCTTGAAACCAGTTGGTCTGGAGATGGGAGTGTTCTGAATAGAGATTTTAAATATTTTCTCATACCACACTTATTAATTAAGAGCTTGTTTGAGCTATTGGTATACTCTCTGTATTGCATTTTTGTAAATACAAGCTTATAAAAGTAATGTCATATTATATATGCCTTGCTTTTTTGATTATATATATATTGAACTGCCCACCTTCTTTATTTTATATAATAACAATAAATAAAAATATAAAATATTCTTTCTTCCTTACTAAAACCATCCAATCTCTGAAGATGTCTGGTCCTCAAGTAGAGTGAACAATATAATTGGCAGCAAGCCACCAATAATATAAACACTTGACTACTAGACAAATACTGGCCAACTAAACACTTTATTTATTTTAAGGTAAACCCTTTAGGTGCCAGTTAATCACATAGTAATTAACATGTTTACCTGACCAGCAACGAATCTAGTACCTGAGATCCCAGCTAGCTCATTGAATTATAGCTGCATTTAAAAAAAACTCTGCCCAATCTAAAAATTCTATTTTTAATAATAATGATGATTTACCGTTCGATAGACTTTGGCGTCCTTAAATAACAAATCCTTATTTTAAAAGAAAAATTCTCCTTATTCTGTTTGTTGTAACTTAATCATTTCTCAATAATAATTAAGTCTTTCTATTCCCACTTTACTAAAAATATTATTTCAGCATAAATATGTGCATTCATATATCAATATAAATATTTCAACGACAGTTTAAATCTTTTTTTTCTTTAAAACAATTGTTTTGTTTTATAATTCAACCATGCATACTCTTTTCATTTAAATAAATGTTTTAATACATTATAAATAACTAAAAATATACATAACATATTAAATTAAAATTCACACATACATACAATTACTGTCTCTGAATAAAGTTGAACGCAGAAGCTGATATTTATATCTTCCAGATACTAATAGGTAAAGTTGAAAGTTTTTATTTATTTATTTATCACAGTTTAAAAAAAACAAGAATTAGAAAATAGGAAAATTAAACATTTACCTAGGATTTGAAATCTGATTTGATGTACATACAGCAAAAAGTAATTTCTATAGAATGTTATTTCTAACCGGTTAGCGCTAAACTCTACGCAAATCTTCCCTAAATTTGTGATGTTACATGGCATTCATGTTTCTCAGCATAGACACTCCATTGCTCTGTTGACTTTATCTGAACATGGTTTCCCTTTCAAACTATCTGCTGATGGTTATGTAGAGAAGGCTCCAGTTAGCTGCACGATAGGATGAATTTAACAATGCATCATTTTGTCTGAATAGCAATTTATATAATTTTCTTTTGATTCCTTGATTTTATAAAATATTTTGAAATATTTTAAAAATATAATAATAATGGAATGTTGAAATTAAAACCGTCTTAACAATGACAAAGTTTGCTTATATCCATCGTTTTTTATCTCGTGAAATCATTGTACATTTACTTCACTCTTGTTGGGCTTTTATTTTTCTTTTTTATTCAAAATTTTTACACATGCACACATTTAATTATTTTATTATAAAACAAAACGAATTTTTCCTTATTACTTTTTATTATGAACTAATCAAAAGTAATATTAAATCATTTTTATTTCGATTTTTTTTTAAAAAAAATATCTTACCCTCCTTTTAAAATCATTTATTATTATTTTTTCTTTAACAATACCCCCCCCCTACCCTACTCTTTTGTTTTTTTTTTAAATTTTCTTTTCCTTCAACTTTTAACTTTTATTTTAACTTAATTTTCCCACTTTATTTTTAAAGGTGAAATTTATTAAATATTATTACTTTTAAAAAATATTACACATTCAGTCACGATGTTGGATGTGAGTTAATTTACAACATTGACAAGGAAAGTAGTTTACTGTTAACTCTTGAAAAAGAACATTAGCAACAAGGGAATATAAAATAAATGAAGAAATGTGGGTGATTTCATCTGAAAATTATGCAAGGAAGGCACAAAAAGTACTAGCACCTTCTACTTGAATGTAAATGCTTAAAAGCAGAAGAGGTACATTATGGGAAAATAAAAATATAAACAAAGTGATTATGTAAAAAGTATCTTCTTGGTTTTTATGTTGGGTATGAAAAAAGATAAGGTGCATCTAGAAATAAATGTCATCAAGTGAACAAAGATGATGTTGTGGAAATGGGATAGAGCAGGATATAAAAGAATATGGAAAAAACATAGATGAAGAATGAAAGCATAAAGTAAAGTCACTAAAAGTTTCTCTGGAAACAGTGGCTAAAGTAATATCCATGTCACATCACATTAAAAAAAGTATTTTTCCTTTTATAAAATTAACGTAAGTGTGGGTATGTTTAAAGATTATAATCTTTATTGTGCCCCTACAAATTGACACTGTCTGAATTTTTCTAAGGATATAAAAATTACAATGACCGGTATGAGTTGCTACAAGGCATATAGCCCAGCACCAGATTGCAAAGATTCTTCAAATATCATAATGATAATTAATTTACATACTGCAGTCACATAAAAGATTTTAAGATATAATCTTATGTGAAGTCTACTAATTACACATTGTTTAAACCAAATGGACACTTAGTTATTAACACTATATATTTATTATATATTTTTTATTATTAATTACTTTTGTTAATTTCTTTTTTCTGAGGACTGCAACTGACTCAATCTGAAATTTAAGAAGAAAGACAACATAAATGTTATTTTCATTTTTTTCTGGTTTTAATAAACAGGATCACTTACCAACTGTTTAATATTTTCCCCCAAGGGAACATAAACCACACAAGGCATATAAATGATAATAATTCAGGTTTATTCTGGATGCCTGTCCAAATAGGTGTGACAGAGTATCACATTATTAATAAAAAATGGTGGAATCTTGCATCATTCAATCCCTCTACATTTCAGGATTAATAATGATATCCAAACCCTTTAAGATAGTGCAAGTGTCTGTTGCTTGCTTGCAGCCTTTGAACATCCCTTTTTACATACACCAGGTTCTGTTATAAGGTTTCTGTGTTGCTTAAAGTCAGAACACTTACTGATTTTTTTCTCTCCTCCTGCTGTTTGGCTTTCTAGATTAAACTGTTACGATTCTTTTTAGAACTTAAAACTACACACACTTTGAACGTAACAAATGAATTTAAATTATTTAATTTTTTAAGCAATAAAAAAATTAGTAAAGATAAAATCATATTCTCCTTTTTTAATGCATCCATAATAATATAAAAATAATAATCCTTCTTTAAGAAAACAACCCCATACATTACTGTTGAAATTTTTATACAACTAAGTCAATGGAGTCTAAAATTCTATTATGCCAATCAGAATAAAAGTTCTTTAATAAAAGTTCATAATTGTTTTTATTAGTAATAAATTAATTTTGTTTGTTGAATGCAGATTTTATTTGTTTTATTCTATTTATTTACTTAATAATTTACCTGAATAAAAATTGTAAATATATTAATATGATCAATATACTACATGTGTTATACATATAGTTAGTTATAAAAGTTTTTGTGACTTCCATGACTACTTGATTATTTATAAAAAAGACTTTGTATAGTTAGTAGGTTAGTATGCAGGTGAAAATGTTAGATAACAATTTGGTATAAGAAAAAGATGTACATTTATTATCTAGTGTTGCCTTCTGGTTAAGTAATATATCAAATTCTCTATCTATTACAATAAGTTTGTAAACAAATTATAAGTATTAATGCAACAGTTTCCAGTCACGGTTAAAAATGTGTCGATTTTATGCTGCTTCCAACTGTCCAAATCCCGTCACTTTTAATGGTACGGTAAAGATTTTACAGGCGTTTGAAAAATTAGAAAAAGTTACGTAAGATGCTGCCCTCTCTTGAATTATTTTACAAGTAAAAAAATCAATAAAATGCTAATCAAAACTTTAACAAAAGAAGTGGGCATACCCTCCTGGATTTTTCTTGAATCTTATCAGCTGTTACATTTCGGCAACAAAGAAAATGGCTATAAATCACTGAAAAGTTACGATTTGTTTAATTTTGAAAATGATAAAAAAATATTTTAGACCATTTTAAAAATATTTTTTGACAAATTATAAATTATTTTGACAAAATATGCTGTAAAATAAAATTATTTAAGAAAAATAGTTAAGATTTTAACAAAAAGTATTTACTTTTTCTGCAGCGTAAAACTGTCAAAACAAATCATATCATCACGAAAACATTTTGATTTGTTTTTCGATTTTGTTTTACATTTACAGCTCATAAATATTTCTACAATTATAAAGAGAAATTTATTTTTGAAAAAACTTTCATTCACTTTCATAATCTGACAAATTATTAATATACTTTTTATAAATGAAACTAAAGTGAATATAATATTAAAAGTTGAATATATTTTGATGATTGAATTTGTATTTTGACACTTCACTTTGTGAAATTGACCAATTAAAACGTTAGGCTTTTACCTCACTTGGCCAATAAAATAATTAGCCATAAAGAGGTTAATATATGTATAATTCTGGGAATATAAACTTATACACTACAGTATGTAAGACTAAAAATATTATATTAATATTTCACATCATATTCCTAAAGTGTTAATTTCTAATAAACTTCACACTAAAATAATGACCACATTGAGAGACATTATCTTTTATCTGATCAATATAATGATGTTGATACTTGAAAATTGATGTTTTTATGTTTATTAGAAAATATTTTTTTAGAATCAGATTTATGAGTTGTTATAATAATGTTTTTAGATTTAATTACTATTTTTAAGTTGTAATATTGTAGTTAATAGCCAACCATGGCCATGCCAGTATAACATGTTTTTTTAAATTTAGAATGTATTCAATTATTATGGAAATAATATATAATTTTCCCATAAGTTTTTTTTAAAAAAAAATCATGACTACTTGATTTAATTAAATATTATTTTTACCTAATGATAATATGAAAATTCTAGATATTTTTTTAAAACAGTAATGTGATTATTTTAATGAGTTACAAATAATTGTAAAAGGGAGGAAACATTATAAAATAATGTAAATATTTTTTAAAATCTCCCTCTTCAGTCATTATTTAAGGTGATAATTTTAAATTTGAAAATTTATGAAGAGAAAACAGTTTTTCTTTTCAGTAAATTACTTAACAATTTTTAAATTTAAAATAAAAAATAAATAAAGTTTAAAAATAAAATAAAATGAGATTTTAATATTTTTGTTAAATTTTATTAGAGTTACTTTTTTCTTTTCTTTTTATGTCTCTTCAATACAATAAGCCATGCTTATCATTCAATGTAATTACCTGATTATCTTGTTTGAAAAAAAACAACTAGAGGGGCATTTTTTTGATTTCTTTTGTAATTATAAAAAAAGATGAAAATAACTGAACAATCCTTTTTTTGTATATGTAGACCTAATTAGTCCGTTTTTAATTTGTTCATGTCAAAGACAGAATTGTAATTGGTTGGAGACAGAATTGGCCTAAAAATAGAGTAGATAAATCAGTAAACCTCAGTGTCTTGTAAGAAGTGGCCAGGCATGATCTAGCAGCTGAAGAAAACATTTGGGGTTAACTTGATTCAGCTACTTATGAAGGAAGAAGCAGAAGTTTATCTGTAAAATGACTTTTAAAATGAAATTGGAGACAAATATATTCTAAGTTTAGCTAAAGCTAAATATCATTTACTTTCATGTAATTTGCTTCAATGGAAAAATTGTAAAGAGAAAATATTCCTAAAGTAATAACAAAAAGTCTTGTCTCCACCCAAGTGCATGGGTGCCCCTGTCTTTATGTTTTAGCCTGACCCAAAAATTTATAAAATGAAAAATGGATAAATTCTTTTTCTGTGTTAGGATATTGTATGGCAAAATAAATAAATTTACTGTGTACATTAACCCAAAATTGAGAAGCTATTAAGAAGAATACCTATATGGAGACTGTAAATTATAACAATCCAAGAAGAATTTTAAAAAATCACTCCATGATAAAAAAGTAGTTTAATGCACACATTATATTTAGATTTATACAGAAGTTTTAAAATTAAGAAATAATTAGAATAATTAATAATATTATTAATTATTTTTGTTTCATGAAAACATGTTTTTTTCATTTGTTTTATTTTTTCTCCAATATTATAAGAAGTGTTAATTAATTTAATTTTTTTTCTTGGATAGGTAATATTTTTATAAATAATACTTAGTCACAATGAATACTTTTTATTAATGTATCATTTTTTATTAATGTATCATTTTTTGAAACATGATTTTATCCATTTCTTTTTTCTCCAACATCATAAAAAAGTTTTTAGTTAATATAAAATTATCTTTATTGAAAGGTCATTTTCCAATTTTAGTCACTGAAATGGAACAATTATATGTAAAATTAATATTATTTAATGTAACGAATCAGAGATAATAGGAAGTTAATATTATTTGCTATATAAAATTTTATTTCTAATAAGAATGTATGAGATTGAATTATTATATTATCATATTTTTAATTTTCTAAATTACTAGTTACTTAATTTATTAAATAATTGTTTAAAAATATGTATTTACGTCTTATTTCTCCAGCTATTTTTCTATGAAAAGGCAATAATGTATGTGACTTGACTTCATTATGGCTTAATGCTTTAGGGATTTTTAAGTTATCTAAGTAAAATTATTTAAAATAGAAACACTGTTATATTTGTCTTTTTCTTCTTCATACCTGCAGTTTCTAGAGTCTTATTATATTGAGTTTATCTCTAAAGTGAATAATGGTTAGTTTTATGGAAGTAGGAATTTATGTAAGTGAATAGACAGTCAGATAATTCTTTAGATGGTTCAATGATATTATCTTTAGAGTCAATTCACTGCAGTTTGTTATTTATTAAAAATTGTCTATAGTTGGCTGGTACACTAATGGTACCATATCACCAGAGCATTGATGATGATCAGCATTCATCACAATCATTAAATTACCTTTATTATGAGGAATAGATTAGCACTTAGTATGTTCATCCACAATACTCTGTTACATTATGCCTTAAATTTGGCAGTGGCTAGTTAAGTAATCTGTTTTATACAATGAATCCCTTTTAAATCCAATCACAAGGTTGACTGTTGATTTCATGATTACTGATGATTGCTAGTGATTAATGATTTGATACTATTGCTTATGCTGATATTCTTTGCTGAGTCACATGCTCCACATAGTTATCTTTCTATATTTTATCTTTTTGTGTTTGTTCATTATTTGTGAATAAACGGGGATGATGAAATTTTTTATCTCACCATATTTTCTCTGTCTACCATTCCATTACTTTATATATGTTGCTAAAAAAAGGTTGCCTTGACAACAGATTGAAATTGTTGATAGTTATTGATATTGGGATTGTCTATGTGTTGACTGGTCTTTAATGATATATATATATATATATATCAAATAATATAAGTATAATAAAACAATCCACTAGAATAAAACTACAAAAATTTCAAAAAATGCCTATATAAAATTGAAGATTAATATCTTTTGCTATATCCAGCTTTGGCATATTCCGCCATATTAAATAGCAATACATTAATATTTAAATATTATTAAACTCTCACACCAGTAACGCTCCCACATGAATTACCTAGTTTCCATAAATTGTGAATATTAACAGAATTACACTGATTATTCAATACATTATCTATATTATTTATAAAATAGGACACTAATTTTTCCTTTCTTCAAATCATTTTCCATATGCAAAATAAAAACTCTATCAAAGCAGAAATCGTCATTACAAATCACTGAATGTTCTGCAAAAACAGATTTATACCTTTCTGCAGAATAACACAACTTATTATGTAATAATTCATGCTCCTTAATCCTCTTTTTCAATGCACATTTAGTCTCCCCAATATAACTATATCCACAATGACATACCACTTTATATATAATATTGCATTTGTTGCTTTTCTCAATAGAATCTTTGCCATTAATAACAAATCTTCCAGTATTTGCACCCACTTTAAATGCAACATTAAAATCAGCAGATACCAATGATGTAATCTTATTACAAACAATATCCTTTACATAAGGCAATGCTATCCACCTTTTCTTTTCCATATCATCTTTTCTCCATCTATTTCTATACCTGTATAGTGCACATAAAATATTTGTCCTACTATATTCCACACCCAATAAACCATTCATATATGTTTCAATATTAATCATTTTATCACTCTGAAATTTACACAAAACATAATTTCTAAAAAGAAATGTTCTAAAACCAGCCAACTTATAGGTAAGTGGAATATTTGAATTTGGAAGAACAACTCCTCTAATTGATAATGGGTTCAACACCATTTTATTATTAATTTTATTACCTTCTCCCCATAAAATCAAATCAAGATATTTTATACTCTTCACACTATCTTCAGAAATAATAGTCCATGTTAACCCAGCAATATCATTTAATTTAATAAACAGTTTTTTGCACTATCATATTTGATCCTACAATAAGCACATCATCCACATACCTAAAATAATGTTTAATACCGACTTTTAAAATGATGTTTTGTGTAAGTTTCAGAGTGATAAAATGATTAATATTGAAATATATATGAATGATTTATTAGGTGTGGGATATAGTAGGAAAAATATTTTGTGTGCACTATATAGGTTTAGAAATAGATGGAGAAGAGATAATATGGAAGAGAAAAAATGGATAGTATTGCCTTATGTAAAGGATATTGTGTGTAATAAGATTACATCATTGGTATCAGCTGATTTTAATGTTACATTTAAAGTGGGTGCAAATACTGGAAGATTGGTTCTTAATGGCAAAGGTTCTATTGATAAAAGCAACAAATGTAATATTATATATAAAGTGGTATGTCATTGTGGATATAGTTACATCAGGGAGACTAAATGTCCATTGAAAAAGAGGATTAGGGAGCATGAATTATTATATAATAAGTTGCGTTGTTCTGCAGATAGGTATAAATCTGTTTTTGAAGAACATGCAGTGATTTGTAATGGAGAATTCTGCTTTGATAGAGTTTTTATTTTGCATAGGGAAAATGATTTGAAGAAGAGAAAAATTAAGGAGTCATATTTTAAAAATAGTACAGATAATGTATTGAATAAACAGTGTAATTGTGTTAATATTCACAATTTATGGAAAGTAGGTAATTCATGTTGGAGCGTTACTGGTGTGAGAGTTTAATAATATTTAAATATTAACGTATTGCTACTTAAGATGGTAGAATACACCGAAGCTATCTATAGCAAAATATATTATTCTTCAATATATATATATATATATATATATATATATATATATATATATATATATAGCAGTAAAATACTCATTATTCTTAATATCTGTAATAATAAATGTAATGTTCAGAGACATTTTAAGCATAATTATATCGAATTAAATCATAAACAGTTGGTAATCTCATATTGTATATTATTTGATAAAACTTGTTGAATACCCTAATGCAGTCTATTTTAATGTAACATATTTTAATTTCAGAATGTAAAAAATATTACTATTTATAGATATAATTTATATCATGTTTAAACAATTATATAATTTCCATAATAATTGCATTATAATCACTATATTTTATTATCCACATCATCATCAACCATTATCAATCCACTGCAGGATGAAGGTTTCTCCAAATTTAATCCATCTTCTCCGATATTTCCACATCACCCCTGCACACTTTCTTATTTCATCCATCCATATCACATGTGGTATCTTTCTGGGTCATTTACAATCTCTTGGAATCCAGTTTAAGATTTCAATTGTCAATCTATTATCATTTCTTCTAGCAATATGTCCAGCCCAACTCCACTTCAATCTTTCAATTTTGTCAATGAGGTCAGTAACACATGTTTGTTCTCTTACCCATACATTGTGTTTTCGGTCTCTTCTTGTTACTCCCACCATGCATCTCTCCATACTTCTTTGAGTCGTCTGGAGTCTCTGTATTGCTCTTCTATTAAGTTTCCAAGTCTCAGATCCATAAGTAAGGACTTATAAAACACATTTGTTAAAAACCTTCCTTTTTAAACACATAGGCATATTTCCTTTTAGTATCAAGTTATTTCTACCAAAAGCACTCCAACCAAGTTTAATTCCATGATTAATTTAATCCATTATGTTTCCATCTGTATTAATAATCTGACCAAGGTATTTGTAACTGTTAACTTCTTCTAATTCATCATAATCAATCTTTATTTTCATATTTTGAGCAAATCGATTAAACACTACTTTAGTCTTTTTAACATTTATCTTTAGTCCTATTTTCCTACTTTCATCTGATAACTCCTGCAACATTTCCTGCAGCTCTGAAGCATTATTTGCAAAAACAACTATATCATCTGCAAAATCTAAATGACTTAAATAATCTCCATTTACTTTCACTCCTTTAGTTTCCCATTGTAATCCACAAAATACTTCTTGCAACACTGCTGTAAAAAGTTTTGGAGATATGGAGTCACCTTGTCTTACACCTTTCTCAATGTTGACTTTCCCAGTACTATTATGTAATCTAATTGTTGCTGTTGCATTTTTATAAAGATTCTTTAAAATATGACAATATCCTGGATCTATACCTTGATGATCCAATGCTTTAATCACTGAAGAAATCTTTATAGAATCAAATGCCTTTTCATAATCTACAAATCCAAAATATAATGGCAACTCATATTCATTTGTCCTTTCATTTGATGATAACTTTTTATTTAGGTACTTACAACTGTAGATCACTTTCAAGTGAAGGAAGATTGCAAGAATTAGAAGAAGAATTGTCTTATATTAAATGAGACATCATTGGACTTTGCGAAGTGGACATGTACTCTATTATAAAGGCACAAGTATTGGACATACAAGTGGAGTAGGATTCATTATAAATAAAAAGTGGAAAAACAACATTGTGGAGATTGATGGTGTATCAGACAGAGTGGCAAGATTAGTTATACAACTTAATAGCAGATACCAAATGCAGATAATTCAGGTTTATGCCCCAACAAGTGCTCATAGTGATGAAGTAATAGAAGATTTTTATATGGATGTACAAAAGGCTTTCGATCAGAGTAAACAACATTTTAAAATTGTTATGCGAGACTTGGTAAACAAATGAAAGATGAAAGTGCTGTAGGTAATTTTGATTATGGTAATAGAAATGAGAGAGGGCATAGACTAGTGGAGTTAGCTGAAAAAGAAAAACTTTATATTATAAATTCTTTTTTTGAGAAAAATGTTAAAAGGAAATGGACATGGAAGCATTGCACTGAAGGTACAGCAGAATTGGATTATATTTTGACTAACAGAAAGAAAAAAAACATATTTCAAGATTGTAATGTTCTTAATAAATTTAACACAGGAAGTGATCATTGTACGATACGTGTTAATGCAAAACTAGAGAGACAAAAATTATTAAGAAAAACAATATTTGCAGTTGATATTCCTAATCTTCAGAAACATTCTAATGAATTTAAATTAGAACTTACAAATAGGTTTCAAGTGTTAGGAGATTTTGAACATGATTCAGATTTGAATGAAATTAATATGAAAATAACTGATACACTTTTAAAAACTGCAACAAAGATAGCTGGTAGAAAAAAGCAGCAATTGACCAATAAAATTTCTACTGAGACTAGAGAATTTATGAAGAAAAGAAGGAATATGAAGATATACAAATATGATGCATTAATAAGGATTGAATATCTCGAATTTTCTAAAATGGTACGGAAAAGAGTTGAAAATGATATAAGAAAGTATAACTGTGAACTACTAGCAAGGAAAGTTGTAGAAGAAAATAAAAGTCTCAAGAATGTAAAGCAACAATTTTGTATTGGTAGGAAATTTATATCTGCAATAAGAAAAAAAGATGAAATTATTACTAAAAAGAGAGATGACATTATGAAATGGGTAGAAGACTTTTATCAAGAATTATATAGTAATAAAGAACATGCACCTCCTATTTCTATTACATCTTCTGAATTGCCCAGAATTTTAAATGAAGAAGTGAAACATGCAATTAAATGTATGAAGAAAGGAAAGTATCCAGGTAATGATGGAATTATTATTGATATATTAAAAGAAGCAGGTGAAGAAATATATTTTTTTTAGCAAAGTTATATACCAAATGTCTAAATGATAAAGATCTACCAGATGATTGTAAGAATGCAGTGATAATATTAATATTTAAAAAAGGTGATAAAGAAGATATTAGAAATTACAGACCTATCAGCCTTTTATCAGTTTTATACAATTTTTTTACCAAGATAATTACAACTCGTCTACAAAGAACATTGGATTTCCACCAACCAAGGGAACAAGCTGGATTTAAAAGTGGTTTTATTACAGTATATCATATCCAGGTATTGAGAGAAGTTATATTTTATTATAAATGCTAATATATGTACAAGTTTTACAAACATTCTCATTTTAAATGTAAGTCATTCGTAGGAAGCCTATGTATAGCTGTCTTTAATTATAAAAATATAAGATCAATAAATTTGAATAATATTACAGCATAAAATAAACAATGAAGCTCTAATAATTTTATTTTGATGAGAGAATTTTTAAATAATGAGAGTGTGAATTATATTCTATGTACAGAGAATACAATTATCTATAAACATTAGATGTCTATAATTAAAATGAAATGTTATAATTTTATTAATAATAAAAATGGTTGCAGAACCTGATTTTATTAATAAAATTTTGCCTCATGCTATAAAAATGATATAAAATATGGACATATTCTTTTATTTAAGGTAATAGATACACTTTTTAAAATAATCATGTAAAGCAATATATCAATGTTATCATTATATAAGCAAATAAAAGTAAATATTGATGAGTGCTGATTCAGCACGAAATGCATCTTGGAAGTTATTTGTCATTTATTGTATCTTTATTTATATGAAATTATTTATGAAATAAAAAAGAATGAGAAATATGGAAGTTGTTTATCTATAAAAAAATATATTATGCATGGGAGAAAGAGAAACGTAAATAGCCATGTGTGTGTGCTGAAAATCAGATATAGTAATCTTTAACTTGGATTAAAGTTTATATCTGTGCCAGCGAAAATCTCTAGTTTAATAAATGATTAGTAATAATCATTACGTGTTAATCAAAAAGTTGATAACGCAAAAGTTGGAAGAGGAGTAAATTGACGTTTGAAAATAAAAATGAGACAATTTGCTCTGCATAAATGATCTTCATGTACTAAAGATGTATGTGAGAGATGATGACCTGGCCCAACTGATGAGTGCTGGTTCAGCACGAAATGCATCTTGGGGGTTATTTGTTATTTATTGTATCTTTATTTATATGAAATTATTTATGTAATAAAAAAGAATGGAGAAATATGGAAGTTGTCCATAAAAAAGTAAATATTATTGTTTATTTGTTTATTTTATTTTTTAATATATATATATGAAAACAACTTTATTAAAAAATAGTTAACAATTTTGATATCACTATCAGGTTTAGCCAAGATTAATTTAAAGTAGTACGAAGGTCTATCCATATTTAATCCAGTTTCTATAATTAATAACATTCCTATTCCATGCTAATTCAATAATACTTTCTTATTTATCTACATCATAAAGAGAAAGTACCTTAAATTATCTGATAAAATTCATCCAATCTGTTAACTATCATTGAGAAATATCTCATATATTGTAATATTTTTTATTTTATAAATTATAAATAATTTATCACTGCTTTTTTATTTTAGAAAAATTCAAAAAACTGCCTATACATAATATATTAATTTAAATTAGTATAGTTTCACGTGTTTAGGTAAATTTAAAAGTTTTTAACAATTTTTTTTTCAACTAAAACATCCCCATTCTTTTAAACATATTGTGATGTACTGGTAACACATTCATTTATAAAATGTTTGTCATTTCTTAGTCTGTGATATGAATATAGTTTGGGTAATTTTTGAAGTGGGATTAGACCATAAAAGTGCTTATAAGTATTTCTAGACAGCATGCTCATTTACAATCAATGTAACCATATTGTATTGATTCACACAATGAAATATCTGTATTTAAGCCTATTAAGTATTTATTATTTTAATTACAAAAAATATCAATATGGTTGATAAGAAATTATGAATTTCCTATTTGTAATATTAACTAAAAAGTAAAAATAATCACAAATTTATTGTTGGGAGTTCATAAAAATTGGAAGAATGGAATTGATAGGGCTGTGTATGATCCAGAAAACTTTAACTTTAGAGTTTTCCATTGTAGGTATGCACCAACCTACTCAGGGTATTATAAACTTAATGCATTGTCATAATTTGCTCATTTTTACCTTCTGTATCTTTTAGATGGTGGCTTTTAATGTAAGTTGACTCCATGTGTAGTGGATTATTAAGTCATGACAAGAGTCAAATTAAGTGGTAAGTGGACTAAGCAGCTGCATAGGGCCCCAAAAAACTAAGGGGCCCCAATGTTTTAAAATGTCTTTCCATTAGAATTCAAGGAAAATTATTTTTTGTATGCAATGAACACTCTTATAAAGGTTATTATTTAAGGTTTGGAAGGAAATTTATTTCAGTTTTGGTGAGATTCTAACTTTTAACTGGACATCAGGGGGTTAAACTAGTATAGCATAAATAGGCCCAAATTAAGTATATGTATATTTAATTACACAAAAAATTCGACCCCTCCCAAAATAATAATTTGATTTACATTTAAATACTCTGCTTTTGAATAAATTATCATAAATGAATTTTGATGTTTTCCTGAAGCTGATTTATCTCCAGCGGGTTTTTTTCTAAATTATATTTTGGTTGGAGACAAATAAAAATGAATTTTCTTTGTTAATATCTCAACAACATTATCATAAAAAAGTATTTTTAGTAGGCATTGCTTGTGGGGCTAAAAGTTTTTAAACTATTTTACAAAAGAAAGTCAGGCATCAATTTACAATAAGACAAAAATTCCATAGTCAATTCATTTTATGTCATATGTAATAGGACTAAGGCAGAACTATATCGATGAACTCAGATGTATGACGTTGTTGTAGAGCCTTTTTGAATATTTTTGGATTGGGATTTGTCAACAGAAAAAAAAAAAAGAATGAGATATTAAAGTTTAAGGATATTTACAAAAATAACATTAATCTTGTAAGTTATGAGGATTGCCAATTCCTCAACAAGCTTTGTGATAAATGTTTAGTTAGAGAAAACATTTAAAATATCTCTGTCAGGACCCCCCCCCCCAACTTCTGACCATGGTTTCATGTTCTGGCACTCCTCAGAGAAGTGCTAGGATAGGTTCAGACATTAATGTTTGTAATTTTGAAGTTCAATTTTTTTAATATTTCTAAAAGAAATGAGATCACCATAAAAACTATACCAGACATCTATCCAGCTGCCAAAGAAATAAATATCTTGCACATTTCTGAATGTTGAAATATTAAAAATTATTTTTAACAATTCCCTTATCTAATGCATCAGGAGAAGGACCGTTTTCTGTTTTATAGCGTGCTAAGGAGAACTATGGGAGAAGAAAGATTAAATAATATGGCTATTCTGTTTATAGAGCAGGAAATTTTAAGCTGAATTGACACTACAAAAATAATTGATTAATATACAAAAAATAAAGCAAGATGGAAATTCATGTAAAAAATGTTTAATAAATTCATTCCATGTGTTATGCTATGAGATTTTTGATTACTTTTTTTTTTTGTTAATAACTTAATGAGAGTTTCTTGAATTTTTTTTTCTAACTTGGGTTTAAGGGTCCCGAAATTTTTACCGCTTGGGACCTCCACTTGGCTTGATCTGCCTCTGGTCATGGCAAACAGATACAGACCTCCATAAAAAACACAAACATTAAAAAAAAATCTTATTGATTTTTTTTAATTTTTAACAACTTTTAGATATGCGCATATTTATAAAATTCTACATTAAATGTTTTGAATATTTATTTAAATTAACTGAATCAATGTTTGATTTTAATGGAGTGATAAAAAGTAGTTGATATTAATAAAGAAAACCCCCTTAAGACATTTTAATATTTAAAATAGTTTCTAAAAAATTTGCATTTTATTTTATATTAAAGTGTACAAAGTTTGAAAGTTATTTAATTACCTAAATTATGCTCACTCATTTATTTATCTTAATGATAATAATAAAAAACAAAAACAGAATAGTCTAAATATAATATAAATAATTATAATTATGGTGTGGGTGTTTTACTAAATATGTACAACTAGAAAAAAATAATTATACATTCACTTCCATTTACGTATGGATATATATAATCCGGTGTATAACCCTAAATTGAAATAAATATCCAAGTAATAGATTATTGTACATGCGACGCGATGTGCTATGGCTTTTCCTTTATCACAGGAATTTCTCAGCCACTATTTACAGAGAAATCTGTTAGACATTTTCCCTTTCCTTTCCATTCCCCAGTCTAAGTTTTTTCTATATTCGTCTCTGTCCTGCTCCATCCCATTTCCATAACATCATCTTTGTCCACTCCGTGGTCTTTCTATCTAGATCTCCCTTATCTTTTTCCAAACCCAGCATAAAACACCCAAAACCTATTTTCTGTACAATCATTTTAAAATGAAAAATAATAATAATAATAATAATTTCAAACGAATGAGCGACAGCAATATTAATTAATATTCAGTTTAATAATCCTAATCATAGTGAAGAATGATATGCAAAAAATACAGAATGACATCTAACTTTATGTAGTCCATAATTTTATACAAAAAAAAAAAAAAACAACAACATAATACTGATAATTATTTTTTCCCCAATGTTACGAAAAAATATATATTTTTTTAAAAGTATTATGTCAATGAAGCCTTTTAAGTGAAAAAAAAAGCCAAATAGAATAGTATAGATGGAAAATTTTAACTGGCATAATTATGCTATTTTTGAGCGATGTTTAGGAAGAATAATTTAATATAGTCAGAATTAAGCAAAACACATTTGCAATATATAAATATATGAAATACAGACATTCTTCATATACCTGGAGCTTAATTGTAAATATAGGAGATTTGAACTCAGACTTTCAAGTACCCATCAACTATCCACACTATCTCATACCACTGATACACATGACTATACAGATGTAGAAAAGATAAATAATCACCAATATTGGTATTGTATGCTGAATCAGCAGTCGTCAGTTGGTCCAGATTATCATCTTTCACACACATATATAATCACTGCTCAGTTTATATTAAGATAGCAAATCTTCATATTTTAATGGATAGGCTTCAATCTACTCCAACCTCCAACTTTTCAGCCATTCATACCATTGAAAATCTTCATTAGAGTATGAAAATTTGTTATCTTAATATAAACTGAGCACTGATTATAATATGTGTGGGAGATGATAATCTGGACTAACTGATAAGTGCTGGTTCAGCACGAAATACGATATTGGTGATTACTTATATTTCTACATATGTGTGATCATGCGTATCAGTGATATGAGATAGTGTTGATAGTTGACAGGTGCTTGAATGTCCGAGTTCATATTCTCTGTATTTTTAATATATATACAATGATTTTAAAATCTTGTACAGTTTAATGATAATATGGAAGATTCCAGAACTAAAGTTCCCTGAACTGAAGCTCAATTATTTTTCCCATGGGTGGGTGAACGTTACATGACCAACAATTTTAAGCCCTGAGTGATTTAACGTATCGGTATATAATAACGTATTCAATGTTAAAGATGTCTGAATCAAAACTTTTGTTGTTGCTTTCGTTGCACGAGCATTACAACCTGACTCCACCATTTCTCAATGAATAAACAAACAGTTTAATATTATTACAGTAAATTTGCGCCATTATTTTATTTTTATTTGTTATATACATTTAATGGCATAATTGCTGATGACGTTGTAATATAATAAAATAACGCGAGGAAGTTAAAGGCCTTGTCAGATGTTTATTTACTTATTCGTTTTAATTGTTATTTACTAAAAAGAGTTTTAACTATGGCTGTTGTATTTGACAATCAATAAAAAAACTATTACTTAGTTATTTTGATTTTTCTTTTGACAGTTTTTATTTATTTTTAACAGTGATGAATTGAATATAATTAGCAGTGCTATTTTGAACGGCGTAATTATTTCTTTCACCATTGTGTCAAAATAAGCAGTAAATTACGAATAATTGATTTTTCTTTTCCTTGTATTGAACAAATAAGATTTATCAAAAAGAGAAAACGGTTAGTTGTTAAAAAAAAACAAGTTTGTAGTTTTCTACATTAACAGGATTAACAAAAGCTGATGATGTCCACATTTTATATACAATGTACGTTTATTCCCGTGATTTCTTATTATCAAGAAAAAAAAACATTAAATGCAAAAAGACCTAAAGTGTTGAAACTAAGTTAATCTGCTTAACTGATGGGGGGGGGGGTTAACATTAGGGAAAAAAAACGTTATTAAATAATATGAAGACTGATCTTGTGCCAATGTATAATAATTACATAAATGGTTTGGCTTGGATTCAAAACTTAGTTCTTTAGAATTTGAGACTTGATAGTAAGCAAAAAGATAATCCAAGCACTATAAATGAGTGCTTTCAGCAATGTTATCAGTTAACTACCTCAAAGTATTATTTTTTTAAACGCTGCACTGCTTTTATTTGACATTCAATTTTTGACTAAAAACAAATTAATACATATCATTTACTAATAAAGCTAATATAAAGTTAGTTATACAATATGAACACTTTGGTAGAGTATTTGTGGATGCACACTCATTTTATTATTATTGATTCTTTGTTGGAGTATTTCTATCATCTAATATTAAGAACTGAATGTCTTTAGACAAAAAAAAAAAAAAAACTTCTAAGTAATATTTACTAAGGCTGTAACCTCAAGAATATGCGTGTAAAAATGCGATATTAGGGACATCTACAGATCTTAAACAACAAGCTTACGCTTTGGAAGAAAAGAGGGAAACCCTTCTTTACTTCAACTTATTTTCTTTTTAAGTAGATGAAGCTGAAGCGGTTAGATCTGAGAGTATGAAGCTATTCATTACTTCACTGATTAACTCCACATTTCTTATTACACATTAATTAATATTCGCGAAATCTTTTGATTTACAACGAGTCAATGGAAAGATTTTATAGTTAGAAATCTATTACGATAATTTAAAGTTGTAATGTAATCAATGTGTGTTTAAATACATTTATAATTAAACTTTCTAAATATATTCAACAATTAATAATAGCACACACATATGTAGTGTCAAGCTTCCTGCATTCTCATCGTTTATACCATTCACTTTTAATAAATATATTAATGATGATTATTAATCATTTATTAGACTAGATATTATATTAGCTCATTTCTACTTTGGCATGAACTTTATTTGGAGACGGTACTATTTGATGATTGGTTATATGTAATGATGATATTTTGGTAAGATTTTTTAAAAAAAACAACAACAGCAAAATGACATATGCATGGTACTCCCTACTTATTTATTTAAAAAAATATATATGAAGAGGCTAATATTTTCCAAGTTTCAAAGTCGAAGTAATTTTTCAGCATCTATATGTTTGATGAGTTTAGACATTTATTCTCTGGAAACAAGGTCATTTGTAAGATATCTTCAATAATATTTATGGAATAGTGAAAAGATTAAGTTTTTGCATAGCTTTTTAATAAATTCATAATTGTTTTAAAATAAGAATTGTTTAACAAGTATTAAATCTTTCCTAAAGTGATATAAAGAACTTCAGTCAAATAAATTGCTGTAGTCATCTCCTTTAAATCAAGTTCCCAGACGTTTTTTCGGCCGCATATCCCTGCACCAAAAGCTTTTTAAAACGTCGACCCCCTAGTCATTTACTTTACTTACTCAAATTAATAAATTTGTACATTACTCAATATTAAATGTTTTACTAGATATCAAACTTTTCATTTTAATCACTTGTAATTAATGATTGAAAAAGATAAAAGAACTACAGAATATGGCATTATCTTGTGCAACATTTAATATGGAAACCTGTATTAATAAAAATTAAAGCAAAAAAAAAAATTAGATCTTTGTTTAATTTTTTGACATTTATGAAATGAATATGTAAATTCAAAATAAGTACAAATATTGAAATTACTTTATTAAACATAGAAATGAAGTAAAATATTATCATATTCAGACAGAATTAAACGTCAACAATGGATGATTTTAATCTGAATTATAAAAATAAGAATAATTCTTGGAAAACTGAATATAATGCGATAGGTGGACCTAATCTGCCAACAATTTATTTATGTCCGTTTTTAAATCAGTGAGTTGCATTCTCAAATCTCCATATTCTGTGATATGTAATCGATGTCTGCTCTGAAGCAGGTTTAAATGTCTAAGCTGTACTGTCTGCACTTTTTTTTTGGTTCCATCATGTAAGAAATACCATTTATTGATATACAATTTCGAAGACCCCTGAGATTCAAACAAACAATAAAGTATGTACTTACTTGAAACAGAAGATTTTTGTTCAAACACAAATAAGTAAACTGCATCCTCTGATTTCCTTTTTGTAGTATGGCTTCTCAATAAATAATTATATTCAAAGTTCAAATCACAAAAAATAAGTCATATCAAAAGAATCAATTTATAGAGTTTTATAAAAGCATGACCATACAAGACTAATAGATTCTGTTAATATCAAATAGTATTGTCCTACCGTGAGCAAGTCCAGACATGAAACGGTTTTTCATGACCGCACTTGTTTTGATACGTTCGATATAACAATCCACAGACATGTTTGTGATACGTGTATTGCCACGCATTCTTACATGTGATTCTTTTAATGACACATTTTACCTTTTTGTTCACAAGATTGGTACGTAGTGTGGTTTAATCAAAAAAGTGTGTTTTTTTAATTATTTTACTTCTAAATTACGTACCTATTGGTAATCATAGATAGTTTCTAGAAACAAACAAATAGCAATAGTAAGGGGGGCAATTTTTGCTATCATAGACTCCCAATTTTTTTTATTGAAATTATCAGCCTCTAGAAAATTCAAATCAATCCGAGGTGGGCGATATCAACAAATTTGGGAACTCTTGCATTAAATCATGTTTGTGCAGCCATCAATTGAGATATTTTACTTTTTAAAAAAAAAAAGCAAAACAGTAAAATCATATACTTTTGAATATTGTTTTTTTAAATAAAAAAGCTATCAATGTCAGTACAATCAAATAGACAATAATATCAAAGAATTTTACTCCTACCTTGTATGTTTGATGGATTTGTTTTTTGTAATTTTTTACAAGATCATGTGTGAGATTACATAGAGAAAGTTTTCAGAATTAAAAACCTGATTGGGGGGGGGGGGTATTCAGATTCATAATTTTTTTATCCAATAATTGCATAATAAATTATCTAAAAATATATACGATTACTCTTTTATTTTATATGTAAATGTTTGATTTTTATAAAGCAGACATTAATAAATTGTAGTGTAATGAAACAAAAAAATATTCGGCCTTGCAATCAATCACTGTGCTTTGTGAAATGGTTTGCTAAATATCGTTAGTGACACCATCTTAGGATTTTATGAGATATTCAAAAAATTATAAAGCAATTTTAATATTGTAAAGCAGAAGTTGATAGATTTATCAGAGATCAACCTCTAATTCATTCACAATTTAAAAATAAATTCCAATTAAAAATAATTTTGTTCAGAAGTCACTTTTTCTGCTGATCATTCGATGATGAAAATGTCATTTGTCTTTATATCAAATTCATTTTGATCAATACAAGCAAAAGTAAAATATGATGTTTTAGAATTTTTATTTTATTTGTAAACTTATATTTCTAACTTATCAATTACAATTTCTATCATTGTAATATAGAGTAATGATTTATTATTAAAATGAAGGAGTGTCAAGCGTTGTTAGCCGAAAGGTCATTGCAGCTACCTTGCAATCAAGTAGTTGGTTGCAGACGGTTGTGGGTTCACCTCCCGGCGGTTGCTATGACATATGAAAAAATAAATAAATGAAGGAGTGATTACAAAAGTTGTCACGGGAGCCAACAATGGATCTGTCATTTTGTAATAGGATTAATATTATTGCCAAATTATAAATTTTAAATGCAGTTTTGGATTAATATGTTTACTGTTTTTATTAAACATAATATTAAAAATGGAAAAAGTTTAATGCATTAATCTGTTTTTACTGTATACTTAAATAAATCATATAACATAATATAAAAAATAACTTCTTGTAATAATAATAATAATAATAATAATAATAATAATAATAATAATAATAATAATAATAATAATAATAATAATAATAATAATAATAATAATAATAATAATAATAATAATAATAATAATAATATGCATGTCAAATTAGCAACAAGGACGATTTAGCAACAATTTTTTCCTTTCTATTATAAGTAATTGATTTGCTAATGGTGTTCAAATGATAATGGACAATCCAGGATATTATATGTAGACAAACTATGTAAATGCAAAATTTGTATTTCTTTTGAGACAATAAAGGCCTTTTGAAACATAATAATAATAATAATAATAATAATAATAATAATAATAATAATAATAATAATAATAATAATAATAATAATAATAATAATAATAATAATAATAATAATAATAATAATAATAATAATAATAATAATAATAATAATAATAATGCAATTCAATTCTTATTTATTACGTGCATTTCAACACTTTAGCTTTAAAAGAAATACACAAGATTACAAATAAATATACAAAACAAACAAAACATTATTCAATATATTAACATTAATAAAAATATACAATAAGGAAAATTACAATTCATAATTAAAATATATATAAACACGTTATCTACAATAGATTCAATTTCTTTTTAACATTATTTTTAAAATAATCACAAAAAACATCAATGTCATTAAATTTTTGATTATATAACTTTTGTAATCTGTTAATGACAGATTTATTTATAAAAGAGTTTTTAGTTTTATTAATATTAAAAGTGTACACTTCCCTTAGTGAATGAGAAGGAACTCTTAATTCAATTTTGGATATACAATCGTTTACATCAATTTTTCCATCAATCAACTTTTTAAAAAATACCATATCTTTAGTTAGTCTTCTTTCAGTTAATATTGTTTTAAGATTTAAATTTTCCCCCCTTTATTAGTTTAATAAATCTTTTCTCTACATTAGAAATTTTAGACTCAATGTAAGCCAAATCCAAATTCCATGTAGAAGATCCATACTCCAATAAAGGTACAACAAGAGAACAGAATAACATGTACTTTATACAAGGAGATAAGTCTCTGCCAAATCTCAAAATACATCCCATCCGTCTATATGCTTTACTTATAATATATTTTACATGCTCATTAAAATTAAAATTCTTACAAAATATAAGTCCAAGATCAGAAACAACTTCTTTGTATATAATAACATCTTCATCAAACATGTAATGATAAACAGATCTATCTATTTTATTGGTATAAGAGACAATACATGTTTTACTTATGTTTATTTTTATATTATTAAATTTACACCATTCTTTAAAATAAATAATATCTTTTTGAAGATCAATATGATCATCATATGTACTAATTCTTTTAAATAATTTACAATCATCTGCATAGGTAAGTATTATACTTTTTTTAATATTTTGATCAAGATCAAACATAAAAACATTAAAAAGTAAAGGTGCTAATATTCCACCCTGAGGCACCCCAATTTTATTTTTGAATAATTTAGAGTTAACTTTATTCATATAAATGTAGGAGAATCTATTTTCCAAATAATTAATAAACCATGCAATCAAATGAGAACTAATTCCCATTAATTTAAGTTTATATATTAGATGATTATGTGCCACATTATCAAATGTTTGTGACATATCAAAATAAATAACATCAAGTTGCTTCTGTTCAGAAAGAGAATGAGCAATATGATCTGATATTACCATTAAATTCGTATCAACAGACCTTCCAGGTACAAAACCATGTTGATAATTAGGCAAGACCTTAATCATATCTGTAATGATATTATTGTAAATACATCATTCATAAATCCTAGCAAATGAAGACAGTACCGAAATAGGTCTATAATTACATGGATCAGTTCTATTTCCCTTTTTATAAATAGGCACAATCTTAGAGATTTTAAATATATCAGGAACAATGCATCTTTCAATAGACAAATCAATTATATAATGCAATGGAATTACCAAACAGTCTGCACAACCCTTAATAATAAAATTAGGAATATTATCATATCCCATAGATGATTTAGATTTAAGTTTGTTTATGACATTAAGCACATCAGTAATATTAATTTTATCTACATCAATATTCCAACTTCTTTTATTATCAGACTCAATATTAATCACATCACTTTCAGTAACATTTGAGTACATCACCCTCATAATAATAATAATAATAATAATAATAATAATAATAATAATAATAATAATAATAATAATAATAATAATAATAATAGTAATAATAATAATAATAATAATAATAATAATAATAATAATAATAATAATAATAATAATAATAATAATAATAATAATAATAATAATAATAATAATAATAATAATAATAATAATAATAATAATAATAATAATAATAATAATAATAATAATAATTCAATTCAATTCAATTCAATATCCATTTATTATGTGCATTTCAACATTTACACTTTAACAGAAATACACAATAAAAAAAAATAATAATAATAATAACAATGATAATAATTAAAATTTAAAAAAAAACACAAAAAAAACAAAACAATAATAATCAAATACAAGCTAAATACATAAAATTATATATACATATATGTTCATAATTATACATTTAGTTGTTTTTTAACATTCATCACAAATTGATCACAAAAAATATCAATATTATTAAAAGTTAGATTATATACCATTTGCAATCTATTAATAACTGATTTACCAAAGAAAGTATTTTTACATATACTAATCTTGAAAGTTTGCATTTCTCTTAATAAATGACAAGGTACTTTCAATTCTATTTTTGATATACAGTTACTGACATCAATTTTCCCATCAATCAACTTTTTCAGTAATATCATATCCTTCAACATTCTCCTTTCTTTCAATACTGTTTTGACAGTTTGACATTCACCCATTATTAATTTATTAAATCTTTTTTCAATATTATATATTTTAGACTGAATATTAATCAGATTGAAGTTCCATATACAAGAATTATATTCTAAAACTGTAACAACAAGGGAAAAAAATAACCTATATTTTATGGAAATAGATAAATCTCTCCCATATCTCAAAATACAGCCCATCTTTCTGTATGCTTTATTAATAATACATTTAATATGCGCATTAAAAGTAAAATTGCTACAAAATATAATTCCTAAATCAGATATAGTCTCTTTATATTTAATAACACCATTCTCAATTTTATATTGATAAACAGATTTTTCAGTTTTATTAGTATAGGAAACAATGCATGTTTTATTAATGTTAATCTCCATGTTGTTATACCTGCACCATATAATAAAACTATCTATATCCTTTTGAACCTCAATATGATCACTATAAGTAATAATTCTTTTAAATAACTTACAATCATCAGCATAAGTAAGTATCATACTATTTTTTATGCTATGATCAAGATCACACATATAAACATTAAAAAGCAATGGTGCTAATATTCCACCCTGAGGAACACCTATCATATTATTAAAAAAAAGAGAATTAGTTTTATCCATATGTACATAAGATTTACAATCCCTCAAATAATTGGAAAACCACTCAACTAAATGAGGACTAACACCCAACATTTTAAGTTTATACAAGAGTCTAATATATGAAACTTTGTCAAATGCCTGAGTCATATCAAAATATACAACATCTAATTGCTTCTGATCAGATAGGGCATGAGCAATATGATCACATATCACCATTAAATTAGTTTCAGCAGATCTACCAGGTAAAAAAACATGCTGATAACTAGGTAATACCTTAATCATATCTACAATAATATTACTATAAATACACCTTTCATAAATTCTAGCAAAAGGTGACAGAATTGAAATAGGTCTATAATTACCAGAATCAGATCTATCCCCTTTTTTAAAAATTGGTATAATCTTAGCTATCTTAAATATATCAGGAATAATAGTTTTCTCAATTGATAAATTAATGATATAATGCAATGGTGCTACCAAACATTCAGCACAACCCTTGATAATAAAATTAGGAATATTATCATATCCCATAGAAGATTTTGATTTAAGTTTAGAAATTGCAGTAAACACTTCAGGAATTGCAATTTTATTAACATCTATATTCCAAAAACTCTTTATTAAATTTAATATCAACCATATTATCATTACTTGAAGTATCTAAATACATATTAGTAAAATGATTGACTAGATCATCCATAGAAGCCCTAATTACATTATATCTACAACTTTTACTTCCAACAATATTAAGATCTTTTATATAATTCCAAAACATTTGTGGATTATTCCTAAAATTTTCTTCAACTCTATTTAAATTATTATTATAATCTCTTTTCATAAGAGTTTTAGTATAAGCACGCAAACCACTAAATTTCTTATACAATTCTTTATCATTAGTTAGTTTATATAACCTATGATATTTGTGCTTTCTATTTAAGCCCTTACACAATTCCCTAGAAAACCATTTAGGATATTTGTTATTAGTATTTAAATAATGCCTAACAGGAATATATTGATCTAGACAATTTTGAACTATACCAACAAAATTATTTGCCGCTATATTTGGATCATTTTCCATCAAAATTACATTCCAATCAATGTCCTCAAAAGCTTTATAAAGGCCATAATAGTCACCATGTTTGTAATCTCTCTTACTATTTACCATAGGCTTTATATGTTCATGAGAACCATCTATTACAAATTCCAAAGGTGGATGATAAGGATCAGGGGGCAAAATAGCTTGATCAGCCTCTTTGCACTTCAAATCATTCTTAGTGCTAAACAATAAATCCAACATACCACCCCTAAAATTAATAATACTATTAAGTTGAATTAAACTAACCAACTCAACAAAAATTTTTAATCTATAAAGTTTACTATTATCAACATTCTTATTACTATGTCTTGAGTAATCAGCTTCATTAAAATCCCCAACTATAATAATATCATATTTATATTTCACCAATATATCCTCAACCTTAACTAAATATGCATCTAAATCATTCATTGACAAAGTAGGTCGAAGATATATAGTACCTAACAATATTTTATTTTTATTTTTTAAACTAACTTCAATCCAACAAGATTCAATATTATTATCATTAATAATTATCTGTTTATGCTTTATGTCTTTTTTAATAGAAATCAAAGTACCACCTCCTCTTGTTTCATAATTATAATTTCTATCACATCTATACACACAATACCTATCGTCAAATATACTAATAATAATAATAATAATAATAATAATAATAATAATAATAATAATAATAATAATAATAATAATAATAATAATAATAATAATAATAATAATAATAATAATAAAATAATGAATGCGCATGCGCATATATGCCTAAGTCATCAAGAACGAAGGTCTTATTAATAATCTTTTTTTCCCCATATTCTAATCGTTTTCACACTTAAAAACTGTGATATATATCTGTGATAGATAAAGACAGCGATGGCTAATTACTGAACAGTTGTTTTTCTAGCAAAAAGTAAGTAAAACGGTCGTTCATAACAAAAAATAAATTCTAACGTCATAAACAAGCATGGCGTCGCATCAAGAAGCAAATGACATAAATTGCGCTCAAACAAACGGCAATAAAATGAAAACTGCCAATATCGCAAAAACATACGCAAACGTAACAAAAATAAACCAGCAGCTTCACAGCATCGAAAAAAGTCCAGCATTAACACAGACAGCAAGATTTAGGAAGGTAAATCAAGCCGACCTAAATAATTTAAACCTCATGGAAAACAATAATGAAGAGCCCTCCCCAACGATATGGAATCAAGATGAACTGCAAGAAATAAACGTTAATTTCAACAGCACCATCCCAAAAAAATTATTCGCAACTTTCCAAAAATTTTTTCCACCGAGATCATTAGTGTTAGCTGTCACTGATAGAAATTTAACACTCTATAAATTCCCCAGAGAGCTTCTTTACGAGGAGGTGACAGCAACAGCATTGTGGGATACAGTCTCTAGTATTGGAGAACATCCAAACTCGTGATACGTTGCAATTCAGTTTTTCGATGAACATCAGCGTGCAAGATTTCAAACTAAAGTAAAAACTTTGGGAAGCTACGCGCTAATAATAGTCGATCAAAGCTTGCAAAACTATTGTAACGGAATAATTAAAAACACTTACTTCGGATATACTATTCAGGATTTTCAAAAATTAATACAGTCATTTGGCAAAGCTATTTATATAAAACAAATCTACTTATCCGACACCCCCATACTGGTTTTCAGCAACAACTTTCATTTCAAAATAAAGCTGAATGACAATGTAAACCTGGAGGATATTCCAACACAAATAATTGACCAGAATGCAATACTGACTATTCACATAAAAGGATTAAGGCCAAGATGTTTTGCATGCGGTGAAACCGGACACTTAGCAATCGATTGCAACACCAAAATCAACCAAAAAAACCAACCGAGCTCTGAAGATCAACCAACAGAAGCTCACCAACCGGAATCAAACAGTACAAAACAGATAACGAAAACAACTAATAAACAAGAAAAAATTAATAAAAAAACCACAGATCAACAGCAATTGAATAATAAAAAAACTGCACACACGTTGCCAGCACCTGAAATTCTGGATTTATCAACAAAATCAACCAATAGAATTCAAACCCCCACTGATAAAAAAACAGAAAGTCGACAACCTCAAGAGGCTCCAATGGAAAAAATAGCACACAATCTAAGTCAGCCTACCAAAAATGCCAATGAAAAAGAGATAATAAAAGAACAAATAAACTCACACAGTAATAGTGATCAAGTAAAAATATATATAACACACCAAACACCCAATATTAAAAATAATACAACAATGGAAATTATGAAAGCTATCACTCCAAATATGCCTCAAATCACCAAAGCTGACACAGAACAAAGAAGAAGACCAGGCCGCCCACCAAAGAAAAATAGAGGGCCCAAAAAAATCAAAACAGAAGCCAACCTTAGCCTTTCTGATCACAACAATACAACTACAGTGGAAACAGATGAAGATCTGGAAATGGAATATGAGAATGAATGGGAAGAAACACCAGATCAACCCTAATATTTAAATCTCAATCAAAAAACATATAATGAAAATAAAAATTGCGGCAATCAATGTCAGGGGTTTGAACTCAACCTCAAAAATTAATAAGTTAAAACATTGGATCAAGGATATACAACCACACTTGCTTGGTATACTTGAGACAAAAATTTATGCTGGATCACAAACTGACCCAGCCAAACATTTAAATATGGAAGGTTTCTGTGCATGCTCCAGAGACTCTTCCTCTCCCTCAGCTGGAACTGGACTCATAATTGCTAGAAATTGCCCATTCACAACATTCAAAATAATTCACATTGACATGAACTTATTAATTGCAACCTTCAACCAAAAAAGCATAACAATAAATCTGGTTTTTGTATATATGCCTTTACAGGATAAAAAAATAGATACCATAATTGCAAACATTAATTCAAGGTTAGCTACAACTTCAAACCCAACCATCTTAATTGGAGATTTTAATTTAAAATATCAGGAATTTACCCAACATTGGCTTCACAGAATAAACATACCACTAATGAGTGGCCAAGGTTTTTTGCCAGATGATGCCATCTCTTTCCACAATAATCACTTCTCTTCACTTATTGATCTGTGCTTTTATTCTCCAATGCTTCACCACCTTATTGAAATAAAACTAACTCCCTCAACTTTTTCCGACCACTCAGCTCAAATAGTCACAATTGACTGTGACCAAATTCAAATAGCACCCTTTCCACTTACAAGAACAATAAGAGTTTTACTCCCAGAAACAACCCCTGAATTTCTGTTCTCTGAGACCTACATAATGCTAAACAAAATCAAAGATATGACTTTGAACCCGGTCCAGAAATATCTAGCATTTATGGGAATGTTGTCCTTTAACATCAACCATATAACAAAAAAACAACCTCCACCATCAAGACTTTTGTCTCTGGCAGATCAGTTACATCAGAGAATAATCATGATTAACCCATCACACTGCACCCAGGAGTATATATTCAACCTTACACATGCATACAATAAAGCATGTGAAGAACTCAAAAGCTATCTGAAGATAAAGAAAAGCAAGGTATGCCTAACCAGGCCACACACTTGGACAAGAGATTATATAAGATGGGCGCTGGGGAACCAACCAGATGTAAAAGTGCCAATGGCACTATATACAAATAGTGGAACATATGCAGGACACAATATGATTATGCCAATTTTTGAATATTTTAAAGAGAAATTACAAGAAAGACAACCATATAAAATACCACATAATCTGTTTGGCCCACCAGAGACAAAAACCCCATTCACAAAAGATCTATTCACAACAAAACTAAATACTATTCGAAACGCTTGCCATCCAGGTAGTCCTGGAGTTCCATTGTTTGTATTAAAGCATCTAAGCAAATTCACAACAGAATATTTGTGTCAGTTAGCAAACCATCTAGCGCAACAAATTCAACCCATGGAGGGTGTCTATCCAATAGCCATAGTACCCTATAATAAAAAGAAAGCAATTATTCCACCTATTACAGACCTCAGACCAATATCTATGGGACCTTTGCCGATCAAAATTATGGAGAAAATTATTAAAGATGAAATTGAACCGTATATAATGCCACTTATCTCCGAAGCACAATATGCAAAGAAAAACTCTTCAACAACAGAAGCAGCTTTATTCTTCAAAGCAATTCTAGCAACAGTAAAACAGTGGAAAAAATACGGACCCGTTGTTGTGCAGCTTGATATAGAAACTGCATTTGACTCAGTCAATATATACACACTTCTAAAAATGCTAAAAGACACAAAAATTCCTAGAACACATCTATATATAATTGCTAACCTGCTTCTGAACAGTGAGATCCATATAACTTTAAATGGAAGAAACTCACCATCTTTCACATCCACCAAATCTATATCCCAAGGATCCCCTCTTAGTTCACTATTGTTTATATTTTACATCAATCCCCTTATTAAAAGCATACAAAATGCATTTACTGAGATTGAGATACCAGACACAACACAGCGCACTACATGCATCACCTATATGGATGATGTTACCATATTCCTAACATCAAAGAAACAAATACCGCAATTCCAAAAGATATTACAAGAATACTCACAAAAATATGAATTATCATTTAATCCAGCAAAAACCACAGCCTGGTCTCTATACACTGGTAAACCATGTACATCAATTTACAAATCAAAACCAAATTCTTTCCTTGGGTTCCCATTTCATATGGGAATTACAGGAATGAGTATGTCATATCCAAAATAAACTTAAAGAAGAAGCCACAAAAATTATAAACTCCTTGTCCAAGGCATATCTTTCACTATATTCCAAAGTACAGTTAATTAACCAGCTTATCACAACCAAAATAACTTACTATGTACCGGTTATTTCATTCTCAAAGGGGTTCATTTCAAAAATTAAAACCATATATAATAAACTACTTTGGGCCAGAAAAACAGTAGCAATTTCCACAAAAAAACTTAGCCAACCTCTAATAAAAAATGGACTTGGCTTGCACAACATCAATGTTTTTCATATACAGACGTTAAGGAACTCAATAATCACAATACTTGCCAAATACCCCAAAATTAACCACTTGCTAGAAGTTACTCCAACAGATAGACCACCTCCAAAAGGTTCCTTTTTCACCAACATTATATACCAATGCAAAACCACAGACAAGATTCCAGAACAGTATTTGCATAAGTATTCATACTGGGATATTTATGGTTTAATAAACAGAGAAGCAGATACTAATGTTATACAACCTATGCTAGGAATTAACAACAAGAGACTACTCAAGGAATATAAAAAATGGGCTCTAGAGCCCAAATACTTTGATTTTATCATGAAAATCAATCTCATTGCCTTGCCAACAATCCACTTTCTTTATCATAAAAGAATGTATATATCTATTGACCCCTTCTGTGGACTCTGCCATCGAGCAGAAGAGACACTGGACCACTTTATTTATCAATGTGTAGCACTTAACCAAACACGACAGATGATGTGTAACACCTACAGAAAACTGGGTACAATCATTAATCACATAATAGCTGCTTTTCAGGGAAGATCAATACCTAGCATTAGGGCAGCCACATTTGTTCTATATGCATATTGGTGCACCCGATGTACTTTCTTAATTGGCAATAACACCAGATGACACCCAGCTACATTTAGCAACAAACTGCTACACATTCAAAATAGAGATAAAATAATAACCAACCCCCACTTATATGCAGCAACATGGTCATTGTTAAAACAACCATCAATGCTGTGAATGCTGCAAAGAAAAACTATCATACAACTAACATTCAAAGTGACATGCGGACAAAACTAAATAAGCGCCTCAAATGTTAGAACTCTGATTATTTTTGCTTTTTTTAATTTTTATATTGTTATAGTCCATTAACCACAAAGTGTAACCACTAAATTCATTTATATGTGTTTACCCTAATATTATTCATTGTATGTTAAATTTCAAATTTTTCTAGATGTCAACTTATGTAAACCATTGAGATCAATAAAGCCTTTATTGAAACGTAATAATAATACTAATAATAATAATAATAATAATAATAATAATAATAATAATAATAATAATAATAATAATAATAATAATAATAATAATAATAATAATAATAATAATAATAATAATAATAATAATAATAATAATAATAATAATAATAATAATAATAATAATAATAATAATAATAATAATAATAATAATAATAATAATAATAATAATAATAATAATAATAATAATAATAATAATAATAATAATAATAATAATAATAATAATAATAATAATAATAATAATAATAATAAAAAACTTTATAAGCCATATGCAATACTATATATAATGCCATCTTGGCCTTTTAACTAATATAAAAATTTCTATCATAACTATATACTGCCTTTTTTATGTTAATAATAAATAACAATTAACTATTATTGGAAACATTCTTAACTTAAGCACTAAAGTTAATTGTTATATTTTATAACAGTAATGAAAAAGAGTTTAGTGCCAATCAAATGTGGAATTTGATGTAAAACAAAACTGCAAGAAAATAAAAGATATATTATTGAGAAATACATAACACCACATGTTATTAACTATGATTCTGAAAATGAATAAAGAAATAACAACTAATCAATCAATCAATGATAAATGTAAGACATTAAAACATCAGTTGTGAAATAATAAATATTTTATCATATACATTTTTACAAGAATATTTATTGTAACACATTCCACATTTTAATAAGATCACTCTGGAGTAACTTATACAATTTCATTAGCTAAAAAGTTTTTGATGAATTTAGATTTTAATCAAATAAATTTAAAACTTCAAGGCAAAATAAATAATTTAACAGCATGGCTGTACTGCAGATGTTTGAGAAAATTAATGATACAAAGCAATAAATTGGAGTGTTATAATTTACAATCAAAAAATGTGCTTTGGACTTAACAGTTATATCAAAAACAGTAATTGTGGAGAAATACATATAATTAATATCATTTGATTTAAATCTTTATTTATTTAAAGTGTTAACTTTAACATGATTTTATACTTTGGCAGTTGCTATGTCTAGCTAAGTTAGGATGCACTTCCACGAGCGCCATGACTAACAGTTAATATTAAGATAAATTTTAATATATGATCCCTTAGGTTAATATTAAGATACATTTTAATATATTATCTCTTAAAATGTTTAACTAATAACACATATACAATTATTTACATTATAAGGCCCTAATTCATATACAAATAATAATTAAGATCAATATAACCATTAAAAGTCCTATGCTGACTGTTCTCACGTTTGGAGGCCAACTAGCCACACTTGAAATCACTGTGCAGGATTAAGTATATCTCTTCTTCTTCAGATTAGTACTAAAGGCAGTTCATTATTTCTGAATCCCTGCAAATGATTGGCTAATCCTCTGCCCCTCTGATCAGGTGATTTTTCCTTTCCCTGTTCCATCAGAATTTTAGTATTAGATTGTCGTTATCTTAAAAAGGAATCTAAGTCGAATTCCTTAATTTGTTTCATTTGAATAACGACTTATTCTACTCTTATTAATTAATCTATTTTTCGTTTTAGAAATTAATCTTTTTCTAATCTAAAGATTATATTTTTTGATTTCTACTTCAAAAGAATAAATCTTTTCAAATTCTGTAATATTTTTAAATTATTACTTTTCTCTTTATAAATTTTTACAATTGTATATATCTATATATTAATGAGCATTTAAATATGAACATAAATATCATTGGCCATTACTGAGAATAAAATACGAAAATTTATTTTATAGTAGAACATAAATTTCCAATTCAAAATGAAACTTTAGTTTAGAAAGCAAGTCATGTATCTGATTTGTTATTATATGGCAAAAATACAATCCAAAATAGATGTGGCTATATGCTGTCTTTTATTTCTAAAGTTATAATTTTCAATAATACTTTTTAATTAAGTGACAAAATGCACTTTAAAAATAGTTTATTATAAAGTATTAAATAAAGAACGATTCATTTGGATGTCATCTAATGTATGTATATACTCAGTATTCTAAATATATTTATGAATAAGAAGTTCTAAAGGGAAATTGTTTATTCCTATAAATTCTGGATATCACTACAAATTTTAATTTTTGGCTGTTTTCATTTTATTATATACATTTTTTGTTTAAAATGTTGGATTATTTGAAAAATATAATGTTAAACCACTAAACATCATATGATCACTATTTCCTGTGTTAGCACATTACTGTTATTAAAACAGACAAAACTCTCCATACTGTAGTGCCAGTCAGTGCCAAACATAGTAATCAATGGATGCCAGAAGGCTTGTGCATAAAATCTCCATCTAGTACCTACTCATCCAATATCCCCAGACTAATTTTTGGCTTGTGGCCTTCATCAGTGAGGAGCTTTGGATGTGAGAGCACTGCACACAAATCTTGGGATCTAATGCAACTTTCCAGCAGCCACCTTTTATCTCTACTTAATTATAAAACTATGAGAATAAAATTGAAAACACAATAATATTTTCAATGTAAGCTCAATGGCTTATATAGTCATATGAGTCTGAATCCAGTTCAGCACTCATACATTTTGACATCTTTAGCTCTTTAACAACCATAGCCACCACTATCCTATTAGGCAGCATTGGTGCTAAACCACTAAACATCACATGATCACTATTTCCTATGTTATCACTTTACTGTTATTAAAACAGGAAAAACTATCCATACAGTAATGCCACTCACATGGAGTCCAGATGGCTCGTGCATGAGAGTTTTGCCTGTTTTAATAACAATAAGGTGCTAACATAGAAAATAGTGATCATGTGATGTTCAGTGGATTAACACCAATCCTGACTAATGGGATAGTGGTGGCTACGGTTGTTAAAGAGCCAAAGACACCAAAATGTATGAGTACTGAACTGGGTTTAGACCCATATGACTATATAAGCTATTGAGCTTAGATTGAAAATATTGTGTTTTCAATTTTATTCTCATAGTTTTGTAGTTAAGTAGAGATAAAAGGTGGCTTCTGGAGGGTTGCATTAGATCCTAAGATCTACGTGAAGTGCTCTCAGATCCAAAGTTCCTCACGGATAAAAGCCACAAGCCAGAAACTAGTCTGGGGATTTTGGATGAGTAGGCACTGGATGGGGATTTTATGCACATGCCTTTTGGCATCCATTGATTATTATGGTTGGCACTGAGTGGCACTACTGTATGGAGAGTTTTGCCTGTCTAAATATAATATTATGGTCCATTTCAGATAAGAAAGTTCATAAAGATAAAATCAACATGAAAAAATATAATATTACATTGAATATCATTTCTGCAGTGAACTTTTCATTACATCACTCTCATGCAAGATAGGGACTGGTTTCTATCTGATTTTAAAAGCTTGCAGAGGGAAGTAGTCATTAACATATGACCAAAAATGTGGAAAAGATCTATTTTCCCTAAGAAGCACGTTTCATGCTAAACTGGCATTCATCAATTGGCCCAGACCACAATCACTTACACATATCTTTATCATTGCTGAGTCTATATATATATATATATATTACAGTTTAATTGATAAGTGTCAAATGTGCTGCCCTTACAACTTTCGCACAAATTACTTAATGAAAGTATAACTAATAATTTTTATTAGTCATTGTTTACACTAGAGATTGTCCAATACTAAATATTTTTTGTGTAGTGTACTTTAAATAAACATCTTGGGAATGAAATCAATTTTTCATATGAGTTTGGTTATATGTTAGGATTACAATTCCTCCACAAGGTATTAAAAGTGAATAGAAACCAGTCTTTAGCTTACATGAGACTGGTGTTGTGATAAATACACTACAGAAATATTATTCAGTAAGCTCTAGTCTAATAAATGATTAATGAAAATTATTAATATAACTGAAATCATTGTTAGACAAACATTTATCACCTCTATAAAAAATTAAAAACAAATGTCAATTATATAATATTTTTAATTAAATCAAGCAATTAAAGAAGAATATATCCGCAAATTTTAATAAGAAATAGATCATAAAGTAATCTATGTACGTGTCTTATTAAAGGTCTCACAAATTTTTCATTTTCACCATGCCAAATAATTTTAGTTTTGTCTGAAATTCACTTTAAATGAGTCAACATAACTGAATCAGATGTTTCATACAGGTCAAATAGTTATTTTTTAAAAGCTATCATTTTAAACAGCACATTTGTGAAATATAATATACGGCATTTAATATCAGTGACCTTTTTTATATTAGATAAATATTGATATGACATCCAGTATATGATATATGTATTACAATAATGGTTAGATTTGCGATTATTTTAAAATCATAAAAGTAAAAAATAACATCACTTACCTTTGGAAAATAGGTATTTATTATAATTTAAATAATGAAACTGTACACAAATAATCTTATTATTGAATTAAATTTTAAGTTATTAATGTGTATGTTTAAATTTTGTCAACAGACCCATATGTACCTGAGAAAGGTATTTTTTTGCTAGTTAAATTCATTTTTACCAATGTGTGTGTGCAGCATAATTTGATTAAACTCTAGCAATTTTTATTTTAATAATTTATTTATCTTTTCTGCATATATGTGCTTATATGAATCGGTTGTATAAGTTGGAGTGGATAGCTGTAGAGAACTTGAAATGCTGGGTTGAAATCCATTCTAATTACGTTAAGTTCAGTATAGACAACATCATCATCAACCATTATCAATCCATTTTCACAATAAAAATCTCTCCAAGTTCAGTCCATCTTCTCCAATTTTTAGCTTCTCTTCTCCACATTATACATGCACACTTTCTTATTTCATCCATTTTTCTCTCTTGTAGTCTCTTTCTGGGTCTTTTACAATCTCTTGAAATCCAGATTAAGATTTCAATTATCCATCTATTATCATCTCTTTTAGTAACATGTCAATCCCAACTCCACCTCAGTCTTTTATTTTTTCAATTAAGTTAGTAACACATGTTTGTTCTCTTACCCTTATATTGCGTTTTCGATCTCTTCTTGTAACTCACAACATGCATCTCTCCATACTTCTTTGAGTGGTCTGAAGTCTCTGTATTACTCTTCTACTAAGTGTTCAAGTCTCAGATCCATAAGTAAAAACTGGTAAAGCACATTTATTAAAAACCTTCCTTTTCAAACATATAGGCATATTTACTTTTAGTATCAAGTTATTTCTACCAAAAGCACTCCAAGTTTAATTCTATGATTAATTTCATCCATTATGTTTCCATCTGTATTAATAATCTGGACCAATATATTTGTAACTGTTAACTTCTTCTTACTCATCATACTAAATCTTTATTTTCATATTTTGAAAAAGCCATTGAACATTACTTTAGACTTTTTAACATTTATGTTTAGACCTAATTTCCTACTTTTACCTGATAACTCCTGCAACATTTCCTGCAGCTCAAAAGCAATATACAATATATTATAGACAATATACTTATATTTAAATATAGTTTATTTTATGTAAATTAATTTTTACTTGACTTTTAATATAAATAAAATATTTTGATTAAAAATAAATCATCATCAACCATTATCAATCCACTGCAGGATGAAGGTCTCTCCAAGTTCAATCCATCTTCTCTGCTCTTTAGCTTCTCTTTTCCACATCATCCCTGCACACTTTCTTATTTCATCCATCCATCTCACATATGGTCTTTTTTTGGGTCTTTTACAATGTCTTGGAATCCAGTTTAAGATTTTAATTGTCCATCTACTATTATCTCTTCTAGCAATATGTCCAGCCTAACTTCACTTCAGTCTTTTTACTTTTTCAATGAGGTCGGTAACACCTGTTTGTTCTCTTACCCATATATTGTGTTTTCAATCTCTTCTTGTTACTCTCAACATGAATCTCTCCATACTTCTTTGAGTGGACTGAAGTCTCTGTATTACTCTTCTATTAAGTGTCCAAGTCTCAGATCCATAAGTAAATATCGGTAAAACACATTTATTAAAAACATTTTTTTTCAAACACATAGGCATATTTCATTTTAGTATCAAGTTGTTTCTACCATAACCATTCCAACAAAGTTTATCAACCAAGTTTAATTCTATGAGTAATTTCTTCTATTATATTTCCATTTGAATTAATAATCTGACCAAGGTATTTGTAACTGTTAACTTCTTCTAACTCATCATAATCAATCTTTATTTTCATATTTTGAGAAAACCCATTAAACATTACTTTAATTTTTTAACATTTATCTTTAGTCCTACTTTCCTACTTCATCTGATAACCCCTGCAACATTTCTTGCAGCTCTAAAGCATTATTTGCAAAAAAAAAACAATTACATCTACTGCAAAATCTAAATGATTTAAATAACTTTCACTACTTCAGCTTCCCATTTTAATCCACAAAATACTTCTTGCAGCACTGCTGTAAAAAGTTTTGGAGATATGGAGTCACCCTGTCTTACACCCTTCTCAATGTTGTATTTCCCAGTATCATTATGTTATCCAATTGTTGCTGTTGCATTTTTATAAATATTCTTTAAAATATGACAATATCCTTGATCTACACTTTGATGACCCAATGCTTCAATCACTGAATAAATGTTTATAGAATCAAATGCCTTTTCATAATCTACAAATCCAAAGCATAATGACAACTCATATTCATTTGTCCTTTCTATCATTTCTTTCAATATCTGGATATGATCTACTGTACTAAAACCACTTTTAAATCCAGCTTGTCCTCTTGGTTGGTGGAAATCCAATGTTCTCTGTAGACGAGTTGTAATTATCTTGGTAAAAATTTTGTATAAAACTGATAAAAGGCTGATAGGTCTGTAATTTCTAATATCTTCTTCATCACCTTTTTAAAATATTAATATTAATATTGCATTCTTCCTATCATCTGGTACATCTTTATCATTTAGACATTTAGTATATAACTTTTTTTTTTTTTTTCCTATTTCTTCACCTGCTTCTTTTATTATATCAATTATAATTCCATCATTACCTGGAACCTTTACTTTCTTTATACATTTAATTGCATGTCTTACTTCTTCATTTATAATTTTGGGCAATTCGGAAGATTAGATACAGGAGGTACTTGTTTTTTATTACTATATAATTCTTGATAAAAGTCTTATACTCATTTCATGATGTCATCTCTCTTTTTAGTAATAGTTCTATCTTTTTTTTTTTTATTGGAGATATAAATTTCCTGCAAATACCAAAATGTTTTTTTTATTATAATATTTTAGTAATGCTGTTGTTTTACACTCTTGAGACTTTTATTCTTTCCTACAGCTTTCCTTGCTAGTTCACAATTATACTTTCTTATATCATTTTCAACTTTTTTGTGCACTATTTTACAAAATTCGAGATATTCAATTCTTTTTAATGCATCTTTTTTATATTTTCATATTCCTTCTTTTCTTCATAATTTCTCTAGTCTCAGTAGAAATTTTATTGGTCAATTGCTGCTTTTTTCTACCAGCTGTCTTTGTTGCAGTTTTTAAAAGTGTATATAAGTTATTTTCATATTAATTTCATTCAAATCTGAATCATGTCCAAAATCTACTAATACTTGAAACTGATTTGTAAGTTCTACTTTAAATTCATTAGAATGTTTCTGAAGTTTAGGAATACCAACTGTAAATATTGTTTTTCTTAGTAATTTTTGTCTCTCTAGTTTTACATTAACACATATCTTACATCTTATTAATCCATGATCACTTCTTGTGTTAAATTTACTAAGAACATTGCAATCTTGGAATATGTATTTCCTGTTAGTCAAAATATCCAATTCTGCCATACCTTCATTTGGATGCTTCCATGTCCATTTCCTTTTAACATTTTTCTCAAAAAAAAAATCATAATGTAAAGTTTTTCTTTTTCTGAAAACTCCACAAGTCTATGTCCTCTCTCATTTGTATTACCATAACCAAAATTACCTACAGCACTTTAATCTTTTATTTGTTTACCAATTCTAGCATTAAAGACTCCCATAACAATTTTAAAATGTTGTTTACTCTGATCACAAGCCTTTTTTACATCCATATAAAAATTTTCTACTATTTCATAAACTATAAAAACTTGTTGGGGCATAAACCTGAATTATCTACATTTGGTATCTGCTAGTAAGTTGTATAACTAATCTTGCCACTCTGTCCGATACACCATCAATTTCCACACTGTTGCTCTTCCACTTTTTATTTATAATGAATCCTACTCCACTTGTATTTCCAATATTTGTATCTTTATAATAGAGAACATGTCCACTTTTTAAATCAATTGTCTTTTCACCTTTTCATTCTAACTTCACAAAGCCCAACAGTTCTTCTTCTAATTCTTGCATTCTTCCTTCACTTGAAAGTGATCTGCAGTTGACTTTTTAAATCAATTGTCTTTTCACCTTTTCATTCTAACTTCACAAAGTCCAACAGTTCTTCTTCTAATTCTTGCATTCTTCCTTCACTTGAAAGTGATCTGCAGTTGACTTTTTAAATCAATTGTCTTTTCACCTTTTCATTCTAACTTCACAAAGTCCAACAGTTCTTCTTCTAATTCTTGCATTCTTCCTTCACTTGAAAGTGATCTGCAGTTGTAAGTACCTAAATAATAAGTTGTCATTAAATGACAGCCTGGATTCACAATCAGTGAATTCTTACCACCCTCAACCTTCAACCAACAACCACTGCCTTGGTTGTTGACTTTACAGTCTCTTGGGAATAAGGGCCTTGATTTATTATTGTCTGTCATAATTGTATATATCTGTTGGAAAAATATTTATCATTTACACAAACATTTTTTTCTGCCTTATCAGGCAGCTACAAATAAAAAACCATGGTGTTTTTTGATCTTAAACTCAGAGGTCAAAAGTTAATAAACTCACTATGCTGGCTAATGCGTGTTGGTGAGCAGCCCATCCATGTTCGTATACTATATGAATAATCACATAGTAATAACAGCTGCAACAGCTAGAACGTATGGAGTGGACATTAGGAATATGCCCTGCTCAGTTCCTTTAAGGCCTCAAAGAGGAATCAAAGAGTCTCCTTTCAGTTAATAGCAACCTCTTTTATGCTATACTATAAAGCTTATAACCAATATTTTTTTTTTATTTTAAAGTCGCACTTAATACTTAAAACTTATTTAATATTTTTGCTAAGCATTTATCTTTTTATGTCCTTTGTGAATATTATGCTAATCAATTAATTAAGTACTATTACTATACCAACAAATGGGAAATTTAAAATGTACAAAACGGAGACAAACTGAAAATAATGATACAAAATGAAACTAGATTAAAATGAATGTTGCAGCATAACCAGCATCAATAAATATCATATATTGATAATCTTTACATTATTCATTACAGATGTATGCTTTTAAATGATAGCCATTTAAAAAGTTAATATTCACACTTTTCAAAATAAATAAATTACCGAATATAGTCCTTAATTATAACAATGACAATTTTTGTTATTATATGTAATTATAAATTTGTTTAAACGCATAATGATTACGTAAGTAATATTTATTAAGGCTGTAGCCTCAACAACATGCGTATAAAATGCGATAGTAGGGACCTCTACAGGTCTTAAACCATATGTAATGTTGTCTATTGTTAAAAATTATAGATGTGATGTGATGTATTGTGGCTTCTTCTTAAACAAAGTCAAGAATATCTCAGCAATTATGCCCAGGTAAACCTGTTAGCCACTTTACTTTCCATTCCCGACTCTAAATTTCCCCATATTCTGGTCCATCCCATTTCCACAACATAATCTTTGTCAACTCTATATCTTTAATATCTAATTCCCCCTTATCTTTTCCCAAACCCAACATAAAAACCAATAACTCACTTTCTGTATAATCACTCTTTTCATATTTATTCTTCCATAACTTCATTATATGTACCCTTTCTGTTTTCAAGCATTTACATTCAATTATCAAATGCTTAATGTTTTCTATTCCTTCCTTACATAATTTACAGACTAAATCACCCATATTTTTCCACTTACATGTATATTCTCTTGTAACTAAAGATCCTGTTCGAACCTTAAACATGTTTTTTTTTTCATATTTGAATTCTTTTTTAAAATAGAAATAAATTTTAATTTAAACCATTAAAGAATTTTAAATAATAAATGTATTATTATCAAAATTTTACAAGCAAAATTATTTACCAATATTTATAAAAGTCCATTCTTGTTAGCCAGCAAAATTGGCTTCTGCTCTGCGGTTTGAAGGCTGTCATGTTGTAGCATTGATAGTTAAGAATGTAAACTTTAATATTGTAAAGTTTAGATTTCTGGATTGAAACAAATTATATTTTTCATGTCGTGTAAATTTTAAATTATATATTAAATTATTTCAATTTATCATGTAATAATTACATGAACCCATTTTGAATCTGATTTTGACATGATCATTTATTAACATATTTTGATTTAGTAGCAACAAAATCATTTAATTGGGGGGGGGGGTTTGGAACATTAGTATAGTGCTACTAGAGCTTCTAGATTTTTGATTATTTTGTGGTTATCTATAATAATCTTAGGTTTCTTTTTCAGTTTTTTATATGTTGAAATCATTTATTAAAATTATTATTGAAAGAAGTTGCAATATGTCCGTATTACATAGACCTCTGCAAAAGTGGAATGTTCATTTGCTCATAAAACAAACCCCATTTTGACCTTAATATAAGTGTCAATTTCTTATTGATATATTGTTTTGACTCGGAGCATATTTTAAATGAAAATTTAAAAAAAAAAAATTCGTTAAATATTTAAGCATATTTATGTTGTATATTTGTAAAATATTTATTTTTAACTCCAAAACTACATGACTAGAATTAGATTTTATTTGAAAATATTTGATTTTAGGAAGACAAGTTTATTAAGATTCATGATTATACTTGCATATTAATTATGTAATAATAATAAAAAATTCAAAGTCTTTATGATTGCATTTTTATTTTATATGTCATCATCAACCATTATCAATCCAGTTCAGAATAGATGTTTCTCCAAGTTCAGTCCACTTTCTCTGATCTTTAGCCTCTATTCCCCACATCATTGCTGCACACTTTCCTATTTCATCTATCCATATCATATTTGGTCTTTCTCTGGGTGTTTTACAATCTCTTGGAATCTGGTTTAATATTTCAATTGTCCATCTATTATCATCTCTTCTAGCAATATATCCAGCCAACTCCACTCAAGTCTTTTAATTTTTCAACAATGTCAGTAACAGCTGTTTGGTCTCTTGTCCATATATTGCATTTTCAGTCTCTCCATGTTATTCCCAACATGCATCTCTCCATATTTCTTTGTGTGGTCTGAAATCTCTGTATTGTTTTTTACAATTAAAAAAACACTTCTAGCATAACATTATTAATGTTACCATAGGAATTTGGATCACTATAATTTATATATTTTTTTACTTACATGTCATTACTGATACTATATTACAATCTTTTGTGACATTCTGCAAATTATAAAGCAACTTCAATATTTGAAAGCAGAATATGATAGATTTATCAGAAATTAACATTCATTTATTCACATTTTGGAAAACAAATTCCACTCAAAAATAAGTTTGGCCATTTTTTAATGATAAAATCTTATTTTGTTCTCATTATGAATTCATTTTCTCAATACTTGCGAAATTGAAATATATATTTTTTTAGAATTTTCTTTACTTGTAAACATATAATTTAAGCGGATCAAGTCTAATTTATTAAATTCCATTATAGAATAATGGTTTGATACTGGACATAATCCATTTAATACATATACAAGGGATGGGCAGACATGCTGAACGGTTGAAGAGTTGGAGTATGGAGTAGATTGAAGCCTGTCCATTAAGGTTTGAGGTTTGGCTATCTTAATATATATCTGAGCACTTATAGCATATATGTGTGGAGATGGTAATCTGGACCAACTGATGATTGCTGATTTAGCATGAAATACGTATATTGGTGATTATCGTTTCAGCATATATGTGTTCAAATGTATCAGTGTTATGAGATAGTGTGGAGAATGGTGGGTCATGTGAAAGTCTATTTGCGCATATACCCTATATATTACAAATATAGACACAAGTATATAATAAGCCTGTGTGTTTCAGTTATAACAAGTTAAATAAAAATAAAAACAAACTCAATACATATGCAAAATTTAACTTTTTTTATTAGAAAATTACCATAATATTGGTAAAAAAAATAAATTAATAAAATCTTTGTTAATTGAACTTTATTAATAAAACATAAACAAATTATTATTAATTCATTATAAAGACATAAAATTCTATTTTTAAATGAAAAATGCATTTATAGTTATTAAAATATTACAAAAGGTCTGTACTAGAGTATTGGTCAAAGCATTTAAAAAATATATCATATTCAAATGAAATTTAAATGCAGTTATGCATAGTTTTGTTTTTAGATAATTACTATGCAAATATTTTTGCAAAAATATTCATAAATATTTAAATAAACTATGGGAAATTTACATATTTTCTCTCATATGCTAAGTACAATAACTGGAAATTTGCAAATTATCTCACAAGTGTTCTTGAAACTTGGGAATAAAAACTCTACCAATGAATGGCACAGTTGGTTCAGTTGAATAATAACATTTTCAGATTTTACTTAAACATAAAAATAATATATAAATGAATTTCAGTTTCTACAATCAAATGAAGGCAAAACTGGTAAAACAGGACTATTGATAGCCACAAGAGAGTGAAGAAAATCTAAAAATGATAGCAGCATCATAATATTCTACGATATGATGTACTTAAGAATCAATGAATTAATTAAAATTTACAAAATATGTCAGTCAGAATAAAATAAAACTTTTTAGGCAAACAGTTTATGTGCCTTAGAAGAGAAAAATATGAGACCAACTTTGTTCAACTTTAAAAAGTATACTTAGTTAAGATAACTACATATATTTATAAAGAAGTATAGAGAGATGCATGTTGGGAGTAACAAGAAGAGATTGAAAATGCAATATATGGGTAAGAGAACAAACAGGTATTACTGACCTTATTGCAAAAATTAAAAGACTGAAATGGAGTTGGGCTGGACATATTTCTAGAAAAGATGATAATAGATAGGCAGTTGACATCTTAAACTGGATTCCAAGAGATTGTAAAAGACCCAGAAAGAGACCAGATGTGAGATGGATGGATGAAATAAAAAAGTGTGCAGGAGTGATATGGACAAAACAAGCTAAAGATCAAAGAAGATGGATTGAACTTGAAGAGACATTCATTCTGTAGTGGACTGATAATGGTTGATGATGATTTATAAAGAAATTCATATTCTTACATAATTATAATCAGGTTTGTCCATACATAGATCATTCTTTTATGAATTATTAGAAAATAATTCTATTTGAGTATTAATTAAGTAAATATCAAAAACCGTACTTATTAGATCATGAGAACTGTTATTTAATTTTTAAGTCATAATATTTAAGTATCATATGAAATATTATTTATATTTTAAAACAATTTTAATGATTGTACATTTAAGGAGAGTTTTAATAATTATTCTATAGATCAAATAAACGGATGAATAACATACATCCGTTCTCTAGCATATACTAATAATGTTTATCAACTATCTATATAAGCATTTCAACATACAAACTTAATATAACACTATATAATAATAAAATTTTCATTGACTAAAAATCTAACTACTTTCTAGTTTGTAGTTAACTCAGAATTATTTTTATAAGCAGCAAAATAACTTAGAATCCAAAATGAGATTAAATATGTTTAGATTTTATTTATCCCAGTTTGCAATTATAATTATGTAATTTTATGTGCCTTACCTATTACTGATTAGTGAATAATTTGGGTAAAAATATTTTCCTGAGACAATAAATGTTACTAAGCTATTGTTTGACGTGTTAATAAATTCTGTTTTCATTTTGATATCAATCAGGTTAATGCTTTTTTTAATAAGCAAATAAAAATCAAGATTTTATTATTTAAATGTTCATTTTCTTCTGTCATAACTTGGGTTGCCCAGAATAAATTTGGTCAGCATTATCTTTACTTACAAATGTCGTTTGGTTATGTCATGGTAAACCTATACATTAACAATTTTATATGCTTTCCAATGTTGAAATTGCAAAAATACTAATGTAAGAGATGGATAATGTATGACTGTTTGATATGACATCATCTATAACTAAAGTTTGTGATAATTTTGGAAAAATAGGCATTTACGTAATACCACAAACACCAACTGATCATTATATATATATACAATGATTTAATCAAGAATTTTAAAGCTTTTACCTTGTATAACATTATTTAAAAAGATCACAATTATTATTTTAAAATCTTGTGAAATTTGAAGAGATATTTTTTGATAAGAATATCATATTGATATTGAATAGAAAAGCACATAGAGAGCGTACCAATAGCTCTAACAAGCTCGTAAATTAACAAGTGCGGTTATGAGAAATATTTAAAATCTCTATCCAGAACACTCTTATCTCCAGACCATGGTTTCGGGCTTATGGCCCACGTCAGTGGAGAGCTAGAATATTCGGACACTAGACCTAAAATATCAACTCAAAAAACCAGCACTTATTTCAAACGTATATTTAAGAAGAAACTCTGAATTTTTCGGACATGAAAATGTCTTTAAATCCAGCTATCTAACTTAAATAGCTATATGGGACTGAAGTATATTCAGATCTACCATATTCTAATAGGCTCAGCATAGCCAAAGCCTTAAAGGTAAAATTATAATAATTAATAAAGCAAGTCATATATAACATGACATTACTTTTATGAGCTTGTAATTACAAAAATGCACATAGAGAGCGTACCAATAGCTCTAACAAGCTCGTAAATTAACAAGTGCGGTTATGAGAAATATTTAAAATCTCTATCCAGAACACTCTTATCTCCAGACCATGGTTTCGGGCTTATGGCCCACGTCAGTGGAGAGCTAGAATATTCGGACACTAGACCTAAAATATCAACTCAAAAAACCAGCACTTATTTCAAACGTATATTTAAGAAGAAACTCTGAATTTTTCGGACATGAAAATGTCTTTAAATCCAGCTATCTAACTTAAATAGCTATATGGGACTGAAGTAAATTCAGATCTACCATATTCTAATAAGATCGGAAGAGCCAAATGTTAACTTATTTATAATAATTAATAAAGCAAGTCATATATAACATGACATTACTTTTATGAGCTTGTAATTACAAAAATGCACATAGAGAGCGTACCAATAGCTCTAACAAGCTCGTAAATTAACAAGTGCGGTTATGAGAAATATTTAAAATCTCTATCCAGAACACTCTTATCTCCAGACCATGGTTTCGGGCGTATGGCCCACGTCAGTGGAGAGCTAGAATATTCGGACACTAGACCTAAAATATCAACTCAAAAAACCAGCACTTATTTCAAACGTATATTTAAGAAGAAACTCTGAATTTTTCGGACATGAAAATGTCTTTAAATCCAGCTATCTAACTTAAATAGCTATATGGGACTGAAGTATATTCAGATCTACCATATTCTAATAGGCTCAGCATAGCCAAAGCCTTAAAGGTAAAATTATAATAATTAATAAAGCAAGTCATATATAACATGACATTACTTTTATGAGCTTGTAATTACAAAAATGCACATAGAGAGCGTACCAATAGCTCTAACAAGCTCGTAAATTAACAAGTGCGGTTATGAGAAATATTTAAAATCTCTATCCAGAACACTCTTATCTCCAGACCATGGTTTCGGGCTTATGGCCCACGTCAGTGGAGAGCTAGAATATTCGGACACTAGACCTAAAATATCAACTCAAAAATAAACCAGCACTTATTTCAAACGTATATTTAAGAAGAAACTCTGAATTTTTCGGACATGAAAATGTCTTTAAATCCAGCTATCTAACTTAAATAGCTATATGGGACTGAAGTATATTCAGATCTACCATATTCTAATAGGCTCAGCATAGCCAAAGCCTTAAAGGTAAAATTATAATAATTAATAAAGCAAGTCATATATAACATGACATTACTTTTATGAGCTTGTAATTACAAAAATGCACATAGAGAGCGTACCAATAGCTCTAACAAGCTCGTAAATTAACAAGTGCGGTTATGAGAAATATTTAAAATCTCTATCCAGAACACTCTTATCTCCAGACCATGGTTTCGGGCTTATGGCCCACGTCAGCTATTTAAGTTAGATAGCTGGATTTAAAGACATTTTCATGTCCGAAAAATTCAGAGTTTCTTCTTAAATATACGTTTGAAATAAGTGCTGGTTTTTTGAGTTGATATTTTAGGTCTAGTGTCCGAATATTCTAGCTCTCCACTGACGTGGGCCATAAGCCCGAAACCATGGTCTGGAGATAAGAGTGTTCTGGATAGAGATTTTAAATATTTCTCATAACCGCACTTGTTAATTTACGAGCTTGTTAGAGCTATTGGTACGCTCTCTATGTGCATTTTTGTAATTACAAGCTCATAAAAGTAATGTCATGTTATATATGACTTGCTTTATTAATTATTATAATTTTACCTTTAAGGCTTTGGCTATGCTGAGCCTATTAGAATATGGTAGATCTGAATATACTTCAGTCCCATATAGCTATTTAAGTTAGATAGCTGGATTTAAAGACATTTTCATGTCCGAAAAATTCAGAGTTTCTTCTTAAATATACGTTTGAAATAAGTGCTGTTTTTTGAGTTGATATTTTAGGTCTAGTGTCCGAATATTCTAGCTCTCCACTGACGTGGGCCATAAGCCCGAAACCATGGTCTGGAGATAAGAGTGTTCTGGATAGAGATTTTAAATATTTCTCATAACCGCACTTGTTAATTTACGAGCTTGTTAGAGCTATTGGTACGCTCTCTATGTGCATTTTTGTAATTACAAGCTCATAAAAGTAATGTCATGTTATATATGACTTGCTTTATTAATTATTATAATTTTACCTTTAAGGCTTTGGCTATGCTGAGCCTATTAGAATATGGTAGATCTGAATATACTTCAGTCCCATATAGCTATTTAAGTTAGATAGCTGGATTTAAAGACATTTTCATGTCCGAAAAATTCAGAGTTTCTTCTTAAATATACGTTTGAAATAAGTGCTGGTTTTTTGAGTTGATATTTTAGGTCTAGTGTCCGAATATTCTAGCTCTCCACTGACGTGGGCCATAAGCCCGAAACCATGGTCTGGAGATAAGAGTGTTCTGGATAGAGATTTTAAATATTTCTCATAACCGCACTTGTTAATTTACGAGCTTGTTAGAGCTATTGGTACGCTCTCTATGTGCATTTTTGTAATTACAAGCTCATAAAAGTAATGTCATGTTATATATGACTTGCTTTATTAATTATTATAATTTTACCTTTAAGGCTTTGGCTATGCTGAGCCTATTAGAATATGGTAGATCTGAATATACTTCAGTCCCATATAGCTATTTAAGTTAGATAGCTGGATTTAAAGACATTTTCATGTCCGAAAAATTCAGAGTTTCTTCTTAAATATACGTTTGAAATAAGTGCTGGTTTTTTGAGTTGATATTTTAGGTCTAGTGTCCGAATATTCTAGCTCTCCACTGACGTGGGCCATAAGCCCGAAACCATGGTCTGGAGATAAGAGTGTTCTGGATAGAGATTTTAAATATTTCTCATAACCGCACTTGTTAATTTACGAGCTTGTTAGAGCTATTGGTACGCTCTCTATGTGCATTTTTGTAATTACAAGCTCATAAAAGTAATGTCATGTTATATATGACTTGCTTTATTAATTATTATAATTTTACCTTTAAGGCTTTGGCTATGCTGAGCCTATTAGAATATGGTAGATCTGAATATACTTCAGTCCCATATAGCTATTTAAGTTAGATAGCTGGATTTAAAGACATTTTCATGTCCGAAAAATTCAGAGTTTCTTCTTAAATATACGTTTGAAATAAGTGCTGGTTTTTTGAGTTGATATTTTAGGTCTAGTGTCCGAATATTCTAGCTCTCCACTGACGTGGGCCATAAGCCCGAAACCATGGTCTGGAGATAAGAGTGTTCTGGATAGAGATTTTAAATATTTCTCATAACCGCACTTGTTAATTTACGAGCTTGTTAGAGCTATTGGTACGCTCTCTATGTGCATTTTTGTAATTACAAGCTCATAAAAGTAATGTCATGTTATATATGACTTGCTTTATTAATTATTATAATTTTACCTTTAAGGCTTTGGCTATGCTGAGCCTATTAGAATATGGTAGATCTGAATATACTTCAGTCCCATATAGCTATTTAAGTTAGATAGCTGGATTTAAAGACATTTTCATGTCCGAAAAATTCAGAGTTTCTTCTTAAATATACGTTTGAAATAAGTGCTGGTTTTTTGAGTTGATATTTTAGGTCTAGTGTCCGAATATTCTAGCTCTCCACTGACGTGGGCCATAAGCCCGAAACCATGGTCTGGAGATAAGAGTGTTCTGGATAGAGATTTTAAATATTTCTCATAACCGCACTTGTTAATTTACGAGCTTGTTAGAGCTATTGGTACGCTCTCTATGTGCATTTTTGTAATTACAAGCTCATAAAAGTAATGTCATGTTATATATGACTTGCTTTATTAATTATTATAATTTTACCTTTAAGGCTTTGGCTATGCTGAGCCTATTAGAATATGGTAGATCTGAATATACTTCAGTCCCATATAGCTATTTAAGTTAGATAGCTGGATTTAAAGACATTTTCATGTCCGAAAAATTCAGAGTTTCTTCTTAAATATACGTTTGAAATAAGTGCTGGTTTTTTGAGTTGATATTTTAGGTCTAGTGTCCGAATATTCTAGCTCTCCACTGACGTGGGCCATAAGCCCGAAACCATGGTCTGGAGATAAGAGTGTTCTGGATAGAGATTTTAAATATTTCTCATAACCGCACTTGTTAATTTACGAGCTTGTTAGAGCTATTGGTACGCTCTCTATGTGCATTTTTGTAATTACAAGCTCATAAAAGTAATGTCATGTTATATATGACTTGCTTTATTAATTATTATAATTTTACCTTTAAGGCTTTGGCTATGCTGAGCCTATTAGAATATGGTAGATCTGAATATACTTCAGTCCCATATAGCTATTTAAGTTAGATAGCTGGATTTAAAGACATTTTCATGTCCGAAAAATTCAGAGTTTCTTCTTAAATATACGTTTGAAATAAGTGCTGGTTTTTTGAGTTGATATTTTAGGTCTAGTGTCCGAATATTCTAGCTCTCCACTGACGTGGGCCATAAGCCCGAAACCATGGTCTGGAGATAAGAGTGTTCTGGATAGAGATTTTAAATATTTCTCATAACCGCACTTGTTAATTTACGAGCTTGTTAGAGCTATTGGTACGCTCTCTATGTGCATTTTTGTAATTACAAGCTCATAAAAGTAATGTCATGTTATATATGACTTGCTTTATTAATTATTATAATTTTACCTTTAAGGCTTTGGCTATGCTGAGCCTATTAGAATATGGTAGATCTGAATATACTTCAGTCCCATATAGCTATTTAAGTTAGATAGCTGGATTTAAAGACATTTTCATGTCCGAAAAATTCAGAGTTTCTTCTTAAATATACGTTTGAAATAAGTGCTGGTTTTTTGAGTTGATATTTTAGGTCTAGTGTCCGAATATTCTAGCTCTCCACTGACGTGGGCCATAAGCCCGAAACCATGGTCTGGAGATAAGAGTGTTCTGGATAGAGATTTTAAATATTTCTCATAACCGCACTTGTTAATTTACGAGCTTGTTAGAGCTATTGGTACGCTCTCTATGTGCATTTTTGTAATTACAAGCTCATAAAAGTAATGTCATGTTATATATGACTTGCTTTATTAATTATTATAATTTTACCTTTAAGGCTTTGGCTATGCTGAGCCTATTAGAATATGGTAGATCTGAATATACTTCAGTCCCATATAGCTATTTAAGTTAGATAGCTGGATTTAAAGACATTTTCATGTCCGAAAAATTCAGAGTTTCTTCTTAAATATACGTTTGAAATAAGTGCTGGTTTTTTGAGTTGATATTTTAGGTCTAGTGTCCGAATATTCTAGCTCTCCACTGACGTGGGCCATAAGCCCGAAACCATGGTCTGGAGATAAGAGTGTTCTGGATAGAGATTTTAAATATTTCTCATAACCGCACTTGTTAATTTACGAGCTTGTTAGAGCTATTGGTACGCTCTCTATGTGCATTTTTGTAATTACAAGCTCATAAAAGTAATGTCATGTTATATATGACTTGCTTTATTAATTATTATGAATAGAAAAGTCGTTTTACTATAATCAGACTGAACAAAAACTGTAGTAGTTGAATTTTGGACAAAGTTTTTGCAATGAGAATATAGCAAATTGAGCATTTTGCCAAAATTGTTAGGTGTTATTTCTATTGCGTTAGTTTTATTACATTTTATCACATCCTGCATGATTTACTGCAAAGGTATAGTGATGTATTCTATAGCTTAAGGCTCCAAAATCAAAACTGATCTTTGTCACATTGCTGCTCAAACATCATATGAATTTCAGCCATTCAATTCTTATTTATTAAAATAAGACAGATTATTTTGTGCTTTTCTCCAAGTTTTAGGACAACTATCAAGACCACTATTTAATTCTAGTAAATTATAAACAATTTTTTTATTGACCAACTTTGGACTTTGATGTTTTAAATTTAATTCAAGTCAAGAAAAATACTGTGATATTTGGCTTTTTATGATGATTGAAACTGCAATCTGTTAGTGATTATTCTATGTGGTATTTTTTGAAGCTGAGTTTTTTTTACTGTTTGAGCTATCATTTATTTTGTTAATAGGTATGTTTTCTGTAATGTACTTTGTGCTATTTTTATATATATTTGATTTTTAGTAGTGTTTTTTATTATTGTTCAGTACTGTGATAAAAAAATCAACTTAGTGTAAATTACTTTCTTATGTTAATATTACTTTTGATATATGCCTAGATTAAGATTATCTTTGTCACATTGCTGCTCAAACATCATATGAATTTCAGCCATTCAATTCTTATTTATTAAAATAAGACAGATTATTTTGTGCTTTTCTCCAAGTTTTAGGACAACTATCAAGACCACTATTTAATTCTAGTAAATTATAAACAATTTTTTTATTGACCAGCTTTGGACTTTGATGTTTTAAATTTAATTCAAGTCAAGAAAAATACTGTGATATTTGGCTTTTTATGATGATTGAAACTGCAATCTGTTAGTGATTATTCTATGTGGTATTTTTTGAAGCTGAGTTTTTTTTACTGTTTAAGCTGTCATTTATTTTGTTAATAGGTATGTTTTCTGTAATGTACTTTGTGCTATTTTTATATATATTTGATTTTTAGTGGTGTTTTTTATTATTGTTCAGTACTGTGATAAAAAAATCAACTTAGTGCAAATTACTTTCTTATGTTAATATTACTTTTGATATATGCCTAGATTAAGATTTTAGCAATCTTAATATGCTTTTTTATAAGTATTAATAAGCCTGGTGTGGTTCAGATGTAAAAAAATGAAGCAAATAATCTTAAAGCAACTTCTGCATTATATTTCTATATATAAAAAAATACTGATATTTTAAAAAGATGACAATGTTTTTTTATGCACTATGAAATGATAATGGATTACGCATATGCTATATAATTTCGCGTTGAAAGCGAGAAATAAGAAACACTTAAAATGGAATTGTATTCTTAGTGTAGTAAGCTGAGCATATTGAAAGCACGATCAGCATATAATTCAATTTTATGCTTTTTTTATTTCTCCTTTCCAAAACATTTACCATGAATTACAATCGCATAAGAAAAGTCAAAAGGATGTTGAATAATAAATGCTGTATAAATAAAAAATATATATACACTTTTATGATAAGTACATATTTAATAATCTTAGACTTTTCAAGTACCCATCAACTATCCACACTATTTTATACAACTGATATACATGACAACACACATGTAGAAAAGATAAATAATCACGAATATATGTATTTCATGCTAATTGGTGATTATTTATCTTTTCTACATGTGTGTAGTCATGTGCATGTTGTATGAGATAGTGTGAATAGTTGATGCGGGCTTGAAAAGTCTGAGTTCAAATTCCCTATATTTACAATTAAGCTCCAGGTATGTGAAGAGTGTCTTTATTTCAAATATTTAAGAATCTTAGATATTTTTTAAGTCTATATCAATCTGAAATAATTGTTTGATTATTATAGTAATCTTTTTTTACTAGTTATATTTTGAGTAAATATTTGTTTTTAAAAGTCATTTAGTTTCCCATATTGATGAGTTTGGATATTATCATTGAGTTGAGAATTGTTGTTTTATATTGTTTAAATGATTATTTATTTATATTCTTGAAGAAGTTTTATAAGATTCTAGATCTGACAAAATAGCTATTACTAATTGCCACAATCAGTGTTGTTTTTATAATACATTGAAAACTATTTACAATTTAGTAATATAATATTTGCATAAAACTTATGTAAATAAAATATTATAATTGACAAATTTAAAATCTAAATAAGCTGTTTATAATTTCAGTTGTTTCACAATTCTATTCTTTATTCAGGTAGGTAGGTATGAAAAGAAAATATTTCAACTAAATAGCTAGCATTAAATATCTATTATTGATTAACTGTTCTTTAACTGATTATTATATAGAATCTGTAAGATTATTTTTTATTTGCTTTGTTTTAGTTTTAATTGAGGTTTTTAAATGACATTCCAGCTAGATGATTTGGAAACTTTCCTTTTTTATTTCTTTCCTCATTATTACAGGCATATTTAAGTCTATACAATTTTTAAAGCAATGTTTTTAATACTTTGCATCAATGACTAAATATTAAGATTTAACTTTATTAGTAAATAATTTGTCGTTTCAAATCTTTTTAACAGTAATCACTTCTATATATTGAGAGTAATCCTATCATAAGATTGTTAATTACGATAGAATGACAGCCTGTTAAGCTAATTGCGCAGACGCTGTGAGAATGTTGTTAATAAATGAATACCTTCGAACAATCACATGATATAGTATTTATATAAGAGTAAACTGTCCACTCTTAACACTTGATACTATATTTCCATGACAACTATAATCGTATTACTTTACTAACATATTAAAAACAGTCAGTTGTAAGTATTAATAATAAGACAACTTTTAATATTATTAACACAAAGATGGAAGATAGCAAAGAGTGTATTATTATTAATTAATCTCAAAGATTCACTCTATATTAATGACTTCATCTCTGGAATACTACGAATCTCATTTGTTTAACTTGTATTTTATACTGATGGAATTATTTGGTTTCATGTTTTTTTAAATGATTTGTAAAAATAAATAACATATATAGAGATGCTGAACTTATAATGTACAGCTTGTATATATACTCACAAATATGCTATAAACATGTATACTGATGGTCTGCTAACATTGTGAAGAAGTTGAATTGATGTAATTGACATTTAATCTACTAATTTAACTATTTAACGATTGTCTGAAATAAAATCTGGCTTATAGTGCATAAAAAAAATCTGGCTCATAGTGCATAAAAATAATATTAAGTTTATTAAGTGATTATAAACACAAAGTTTATCTAAAAATTGTGATTTGATGAACAGTAGACGAGTGGGTTTTCAAGTACAAGGTGCAAACTGGAACATGGCTTCAACTCTGTCATTTTGGTTTTCTGCATTTTTTATGAACTTGCTCATGTCAACCAAATTCCTTTTCGGCAGCACATGGAGCCTTCATGGAGGTCTCGCCCCAGGACAATGAGATCGCTACCAGTCAAGGTCTCCATCCCTGCTGAAAAGATCACAAGAGACTTAGTCATGATTCAGTCATCATATTTCAAGCGCTGGTCTTGCATAGAAAAATCATGTATTTTAGTAACAATAAAATTCTTCTAAAAATAAAATAATTTTAAAATTTAACTTTTTTGATTTTTTTTTTTTTTAATTCAGCTTTTCAATTAGCATGAAAGTGAAATTTGTATTTTACAAATTATTAACTGGGTTTAATTATTTCCGTATAATGCCAAATATTTAAATAATTATTAATTAACCATTGTCATGAATTGAAAAATTACATTAAAAAATATATAACATTTTTTTAAAAAAAAATTCTATACCAAAAAAAAAAACAAAAAAAAAACGACGCGCATAAGTAAAAATTACTAAAATAATGAATCAAAATATATAAAAAGCTAGAAGCATGCCTTTCAATTATCATTCTTTTAGGATGACGTTAGTAAAAACAAACATTTCCTTTAATCCAAGTTATTCGGACTTTTTGCATTGCACTTTGGAGAATTAATTTCTCATTTCCACTTCAAAATCAAACCGTAAATATAAACAATACCAATCACAAAACTATGCGTTAAGAATACATCAATTATATATATATATTTCGTGAGACAAAGTAATTAATCATTATTTTCAAATTATTGACGTTTTATTGTGAACAAAACAATTAAATAATTATTTCAACAATTTCTTTAAAAATAATTAAAATTAATGTTAAAATATTTTTTGTGTATATTATATATTTCTGTTGTTTTTTTTTAAACCAAAAGTATCTTATAGAAAATATTATTCATGTCACAGTTTAGGATTATTCTATGTAAAATATTGCCAATCAAAAAAAATATTTCTGCAAATAATAGCCACAATAATATTAGCCGAGAGGTCATTGCAGCTGCCTTGCAAGCAAGTAGTTGTTTGCAGACGGTTGTGGGTTCGCGTCCCGGCCGATGCTATGACATGAAAAAAAAATTTTTTTTCTAAACCTGAATTAAATGTTTACATATTTTTAAAAACAAAATGGCAGTTGTTGTTGTTGTTTTGTGACAAAGATATGTAAAATATATGCATATGTAAGTATTTTCAATTTTCTGCTTGTTGTATATGCTGTACAATTTATATTCTGACTTGCCTACTAAATATAACAAGTTAATGTGTTTTTGTTTCAGTGATGAAAGTTTATTCATTAAAAAAACAGATACAAATACAGTTAGAAAAAGGTTTACAAGGGAGTGATTATATGATAAATTGAAATTTCAGGAGCAACATGGTAAGAGGGGGGGGGGATACATGTGAAAAGGGAATGGGAAGTGGAAAGGGGAAACAGTGTGTAATCCAAGCCAGTCCAAGATGCATGTCTTCATTTAGCAAGCACTGCATGGGTCACAAACATTTGAATGATTGAGTCCTATGACAGAGGCTGAGAGGATGGGAGTTGGAGGATTGCCCAAGTGTCTGTGAGGAGTGGAGGTGGGGCTAGTTTGGTATCTCGGGTTTTGAGAGAACAAATTAGGTCCAATAGCTTTTGACTCACTGAGTGCACTTTCTGGTCAAACATAATTGCATATCGGAGCAACCAGAGTGCATAGATGAGGAAAACTGATAGTCTAATAGTTGCAAAGACCCCCTGTTTCTATGGGTTCTTGAAGGTAATGTAGATTCTATTACATTTTATTGTTTTATTATATAATTATCAAATTTGTTTGTTTAAAAAAGTAAGATAATAATATATATTTTGAAAAAGGTACTTATTATATTATAAAAAAGGGAATTGTGAATATTAATAAATTGAAAACTAATACTTAATTTTTGAATCTATTGCATACTGGTGAGTGTATTATTTTTGTCAGTTCAAAAAACTATTTACATAATGTTCTTATAGTCAAGCATTGTTAGCCGAGAGGTCAGTGCAGCTGCCTTGTAAGCAAGCAGTTGGTTACAGATGGTTGTTGTGGGTTCGCCCCCTGGCCGATGCTATGACATATGAAAAAAAAAAGTTCTTAAATTGATTTGAATATAATATATGAGAACTTTGGTTTATAAGTTAATGTTCAAAAGAATTAAGTTTTTTATAGCCAATAATAAAAAAAAAAATTATCAGGAAATTTTAGTTTGGATAGTTATCAACTTAAGTATATAAATTACTTTAAATTCTTTGATAGTCTTAAAAATAAAAAGGTTGCCATAAATATTAGGTATAATATAAGCTCCAATGTATAACAAATTAAAGGATATTTCAACTTAAAAAAATAACTATTGCAATTAATTTAGTTGTATGTAAAACTATCATTACACCATGTTTTTGTAAGACTATCAGCTTGATATAAAGGCATTAAAAAAGTTTCATATAAGGATGTTCTAGAAAAATCTTAAAAATTCACTGCCAATATCATGAAACCAATCAATATTCAACTTTCTGAATGTGATACAATAGAACCTACCATAGTAATATCACATCTTCATTGGATTGAAAATGTAAAATAATTGGATAATGTAAGTTCTTCTAATAATATTTTATTATAAATTTGACCATAGTTCTCATAGGAGAGGTTGACCTGAGTTATAAGGATTATTTCAACTATATTCAAAACAAGCACAATTTCAATTCTTTCCATTGGAAGGATATGGAAGTGACAAGAATACATCGAAGAACTACAATTAGGTATGGTATTGAAGTACTTTGGAAATATTGTTTTTTTTTGCTGAAGAGATTACAACACAACATTGCAAAATATCAAGTAATCAGAAATATGGACCACCTTCTATTTATGGATACATTGTTGATCATGGATTGGTTTATATGGCCATCAAAATACTCATTTTTAGAATAGTTTTTTCTCTCTTTTATTTTGTTTGGAGTTGAAATAAACATAGTCATTTATGAGATGTTTCTTATTTATTGCTAGTTTTTCTACCTTTATTTTTTACTAATAGGGTATTGGAACTTGGACTTTATAGCTCCTTTCAGCTATTCATTCTCCAATATACATATTATGTGCTGAAGCAGCACTTATCAGTTTGTCCAAATCATCTCCCACACTTATATATGTAATCAGTGTTCAGTTGATCAGTGATTATATATATATATATATATATATATGTGTGTGTGTGTGTGCGCGTGTGTTTGTGTGTGTGTGATAGTGATCTGGACCAACTGATGAGTTCTGGTTCAACAAGAAATACATATATTGGAAATAATTTATCTTTTTTACATACATGTTGTTATGTATATTGGTTTTATGACATAGAGTGGATAGCTAAAAGGAGCTTGAAAGTCTGTATTCAAACTCTGTATTACTACACCTAAACTCCAAGTATATAAATTAAACTTGTATTCAAATATTATTTTTTAAGTAAAATATGTAGTAATATATGTATAATTTCCAAAATTTTATTTTATGTTGGTACTCTAAGAATGAAAAATATATATATATTTTAGTGGAAGGATTGATTAGCCATAGTTTCAATTCTTCAACAGGTCTCTATTGGTAATTCATCTAAATGTTTAACATTTGGTTTGAATATTTAAATCTTTATTTTATATAATAATTCAATGATTTGGACTTGATTTTTAAGAAATGTAAGTTTATGAATGAAAAATTTCCTAAATAATCATATTTGAAATTTGAAAATATATAAAAATTATAAAGTGAAACAAAGTGAAAAACATAAGAAAAAAACTTTTTTTTAAATATAATGATTACCACAATTACAGTAAATGTTGATTAAACTTCATTTGTAAAACATGTATGAATTATGTTAATTCATCATAAATCTATGAAAAGCTGTCCTAAAATTTAAAATTGTATTGGTAATTATTAAAATATCACAACATTTCCCTAGTATTTGTTTATCAAACCATTAGTAATTGTATGTATTTTTTTTATCTTTTTAAGTTGTACTTTTAAAAGAAAACATATTCAAATAAAATCAAAATGTAATCATATATAATTATATTTATAAATAATTATCATACAGAATCTATTTAAAATAATCATGAATATGTAAACAAATTACTGAAAAAAATATTTTTTTTTACTTATTGCTAACAACAATAAACGAGAAGTTTACAATTAATCTCTCAAAGAAACAACCTTTTAGTAATATAATAGGCAGAGCTTCATTCTTTAATAGATTATTTTGGATGTAGATTTGTAACTTCTTCAGATTTGTTAAAACTTATAAATCAGCACTTAGTGCCACACCTAACTGTAGAAAAGTAAAGAAAAATCAAAGACCAACCAACCACCATATTTGAATGAAGTAATTAATTATCCTTCACAGTGTGGGTATTTCTAAATTTTATTTAAACCCAAATTCAGTGATGTTTTACATAAAGATTAAATTTTACTTGGGATGTATCATGGCATATCTAAGAAGTATTTTGAAGTTTTTTGGTTATTTTCAAGGATCCAATTTGGTAATTTCTAATATAATAATATCAATAAATATTCACTTTAAAGTTAGACACAATATAATAATATAATATCATCTACAAATATGTACTTTAAACTTAGAGATAGTATATTCCTTATTAAATAATATTTTTGTTTAAGTTTGAGAAAAAGTCAGGTGTTTTATAAATACTTCATTTAATTTGATAGATATATAAGAATTTAGAAAAGTATATTCCCAGCAAATGAGCCAGTGATGTCATAATAACAACTTTGATAGGTTAATATCCATGACTGTTCGTATATAATTTAAGTCGTCATTTTTACATAGTTGGCCTCGTTGTTTTTACGTTAAATTAAATAACACCAACATCATACCATCCACATAAACGATAGCAAGAAACTAAAAATATATACATTATTGTGAATGTTAAAAACTCATACTGGTTCTAGCAGAACCCTTTTCAGCAGAACCCTTTTCAGATTAACCACAGATATTTTGAATTATTGAATTTGTTAATGTAGTAAGACTTCGAAAATATAATCTTGAACCATATCACTTTCTTTTATAATGTTGACATACTTAATTCAACAATATAATATAATTTAGCAGTCTATTTTAGTCAGATTCTGTATAAAAATGATTGTGTGTGTGTGTGTGTAAATATTAAAAAAATATTATTTGTAAAACAATTACTCATTTTAATTCGGAAAAAGAGATACCAAATATGTTTTCACTTAAGTGAACAAATCATAACATTAGTGTTAGAAATAATATTTCTTGTCTACACGTCATTATATTAAATATAAATACTCATCCTTCAAACATACATAAAAATAGGACCCATTAAATATTATTATTGCCAAAAAATATCAATCACTAAAAAGTAGCAATAATAAATGGCACTAATGTCAACAGGAGATCCAAGAATAAAAATTCCAACAACAAAGAAAAATCTGTTTTAGGTAAAAATCATAAAACCATAAGTAAACAAGGCATGTGATGTATTTTGGCTTCTCCTTAAACGAAGTCAAGAATGTCTCAGCAATTATGTCCAGATAAACCTGTTAGCCACTTTATTTTCCATTCCCCACTCTAAGTCTTCTCATATTCTGCTCCATCCCATTTCCACAACATAATCTTTGTCAACTCTATGGTCTTTATATCTAAACCCCCCTTATCTTTCTGCAAACCCAGCATAAAAACCAATAACTCAGGCAAAACTCTCTCCATACAGTAGTGCCACCCTGTGCCAAACAGAGTAATCAATGGATTCCAGAAGGCTTGTGCATAAAATCCCTATCTAATGCCTACTCATCCAATATCCTCAGATCCATATGACTATATAAGCTATTGAGCTAAAATTGAAAATATTTTTGTGTTTTCAATTTCATTCTCATAGTTTTATAGTTAAGTAGAGATAAAAGATGGTTGATGGAGGGTTGCATTAGATCCTAAGATCTAGGTGCAGTGCTCTCAGATCCAAAGCTCCTCACTGACGAAGGCCACAAGCTAGAAACTAGTCTGGGGATATTGGATGAGTAGGCATTAGATAGGGATTTTATACACAAGCCTTCTGGTATCCAATGATTACTCTGTTTGGCACAGGATGGCACTACTGTATGGAGAGAGTTTTGCCTTGTTTATAAATAATAATGTACTAGTATGAGATGGTGATCATGTGATACTTAATGGTTTAAAACCATAAGTACAGATAAAGGTCACAAACACATGAAAATAAATACCAATGTTCAGAACAAGTGACAAATTTTAAAAATGCTAGCAAAGGGTGACAAAACTAATAAATGGCATAGTAAAAGTAACATTATATCTGATGATTTATTGCAAACTACTTCACATACTCCCCCCCCCCACCCCATCCAAAGAATGTCACTAGTGGTGAACAAATGGAATCAACATGAACAAAAATAAGAACCTAGTGTGTAGAAATTATATTTACACTGGTTTTGACTAATGGTATAAATTATATGAATCTAAATCACCATAAAACCTTGATAGTTATGCTGTCTTGGATGAGTTAACTGCAAGAAGATTCGACAAATTTTTATTAGATTCCCCAATAGTGACAATAGAACAAAGTTCTTCAACTTAAATACCATCAGAATTAAAACTCGATGAAATTAACTATGGTTCTTTTGGAAATTTAGATAAATATGACACAAAATATTTCCTAACAGCTGACCACATCAATTACAATTATCTTTAAAAATTTTGATTTTTGTAATGGGAAACCATTATTTTCATGCCCATCACTATCTGAATATTTAGCAAAACTGTAAAAAATAATATCATTTAAGCCATTAAATCCATTGCTACTTTCCCAACCAGGTAATTTATAGGATTAACATATTTCACTAAACAGCAGTAAGAGGAGAATATGTTATTAAGCATCTGAACTTAAAAAAATATATAACACAGCTAACGTTGCAAATCCACATGTACATAGTCTATTATGTGTGCTTCACCTGGCTTAACAAGTAATATTCTACAGAAAATCAATATAGCTCAGTTGTTTAACTATTAAGGAATTCTCACCTAAAATGTCATTTGAAATTCCTTAAAGTCAAGGAAAGACATCATTAAAATGATGTAGTGTTACTTACCACAGAAACATTCACCACATCTACATGTCTTCACTCAAATCATTATCAGTATTACATCACATCTAGCCAATTCATTCAGTTTCTCTCTAGATTGAATCATATTGGTTTTCAATGTAGCCCCAGTATTTGCTACAGTTATGGTAAGACCAAAAAAACTTGATTACTTATGCAGTAATGAGCAGAAAACTAGTTCATGAGTAAATATTATTACTAGTAATCTTTGCCTATGTTAAAAATAAGCACTGGCAAGATATACAGCCCATTGACATTATTTTGTTTACTGAAAACAGTGGGATGAATGAAATATAGAGTAAAATGCCAAATCACATACTTTCAATACAACTATAACCACCAAACCATAGTTTAAAGGGTCATGCGAGACTAAAACACACAATGTATTATTTTTCACTATGATATACAGAAAAATTTTTATTCTTAAAATAAAACTACTTGTGACGGAAATGATCAAACCATGTTTTCAATCTCTGACAACAGCAAAAAAACTTAATCCAGCATTAAAGATAACACAAACATAGACATAACAATACAAGCCCAAATCCAACAACCAAAATATATAATATGAACAAATTAAACATTGCCACAATCAATGTGTGTAGTCTAAATTCACATAACAAACCTGTACAGCTAATTCAATTTCGAAATAACCAACATAATATATTCCTCATATCAATATCATTAATGTTGTAAAGAGAAAATATTTCTGTATAGACTATCTGAACATCAGATCAGTTCAGGGTGTAAATATTCTGATAAATACAAAAAATCCATTAGCAAAATTAATCATAGATTACTTAACAGACAAAATGCCTTCTGGCATTCATTAATTACTCTGATTGGCACAGTGTGGCACTATTGTATGGATAGTTTTGCCTGTTTAATAACAATTATGTGCTAATATAAGAGATGGTAATCATGTGATGCATAGTATACTTATCTGTTAATGCACATGTTTTCTCCTTTAATCATCAGTTACAGCAATTTTATCTCATGGCAATATATTTAAGTAAAAAAAATCATAAATGTAACCAGGACACTGCTCTTTGTTTGAAGGAAAATTTTGCACAGGCCCAGAATAATTAACTGTGTTGTGGCTTCAACTTATCTTACAATAAACTATCATTATATAATACAATCTCAGCTTAATCACCTTGCGCTGGTACTATTATCATTTTGTATTTTCTTGGTGCTGTTTTTTTTATTAAAGGGCAATATTTATCATGCATTGATTTCTTTTTTACATCTCAAAACTATTTTAAAACTTTAATCTATCCTACCAGTATCTCATTTTTAGCTCAAAACATATTTACATTATATAGTAAAAGGTTGCTGCAATTTTCAAACTATTTTTTTAGTACAAGAATTTTTTTTTTTTAAAAAAAAGAACTTAGAGCAGATTATGTTGTATACCAAGTTGGCTTTTGCTCTGCTTTGTATCTAGCCACTTGGAAATATCTGCTCACTGCACTATACTAACATCTACATGGACATAGTTATTTACTTGCTTCTTGAAATTTTCAATTTATGCACATCAATTGATTAAGGAAATTAAAGAATGCACTGAAGAGTTTTTCCTGTTTCATTTTGGAACTACTGCTCTATCTATTTTCTTTATTGACAATATAAAAAACTTCAGAGACACTCAAAATGATCTCATTCCACATTTTAATTTAATTCTAAATGATGACTGGTTACATAATACAATTATGTAAATCATCTATGTAGAATCTGGATACAGATCATAAATTATCATCTTTCTTTAAAAGTAACTCTTCAGTCTTTCTTGACTTTCCAATTAATCTATCTAAAATGCAATTAAACCATCACTTGAACAGTTTTGATTTAAATACATTGAGAACACAAATTAAAGCATTCTCCCCCATAAAACTCTATCCCATTTTGAAAGATCAAAAAGAAAATTCTATTTTTGATTTAATACTTATCTGCTATAGTACATGGATGTGACTATTTGATATTACTCACAAAAAGCTTATATCTATAGTAAAAACCAGTCATATATCACATGACCTATATAGCTTGTATTACCAATATGTAATATATAAAGAGCCTACTACTAGCTCTACCCAAGCTTAATTTTATTTTTTTATTTTTATGATAAATGCTACAAGAGAAAATACATGTAGCTTTTATCTATGATGGTCCCCATCCCCAGACCGATTTCAAGCTATGGCTTTCATCAGTGAGGAGCTAGGACATAAGATTCAAAATATTAACTCAAGCCAAGCATTTATCTAATTCTTAAATATTAAGAAAAAGATCCAAATCTTCAGACACCTACATGTCTTCAAACTCAGCTCTTTAATCAAAGAAACTATATGAGCCTGAACTAAATTCAGATATCTTATATATTAGTAGGCTTAGCAACTTAATATAGCCAAAGCCTAATACAAGCTATATAGGTCATGTGATATATGACTGGTTTTTTCTATTATAATTTTGCTATTAGGGCTTTGGCTATATTAAATTGCTAAGCCTACTAATATATGGGATCTCTGAATTTAGTTCAGGCTCATATAGTTTCATTGGTTAAAGAGCTGAGTTTGAAGACATGTAGGTGTCTGAAGATTTGGATCTTTTTCTTAATATTTAAGAATTAGATAAATGCTTGGCTTGAGTTAATATTTTGAATCTTATGTCCTAGCTCCTCACTGATGAGAGCCATAGCTCGAAACTGGTCTGGGGATGGGGACCATCATAGATAAAAGTTTCATGTATTTTCTCTTGTAGCATTTATCATAAAAAATAAAATAATTAAGCTTGTTTAGAGCTAGTAGCAGGCTCTTTATATATTACTTATATCTATAATAAAAGTATATGTTTAAGGATCATTTTTACATTTTTATCAGTCATAATCATATGCTATCTCACAGGCAAACTAGGCCTCAATTCAACATGTATCATATATTTTGTAACTTATATTTGAATCAATATTCATACTGTGAGTTTTCTTAATCCAATTTCTGATGCCCCCACCCCCAATACCATTGCTCATTTCATCATGCCATTGATCATACTGAAGTATTATATCAGTATAATATCAAATCCCTTTTTGTCATATCATTTAGAGATTTAAAGAAAATATCAACCAAGCAATTTTCTATGACAATCTTGCCGGTTTCTCAGACATTAACCACATTTCAAATTTTTTACAATCTTCAATGATGGTTAATATTTTCATTTAATTTAATAGATTTTCAACTAAAATGTTTCTCAATGACTGATTTATGCTAAATCCCAAACCTTTAGTTATCTTTTTGCAATAATTGTCCATACTAATTTAAAATCTGCCCACATTTATTATCTCTACATGTGTTTGGATTTTATAAAAATGTATATCAACCGAAAAAAATATGTAACTGAGTTTCACCTCTACAATTCATATGTGATTGTTCACATACTGAGAAACATGTAATTTGTATACTGCTTTGCACAAATATTTGACATAATATACTCAAAAGAAATAATAAAGAATGATTCATTTCATCCTGTATTCTTTCAAATTCTTCCTTAGGAATACCATAAACAAAATTTGGCAGTCTACAGTATATCTCAAATGCTCACTCCTACAGCTTGAACATTTATTGTCACTAACATTCTTAATAAACACTCATTCTATAAGTAATTATAGTTTAGATAAGTATTTAGTCTTATAAAAAATATCTGTGTAATCTAAACTTTGTTTGTGTGTATATATATATATGTGTGTGTGTGTGTGTGTGTAAATAATATGTTATCAATAAAAATATGGTTTTTGGCACTATAGTAGATTGCCAAGTAAATTTCCTTGTAATATTTAGTATAATAGAAAATATTGATATGTTTTTTCTTTAAATGCAAAAAATATCTACACTTAAAATTGTACAATCAGGTTTTACTAAAATATGGAATTCTTAAAAATTGATTAAATAGCAAAAATAATTAGTTAAAATAGGAATTGATGGTGTTGGTATTAGTTTTGAACACGGTGGAGTGTAAACAAGTTTCCGTTAGACATATTAATAAATATTTGTATAACTTGAAGTGTATTAAAATACCATACAGTATAATATTTTCATTGTATTTATATTGTAAACTCTAACACGGTTCATCAAGAATTATAATAACTGAAATACGGGTTATTATATACGTGTGTCAATATATGTAATATATAGGATATATGAGCACAGATTTTCACACGACCCACTACTTTCCACTCTATCTCATAACACTGATACACTTGAACACATGTATATAAAAAGATAAATAATCTCCAATATAATATTTCATGCTAAACCAGCAATCATCAGTTGGTCCAGATAATCATATTTACACATATATATGCAATAAGTGCTCAGATATATATTAAGATAGCCAATCTTCATATTTTAATGGACAGGCTTCAATATACTCCATACTCCAACTCTTCAACTTTCCATCCAATTGAAAATCTGATGATTAAATGTTCAAAGACCATCCTGAGGCCAAGATTCTCATCACACCCATGTCGCCCTAAAGTCAGTCTGACCCCTCCTGTACAGAACATAATCCATTTAATACATATATGAGGGATGGGAAGACATCTCTGCTATGTATTAACTAAAGTAAGGCTTATTATATACCTGTATCAATATGTGTAATATGTAGGGTATATTAGCACAGACTTTCACACAACACACCACTTTCCACTCTATCTCATAACACTGATATACTTGAACACATATATGTCAAAAAGATAAATAATCACCAATTTACATATTTCATGCTAAATCAGCAATCATCAGTTGATCCAGATTATTATCTCTACACATATATGCAGTAAGTGCTCAGATATATATATATATATTAAGATAGCCAATCTTCATACTTTAATGGACAGGCTTCATTCCACTCCATACCCCAACTCTTAACCATCTATCCAATTGAAAATCTGATGATGGAATACCCAAAGGCCACACTGAGGCTGAGATTCTCATCCAGAGATATGAGATATATATATATATTGATAACTCAGAGCTTAGGATTTCTATTGATTTTATTTTTTTACTTTTTGGGTAAGCAAGAGGGATTTTATATTTTTTGATGGCATGCTATGTAATGTATTTATGAATTGGGTAATCTAGATCAGATTCGATAATATTATTTTCGTTCACACAAAGACTTACCAAATATATCATCTAGATTTTTCTAGATAATACTGAAATAATAGATTAAAGGGATTTAGAATTAGTTTTGTAGTACTAAGCTGCAACAAAAAGATAAAATGGAAATATCTATTGAGTTTAAGACCACAAAGCCTATTTGCTGATAATATTGTAATATACAATAACATACTGTGTCGTAGCTGTAATAAAGTAGAATGCTGCATATACCACTATTTCTGGATAAAACGTGTATTCCTGATTGACATATATAGGAAGCAATTTGTATTCATAAATAGTAAGAAAACAAAAGTTTATTAGTAAAATATATTAATGTTAGCAAAGACACAATAGTCATAAACAAATATTTGTCTTAAAAGATAGCTGATAAATCTTAAGAGAAAAAGAATGCCTAGCAGAAAAGTAATTAACAAATAAAATCAAGTTTAAATCCTAAAAAACTTCCTGAAATTATTGATAAAAATAATATAAGGAATTCTCCTTACTATATTAAGAATAATGTTTAATGAGAAGACCACATCTTCAATGTTTGGATTTTAATCACCTTTCTATTTAAAAATTATAATTACATCATTTTATATTTATATTTAATCACATCATTTATTATTAATAAAATTGTAAAATAAAATTGTTTAAAGATTTTCAGATAGTTTAGTTTCTTCTAAAAAAATTTGCAAATCATATAAGTTTAAGCATTAACCTTTAAATCACTGCAAGTTAAAAGAAAAAAAAAATATTATAAAGATATTTAAATATTAGTTTGTGACATAAATCACAAGAGAGTTTGCGAAACGAAATTTGTCAATTTGAAGTTAGTATTTAATAAATGTTTAATTTTAGCTCAAATATATTTGACGAACTTTTGGCTTCGCACTTATATATCATTTTTACGTGTATATGCATTAAATGTTTTAGATAGTCATTACATAGAGATTCCAGTTAGTCATTTAAGTACTGAATAGTTAACGGTAATTTAACAAGTCTTAATTCGATAATAAAATAAGGATTAATAAATCATAAAGCATTCACCATTTATACTATCCATCAAATAGCTAAAGTGGTCAATAATGATTTGTTTTCATTACACTTTTTTTGGAATGATGAGTCATTGAACCCATATCATGTTTTTATAATTAAAATGTTATCGTTTATTCTAAGAATGTAAAGTAAGTTACTGTTCATATCGGAAGAAGCCTATAATTTTATTATTTTCCTACAAATAACAAGAATCAGGGATTCGTTAAGTAAGATTATTGCAAAACAAAAATCTGAATTACATTTACAATATATAAAATAAAATGAAAAAAAAAAGCTCCATCTTATCAAAATATTTTTTTGTCATTTCAAACCTATACATCTAAGTAATATATATATTCTGTTATTTTTACAATGACATCAATAAATAATGGCTGTTACATATATGTAAGCTAAAATATATAACATTTTCCAAGGTTATAAATAACGATGTAACTGAAAAGCGTTTACAAGTTAGATGTTCACAGATCATAGTTTCCATCATGCCAAACAATATGTGAATGAAATAATTTACATATTTTAATGGTTTGATAATTATATATGCTAATAGCTCTTTTCTTTATAATATTATTGGTAATTACAATGTATCAAGCTTCCTTTGTTTTTAGTATTTTTAGATTACAAAAAAGAACGCAGACATAACATCGATTCACAAAACATCAAACTAGTGTTCTTAGAATGCAAAACAAAAGAGGAGAATAAAGAAGGTTTGATACATTATAAATAACAACATTTTAGGCACAAGAGCTAATCACACTTAATTATCACATAGATGTAATATGAAAATGAACCGTCAATGATTATGCTGTTCAGAACCAAAAATGCAACATACTAAAAAAATAGAAAAAAGAATAATACAATTCACCAGGTGTACTAGCATATATATATATGAACTTAATACAAACAAATAATATTAAAAAACAACAACATATTTGATCATTTTACATATTAAAAAACTGACTTGCAATTAAGAACAAAGTACATAGTAGGGTAAAAATTCTTTCAGAAATGAATAAATTTTTTTTTATTTCAAGTTTTTTTTTAATGTGAACAACAAATGTGGATTTAAAATAAATCTATCAAAATCTGCTTTAAAAATTGATGTTGTACAATTTATTCATTTATTTATCCTTTTTAGTATGTAATCACTATTTATTGTTAATAAAATTTTTATTGAAATGAAAAATTGATGTTTTCTTTATAATTATTAAAATATTTGAAAAATTCAAACACTGTGTCAATTTTGTTAGGGGATGACATCAGCTATAAGTTTAACATGAAATGGTAATAGCAAAACAGTTTGGTAAAGCATAGAATTACTGTGCTTTTTCCGAGTGAAATACTCAACAATTCTTACAAAATATGAGAGTGAGTACATTTTTAATATGGACAATCAATGCTCAAGTGTTCACTTTCCACATTTTAGAAAATTGAACTATTTTAGATTTTAACTGTAGTATATTTTGTTCCAATGCAATATTACTTATTAAACAACAGTTAGAAAAGTCATCAAATTTTTCTTTGACAAAATTTTATAAGGTATATCGAACAAAAATGCCACAAACTTTATACTTCAGTTTATTATGCTTATAATCTTTACCATTCTGGTTTTGCACCATGTTGAAAGTTTTGTTCAATAAAAAATTAACTTCTGTTTCACTTACTTAGTTTTTTATTTATGGGGATTTTATTGAAAATAAATACTTAATTGACAAATTAAAATTAAATAAATAATGCATTTTAAAATTAAAACAATATTTTTTTCTATTTTTTAAGAATTAATGTAACATTGCTGAATGATTTCTATTACCAGGAAGATGGCTGATAAGAAAGAGTCTTAATGTGTTTATAATGACAACATGATAACAAGCAATAATGAATCCAAAATATAAATTCAAATTTTATCTATAAAAAGTATGTTACTCTCTATATTAAAATGATGCAAGAACGTTTGGGTTAAAATATTATAACATTTCTATATATATAAAAAACCCAACGATTTCCACATTAAAACTTAGAATAATGTGAAAGAAATTAAAAAAAAAAAATTGTGTTCTATATTGGTCACATATAAATTAAATTTAGAAGAGGATAATCTGTAAAAAAAAAAAAAAGTGTTATTTGTTTATGCATTGGCCACAAAATAAAATTTTATATAATATTGTAATTTTTAATAATTAGTATTGATTGATAAAGACTGCTTTTGTAATTGACTAAAAATCTCATATTATTTTTAAATATTTCCTTACTGTCAATTTTTGTAATTAAATATTAAAAAAGTTTAATTACATTTTAATTATTTCTGCTCACGTTATTATTTAAAAGAGATTCTTACATATTAGTCCGATAATAAGTTGCAAATCCTGCAGTCTCAGTAAATAATGTCTACACGGGAGCTTCGAACAAACTTAATCTCTAATTAGTATAAATTGAACTTTACAGTGTATATATGTTCCAAAAATATGATATTTTCTAACCTCAATGATTATTAATAATCATTAGAATATACAATGATGTCATAGTTGTGTATGGAATAAGTTTGACATATTTACAATTAATAGTAGTAGTTACATAAAAAGAGTTATTGATTGGCTATGGGTAGTTAATATGAAAAAAAATCTGCCATATTAGAACTTGTAAAAATAAAATAAAATTTACATTGTCTGGATTAGACCCCAGGGTCAGCAAAACTGCAAATAAATGTGATAACTTTGCCCCATGGATATTTTACTACACAATATATATAAATAATATTTATTTTTATAAAGTGCAAACAGTATTGAAATTAAATTGAGAGAAACTGCAGACCTCTAGCGCTCATTAGTATAACAGCCAATCAGATTGTAAACACAAGACAGAGCATTTAACAAGAAAAGGGTGGTCCACCTCATTCTTTACTTGTCTCTCTTTATATCCAAGCCAGTCTAAAGTACTTAGATCTGAAAGCGTGAATATTAAATATCTTCACACTTAACTCACTGAGTTTAAATTACATACAGCGTGAAATCCTACGATTTACTACACAGTAGTTTTTCATGTAGTAACATATGTAAATAATATTTATTTTTTATAAGTGCAAACAGTATTGAAATTAAATTGAGAGAAACTGATCTGATTGGCTGTTATACTAATGAGTGCGAGAGGTCTGCAGTTTCTCTCAGTTTAATATATATATATATATAATTTATTTCCACTGCATTGTTGTTTATAAGATGGGCAAAATGTGTTATTCTTTTTCATCAGTTTTCTATTGGCTTAATATATATAGTCGAAGTTATACACACATATCATACATTATATACAATATTTTATAAAACAAAAATACATTATAATATATAAAAACAATGTTATGTGATTTTCTACTTTATTGCAATATACACAGGAGGACCCAAAAATAACCAGAATTTTGTTAATAAAATATTGTATAGTTATTTGTAGATGTTGTAAATTGTATTGCTTTAAAAAACAGTCTATTTAATTCAATGCACCAGTCTAAATTAGTTTGACACTTTCGAAGTTGGCCAGAAACACTTGCCATGTGATGCATTTTACTGTTTTTGTCATTTCCCTCTCAGTTCTCTGAGGGTGCTGAATTTAATTAAAAAGTGTTTCACACTCAAGGCTTTGAGAGGTGACACTGTTGGGTTGAGTTTGCACTCTTGTCTTTGCATAAAATGAGATGTTTACATTTCACCACATCACGTAAATGTTTTAGAACTTGGAGACAAAGTGTGTGATCATTATGAAGTAAATTAAAAAAAAAGAAGTCATTTTTGTTAAAAACAAAGTCAGCGTTACTCGTTTGAACATTTCAATCATTATGTATAAAAAAAGACGAATCCAAAATGCAAACTCCAAGCATTTCTTGAACTACTAAACTACTTTAAAACCTTCTTAAAGTGCAAGGCACATGCATCCCAATGCTTATATAACCTGTTAAGGAAAAATAAAGTTTGAAATTGGGGATGTGTTAAAAAAAATAATTTGAACAAGTCAAAGTCTAACTAACATCTGAAGGACTCCTCACCCACTATGATAACATGTAAAACGTCATGCTAACAACAGACATGTCAGAATATGGATTGGAAACTGTAATATGTTATTCATCAAAACTTGATGATTGTCCTATAACATATGCTTCCCAAACACAGGCATTAGTGGTTCCACAATTTCTTACATCGATTCCATTTGGAAGTTGATACAGAAGAATCCCTCCAAGAAATATGTAACACCTGAAGCATATATTACAATAGGTGTGCAAACCAGAGAATGATTCCTGTTATTTTGGAGTCCCACCATGTGTATATTTCAAGAAGGAAATAATGAGTTTAAAGAAAAATGATATCTGTTTGATTTTAAATATATATATAAAGATATATGATCAATTAAGGTTTTATCACATTTACATATAAAACAAAAAAAATTATCTTGATTAAAAAGATAAAATAATGATAAAATTACCTTGCTAATGCATTTTCTGATTACTTTTATAATTATTGGCTAATTAAAACTTCTATTTCAAATGTAATTGATAGTTTGATATTTGAATTGTTTTCACTCTTAGATTGTATATTCATATTTTCAGAAAAAAAAGAAGAAAATAGCTAGCATCAGTACAAAGTTATAAGTCATTATGCCTTTTATAACTTTTCTAGATATATAAAAATCAATTAGCTCACAACAATGTATTAATCTATTTTGCATAATGGATGTAATATATATATATTATGCACAGAGTTATGTTTTATGTAATTTTATAAAAATATTATTTAGATGATGATTATAAAACTATGAAAAATGTAATAATTATGTTTTTCATTTCAAATACCTTAAAAAACTGATAATAATCATAAAAAAGATAAATTTCAGAAATGATAAATTTACCAAATACATATTATTTGCTTGACGTAGTTGTCAAGATATTGATAACATGAAAAGGGACTCACTATATGCTCGTTAATAATTATTAAAGAAAACAAATTTTGTTATTCTGTTGAACAAGAAATTACATGTTGTTTTCACCATGATCTTTTTTAAAATCAAAAAAATGGTTTTGCTAATATTTATGTGAATTTTATTTTTAATATAGACAATTAATAATACATAGTTTTCATACATGTATATACATAAAACTTCTTATGAATTAAACTATTATCTTTATTTTATTTATTAAAATAAATATTCATATGAAAGAATTAATTATTTATAAATTGGCAACATTTGTAGTAGGTATGTTTATAAACAGCATTACCAAATAAATGAAGATTATAAATATTTGTTGTTTTATATATATATATCAGTAACACAATGATTGCGTTTAGGCTAGAATTATAAAAATAGAAAAATAAAAAAATACTAAAATTCTATGAAATAAACCATTATTAACAAATACTAATTATAATTTATATTTTTAAAATGTTTTCATTTATTTTTGTAAAATTTTATCAGAATTAAAGTTTTACTAACTGATAGTAGTAGGTAGTTGTTATTGAAATAAAATTAGAAAACCACAGAAAATAATTTACTCAACACATTTTTTTATTTCCAACATCATCATCATCATCAATCATTATCAATCAACTGCAGGATGAAGGTCTCTCCAGGTTCAATCCATCTTCTCTGATCTTTAGCTTCTTTTCTCTGCATCACACCTGCACACTTACTTATTTCATCCATCCATTTCACATGGGGTCTTTTTCTGGGTCTTTTACAATCTCTTGGAATACAGTTTAAGATTTCAATTGTTCATCTATTATCATCTCTTCTACAAATATGTCAGCCCAATTCCACTTCAGTCTTTTAATTTTTTCAATGAGGTAAATAACACTTAGAGTGAATAAAATGGTCTGACATATTGAAAGGGATTTTAATACTAATTTTGGATATTTATTTTTTCCAAAATTATTAATTATTGTTTTATTTGTTAAAACTGTAGTTACAATTTTGTTTATTATCAGTATAAACAATACTTGGTAATCATCTAAAATACGGGCACAGCCACTTGGGGCATTGATGCTATACAAAAATCAATCAAATATAATGTTACTGGGCCGCCACAACTTTTTTTTTTTTTTTTATAGAACATGTTTTTTTTTTTTTTGATTAAACAAATTTTTTATTTCATTTACAACATAATTTCTTTTTTATCAAACAAATTTTTATTTTCATTTACATTGTTTTTTTTAACCTGATATTTTTTTTTATCCAAAAAATTTTGGTAATTTAATTTTTTGAATTTTAAAACTTTGGACTGTTTCAAGACAAAAAAAATTAACTCTGCCGAAAAAATATAATGGGATAATTATTTGGGACTTGTTTTGACTTTGTTCTACCTTTTTTTTTTTTGGCTGACTAAATTGTTTTTCTTCTTCTTCTTAAATCAAAACTAACTTTTGTGTTGGTAGAGGTTCAAAAATTGTTTTGAAATCCCCACTCCCACCCTTGGATCAATAATTGTAACATAAAGTCAATAATTTTACTTTTTTTAAACAACTTTTTTTCACTTTTTATACTTTTATTTATATTTCGTTTGAATTAGCCTTTTTTTTGCTTCTACAATAAACAGATTTTTGGGAGGCTTTCATACTGTTATTATTAACAAAAAGTAAACAGAAATAGTCATTTATTTGAACCCCACTTGTTTTAACCCTGATGAAAAAATATAATGCAATTATTTGGGTATTATTTCGAATTTATTCAATCTTTTTTTTGGGGGGGTTGAGCAAATTGTTTTTCTTATTATTAAATAAAAAGTAACTTTTGTGTTTTTTTTGGGAATAAAAAATTGTTTTAAAACCCCCACCCCCACACTCAGAAAAAGAATTGTAACAAAAAGTCAATAAGTTACTTTTTTTCCAACAACTTTTTCTCACTTTTTATTTTTCTTTATATTTAGTTTGAATTACCTTTTTTTTTCTTTTTTGGCCTTCTACAATAAACTGCTTTTTTTTTTTGGGGGGGGGGGGGATTTCATACTTTGTTATTATTAACAAAAAGTCAACAAAAATAGTCATTTATTTTAACCCCACTGCAAAAAATATAATCCAAATACTTGTCAATTTCTAATGAAATGAAAAAAAAAAGGATTCAAACTTTGGATTTTTAAAATTATTTATTATTTTATTGCTGTAATAAAAAGTGGACATTCTGTGCCTGAAAAAAGGACACAATCTCACACACTTTCTGTACTCAGCAATTCTAAAAAGTTTAAAAATTGCATGTTCTTCTCAGACCTTTTATTGGTCTCGTATATTTTCCATGCTGAAACGTGACTTAGTGCGTGAGCTTTGTCAAAGCGTGTTCGAACATACACGTTGCCAATTTTTTACATATTAACATTTTTTAGGGAAGGGTGGGGACCATATGACAATTATTAGTAATTAACAACATTATTTAAATATAAAGGACATTATTACGGAGATTTGAAAAGTTGTACCAACTTGAAATTCAAACACCCTCAAGCGATACAGTAATCAGCTCTGAATAGAACAAATACACGTAAATAGTTTCGAAGCATAAAACAGGCTGTAATATTTTTGTGCAATATCATGTAAAGCAGCCTGCCATAATGGGTTAATATAATATTAAATGTTGTATTAGCCATAAGGCCGGCCGTGAATGACATTTTTATGTGTTTTGACACATAAACAACACCCCAAGTGGCCTTGTCCTGATTTCAGACGATTACCCAATATTTTTAAAATGTATAATAAAGTCATAATAAAGCTCTATTGTTTTAATAGCTTGTACTACATATCATGATTTTATCTCAAACTTGTTGGGAGGTTCTACATTTCATTGCGATGGAATTATACGTTGAATCGTATCCATTATCTAGAATTGACCTTATTTAAACAAATGACTACATAAACATATATATTTATCTATTAGTCATAAAGTTTACAAATTGGTAGATATCACAATGCATCAGTTGGGGTTATTATCCTCTTTAATAGGAGTTTCTAGGCTGACTAGTGACAATACTAGCATGTGAATTAAACATGGGACAGTTAGATTTGTGAATATTGAATTTAAGATAATGCTCTGCTCAAGTAGACTATTCTGTGGAAGGCAATAATAATTGGTAATTTTATAAACTTATTTGAAATGTCCTAATTTGACCATGTTTTTTAAGGGCAGGATTAATGAATTATTTTCATACAATTATGACATATCATTCTGCACTGACTATCAACTTATTTCTTATTGTCACGTGAGTTGCCTTATGAATTTTATTATTTCCTTTCTGTTTAGTTTTTTCTATCCAATCAAATATATGTTCATGCACTTTGTCTGCTACATTATATGTATTTCACTGAAATGGATGGTTGCATTGATATAAGTCCTTCTACAATCACATGGTATTTCATAGGTATACTTGTGTTCAGCAATTTTAGTTTTAAATATTGTAGTGTGTATCAAGCTTTAGACCTATTTGTTATATGTGAAAGCTACTAAACATTTCTTATGACTTTTAATAATTATTTGGTAAAATAAACATATCTTCTGAAAAATCTATATTACTAGAGTAACTTCTATTTATATTTTTTTTCCCTTTTAATTGTAATTTAAATTTATAATATATTTTCCATAAAATTATTTTAAAAATATGAAAAAATAAAATCATTTTCTATGAAATACATCTTAGTTATTTTATAACTTCTTTTAATATATATATATATAATATAATCTAGAGGTTACGACTATTTAAAATTTACACAGAGGCTAAACTCTCCAAACAGTAACACCACTCAGTGGAAGCCAGAGTAATCAATAGATCCAAGAAGGTTTGTGCATAAAATTCCAATCTAGTGCTTACTCATCCAATATTGCCAGACTCGTTTTTAGCTTGTAGCTTTCATCAGTGAGGAGCTTTGTATCTGAGAGCACAACATCTAGATATTGGATGAGTATGCACTAGATTGGAATTTTATGCACAAACCTTATTGCATTCATTGATTACTCTGACTTGCTGTGAGTGGCGCTACTGCATGGAGATTTATTCTCTGTGTAAACAGTTTGGGTAAGCATAGAGAATGGTGATCATATGATGTTTAGTGGTTTATTTTAAATTTAGCTTAGACTTTCAATTGGCTTAATGTCAATATTTTAATATATTAAAGATCTCAGTAAAAGTCTTACATAGAGATAAGTTTAAAAATTATAATTTGTTCATTTTTAATTAATACGGCAATGTTCTATTCAATATACCTAGTATATCTTTATTACTTTAACATTATATATTTAGATTTGCTAAAAACATTCTACTTCTTATCTACTTTTTAAAGAATATCTACAATGATTATATCATTTTTGAAGTTTTTTATATCTTCTTAGATTTATTATTATTTATTTTTACTATTTGTAGGTTTCAATTAAATTTTTATTCTCATTATTAATTTTTCTTATCATTTAATAGTTATATGCCGTTTGTTATTAATTATATTTTAAATCAATGTACAGAATTCAAATGTTTACTAAATTGTTTATTTGAAAATCTTTGGTTTTCATTTCTTACTTTTTACATTTTTTTTATCTTATTTAAAAAAAAAGATTGCTTTTTCTTTTAATGTATCCTTATAGTTATTTATAAAATAAGATATCTGTTACCTCCTTAACCATTAATCTTCAACATATATTGTTATTTTAAAATAGTTTTATATAATATCTTACATCTGTTATATCATCATCATCAACCATTATCAATCTACTGCAGGATGAAGGTCTCTCCAAGTTTAATCCATCTTCTCTGATCTTTAGCTTCTCTTCTCCACATCACCCCCCGCATACTTTCTTATTTCATCCATCCATCTCACATGTGGTCTCTTTCTGGGTCTTTTACAATCTCTTGGAATCCAGTTTAAGATTTCAATTGTCCATCTATTATCATCTCTCTGTTATATATGGAGCTCGCAAAATTAGGTCATGTGACATCTGACTTGATTTTTTTGTAATATCTTAAATCTTATTAATCACTGAAAATATATCATGTTGAATCTATGTATTCATACTAGAATATTAATATATTTATGATATTTAGTCAAAATGCCAACCAGTTCAGTTTTCGTTTGAATGATTCCTTCAATTTTGTATGTGGATTTTTCTAGTTTTTTTAGACTTATTCCATCATCACAAACAAATTGTCACACAACATTTTCATCTTTCAATTGTTTTGCAACTTCGATTAACATTAAAATATTTCATAACAATTTGAGAAAGAGTTTATTACTATATATCTGTAAACAGTTATTCACTTCTTTCATAAGTATAAAAATTTCTTAGATATAAATCCCGAATTATCTACAATTTACACCGTTCACAACACCGTTCACAGTAAATCAACTTCCATAAAGTTTATTTATTTACTTAGCTTAACTATTAAACTATTGCTAAAAAAATCTTACAGAGATTTCAACCATCTTAAATTTACTAATGGCTTTATGAAGTCCTCCAATTTTTTCATAATAGTCAAAGATTTCATGACCAATTGCAATATGATTTATGATTTGTGGTTATTCCCATTTACATAGATCAAAGGTTAATAAATTTCATTTTTAATGTAAATAACCACAATGAACCATATACTACATGGAATCTTTTGATGAGATTTCACTCTAATCTAAAAATATCAAAGCCATACACGTTTATTATTGAACCCCCCAAAAAAAGTTTATTTGACACTTCATAAGTTTTACATCACAATTCTTCAATTGTAGATTCATGATTGAACAACCAAAAAGATGAATTTGATTTGAGGTGAACCTTAGGTGGGAAACTAACTATAGCTTAAGTCATTAGCAAATATTTTTGCAAATTAACTTTTTATACATTTTTTAGGATTTAATTTTTTTTGTCCCTCATTTGTTAGATGAATCGGAAAAAGAAAACAAAACTATACAAAGGATTAGACTTTAATATGGTAATAATATTTTGTTTTATTTTACTTTTATATGGAAATATAAAGAATAATAATTTTGGTTGTATTGATATAATATTTGTCTAATTTTTTATGCTGTAGTTCTGATGAAGACTGCTAGTACAGTCGAAACTGTACTGTAAAATATATAAATAAAGTTATTTGCTTAAAGTGTTGAAGGAGTATAGATGAATTTATAGTGCAATAATATTTCTCTTGGCAATATTTAATTAAGTACAGTATTCAGAAGTTTAGTGTGACATTTTTCACCTAACAAGGAAACAATAATGGACAACTGAATAGGTTAAGGGTAGGAAAAGTGTCATTAAAATATTTGCTTCAAATGTCCATGTTCTGGCAGTTAACTTTACGAAAAAATATTCCAAAAATTAATTATTACTTAAATATTTTTCTTACTTATAAAGAATTACTCTTTCACTAGTGCTAATATTTTATACTTCTATAAATAGTATTCGTTTAATTTTTTTCATTTTTCCAAATAAGTTACTTTTTTTGCAAAAATCTTTTTTTCTAAATTAACCAAGTAAAATAATGTTTCAGGTACAATTAAATAATTATTTATTAATTCATTTTACATCAATTAAAAATGAATTATGATTGAAGTCAAATAAAAGAACATGTTTATTGAATTGCCTTAGCTTCTAATCCACCAATTTGTTAGCACTTTCAGATTCCTATTATTTAAAGTGCATTAGATTGGCTGATGGTTTTATGGCATTCAAAATATAAGGAACCTGATTTTATTTTTATTGTAATGTGTAAATATAAAAAGGAAAATATCAACATACCCGCACATATTTAAAAAAATAAAAAAACAAATATTGATAGAATTAAAAACGAGATGTATATAAAAACCAAGAATATGACATTTTTTTTTTTGGTCATTTGTAACAAGTAAAACCAAGTAAAATTTTAAATCTTGCTTAATTTAGATTAGCGAGCAAGTCATTTAAGGTCCTTTATTTTATGGACAATTATATGCCAGTTCACAGTCAAATATTTGCTTTGCACAAATATTTTAAAAAAATTTCAGATAATTTTTTTTAGTTAATAACAACTTTTTTTCCAGTCATAATCTATATAATTATTCAGTCTAAAAATATATACAATTACCCAATATCAGTAAATAAATATGCGCAGTTGATTATAGATGAGAAAAAAAATAACATATAGTCAAACATCTATCTATCTATCTATCTACCTACCTACCTACCTACCTATCTATCTATCTTATCTATCTATCTATCTATCTATCTATCTATCTATCTATCTATCTATCTATCTATCTATCTATCTATCTATCTATCTATCTATCTATCTATCTATCTATCTACCTACCTACCTACCTACCTACCTACCTACCTACCTACCTACCTACCTACCTACCTACCTACCTACCTACCTACCTACCTACCTACCTACCTACCTACCTACCTACCTACCTACCTATCTATCTATCTATCTATCTATCTATCTATCTATCTATCTATCTATCTATCTATCTATCTATCTATCTTGAATTGGTCAGTTAAGATTTTATATCTAAGTACACATTATATACATTAATGTAAAATATGACCTGCAGTAGATAATTATAAACTATATTTTTCACTCATATTATATATGCTACATCTGCACAGAAAATAATATATTAATGGCACTATGCTAAAATCTTTTATTTTTTATTACAATTTGCAAACCATTTTTTAATATATGATAAATCCGGTAGATGGCTGTTTGTCTAGTGAAAGAAAAATTTGACTGACGCACAAATGCTAGTAGATAAAAACTTAAATTTGAAAATTATACTGTATGTATTTATAATTCAATTACATGAAAAATATTTATAATTAATTATTATTTTTTTTTTAGCTTTAACGTACAGCTAAATCAGACAGAAGTCTATTTTAAACTGGGAAATATAGAATAATGTCAAAAGAGAGTATCGCGAATTAAATAATAAAAAATGGAAAAACAGATTTCTTAATAAAATTTGATCTTGTTTTGAATAATGGTTTCATATATAGATAATTTTATTTGCCCACAATAATATCAAAGGAGCTCCAGCGAATTGCTAAATGTATGACAAAAATTTAACATTAGAAGTATCGAATTAGGAGAGAAACTAAAGAGTGTGTGTGTGAAAAGAATGTGTTGGTAGAATGAAAGATGTGAACGAATTTATCGATTTGTATAATATATAGTTTCAATAAGATTGGTGAAAAACAGGTTGGAAGACATGGAATGATGGTATTACATTAAAAATAATTGTAAAAAGTGAAGATTAAAAAAAAATAGTATAATGGTGTCGCACAAAAGAAGTCAAACAAATAAAAATGTAACAAAAGATGACATACAATAAAAAATTTGATATATAAAATTTAATGCAACTAAAAATATAAAACTTGAGTAACTTAAGAATAAATATGTTAATATTTAGGTGAGAATGCGTATTGATATATATGTCAAAAATTAAGAATAAATATTTGCAAACATTATTGATAGAGGATTTAATAAGAGAATGGGTACTGTGGTATTAGAGCTGCGACATGAAGAATTATAATCGTTTAATCATTAAATTAATTAAGTTATTAAATCAAAAACATATTTTAAAATCTACATTAAAAAAAAAAAAACAATTTAACATAAAAAATACGAAAAGCATTAATGCGAAGAATAGTTAAAATGCGTGTTTAAATCAAATTGAGTGTGTGTTTGCATATGCATATTCTGCATAATTTATTTTAATACATTGTACAGGCTTACACCTGCATTTATATATGTAATATATGCGGGATTCGAACTCAGACTTTCACACGACCTACAACTCTCAGTGCCATCTTATATTGCTAACTCACCTGATTACACACATGTTGAAAAGATAAGTAATCACCAATATACGTATTTCGTACTAAACCAGCTCTCATTAAAGTATGAAGATTGGTTATCTTAATATAAAGCTGAGTACTAATTGTATATATGTGTGGAGATGGTAATCTGAACCAACTAATGAGTGCTGGTTTAGCACGAAATATGTATATTGGTGATTATTTATCTTTTCAACATGTTTGCGATCAGATGAGTCAGCAATATAAGATGGCACTGAGGGTTGTAGGTCGTGTGAAAGTCTGAGTTCGAATCCCACATATATTACATATATAAATGCAGGTGTAAGCCTGTACAATGTATTAAATAGATTATGCAGAATATGCACGTGCAAACACTCACCAATTTGATTTAAATACGCATTTTAACTATTTTTCACATTAATGCTTTTCGTATTTTTTTTTGTTAAATTGTTTTTTTTTTAAATGTAGATTTTAAAATATATTTTTGATTTAATAACCTAATTAATTTAATGATTAAAGGATTAAAATTCTTCATGTCGCAGCTCTAATACCACAGTACCAGAGAATGTTACTTTAAAAATGATACGAGATAAATAGGCCTAATCAAATCTGAGGTGAAAATTCTTCATATTAAGAAAGGAAAGTAAAAAAGATTGGTAGTGGGGATTTTATTATAATTGACACAAATATTTTCTAAATTAATTAGGTCTATAAAAATATTAATAATTGATTAATAGTATAAAGATTGTTAAACATAAATTAATCTCAGGAATTTGCTTTTATCAGATTCAACAAATATAATATAAAGAGATCGATTCTGCAGAAAATAAAATAAAAATTAGTACCCTTTAAACTAGATGGTTATCATCTTAAAAACGTGAATCCTTTAAAATATCTTGGTAGACTTTCTAGATGTTTACATGGACTTAGACGTTAATATAATGTGCACATTGTATTTAAAGTATTCAAAAATTAAAGTACACCATCCTACCAATAAAACTCATTAACTAAAGTTTTGTGGATATAATTATAACGACACCAAATGAATTGTACGGAGTAAGGCAAGAACTCCCTATCAATATAACAAATTCATGGTAAAATGTTTATAGTATTATGATGAAAAGATTATAATCAGTCTAATTTTAATCTTATAAGTGGGATGATCTTACAACTATTATTTCAAAACACATTTTTGGATTGTCTAAAAAATATAGGGTGACAGGGCTTTCTAAAAAATATTATATAATAACCTAGAGATTAAACTGAGAGAGTGCAAACCTGTCAAGTGCTGACGACTATCACCAGCCAATCAGATCAAGCACTGAGACAGAGAATTTAACAAGAAAAAGGTGGTTCCACCTTCTTCTTTACTTGTCTTTCTATATATCCAAGCCAGTCTAATACTTAGATCTGAAATTGTAAATCTTAAATATCTTCACACTCAACACACCGAGTTCAAATTATAAGCATACAGCGTGAAATCTTTCGATTTACTACATAGTAGTTTTTCGATGTTATAACCTGCAGCAACATATGTAAATAATATTTATTTTATAAAGTGCAGATGGTATTGAAATGAAACTGAGAGAGTGCATACCTCTCACATGCTTATGACTATCCCATCCAATCAGATCAAGCACCGAGACAGAGAATTTAACAAGAAAAAAATTGGTTCCACCTTCTTCTTTACTTGTCTTTCTATATATCCAAGCCAGTCTAAAGTATGCTGTATGTTTGTAATTTGAACTCAGTGTGTTGAGTGTGAAGATATTTAAGATTCACGCTTTCAGATCTAAGTACTTTAGACTGGTTTGGATATATAGAAAGTCAAATAAAGAAGAAGATGGAACCACCTTTTTCTTGTTAAATTCTCTGTCTCGGTGCTTGATCTGATTGGCTGGTGATAGTCGTAAGCACTTGAGAGGTTTGCACTCTCTCAGTTTAATTTCAATACCGTCTGCGCTTTATCAAATAAATATTATTTACATACGTTGCTGCAAGTTACAACATCGAAAACTACTACATAGTAAATCGAAAGATTTCACACTGTATGTTTGTAATTTGAACTCAGTGTGTTGAGTGTGAAGATATTTAAGATTCATGCTTTTGGATCTAAGTACTTTAGACTGGCTTGGATATATAGAAAAACAAGTAAAGAAGAAGGATAAAGAAGAAGGTGGAACCACCTTTTTCTTGTTAAATTTTCTGTCTCAATGCTTAATCTGATTGGCTGGTGATAGTCGTAAGGGCTTGAGAAGTTTGCACTCTCTCAGTTTAATTTCAATACCGTCTGTGATTTATAAAATAAATAACCTAGAGAATAGATGTCATAAGAGAGGCAGATATGATTTCTTTTAAAACATTATTTAAGAAAATTCTGAAGAGATAACATGTTGATTTTTATCTTATTATATAATAACCTTGAGGATAGATTTCATAACAGAGGCAGATATGATTTATTTTGAAACATTAGAAAATTCTGAAGAGATGAAATGTTGACTTTTATCTTATTATATAATTATACATATGCGATTTTTTCGCATGTGTTAGTGAAGCTGTAATTATACTATAATGTTTAATATGCCTGATTAGCACTTTAGACATTTAGTATTCTAATGTCATACTCATAGCTTTGCAAATGAAGACTGTTGTGATTTATTGCATACATATGCAAATGAGCTTGAATTTTTAATTAGTTAGTCCTTTGTTTTGAGAGAGCAAAGCATGTTCTCTTTTATTAATGGCACTAAGATCATTTGCTATGTAAAGAGCTTCTTTGACTTTTCTTTTGGCATAACTCTTCTCTGTGCAAATTATTTGGGCAAGGGCATAACTGGTTTCAAATACATGAACTGTAGCTGCTTAGTGGGCACAGAAGATTGATGTTCCTTCATTTTTATTTTTAACCCTGTTATATGCATACCTTAGCCTGAGTCTCACCATAGTAAGATGCCTGGCAGCCTAATTGAGGGCATGCTAATTTATAGACCACATGAGGAGCTTGATCTTTTTCTATTTTATCTTTAGAATTATTTATTAGTTGGTTAGTGTTAGGAGGTGTTGTGAAGCTAAATTTGAAATCGTTAGTCAATTTTTTTTAGCAATTTTTGCAGTTACATTAGTTATAAATGCAATTGTTAAGTATTTCATATTGTCTTTAGGCTGTTTATTATTGAGTTTTCTATAAAATGTTTTTATTCTCTGATGGATAGTACTGGGTTTAAAGCCTATGTTGGTCATTTCCTTTATATATTTATCGCATGTTGTTTTTCTTATCTGCTGTGTATTTACATAAATGGTGATTTCTGAATAGGAAAGCATTCATATTTGCCCATTCATATGTGTTGGGGGTGTTAGACTTTGGACTTGTGTAACCTCTTATGTGCAACTTCATTAATGCATCCGAAAAAAATCTCATACTTATAATTACAATTTTTATTGGTGAAGAGAAAAACAACTTATTATATAATAACCTTGAGAATAGATTTCATAAGAGAAGCATATATGAATTATTTTAAAACATTATTTAAGAATAGAATGCTGACTTTTATTTTAATTAAAACATGTTTGAGAACAAATGTTGATATCACATGTTTTAATATTGTTCTCATAAGGATTTATGTCTAACTGATAATTAAAAAGCTATATAAATTATCTTGTAGGTAAAGATCTGGATTTTTTTGCAAATTATATTAATTAGGAGACATATAATAGTGATTCATGTGGTAGCCAAATTTCAAATTAAAACGATGAATTTGCTTAAAGTAGAATCGTTAACAATTGTAAATTGTTATTTTTATTTATTTTTGAGAAAAAAGTGAAAAATATGTTTATTGCAGCAAATTGATAAAATGTTTTCATAATATTTTGCTAATAATAGTAGACATAGCAAAACAAAAAGCATTATGTGTTTTCATTAGTCTATTTTTAACATTTGAATTGAATGTAGTAAATGAAATAGTTTTTTAACATCTCCTGGCATGTAAAAGCATATCAAATAATCCCCATATATGAATGATAAAAAAGAAAGCATTATTTATTAAGGTTATAAATAGTTGAGTGCTAATAATCGGAATAGTTTTTAAATACCCTTTGTTTAACCACCTAATCAATTTAGCCCCAGTTACTGATCAATATGAAATAACAATTGGGTTAGTTATAGTCTTGTAACTCAAATGAAGTATTATCCAGTTAGACATGCATACAGATTGAGAGCATAGTAAAAAAAATGTGCTACCATTACATACAACAGTGATATGTCTTATATTATCATACTTATTATCTTTACTGTATGGTATTCACTGATTTATTTATGATTAAATATATATCTCTAGTGAATAATATGAATCATTCCTACCAGTGGTAACAGAAAAGACGTGGTGACAAATTTTTGTAATAGCTAAGATATTCAATCAAATAATTAATTTCTTTTTTTCAAAATGCATAATAAAATAACTGTTTTACTAAATTATTGGCATTATTATTATCATCGTCATCATCAATAGTAGTTAAAGATAATTGTAATATGTAATTTTGACTTTTAAATATCTGTAATTGAAACGAAAGTAGATACCTCCCGTTGACTTATGTGAACTAAAATCAAGATTGAACAGAACACCGTTCTGTTTTTAAGCTCTGTTTTTATATAAGAACATTTTTTGACATGTTTTGAAATAATCGGGTGAACTTTGTCTATTATTAATTATAAACAACAGAAATTAAAGATAGAATGGTATCATTCTGGTTTTACTTGATTTTTGATTCTCCATAACTCGGTGGATCAGATTCAGTTTAAAAGCATCGTTTCATACTGATACCCACAACATTTACACATTAAATATTAGAAGAAATTAAAAAAAGAACGAGCTGAAAACAAGACAAAAGAAAAAAAGAATAGACTTTCTTTTATAGACTAATAAAGTACTATTAATAAATAATCTTTAACACATCCCAGACAATATTATCAAAATGAGTGCTTTCATGTAGTGTCACTATTATTAATTGAATTGTAGCTGTTTAATTTTAAAAAATACTAAGGGGTGAAGATAACGAAATGTATGGACAATAATTTGTATCAAGAAATAAAGGTAGATTCTGCCAGAAATATATATCGAGGGTCATTTGTTTTTTTTTTTAGATATGTCATTAACTATATATATATATTAGAAGTGTGTTGAATTAATATTTCACTTATTATTTAAATAATACATGATCAATTTAAAAGTATTGCAGTTTGTAATGTTATAATTGACTATTTATTAGTCTTCATTACATGGATATGTTTATTTCATGTTTGAGGAGGTTTATTTAAAACTTCATTGTATCAATATTAAAATCTCTGTGCTCAAGTTGCAATCTTTAAGTGTCCATATATATTCATTGGATCAATAGTAAGAGTGGATATCCACTCTTATTATTAAAAAAGAGAGAGGTTGCCTTAACAACAGTGAGAAATATTGGTTACTACCTAGATTGGTATGTTTGGGTGTTGTTGTTTTCTAATGGTCATATATATGTATATGTGTATATATCATATAATGAGCTTGCAAATAGCTTTAAACAAGCTTTTCAAATTATCCCCAACCTCATTATATAATATTTGTAAAACAAGCTTGTTAAAGTAAGTCATGTAACATATGACCTGATTTCTTTTTACCATTAGAAGCCAGTCAATACTTCTACAATCTCAATATAGATAACAATCATAAAATTTAAACTGTTGTTAAGGCTTTTTGTTTGTGTAGACAATTAGAAAATGGAAGAATAGAATTGCTCCAGTCTGATATCAATACTTGCTCTTATATTTGTAATATATAGGGGGTTTGAACTCAGACTTTCACATGACCCTCAACCATCCATGCTATCTCATACTGCTGATAAACTTGATCACACACATATCGAAAAGATAAATAATTACCAATATAAATATTTCATTCTAAACCAGCACTCATCAGTAGGTCCAGATTATCATCTCCACATATATATACAATCAAAGCTCAGCTTATATTAAGATAGTCAATCTTCATACTTTAATGGACAGGATTCAAACCACTTCCCACAACTCAGCTGCCCATTTCATTGAAAATCTGATGATGAAATGCTCAAAGCCCATCTTATTGCCAAACTTCTCATCCTACCCATGCTGATCACAAGTCACTCTGACCCCTCATGTATAAGACATAATCCATTTACATACATATACAAGGGATGATGATTATTTATCTTTTTGATATATGTGTGATCAAGTTTATCAGCAGTATGAGATAGCATGGATGGTTGAGTGTCATGCGAAAGTCTGAGTTCAAACCCCCATATATTACATATATAAGTGCAAGTATGAAAAATGTGTACTGTAGAAAAAATTCATATTTCAAAATAATGTGCTTTACAGTCTGCCCATCCCTTGTATATGTATGTAAATGGATTATATCCTGTACATGAGGGATCAGAGTGACTTGTGCTCAACATGGGTAGGATGAGAAGGTTGGCACTAAGGTGGGCTTTGAGCAAAGAAATGGACGGCTAAAGAGTTGTGGTGTGCAGTGGTTTAAAGCCTGTCCATTAAAGTATGAAGATTGGCTATCTTAATATAAGATGAGTTTTGATTGTGTATATGTGTGGAGATGATAATGTAGACCAACTGGCCCAACAGACGAGTTCTGGTTTAGCATGGTGATTATTTATCTTTTCAACATGTGTGTGATCAAGTTTATCAGTGGTATGAGATACCATGGATAGTTGAGGATCGTGTGAATGTCTAAGTTCAAGTCCCTTAAAGAAGTAAAGCAAATTAAAAAAAATAATATTAAGTAAATAGTAATTTGTATAAAAAAGTACTCTATTTTAAAGAAAAATTTGCCAAAAAATCCATCCGATTATCCACCCACTCTTTCATTAACCCAATCATCCATTCACACACACTCACATCCAATAAGACAGTCATTATTCCATCTATCTGGTTATTTACCTATTTAATTATCTATGTAACTTTTATTTATCTATGTACATTGTTATATGTTTCTATCTAACCATCTATATGTGTATGTATGTATGTATGTATCTATCTATCTATCAATTTATATTATTATCCATCTATCACTGTCTATATCTCTCTATATATATGAAAACTATCTATCAGAAGGTAGGTCTATTTGTCTGGCTGTATATGTAATTATCAATATCCTTACCTATATAGATTGCACATATGTATACTTATGATCACCTATCTATACACAGAAAATTAAATAATATATTTACGTGAAAGTAGTATACCTACACCTTTCTTATCAACTTATTTAACAGGAATAAGAGTGAGAAATTATGATTATTGTTGGTAAGTGGTTAGTCTGTTAATTTTACTATAGTAAATATAACCGATTTATTCTAGCATATTTTAATTCTTATAGAAACAACATTTTTTTTCCATTTAATGTCACGACTCCAAAATTTGATTTTTTAAATAAATCTACTGGACAATCACATGCACAGTTGCTAAACTAACTGCAGAACAAAGAAATGAGATTACAATATCTTTAATATTTTTGAGAGGTTATATGAAGATAAATTTAATACTACATAAATGTTTAGTAAATAAACAACAAACAATACAAATATATAGCAATATATTCATAAAAATGACAAATGGTTTTATATAAATACTATTATTTTAATTGAAAATTATATAGAATGAATATCTATCAAAATATCTTTAACAAAAACAAACAAGTTAACCAATTACATTTGTAAAATATGTAATGATCAGATATTTTACGGTAATATCTCCACCCTAAACTCTAATATATTTATTTCTATATTTAGCGCTTTCGAAGGAATGATGCCTTCATTTTCGAAGCTGTAGATAGCTCTAATACCGATTTTCATTTATTTATTTATATAAATATATGGATTAATAAAATAAATAAATCTGTAATGGGATAATAATTTGGTTTCAAATACATTTTTCTGGTTTCAAATACATTTTTCCTGAAGAACAGCATATATTGTTTGATAAAAAAAAAATATATATAAATCATGTTGATAAACTATTTTTACAGATATTTTATCCTACACCTATTATGATATCAAAATAAAAGGTAGTATAAAGATATATGAAACAAAGAACTATTCTTACCGGGATTTTTTTTTTTCCCTGATGAAAGCTTTTATTCATCAAAAAGACAAAATACACAACAATTAAAAAAGGTTTACAAAGAGATGATTACATGGTAAAATGAAATTCAAGTACAACATGGTGAAGGGACTACATATGAAATGGAAAGGGGGTATGGAAAAGGTATGTAGTCCAGATAAAGAAACATCTTTTGTAAGAAACAATGTTGATAGGCTTGGTTGCCCTGGTGGATTGATAGGAGGATCCATAGTGACATTAGCTTTGAAGGAATAGCTATATGTTAAGTCTTTAGAGGTTCAGTGATGGATAAGGAAATTTCTGAGTTATGCTTAGATTCAACAGGCTGATTTTGTCTTTTGTAGATGAGTAATTTTATTTTTTTTTCCTGTTGTACTTGGAATGGTGTTATGAATGGTCATGTTCTTTTGACTTGCTTTTTTCCTTTGACAGAGCAAACCACAGCCTGAAAGGGAGGACGATCCAGAAGGCAAGGAGATAAAGACTTTAAATAAGTTCTTTGGTGATGATGTTATTAGTTGAATCTTGTTTATAAAATTGATTAGGACAAAATTTGGGTAATTTTGAAGGTTTTAGTTCATGTAGCTTAGGTCTCTGCACATTTTTTCGCTAGGGGCAGTAGCCATCTTTAAATCATTTGAAAGAATGAAAAGTAATATGAAGAAAACAATTTTGAAATGGAAAATTAAATATATTGATGCAAAAGAAAAAATAATTTTAGTTGAGTAATAAAAAAACTTGAGTGGGATTTTAGGCAGTTAGTTACCCCAGAGGAGAGGGTGTCAGGAAAATAAGATAGTTAAAATGGCCTAAATAACTGGAACAACACACAAAAAACTTTATAAACAAGTTCTGAGTGTTAGGGAACTTGGAGTAGGAGAAATATTTAAGTGTCTAAGAGGGAATAAAACCCTTTATGGTCCATGAGACAGGTGAATCACCCACCAAACGGGGGGGGGGGTGAAGTAGTTAAATGCTGATAAGCATAAGGTAAACATAGGGAAACTATGTTAAAAATACAATAAAACTAAGATTTAGTGAGGCCCTTAAAGGGCCAAATAAATAAAAACGGCACCTTTCACTGCTGCAACACCAACTTTTCAGAGCCATTCTGTGAGAGATGTAAGTAGGATGACTTTCCAGTAAGAGCTCCACCTAACGGGATTTTATAAAAAAATAACTATTTTCTACATCTAATGAGCATATAATAATTCTAGATTTTAATATTTATATTATAAAAGTTATTCCCCAGTAATAAATTTGATGGGTGGATTTTTTAAAAGTTAAAATGATTATGGGTATTTTATGAAAGTAACTTGTGATGTTATTTTTCTTAAATAGCTTAATGTTTTAATATATGATTTTTTTTTCTACAGTACAGGCTTTTTCATACCTGCACTCCAATATGTAATATATAGAGAATAATCTTTCTGACATGTGTGTGAGCAAGGGTGTCAGCAGTATGAGATAGCATGAATAATTGAGGGCCATGTGATAGTCTGCATTCAAACCTCTTAATGTTTTAACTGGATAAGAAAACAAATTATGGATTTCATTGGATTCATATCCAATAAAGCCATGCAGTTTTATTAATGTCTACAATGATGATATTTATATGGGTGTCAGATATTACTATAGCCAGGAAAACAATAAATTCAAAAAATTTTTTTATTATCATATCATATCTTCCTATAATAACAGTAGAAATTAATATTAATCATTTTGAATATATAGCTCAGTTACTACTAATTTCTCTTGCACATATTTTTTTTTCATACGTCAAATGCGTTGACCGGGAAGCGAATCCGTGCCAGCTGCATGGAAGGCAGCTATGTTAACCACTAGGCCACCAACACTTGACCTCTTGCACATAATTCTTCATTTATCTCTCAGTAGTTGAATTAATTTAAAATCAGCAAATCATGTTTGTCTATTTATAGGTTTGGAGTTGCTTATAAAATAAGAAAAAAAAACGTTCTTAGTGCTTTATTGAAAACGGGTATTTATTTTTATGCCATGAAATGACACCATTCTCCCTTAATTGAAATCAAACATTTTAATGTTTATTGTATAAAATTTAAAGTTTTACATTTTAATTTTTTTTACATAGCTATATTTTATTTCATATATAACAATAAATACAGTTAATTTAAGTAATATATAATAACAGAAACACCAATGTAAATATAAGATATAAGATATATGAGATATAAGAGCTTGTTAAGATAAGTTTATTACTTCATATCCAAGAGTTATAAATATGCAAAATATTTATTCATGAATATTTCAACAAATTATTTTATATTTAATAATATTTTCTAATATCAACTACCTCATTGTAATGTTTACATGAGTATGACTATATATCACATCCAACAAGGGTTTTGAGCATTCCACATCCGTTTTTCAAGGAAATGAATGATTGGATAGTTAGAAGGGTGAGAAGGTTGAAGCCTATCCATTAATATTTGAGGAATTTCTATCTTAATATAAGCCAAGGAGATTATGAAGTGGCACAACTGATGAGCGGTGGTTCTGCATGAAATACATATATTGACGATCATACCGCTTTCTGCATGTGTTTGATCATGTGTGTAGTTTGCTTGAGATATGGTGAAGGATGAATAGACAAAAATCATGAGTTAAAATTCATCTATTTATAAATTTTATTGTAAAACAGGTATATGTAATTTAGAGTTGAAGTAGAATTATGGATGCAATAACTACAAATTCATGGTATGATTCCAAAACAAAAACAAACCATACCAAAACTGTGATCAATTAAATGAAGATTGTATTAAATATAACACTTTGGTTCTACATAGATTTTTTTTTTTTTGTAAAATGGAAAACTTCCTGAAAATTAGGTTAGATTTGGATTTGATAATTATCTAAAGATTTAAGATAATGATATTTATAGTTATATAAAATACCATGCAAATATGGATATTTTGAGAACATATATATATATTTCAAAATTGTAATGTTTTTAATGGATTTAATACTGAAAGAAATTATTGACTAGTGTGGTGTAAGATAGAGTTAATGCAAAACTAGAAACTAAAATTAGTATTACGATTTCATATTCCTAACCTCAAAAAGATTTCAATGAATTTAAGTTACAATTTGCAAATCATTTTAAAATGTTAACAGCCTTTTAAGATAACTGAAATTAATAAAGATAATTAATACGCTATTGAGAAATGTAGAAAATTTAGCTAGTACAAAAAGCAGCAATTTAGAAAGAAATTTTCTATTGAGACATAATAATAATAATAATAATAATAATATATATATATATTATAACGATCAGAATGAAAGTGAAGATCGAATCTAACCACAAACTACGATATCTGCTCTACAGGGCACCATCTAGGCATTTAAACCTAGAAATAGGCAGATACGCGCTGTTAAGATTCCACTTTATTTAAATATTCAGATCGTTAGCCCAAGTCACTAGCTCAGTGGAGATGCAGAGATAAAAATCTATATCTTAATTTATATCTTAAATATAAATAAATAAAAGCCACTGCCAGAAATTAACACATAAAAATATTTATTTACGCACATATAAAATCATTCTAATTTGAGGAATAAGTTTAACATTTTAGATTTTGTATTAACTTTTAATTTTACATTTAACTAAGTTTCAATGAGTTTAATATTTTATTTAGATAGTCGAGTATGAATAGACTACATAGACCTGCATTTGAAAAGAAAATATTCCATCCCTTATTTAATCTTAGGCCAAAAAATTTGCAATCAAACCGGCGCCAATCCATCTGATACATTTATGTATTCAATGTAGCATGAAAATACGACAACACAAAATACTATACTGTCAGGAATGTACATCTGATCAGTAAGTAGAATTAGAGAAGACATTGTCTCTCCACCAACAGGAATGTCACATCTGTTGGCGAGTAGAACAATAAACATAAAACTCCATAGGAATGAACTGCGGTCCTTTGCCGTCTTACAAACCCATCCATAGGCAAACAGAAGGTGTGTGGCATATATATATATATAATCCTGCCCGTAGCAGATCTCATACTACATCTATATATCCAATCCATTGAGCCAATTCAACTACGAAATGAATAACCTAAGATTACCCTCCCTTAATATAACTTTACAAACTATATAGCCATTCATGCCCGACTTAAATTTAACATTTAAATACGTTCGCACAGATTATTTTTATCCAATTTGTTTTATAATGTCGAGTATAGATCAGCTCCATAGATTCTACAGTCAAAAACATTCCAAATTAAACACAACCCATCAAAATACAAAGTCAATAGATTATGTCAATTGCTGAGGGAATACAGGAGACCCTTTGGTGTTCATCATAAGACACCGCAGTGACATCGTTGACTTATATATTCTAATCGACTGTGAAAACCACAACATAATCAACCGCTAATGAATCTATGCAATGTCTATACCCAACTTAAATGTAATGCATTTAATAATTTCTACAATAAATATTACTACAAATAAAAATAATAAAATGGAAATGATTTTAGCAAAACTTAACTATATAAATTTAAACAATCAATTATTAATTTGAAAATCAAATAAGAGTTCATTTTAAAATTTAAATTAGCTGAATCTTTAAAAAAAACAATGATGAAAGTTCTTAATTACTTTTTTTTGTTGTTGTTAATTTGTAAAGTTCATAGCTCACGGTAGAAGAGTCCAGGTTTCTGCTTTTAATTCCCGCGATGCCTCCATTGGAAGCTAATGTTCTGGAGATGGCAATAACTGGTTCAAGGTATCACAGTCTTTTCATTTTTTTTAAATAGAGAGTGTGGTATGTGCATCCTACCACATCTCTCAAACACAAAATGCTGGAACTGTCAGAAAAAACTGTATTTCCCTTTTTATATTATCCACACGGATTCAATCAACAAAACATCACTAATCCATCACTTTCGTTAGGGGCCGAGCCAAGGCTTAGTGCTTCCATTGGTCAAGCTAATTTCTCTTTATTTTTTTATCTATCTTTCATCAGGTCATTTTAATTATAGAAGAGCCCAAGGGCCAGTTTGGTTTTCGATAATTCATAAACAATCGTTTCCATTTACAGATTACATTAATTAATACCTGTTTTTATTTTTAAATCTTGTACTTTTTTATAAAAAAGTACGTTCAAATACTTATTTGTTTTTTTAAAAAAAATATTTTTAAAGTTTGGCCTCTGTGCGAATGTATATACATTTAACAAACCTTTTAATTTTAGTGTTTAGTTTTTTACTTTTATTTGCAAATTTTTAAGTTTTTATTTTAAATTAATGTAATGAAATATTTATATATCGTTACAATATATATATAATGATAAATAATATTTTAATATTGAATAACTATAACATGTGAAAAATTTACAAATCTATTTAAATAATAATTGAATTGGCCTCTAGCATTTAATATTAGTTAAAGATCGATTTACATTAAAAGATACAAAGACTGATTTAAACTGGCACTCTTGCTGTTATTGTTTTGGATGGCTGTACATAAAAACATCTAAAAGACATTAAGAGGTGATCCACTCTCTTATTGTAAAAAGTTATCCAAAATTTTAAATCATAATAATATATCTAGCATGAAAATCTTAATGAGTGGCTTTCAATAAAGACTGTTTTGAATGCACTAGGAAATTGCTTGAGTAGAGATGAGATTTCAAACCCAGTGTAGGTTTGAAACTAGGGATAAAACAACAATTTAAAAATATTGTTATTAATTGGGAGATAAATATATTGCTATTTTACTATTGTTGAATAGCAATTAAAATAAATAAACAAATAAATTAAATTTATTAAATCTTACTTAAACATATTTTTTATGAAGTGAATCTAAAGCTGTCTTGAATAATTATGAGTAGTTATTAAAAATGAAGCCAGAGGGGGCAATATTAATTATTCACACTAAGATTATTGGTGAATTTCTTACCACAGTGCATTGGGATAAAAGCCATATATAATTTAACAAAGTTGTAGGGGGGGGTGGATTAAGAAAAAAGAATTCAGCAATCACATACTTCAACTCTGATCTTATAAGGAGGAAAACAAGCTAAAAATCAGAAAATTCTGGAATCTAATTGAATGGGATTATAATATATTGCTATCTAAAAACATGGAATAAGAAAAAGAAACCTTGCTATCATTTTAAGCACCACTTCCACAACCATATAGTTCCTAGAATTCATATTGGAGAAGGAAATGAAAGCCATGGGGATAAGTCTTTATCTAAATAAATATTGCTTCAAACCCAGAAATATTCAAGAAAAAGTAAGCTTTTGCTTGTATTTTATTCATATTTTTAAAATCTCTTCTTTAAAAGTGATGCACAAATTATTTATAATTGAACTAAAGAGCTGATAATGTTTGTATTTTCATGCCACTAGTAAACATTAAGCAGAACAGATGTTCGTTTAAAAATCATAATTTCAAGAAAATAATTCAAAATAATTTTAAAGAAGGATTTCAGAAGATATTATAAATAAAATTAAAAGTCATTTTATATCATATAATTTTAATAAAGTTAAAAGATAATTGCAAGTGATTTTATTCTCAATCCTTTATTAAGAAATAAACACTCATCTGCTTATTTTTCCTAGCGCCAATTTTGTGTAATGATAGAAATAGAAAATTACAAATTCATTAAAATGTTAAGAATATCATATTTATAATTGGATAAATTATTTTTAATAGTGCTAAACAGTTATTATTTTGTCAATGGAAATATAATATAATAAATCTTTACTTTTAAAAGTTTACTTTACAACATGTATAAATAAGATTTTTAAAATGGTTTTGTTTAGATTGTTACATATATTGCCGCAGAAGGAAGAACAAAATCAAAAATAATTTTAAAAAGAAAAGCTAAATATGTTAATTGTAATAAAATTCTAAAGTAATTTTCAAGGAAAATCATCTGGGTTAAAATGTAAATAAACTGATTTTAGTTACAGTCTACTTGAAACATATAAATCTTGTCTCACTATATTAATATTAAATAAATCAATAAATGTCTTAAAAAGTGTTTTGAAGATTATAATAACTTATAAAGTTATTCAGGAAAGTTATCTAGAGAAAAGTAGATAAGCCTATCCGTTTAAGTGTAAATTTTAATTGTCTTATTAATTATCGGTACAGAAACCATTAAATAATATTTTTTTTTGCCTTTGGAGAAGTGCTGAATATTGCTTTATTATGCATCGAAAAGGATAATAAAAATATATACATGCGTTATTTGGAATGTTTGCTCATCGTAATATCAGTGCCTATCATTTTAGCTCACTAGAATAAAATAAACTTTACTCACAGGATAAACTCTGATGGTAGAAAACATTTGACTATTATTTTTTTTATTACGGCTGTGTTAGCTTATAATGCTTACATCATGTGTTATTTGGGAATTTTGTTTTTAAACATATATGTTTTATTGTGTCATGAAAAATATATATATTGAGTTAAAGAAAAAAGAAAAAGATGTGTAAAATATATACATCTATTACATGTATTTTTTTTATTTTTTCAGTTAAGGGAAAACATGATATTATATATATTGTTTATCTAGAGAGAGAGATAGAAATATTTACTACTCTCATATTTTAAAACAGATTTTAATGTATATTATTAAAGAGTGAACATGCAGACATTGTTGTCAAAGATATACTAAAGACCCAATTATTTTCTTATATAAAAGAAAATTTGATATTAGTTTTTTTTTTTCATTTCATAATTTTGTATAGAAATGAACTTGATCACATTGAATACAAATGCAGGATTGATCTTTATTGCTTAAATATGTTGTGCTCTCTTTAACAAAAGTATGGTCATCATTTTAAAATAATTAATGATCATTTGATATATATATATATATATTGGTTTGTCTATTGATACATTAATGATTCTGCATTGTGAAATGGAATATGTATATCTCCAATGTTATTGTTAGTGTTGTTTTACCTTGCTATAATATTGAGAATGATTTGTGATAGTTTTTAGCTGATAGGATGTTCCAATAGAATGGCATCCAATAGATTAATATTAATATTGAGCATGGGCTGATGGAGAGTCACCTATTGCTGATCCCATGAGAGGAAATTTTGGTAGAGGCTGAGTAGTAATTAATGCTTGTTAGCATAAATAATCATAAGAGAAAGGATATCCATGGTCTGAATTCTATTTTTTTTTTCATGATGAGGCAAAGCCCACACGTGTATACCCATAGAGAGGTAGTAGAATTAGCCATATTATTATACAACTGTCATGTTGTTTTTTATAGAACCTCCCTTTTTAGTGTTAAATCATTATGATGATATAGAGGTAGTTTTTCCACCATGTATGGTGAAGTATAATAGTTCAAAATCATATGGCAAGGATAAAATAATGTTAGATTAAAAAACACTAATCTATCTGTAGTGTTTGCTTAATTGAAATAGTGTTTATGATGTTGTAGGATCATCATCAGTTATAGACAGACCAAACCAAGGTCTATTAATGATTGTAGAAATTTTTAGATGTAAAAGTAAGAGATGCACATCAGCAGTGTGGATTTATCTTCATCGAATAATAATTTAACAATGGATTGGTAAGATTAGTTAAGTATTCAATAATTAGGTTGTGGACATAGATAATGTTTTAGTGATATGTGTGTAGTTGACCTTTGATGTCTGGTCCTACTTTAATGCACCAAACCTATTGCTTTCAAATTTTAATCAGTTATTAATTGCACAGAATATGATAATTGTCATTATCATATTCTGATAAAAAAAATGCTTTGGTATAATACACTACGTTATAACTTTTGTAATTCTAAATTTAAAATTTGTGCATACCATAAGGTCCTAAATACACTGTTATTTTTGTAATTTAAGTGCTAGTTTCGTTTCAATAAGGTTTCATTATCTTATTTTTTAAAATAGGCTAAATAGTAATAAATGATACTGAATATCATTGTATAAGCTGGTGGTATTGGCTAAGAATATGGTCAATGGGATACTGAGTATTTTCCCATACTTGAGTTTAATTTAGTATATTGGTTTTATTTCATGCCATATCTTTGAATTAAAATTTGTAAATATTGTAAATAAAGTTGGTTGTGTTTAAAAATTTATTTAGTTGCCTGTAGTCATATTGCTAATTACCACATATATACACTATTATTGTTATTGCTATCAACATATCAGAAGATTATAAATTGAAATCATCATCAACCAATATAGTATTATTAACTATATTATGCTATATCATAATAATTTTGTTAAGCCTTATAATTTATTAGTACATCTAATGCATCATCACACAATAATCAAAATGTTAATAACTTAGAGTACACATTATTTTAAGTAATAGATTACAAAATAAATATAATATTGATTATTTATTGGTTCAGTTGAACTGACAGAGCTATCATTCACTGATCTTGATCACATGGTTTATCATTATCTAAAAAAAGGAATTTGGTAAATTGTTTTTTTTTTAATTATTAAAAAGTTATTCGTATTCCTAAATTTTAAAGTTATATTAGTTATAAAGTTTCTTTAGAACTGCTAAATACAGTTGTTAATTTGAGATTCTATTGAGAGCTGTTTTGTGCATTGTGTTTGGGTAGTGGCAAAATCCCTCTCACTGACCCAAATATATGTTGTATAACAATTTTGAGTGTTTGAACCCTGAGAAGAATTAGTTGTTAAGTGTTAAGGTGGAATTTAAATTTGTAATAAATTTTATATCTAGTTAATTATTATAGTTGGACTTGAAATAGATTACTTTCACTGTTTTATGAAAGTCAACCAAACTTTAAGGTATAAATTACTTCTTTTGTTGTAAAAAGTATAGCTTGTTTTAACTTCATGATAAATATTCTGGTTGTGTCAAGCTTGAAATCCCTATTTTTATTTAGCGTATCTTTTTACCATTTATTACTATATTAGTTTATAGTTTCAGATTTCAATCTCCATCATTAACATTGTTCTTCAATTTCATCTTGATCGTTCTTTTATTTATTCATTCTCATTTGACATTAATTCATTATCATAATTGATTAATCATACATTAACTTTTATTCTTTTATCATCTTATCTATTCATTAACTCTTATTCTATCATCATCATAATCATTCATTATTCTCATACATCTTCGTACTTTTCTTTTCATTCTTAGGCTCATTTCATTCCACTATTTAATTATTACTTCTTTCCATCATCCATTTAGTTATCTACATCATAATTTACTTATCATTTATTTATAAGCTTAATTTCATAATCATTCCAGAGATATAATTATTAGTTATTTATTAGTTTGCTGAATATCAAATTTAACTCATCATCTTTTGTTTGTGTGGATTTTAAAGCTGGTTTGACCAGAAGTTATTATCTTTATTAATCACCTTGTGATCTTCTTCAGATCTATAGTTTCATGCTAGTTTTATTCAATACAGGAATCATTTCGTTAGTTTTACATTTTTGTTTGTTTATGCTTATATTCTTGATAATGAGAGTATGATAGGTTGCATAGGAGAATTTAGTCGCTAAAATGTGCGGCATGATTCGTTGATGACCAGTTAGACCAGGGAGAAGGTTACAACATATATAAATAAAGGAAATTTTATAAACAATTCATGAAGATTCGAATATCTAGAGTTTTTTAAAATGTTACAATTTAATTTACAAACTTATTACACCTAGAATATTAATACAATCCACTTTAGATAAATACAGTAATGATTATCATTAATCATTTATTAAATTAAAGATTATCTGTAGCGTAGATATAAACTTTAAATCCTTATTAGAGATTAATATATCTTATATTTTTCATAAACATACAAATAAAGTTATTCACATTTCTTTTTTCCATGTGCAGTATTTTTTTAAAATTTTTTAAACAATCTCCACAGATCCACACTTTCTTTTAAAATCATATGAATAAAGATACAATAAAAGACAAATTACTTCCAAGATGCATTTTGTGCTGAACCAGCACTCATCAGTTAAACCAGGTCAGTATCTTTCAAATATATCTTTATCATATGTACAGTATTTGTCAATAGAAAATTGTTACATCTTGATTTACAAACGTCACACTCCAACCACAACTTTGTCCCAATTCACCTTAAATAAATACTGTAATGATAATGTAAGAATATTAATATGAATTGTTAAGGAAATCTATAGAAGAAAGTAACAATTTTCAAAGTGTAAATCATATTGATATTGAAAGGAAAATTAAAGAGAGATGATATGTAATGAATAAAACACTTACATAATTATACAACAATATAGAACAAGAAAACATAGGACATACTACAAATGTTATATTAGTACTTTAAAAGAAGTAAGACATGCAATTATATCTGGAAAAAAAATGCTCCAAAAATAATGAAATTATTATTGATAGTTTAAAATAAAGAAAATAAAGAAATAAAAAAAATATTGGCAAAGTTATATATCGAATGTTTAAATGATAAAGATGTATCAGATAATTGAAATGTAATATTAATATATAAAAAAAGATAACCAAGAAGATTTAAAAAATAAGATTTATTAATTCCCTATCAACAGTATATAAAATACTTCCCCAAGATAATTAATTCTTCTACAGCCAGAAACCTTTAGATAAATAATCAGAATATCAAAGTGACTTTATTATTATAGATTACAACTAAAACTGAGAGAAGTTATACAAAGATTCAATAAATATGTGTTGACGTTAGAATATGACTTGTAGATTATGATAAAGTATTTGATTCTATAAACATTTTCATTATGGAACATCAAGATATAGACCATATTATTGTTCTGAAAAATATTTATCAAAATTCAATATAGTCATTAGATTATATGGTGTTAATATGAAGATTAACACGGAGAAGGGTGTATGACTAAGTATTTCAATATCTCTAGCTTTACAAGAAGTATTTTGTAGATTAAAATGGAAAGCTAATGGAATAAAAATAAATGAAAATTATTTAAATCCTTTTTTAATTTTACAAAGAGTGTGATAATTTTTGCAAATATTGTTTCAAAGATTCAGGAAAGAATTATCAGATGAAAGTAAGAAAATATGATCAAAGATAATTGTTAAAAGATTTAAAGTCCTGTTCAATTGATTTTCTCATTAGAAAACAATGATTGATAATCATGGAATATAAAAAGTGTACAAGTACAAATATCTTGATCAGATTATTAATATATATATTTATATATGGAAACATAATGGATAAAATTAATTATACAATTAAACATGGGTAGAGTGCTCTTGGTAAATTCTTTATTATTAAAAAAATGGGGTATGTATTTGTAAATTTACAAGATATATGTTTTACCAGTTCTTATTTAAAGATCCAAGACTTGGACATATATCAGAAAAAATGAAAACAGTGACTTCAGACCATTTAATAAGGTATGAATAAATGTACTTTAGCAATAACAATTAGATAGAAAACAACACATGATCACTATCTCATACTAGCACACAAGATACATAGTTAAGAAAACAAGCAGATATCACTAAAATCATTGAATTATTTATCAGTCTAAATTAGAGCTAAACCAAACATATGGCTACGGATGATTGAATTACAAAATCAGATTTCAATAAATTCTAAAAGAGCTAGAAAGAGATCGAATGCAAGATGGATTAATACAAGAAGGGCGTTTTCTAATGTGATGTGGTCAAAAGGATCTAGATAATGAATTAACTGAATTAAATTTGTAGATATCTTTATCCTCCAGTGGTTTCTTAATGTTTGAAAATAATGATAATGATTAAAATTATCTCTACATCCTTTTATAATTATTAGTTGTTGTTTTTTTCCTCATATGTCAAATGCGTTGACCAGGAAGCGAATCCAGGCCAGCTGCTTGGAAGGCAGCTATGCTAACTACTAGGCCACCAATGCTTGACTATAATTATTAGTTTAATAATTATTAATGCTAAATTTCCATCCGACTCATATATTAATTTCATTATAAAGTTTGCATCAATGTTGGCAAAGAAAAGATTATAAGCATTCCAATCTTAATCATTGCTAAACATATAGAATGTTATTTATTTATAACCGGAGAGTCATTTGTTTCTCTTAATTATATATATTTTAGACTGTTAATTTTATGTTTATATATATATCTAAAATTTTCCTTCTACCACATATCATCGAAATAATTAAATATAAATATTTGAAAACTAAACACCTCTAACATGTATTTTATGCTAAAACATCAAGCACTCATGTTTTTTATCTCAAGTTGTTGGTATTAAAGAAAGAAACTCCTGTAAACTTGATACAGGCAAATATAAATATAATTTATATATATAAAGCAGACAAAATAATAACACATGAACCTGGTATTAATTCAATTTCTTTATACTAATAAATAAACTTTTACCCAGCTTGCGTCTTGAATGCTGAAAACTTGCTATAACTTTTATTAGTATATAGAAAATTGTAGAACTACTCTTGTTTCACACACACACATATATATAATAATTCAATGCCTGTATTTCTTCAAATCAATATATGTAATTTTGGTAATTGAATATTTATATAGTAATTAGATAAATGTAAATAGTTGACAAAGACTAGGAGGATAGTCGAAAGCCTCCTAAATGAATAAATTTTTTAAAGTTATACATTACATATATCTAATTACTGTATTTATAAAGACTCAATTATAAGATTACATATATATATATATGCGTGTGTGCTTGCATATGAAAATAAAACCTTTTTTGGTTTGTATTCTATACTAGTTTTCTGCATAAATCAATGATTTCTTTCAGTCCTTAAAGGATCCTGTTTAATTATTTACAATCTCCAAAATGGTATTCAGAATCAAAGCCGGTTTATCATCTATGTAGCATGAAATTAGATATTTGAACAATATCCAAATGAAAAATGAAGCTATTTCGTTTGGGGAAAAAAAGCATTATATTAAGTGACATCAGTGAAAAAAAATAAATTGAGATAATATTTCATAAATATATCACAGTGAATTTATAAAAAAAAAAAAATGGTAGGCAAATTGATGGGGAGGGAAGCCAAAATAATGTGCAACATAATTTCTCATGTTTTTGAAAACATTTGTTCTATTTATAAACATATAAATTGTTGAATACAATGAAAGAGTTATAGCTATATTTTGGAAAAGCAGTACCTGAAAACAATAAAATAAATTGATTTAACAAACTATGTAGTTGTAGGAGAATGGGATTCGAGAGGTAAAGTTTTTATACAGATTAAAATAAAAAATGATTATTTTATTCAATGCCTGTCTCCCAAAATATTTATGTAAAGAAGTTATTAACTAATGGAGAAATATATATATATATATGTCCTCCAATTTGATCATTTTTCTTTTATAAATGGCACAATTATCTAATTCTTATGGGGTTTTTTGGTAATGATTTTGAAATGGTTTTTTTTTATTTGAAATGTTTAAAAAATACCAAAAAATTTTTTTTGTATTTGTTGTATGTAGGTTTTTGTAATTATTTATTCAGCAATAATTTTATATTTTTACTTCAATTATTCCTTGTTATTGATTGTCTTTAGTAAGCACATTGCTTTTAAAAATTTAAAATAAATTCGAGATGATTTCCTTCTTTATGATTATAATGACAATTTTAATTTTCAGTAATTTTATGTTGAAATCTTAATCTTAAACATCAATTTTATACATTCCCTCCACTAATCAAAAATCTATTTTTTGAGTTTTTTATGTCAACCATGTTTGACATTTCTTTCCCTTGCCTTACAAAACAAATGCCATCTTTCAAAATATGCTCTTTGCTGATCTCAATAGAGGGTTAAATGAGTGAAAAAAGATATATTAGTTCTTTTACTTTTGTCATGTTAAATGAGATGCATTCAATTTTTAAATCCATGTAAAAAAAATAAAATAGCTTGATAAAATAGCTTTGGGTTGCAAAAAAAATCTAAAGCATTATAATTCACCAGAGAAAAAAACAAAGAAACAGACTAATCAACTGCTATTTCATGAGGATGTGTAGAAATTGATGTTTTTTTTTCTGTTTCACTCTTTAAAAATAGCAAGATATCTACTGAATAAAAGAAATTATGTAACTAAATAATATCTTTTTGATGATTCATCTATTAATACATATATCCATTTATCTATCTATTTATTTAGCCGTATATTTGGGTTTATCTATATATATATATCTTTCAATGTTATTTTGATTCTATATTTGCTGTATATCTAAATAATTATTTCTGTTTATATATTTGGGAATCTGTTTTCTGACATTTTCTCTTTGACATTCTGCATATCAGTATATCTATATATCTAAGTATATGGGCATTAATCTACACACCTACCTATTTGTTTATATTTGCCTATTTATCATTATACTATCTTTTCATTTTTCTACATTTCTATTAATAATCTATATATTACTATTTAATTTACATACTTTAAATTTTCAGTAAAGTTTGACAGCAACCAGTTTAGAAAAATACATTCATGGTAATTACTAATTATTATGAAGATTCCATTCCTAGTTCAGATATAAACTTTAAGCCTCAGTTTAAGATTAATATATATGTGTTTTTAATTAAATATAAATGGTTACATTGAACAACATTATGTTTTTCGATATACAATACTTTTGAGATACTTATTTATAACTTTCACTGCTCCACACATTCTTAAACAAAAAGTATAATTTTATTATTGCAGGGAGATGGGGCATTTGAAACTTATATATTTTTATTGATATATTTCCTAAATGTGGGAAGAAATGAAAGTTTTAAGTATAACATACCTATAATACAAATAAAAATATTTGTTATAGAATAATTATTGCAATAGAAAACAATAATTGATCGACGTCGAGAGATCAGCGACAGCTGCTTTACAAGCAGTTGTCCCGGGTTAGCGGGTTCGCTTCCCAGCTGATGCTATGACAAATGGGAAAAAACAATAAAGCATCAATGGTAATAATGAGTTATAAAACACAAATGTATTTTCAATTCTCTGCAAAACTATTTTCAAATTCAGCCAAATTTAAAGTTTCCTACTGAAAATGATTATATAATAGATAACTTTGGTTATTTTGTGTTTTATGTTACTACTAATATTTATTATCACCAGTTAATACTTTTTTCTACATACATCACAAAAAGAAAGATTTTTTAGTTTAAAATGTTAAATTATTTTATGAAATAAGAACTAAAATTCAAAATTTAAACTCTCATGAACAATTAATTAGTTTAAAATTATAAAAATTGAAATTTTTACTTATAATATAGTTTCGTAAATTTGTTATAGTCTTTCTTCTAGATTTATTTCCTAAAAATAGTGACTAGATATTTCCCAATTGTGAAGAACATAATTAGCAATATATATATAATAAATACATGGTGAAGTTATTTCCTCTATTGATTTAATAAGGCAGTATTTTATCCATGTCTTTGAGGAAATGTATAGATATAATGACGCTATATTTAAAATGAAAGTCATAATTTCATCAAAAATTAGAATATCATTCAATCACATCTTGAATATACATATATATATATATATAAACTGGATTCCAAGAGATTGTAAAAGATCCAGAAAGAGACCACATGTGAGATGGATGAATGAAATAAGAAAGTGTGCAGGGGTGATGTGGAAAAGAGAAGCTAAAGATTGGAGAAGATGGATTGAACTTGGAGAGACCTTCATCCTGCAGTGGATTGATAATGGTTGATGATATATATATAATTAAAATTACCTCAAATCCAAAATTCAACTAGATCAGCATAAAAATAATATTAAAACACAACCAAAGGTTTCACTGCTACAAGCAGACTTCTCAAGTGTGAAGAACTACAAAAACTATACAATATATATAATATTAACCATTACCCACAAATCCAATCACTTCCCATCCACCCTTAATATTAAAAGAACTCTTAAATAAGTTAATTGCTTCAGAATAATAAATTTTCAATAATAAAGATTCTTTAATTCTTCTTTTGATTTCATTTCTCTCAAAGAAAACAACCTTAGCTTCATCAAAATTAATAGTATGGCCTGTATCTTTTTCATGGACATACAAAGCAGAACTAAGATATCTATTTTTAACTCTACTTTTATGAACCTTTATCCTTTCATTTAAACTAAAATTACTCTGACCTATGTATACCTTCTTACAAAATAAACATGGGATAAAATATACTACACCAGGAATAGTCTTTCTAGCAAAAATTTCTTTTGTATTATTTAATAAATTATTCAATGTAACACCCCTTTTCCAAGCAATTATAATATTATTCGATATCTGTATTTTTTCAAAGCAATATACAGTAATTATACAATTGAATATTTGTAAATACAGTAATTAAATAATTAAAAATTTTATCCACATCCTAGTAATCTTTGTCAACTAAAACTTTGAAAGGCTAACCTTCTCACAATTTCGTGATTTTAACGTTTGCTGCCTGCCTGTTAATTAAGTCATGTTTACATTTGTATATTAGCATAGCTTCCTTTATTATTTTTTTTTTATTATTTTTTTCAATTTGCAATATTTTTACATTATTAAAATTGAAGTCAAAACCATAAATACGTGACTTATTATGGTCATAAAAAACAAATTCTGAAATATTATTATCTACTATACAATTTTGTTTCGATTTCTGAACCCGTTTTAATAATAGCACGTGCTTTTTAGTTTTTTTTTCCAACGTACATCTCCATTCACCTATAAATCCACTGCCACACCTACATATTCATTTATAAATGACACATTTTTTTATTTATAAATGGTTTTATCTCTGGAGTTATTTATTAATTTTTTTAAATGTATATATATATAGAGAGAGAGTGTGTGTGTGTGTTTGTAGACATTTGTGTATGTTGCCATTTTAAAAAGCATTACAATAATATTTATTCTATTATAAATTCATCTAAAATACTCTTTTAAACATGTATATAAATTATAATTTAACTACAAGTGTTAAACTTCCCTAAATCACATTTTGGATATCTGCTTTAAATACTTAAAGATTATTAATCCTTTATTAGACAAAATATTTCGTATCACTCCTAATATTTATAGCACAAGTAAATGTATTAGAATAATCTACCTTTTGATTGAATTTGAAATTGCAATTTAAATATATTAATTAAGGTATTTTATCTACAACATGTTGGAGTATTTAAATTTATCAATAAATACATAAAGTTGTTCAAAGTCTATAAACTTGACTCAGCATTAACATCTATAAGGTGTTTGTGTACATTAAATTTTTTTGTAACATATAGTTTGATTAACTAGTTGGAAATTTTATATATATATATGTGTGTGTGTGTGTTGTTAACATTACTCAGCATATACTCGCGAGCCCGCACACATATATAAAGACAGATTGTCAGCAAAATTTTCTAAGTTGTATAATTTTTTTTCAAAATAGATTGAATTTGAATTTAACCCTCTTATTTCACTGCGTTTTGAAATTTGTTATATATGCACATATATATACACGCGTAGATTATACATATTTAAATTATTGATATACTACAGTTATGATTTTTATAAGCTGAAAAATTTAATAAATATTATTTGTTTCAAAGAGCATTGTGAAAAGTTTCGAGTTTTACATGTACAGATTTTTTTAAAATATATTATTATAGTTAAACATTTAGGCAACAATGCGATTTTGTTTTAGAATGGTCTTTGCCCAGGAGGGCCATTAAACCATTGAACAGTAGGCATCGGTGGTTGATTGTGCTGTTGGTATGGAGTATGTTGCTGATGATGAGGACACTGAGCAGGAAAACGATGTTGTGAATGACGACACTGGTGCTGAGGATATTGAGGATTATATCCTGGTGGACAATATGGTTGATTTGTCATCATAGGTGGTTGGACTACAACTATTGGTGGATAACCCATCATAGGTGCTTGTTGTGGAGCCATATTAGTTCCCATATTAGGGACTGCATTTACAGGTTGGACATTTGGATTCTGAATCATTTCAGGTTTGTTTTGCCCGGAATTCATTGCTGCTTGCATGTTAGGAGGTTCCGAAGGTGGCATCGTAGATAACATGTTACCTGGCATAATTTGTGGTTGTCCACCAGCCATCATTGGATTAACTGGTGTAGACATCGATTTTTGAACATTGGGCGGAAGTGTTCCAAATTGGTAGGGACTAATATACTGAGGTTGTGAATTAAACATGATTATCTTTGAAACTGATAGTTAAAAACTTACCTTTTTTCTTTTTTTGTAAAAGGAAAAAGTCAATTAAAATCCGATTTTGAAATTAGACGTCAAATTTGAACGGGATAAATAACAGAAAGAATTGCATGTATATATTATACCTATTTATCTCTTTTTATTCATTTTTTTAAAATTTTTATAAACTTATTTTATTTAGTAAAGAAATTATTTAGAACATTTTACGTTCTATTTCGAATGAAGATAGTCTTTATGACGTCATTGATAAACAAAAGCAAACTACTTAGAATATCTACAAAACTGAAATCACGCTAATTAATGCTTTGTAGCATAATTATTAACTATTTTTCTGCGGAAATATACGTATATCATTCAAATCTCTCGATTTATTTGAGGCGGTTTTTAAAATATGAGAAAGCTGAAACATTAAAGGTTTCATTAGCAATGCACGTACATAAATATAACTTACTGAAGTAAATTCAATTTTTTTGAAAAAAAACAAAACAAGACTCTATTATTCGGAAAAGCAATTTTTAGCGCTGAAAACAGTTTTTATGCATATATAAATATACTAAAATTATTAAATTGTTTATGGTAATTGAAAACAAAACACATTTTAGCAACTGTTATGGTTGTCAAATTTGTACAAGAGCAAACCTGCACGCCATTGATCTGACGTTCAAACCTAGTTAAAGTTTGAATTTTATTTTATAGAGATGAAAAGTTTCCTCATAATTAGCAGACTTTTTTAAAGTATTAAGTTTATAAACAAGCAAACTACGACCTATAGATTATTAGAAGGTAAACATATCATGATAGTGATTAACTGACTTAAAAACAAAACAAAGACATTGTCATAGACAAGCGTTGTTAGTCGAGAGGTCATCGTAGCCACCTTGCAAGCAAGTAGTTGGTTGCAGACGGTTGTGGGTTCGCCTCCCGGACGATGCTATGACATATGAAAAAAAAAAAAGACATTGTCATACGATAATGAAAATGTACACGAAATTTTTGAGATTCTCTACTAAAAACATTAGTCAGCTGTTGTAGCAAAAGTGCACATGAATTTAATCATCTAAGTGATCAGATGGCCATTGGGTTGCTTGTGGGCAATTGCTTGCATAAAAATAGCTGTTCTTAGAGAATTAGGTTATATTGCTATCATCTTGTTTTTCCAGATGGTACTATTTTTGTTACTCATTGAGTGCTATTAGTTGTATATGTACAGGACTATATACGGTAGCTTGGAAGTATGATTCTTGTTGCAAATATCAAATTGAATGCGATCCTAAAAAAATGAACTTAGAGAAATTTACTCTGCCACTTTTTATCATTTTGTTAACTATAACGCTGTGAATCCAAAATGAAAAAAAAAAACCCACATTAAACATCTATGCGACCATGCGAGTGAATAAACATGGATTGAAATATCCATGTGTTTTCATTCTGTAATGATAGTTTTATAGTCAAATCAAAAGGTGGCTGCAAGAGAGTTGCATTAGATCTAAAGATCTAGATGCAGTGTTTTCATGTCCAAGATTTATCACTGATGAAGGTCATAAGCTATTAATCTAGACTGAGGATAGTAAATATATAGGTAGTAGATAAAAGATTTTGATGCATAAACCTTCTGGCATCCATTGATTTCTATGGCTTGCACTAGGAGGCACTGCTGATGGAGAAAATTGCTATAATTTTACCAGATTGTGTATGCATAAGAAATAGTGGTCATGTTATATTTTAGTTGTTTGTTAGCAATTCTGGCCAAATAATGATGGCAACTGTGGTTATTACAAAATATATCGATACTGAACTGAGTTCAAATCTGTATGACAATACAAATAAATAAACTTGGATTGAAACATTATGGTTTTCATTTTGGGCTCATGGCTTTACAGTTAACTAAAAAGTCTTCTGGCAGACTGCATTAGATCAAAAATCTAGGTACATTGCATTTACATACAAGGATTTCACTGATGAAAGCCACAAGGTAGAAAAGGGGTATTGGATAAGGAAACACTTGATAGGAATGTTGGCACACAGCCTTTTAGTATCTATTGTTGGCTATAGATTGCACTGGGTACAACTACTTTTTTTTAAGTGTCATAGCACCGGCCGGGACACGAACCCGCAACCCGGGCAACTGCCTGCAAGTGCAAGGCAGTCCGACCACCAATGCAAGACAGGTGATAGTTGCTACATTTTGAAAATCCTTTTTAATTCAGAGATATTATCATATTCAAAAATTAGGGATTATGACATTCCAATTACAATCACTTTTTTCAATCCCTAGCCTCCATTTTTTACATCACTCCACTATTTTTTTTATCCATCCATGTCACAGAATCTCTCTTTCACCAAGCTTTCTACAGTTCCTTGCTATCTCTTCTAATGATATATCCAATCCAGCATTCTCAGTCTCTTAATTCTTTCAATAAAATCAATGATACATATTATTTTCTCCCATCCATATATTATCTTATTACTCTCAATATACATCATTCCATACTTTGTTGAAGGTCATCACAGTTTTTATATTGCTTTTATTTAAATGCCCAAGCCTGGAATCCATAAGTAAGAATTGGTAAAACATATTTCCATTTCAAACACATCAACATTACATCTTTCATTAATTTATTTTTACCAAAAGTATTTCATGTTTAATCCTATGATTAATTTCATCTACATTTTTCATGTTTGCTAATAATATAATCAAGATAATCGCCGGTTAACTTATTCTAATCCATGAATTACAGATATTTGTTTTCTTTTTATGAATAAATCCATTGAGGATTAGTTTAGGCTTTTTATTGTTTATCTGTAGTCCTAATTTATTACTTCATCTGATAACTCTTACAACGTTTATATTTCTTGAACAGCACTGAAATATTATTGCAATAAACGCTCACATTATCCGCAAAATCTAGATCTAATAACAAGCAATATTAATAACAAAATAGCCCAAAAACATAATTGTGAGTAGAAATTAAAAAAGTAATAGTAACATTGGTCCTGATTTTATTTTGAAAACGTTTTTTCCATTGTATTTAAAGAGAGAATGTGTTTCTCAGAAGTTTTATTTTAGCCAAAATCCTGCATATTCTAAAAGGAGATTGATTTCCATTTCAGCTGTTGGTTTAATTTTTGTTTAAGATTTTTTTTTTTAAAAAAAGCATACAACAATGTATAATAATAATAATGATGATGATGATGATGATAATAATGATGATGATGATAACAATAATGAGAAATATTTTTTTTCACTATTAGGTTTATTAGATGTTAAGATTACTTAAAATTGAAACTTCTATATAAAAAGGTGGTAATTTGTTGTAATCATGGGACGATAATGAAATTATATTTTCAACAATTATGTAAACATTTAAAATATACAATTTCTGACCATTTGCAAGCTGAAGTTATCTGAGGCCTATCCCTTTTTTCTGATTGTCATGACTTTTGTTTACATCATCTCTGCAGATTTCTTTATTTCATCTCTACGTTCTATATATGGTCTTTTACAATCGTTTGGGATACAATTTGCAATATGCATCTTCCATCTGTGTCAATCTCTTTTAACAATATCCCAATACTATATCTATTTTGCTTTTATTTTTATTCCAATGCCAGTAACACCTGTTTGTTTTCCTGTATAGTTTGCTTTCAATCTGTCTTTGCTAATTTTGACAGATATTTTTTTATATTTGGCAATGAGTTCTAAAATCTCAGTAGAAAATCCATAAAGAAGCAGCATCTAGGCAAATTAATTTTTTAAATTATTTCAATCAAATCCATTTCATATTACTAACATTGATATCCTTTTTAAACAGACAATGAACATTAGACTTTTTAGCATTTATATTTTCTATTAATTTCTATTTGCATCTAATAACTTCTGTAATGATTTCCAATGTTCTGATATAACATGACCTATATATTCTAAATGAGTTATGTAAAGTCCATTTATTTTTAATGTTTTAGATTTTCATTTTAGTACTCAAATATTCCCATAAAAGTTCTATTTTTATTTGCAGAGGCAATATGTTTGTTGTCCTGATTCTTAAAAAAATATTCTTTTAGGCCATTTTGTATTCTCGTTGTTATTATTGTAATGCTGGCACAGTTATGTAGTCAAATACCTTTTTACAACTTGGAAAGTTATTGAAAAAAAAAATAATGACTTATTATTTTATTTTATAACATTTTAATTTCTAAATTGATCTATTACACTATTATAACTATTAAATATATATTGTTTTTGAATTCACTCAAATTTTACGTTGTTAGTAGATTGAAATGATATTAATTAATAAAGTTCTGGCTTAGAATTGATATACTACTAGATAAGTATTTAACATAAAATATCTTCTTTCCTATTTTCTTAAATATTAATAAATTTTTTGCATTTCTTGAGTCTTTTGTGATTTAGATAATTAATTTATTGCATTGCGTATTGAATGTTTATCTCAGATAACCAGACGGGATATAATGGAAGTGATCTTCAGATATGAGTTACCGATGAATTCGCAGTAAGTATCCATTAAAAAATAACTCCGATTGCATTTTATTATAAGATGATGGTTTATGGAAGGCAAGTTATTGCTTCTGATACCAACAGATTTTTAGCCCTTATTATCTTAATTTTTATATCATGGTATTTATGCAATTTAGTTAATACAGAACATTGTCTTAAGATTATGATAGAAATGTCTTTTTTCAGAAAGAATTGTCCATCTTCATGAACAAAATTTGCTAATCATAATTTCATCATTTTTGTACATATATTAAGATTCCATTTTCTTTTATTGTTGTGAAAGTTTTCAATATATTGCAAGACTTGCAAAGGGAATATAAAGGGAAGTCTGTGGGTGTGATCTTGAAACGAAATTTTAGTTGTTGATGAGTCAAACTGACACTATGTATTTTTTTTCCATATATCATAGCATCGGCAGGGAGAACCCGCAACAACCGTCTGCAAACCAACTGCTTGCCTGCAAGGCGGTTGCGCTGACATCTCGACTAACAACGCTTGACAACTGACAAAATGAATACAAATTAGGGAAGCTTAACATTCAATCTAGGCATAATTCTTCTACTGCAAGAGAGAAAAAAATAGAGTAGTATAAAGTGGCATCTCTGTCAAAATTTTCTAGTCCAAAATTTCTGATGGCATAGAATGGAAATAAGTGTTAGTAGTAATTACGCATGTTTTTGTGAAAAGTGTATTTAATATAAACTTTTTAAAATCGGAATAAATGACAACACTTTTATATAAGAAGCCATCAAGATAAGATGTAATATTGAATAATTGCTTTTAGAGAAACATTGTTCTGAGGAAGAAAGTTAATAAAATAAATAAATGTGTAAACAAACTTTTGGAAGTATAGTTTTTTTTTAATGAATGAAAACAACACTGCATGATGTTAGATTAGCTATAAAATCTAATTTGGTAAGTTCCATAGTTAAAATTTCTAGATGTGCCACAAATGACTAATTATATTAAAAATCGCTCAATCAGTGTTAATACTATAATAACAGATACAAAAAATGAGGAAATATTTTCTTACTTATTGTTTGGGATTAATATATCAGCACCATTAAAAATCCATTTTTTAAAGTTATTGGCAAATTTATGCAAATAATGGAATGCATTTTGTAGACCCAAATAAAATGTACTATTATTATTTTTTTTGTCTAGCATATTGATTGACTATCCCCAAAATTTGTTAAAATAAAACTTTGTGATAAAGTAACCTAGATGTAATTACACTCAAAACAAATTCTTATGATATATTCATATTTAGACGGCCCAATATGAAAAAAAAAGTTTATATGATTCCTTGCAAGTAAAGGCGGTAGAAGAAACTGTATGGGTTCAATTTAAACTTATAGTTATTTGAAATATATGTACAAGATAATTGAAATTGTTTGAAACATATGTCCTAAAATATTTGCTATTTATTTCTTACAAGTAATTTTTTTAATTAGGCTAATTTTCAAAAGCTACTAAATACTAAAATTGTCTCTTTGGATTGTCAAATTATTAACATTACTGGGACTTAATTTGTTTAGAGAATGTTTTCTTCATGTAAATGAATTTATTTTGGGATTTACTAAAACATCTGGTAGTTTTTCATATAGTGTTCCCCCCATTATTTGTCGCTTAAAAATGTAATTAATGGCATGAGGATATATATAAACCAAAATGTTGTTTTACACTCTTGAGACTTTTATTCTATTCTACAGCTTTCTTGCTAGTTCACAGTTATACTTTCTTATATCATTTTCAATTCTTTTCTGCATCATTTTACAAAATTAAAAATAATCAATCTTTTTAATGAATCATTTTTGTACACTTTTATATTACTTCTTTTCTTCATAAATTCACTAGCCACAGTAGAAATTTATTGGTCAATTGCTGCTTTTTTCTACCAGCTATCTTTGTTGCAGTTTTTAAAAGTGTATCAGTTATTTTCATATTAATTTCATTCAAATCTGAATCATGTTCAAAATCTACTATTTCTAGAAACTGATTTGTAAGTTCTAATTTAAATTCTTTAGAATGCTTTTGAAGATTAGGAATATCAACTGTAAATATTGTTTTTCTTAATAATTTTTGTCTCTCTAGTTTTGCATTAACACGTATCTTACATCTTACTAATCGATGATCACTTCCTGTGCTAAATTTATTAAGAACATTACAATCTTGAAATATGTATGTTCTGTTAGTTAAAATATAATCCAATTCTGCTATATCTTCATTTGGATGCTTCCATGTCCATTTTCTTTTAACATTTTTCTCAAAAAAAAAGAATTCATAATATAAAGTTTTTTCTTTTTCTGCAACTCCCCAAGTCTGTGTCCATTCTTATTTCTATTACCATAACCAAAAGTATCTACATCACTTTCATCTTTCATTTGTTTACCAATTCTAGCATTAAAGTCTACCATAACAATTTTCAAATGTTGTTTATTCTGATCGAATTAGACATCCATATAAAAATCTTTTACTATTTCATCACTATGAGAACTTGTTGGGGCATAAACCTGAATTATCTGCATTTGGTTTCTGCTATTAAGTTGTATAACTAATCTCGCCACTCTGTCTGATACAGCATCAATCTCCACAATGTTGTTCTTCCACTTTTTACTTATAATGAATCCTACCCCACTTGTATTTTTAATATTTGTACCTTTATAATAGAGTACATGTCCACTTTTTAAATCAATTGTCTCTTCACCTTTTTTTCTAACTTCAAATGTCCAATAATATCCCATTTAATATAAGACAGTTCTTCTAATTCTTGCAACCTTTCCTTCACTTGAAAGTGATTTGCAGTTGTAAGTACCTAAATAAAAAGTCATCAAATGGCAGCCTGGGTCCACAATCAGGGATTCTTAGCACCCTCGCCTTCGGCCACCAACAGCTGCCTTGGGTGGTAACTTTACAGCCTCCTGGGAATAAGGGCCATGATTTATTTTTGTCTGCCATAATTGTGTGTATATATATATATGTGAAAATAATAAATATACGAACGAACTAAAGGGAAAATAAAAACATAATAAAAACACAGAATTACTTCTCTATAAAACTGCTTTAATATTTCAACCAGCAGACTGGTTTTCATCAGAAAGATGGAATTAGAGCTATTGAATCTGTTTTAAAAGAGAAAGAATATGATCAGCACAAAATTATAACTGTTATTGAATTAGTGAATTGGAAAGCTCTATACTTAAGAAGGCTAGTCTTAAACCTCATACTTGGCTGAGATATATAGATGATGTCTTTATGATCTGGCCATACAATGAAAAAGACCTCATACATTTTTGATTATCTAAATAATTTTAATAATAATATACAATTTTCAATGAATTTTTCTAAAACAGTGGTTCATTTTCTTGATGTTGAGATTACTTATAGTGATGGTATTCTTAGTACTAATATATATAGGAAGCCAACTGATAGTCATGCTTACGTACATTTTTATAGTAATCACCCTAAGCACTTAAAGACTAATATCCCTTACAGTCAATTTTTAAGGATTAAAAAAATTTGCAGTGATCAGGGATTTCTACAGCAAAATAACAATGTTTTGTATAATAAATTTATCAATATGAAATATCCTAAAGGACTGTTAGATAGGGCAGTGGTTAAATCTTCAGAAGTTGACAGGAAGGAACTTCTTCTATCTAAGAAAAGAAAGAGTCAGTTGATAAATATACCACTGGTTCTTACCTTCAATGCTGATTTACCTAATATTAACCAAATATTATGGAAACATTTTAATATATTAAATTCCACAGAATATCTGAGATCTGTTTTTCCCTATCCACCTAAAGTTGTATATCGTAGACATAGGACACTTAGGGATAGACTTGTAAGAACAGTTTTTGGCACTAATTTTGTGTCAGGAAAGGGTTGTTTTTTATGTGGGATAAGAAATGTCTTACATGCAAACATATTATTGTTACAAAGATGGTTCAGGGAGATACCATTCATGGTTTTAAATGGTATATCCCCAACTATGTCAATTGTAAAAGTATAAACTTGGTATATTTAATAGAATGTAATAGATGCTTGAGTCCTTATATAAATGAGTCAGCAAACAGTCTACATATTTGAATGACCACCCATAGGTTTGATATTTTACATAAAAATGAAGATAGACCAGTTTCTAAACATTTCACTTTAGATTGATGATTTAAAAGTGGTTATATTGGAAGATAATTTTTCTTCCATGAGAGAAAGAAAACAGAAGGAGAGTTTTTTTATTTTCAAATTTAAGACATTACATCATCATGGAATGAATATGAATATAGGTACTATCACATCTTTGAATTACCTGGTTTAATAGGGATTTGTTTTTTTATTTCCTAAATTATTTTATGTGGACTAGCACGAAGTGGAATAAATATGAAAAATATATATGTATATAGTAGAATATATATATATATATATAGTTTTTTTGTGTGTGTACATATATAATAGTATATTTTTATTGTTTTTTGATATATTTTAATATATAATAATAATGTATGTATGGTTTTTGTTTTTAAAAAAATAAGTTTTTTGTGAAAGAATTTTTTTAGTATTTTTTATACAAAGTTTTGTAAATATATATATTTATACAAGGTTTTTAAAGATTTTTAGCCTATAGGAATTAGTTTTGTTATCTGATACGTAACTGTCTGTAATATTTTAGCGCTTAAATTCTGGGAATAGCCATTTTGCTTTCTGATGAAAACCAGTCTGCTGGTTGAAATATTAAAGCAGTTTTATAGAGAAGTAATTCCATGTTTTTATTATATATATATATTTTGCGGGTTCATCCATATTAAAATATTTTAAATATTGATATACCAATGTTTCATCTTGGTCACACAAGTCATCCACTGGGTGATAAAAGGTAGAAAGACAGTCGAAACGTCGCTATATCAATGTTTAAAATATTTTAACACGGATGAACCCGCAAAATATGTCTTTTATATATGCAACCCATGAAAATCTTCGTATCAACACACACACACATATATATATATATATGGTTTAGCAATCTGGTACCCTTACATTTAAATTGTAAAATATTCAGTAACATAACAGGTGAATTAATTAGCATTACGATAATTGTTTACAATCAGCAGAAAGAACGAGTCCAAAAGACTGTTTTTTACGAGGCTCCTCGTAGACATCTGACGTCACTCTAACTCAGCCGATTCTTATGCTAAAAAATTTGTTCGATAGGTTTTGAAGAGGTTTTTAAAAGTTCTGTAAGATGGTGCCCTCTTCTGACTTATTTTACAAGTAAAAAATAAAAAAAAACGCATTTAAACCTAAACAAAGAAAGAACATTATTTGTGATTGGTTCTTAGCAAGCTCTCAACCGAAAAAGACATTCTGATTGGCTGGAAAGAACAAAGAAACCGCCTGATCAAAGAAAATAAAGAAAAACGCTGAGATTTTCATTTCAAATATGATTTTAAAGTATTATAAAAGTATATTTTAAGAAATTAAAATTATTTTCAGAGAGAATACTAAAAAAACAAAATTATTTTCGAAAAATATCGAAGATTTTTGTAAAAATATTGAAGAATTAGTAAAAAGAAATATTTACTTTTCTATAACGTAAAAGTCGACCTTTTTGTTTATATTATAGCTTTTATGTTGCCGAAATTGAATATTTTAGAATAAATAAATAGCAATTTATTTTTGAAAGAACTTTCGTTCTCTTCATAACCTGAAAAATTAATAATATACTTTTTATAAACGTATCTGAGTTGAATTTAATATTATAGGCGAATATGTTTTAACAATAGGCTTTGTCTTCAGTTTGTGAGTTGGCCAATTAAAAGATTTGATTTTTACCTCATACAACCAATAATATAATTAGCGGTTAAAAGGTTAATAATGATTTACCATCTTCTCTAGTTAATAATCTAACCATCATTTATCAGCCATTGAGCAAACAGTTTACATGTAAACTAAATGATATTTTGGGGTTGAAATCATGAAAATTGAGAAAGTATTTTAATGTTAAAAGCACATATTAAAGTGAAAGCATAATCTTAAATTTCCTTTTTAAATGCAAATCCTTTTAATAGACAATTAAATTATGAGAATAAAATACAAGTTATGAAAATAATTCCATATTTAAAATTTTGAGTAATTGGACTTACAAACCAATATTTTTCTTATATTAAATTAAAAAAAAAACAACTAGTGGAAGTAACAATCACAATAAACAAATATTTATTTCTTTTGGCACAAATAAAAAAAAAAAACAAGCTTGTTCACCATATTAAGAAACATTAAATTTAATATTAGTCTTATACTTAATAATTCCTGCAGGCACATTATCTGGTCTTTTATAATAAATTCATAAAAACTACTATTAGTATCATTTCTTAAAACAGGCAAAACTCTTCCTACAGTAGTGCCACTCAATGCAGGGCAGAGAAATCAATGCCAGAAGGCTTGTGCATAAAATCCCTATCTAGTGCTTACTCATAGAATATTCCCAGACTAGTTTATAGCTTGTGGCTTTCATCAATGATGAGTCTTGGATCTGTGAGCACTGCACCTAGATCTTAGGATCTTACGCAACCCTCCAGCAGCCATCTTTTATTTTTACTTAGCTCTAAAACTATGAGTCCAAAATTGAAAAGCAATAATATTTTCAATCCAAACTCATTAGCTTCGCAAGGAAGAATAAAAAAATAAACAATATTTTTTTTCTGGGCATTATTTTTAAATATAAATGCCAATACAATATTAGTTGTTAAGTTTAGTATTAAGTTAGTTAAATTGAATAAGTTGATGTTATGTAATATATTTTAATGTTTATTTTTAAATTAATAACTTTAAAAGTTATGCTTAAGAAGAGAACGTAGTATACATGAGGGAAGGAATAGAGAAAAACAATGCCTGCAATAAAATATCCTATAGAATTACATGACAACCTTGCATCACCAAGCCAGCAATATGTGTTATATTTTTATGTTTATTTTTAAATTAATAACTTTAAAAGTTATGTTTAAGAAGAGAACGTATGTGAGGGAAAGAATAGAGAAAAATCGATAAAATAATACTTTAGGTTTCCATTGTAAAATAATATAATTTAAATCAATTTATTAGATATTTTTATGTATAATATAGTTAATAATTAAATTAATGTCATCATAATGAACAGAGAGATTGGAGTCATACTAATATAAACAAATATCTATGATATAGAAATTTTTAAGAGTAATATGAAAGAAATGAATGTATGAATGATAAAGGCACCTAAAAAATTTTGATCTCAATTTAATGTAATAAAATAAATATTGACAGTTGTCAAATTATATATAGTTTGTTTCGTAATACATAATTCTTAGATTTGTAGGATAACACTTGATGAGAAGTTGGTAGTACATTGTAGTGACTGATGCTAGGAATATATGTTATAGTCAGATAAGTTATTATTCCAGGATAGGATGAAACATCTTCCTGAAGAACTGATAGAAATAGCATAATGGTGATGGTCTATGTGACGACCATATTTGTATTTTTAGTACATAGAGATGGGAGGAATTTACATAAAATATATATGTTAATTTCCATAAGAGCTTAGTGTAGAAGCCTGGATGGTAAAGTAGTATTATTGAGACAAAAATGACTACTTGCTAAAATAGAACATTTAAAAGAAAAAAGACCTCCATTTCATATTTATAGTTGTTAATTTATTAAAATCTGTTTCTTACCAACAGAATTCTTTTAGATAGCAAAGAAACGTAAGCTAAACATCAAATGAAGGTTGATTATATTTTAGGAAACATTATAATTTCTTGTCTAAGCTGTAGAAGACTGTTTTCTATAAACTTGAATAAATACAAAAAATATTGAAATAATTTCTAAATGATACACTGAAAGATAAAATGAGATCAATGATGAGAATAAAAAAAGATAAAGAATGAACAGAATGATTGATCATCAAGTAGTAATTTAATCTTAGTTCAATAAATTATTTTAATATTTTATTGATTTTATATTATAAGGAACAACAACGTAAATTTGAATATTATGTATAGTTATTAATAGAGTTTGTATGAATACAAAATATGAACATTTAATAATGTATTGTAGTTTATATAAGTGATGTAAAAAATAATATATTGCATTAGTCGATAGAAAATAACTAAAAAAAATAGAACCCTTATTAAGAACTTATAAACATTATCATAAAATTACAACACGAAAGAAATTGTACATGTCGAAAATAAAAAAATTAATATGTAAATAATAAAATACTTGTTTAATCTAAAGGTTAAATTTAGAAGAGATATAGTAATTAAAGTATTGATTTTATCAATGTAAATAAGTATACAAAGATTTTAATAATGTTGTATGTGTTTTATAATTAATTATAGTATGTAATATTTAAGAATTTGTTATTATTGTTATTTATATAAATAAATATGTTGATATAAATTTAGACTAATGGCTTTATTTCTACTCATAATTATTTTTATCACAAAAATGGTATCACAGCACATAAATCATGTGAAATATGATAAACAATAAAAACTTTTTAAATTAATTATTTATTAAAATAAATTGTAATTATTTGAGTAGTGCTATTTAAGAGCATCATATTTTAATTGGAAATAATAATATCTTTGAAGTTACCGTTATTCTTATTTTAAAATTAATTTGAATTCATTCTTAGGATAAATGTAAGATGGTATATGAGTTTACAAGAGAGATGGTTATGGAAATACTTCAGCAAGTTTACATTTTCTGTTAAGATAAAATTTAATCTAGTGTATATAGGTTAAGTAATTTACTGAAATGACTAAAAAAGGGGAAGCCTGTTCTAATTATTTTGTATAGTTTCTGATAATAGTAAAAGTATAGTTCAATTTTATAATTAATGTTTGACTAATGAAAATATAAGATATTCAGATATAATTGAATCATTTGTTGGAAGTAAAGTAGTAAATAGCAAGTGTTAATTTTTTGTATTATGGTCGGTAAAGCTATGTTAATTTGTACGTGTAATGTTAGGTGTGGTTATTATTAAGATGATTGAATCTTAGTAAAATCCCTCTTATTATTCAATCATCTTAGAATAAATAGTTATTTTATTATAAGTGAATAATTATTGTCCTTGAGATATCCAGATGGTAGGAATAGTTATTATAAAATATTTTATAATACATTGAATTTCATTATTTTGTATGTAATTGATTAGATAAGTGAAGGAAAAGTAATCATTGTTTTCAATGAAAGATCATGTTAGTCATTGTCTGCTGTAGAGCTAAGTAATATACCAAGATAATGGTTGAAAAATTTTAAAAATAGTTATGACATTGGGAAGTATATTCTATATGCTTTGTCAATGTTGAAACCACTCTATTATGACCATCTCTTAAGTGTACCTTATATGTTATATAATATATGTCTCTAGTCAATTGTTGTGTCTCATAAAGTAGTGTTTTATATAGTTATATTGTTATATCTGAGCTAAGCTAAGGATAGGATCGATTTGTATAAGCTATATGTGGTGATTCATGGGGACAGGTTACAATATATATAAACTTAACTCGAGGAAAGTAGATTGAAGATAATATTGGAAATGAATAAGTAATGCTAGTGTATTTACCTAATAATCGCAATAATAATGTGATATATACCCGGGCGCCAAATTGTAACTATTAAATTGTAATGCCCACCAGAGATCATCACCCATGCTTATTACCATAAGATACAATGAAGAAAGTAATTAAAATGTCTTTAAAAGAATATATAATGTTAGTACATACAATTTAATTTATTATGATCTTATTTTTTAACTTAATAATTATGTAAATAATTACATGATAAATTATCACTACTAATAAAATAATATAGGCAACATTTTTCCAGCACTTTATATAGATATATGATCTCTAGTGGTAATCACAACAATGTTATTGTATATTTCTAATATATAAATGACCAGAAATAAATTAGCAATCGATGCAGAGAACTTGCAACTTATGTTTATTATAATATATATTAGTAAATTATTATCTAATTCAAACTAACATAAAAGGAAATGTTATAAATCCTCCCCATTTAACCCTACTACTATTCTTTTCGTTCTCAGCATCTATTATTCTTTTTTAACAGCCACACTTATATAACATTGAATGTCTGTGTTACGTTCTCCTTTATATCTTCTTAACAGACAATTCTTAATATTATTTCCTTAAGCAGACATATAGACCTACAAGAATGGAATGTACCTTTTATTCCAACTAACTCCAGATTACTTATTATTATCATAATAGTGTTCCCAATTTTTAATATTTATACTATTTGACTTCCAAGCTAGCTCTCTTAAATTTAATAATCGAAGTACTTTAGTTTCTCAAGATTTTGATCTGCTAATGAAATGCAATTATTAACTATTATTAGTTTATTATGATCCAATAGACATGATCTCCTAAGTTTGCTAAAATAAAATTCAAGGTGAGTTTACCAGTGGGAATTATATTAAATACTAAAAGTAGAAAAGGGATTTTATGTCAACTCTTAATACTCATTACATGGCAACGAATTAAATAAATAAGTTTAACATAACTGAATTGATTATTTTCTCTTACATAATTTTATCTCGTATCATCTGTGTGCTAAATTAATTAGTAATTTATAAATGTATGACATTTCATGAATCATGTATTCTATTTATCCACATGAAATGATCGTTCCCTTTTATAAAAAAAAATGCCTAGTTGATATTTTATAGATGTGAATTATAGAAATCAACAAATATAAACAATTCATAAATTTAAATGTAATCTAGTATTAACACATTGTATTCATGTCACCTTTATAAAATTGGTTATGGTAGTATATAGTAATATAAACTTTATAAGGCGGTGTAAGATTCTAGATATCCAAAATATTAAAGCATAAGACACAAATATAAATTTATAACAATAACAAATGTTTATTATAATTAACTAAGAAAAGAAACAAACATATGTGATTAATACAGTATCATAATAATCTCAAATATTATATACACTGGATGAAGCAAAACAGAAATTTAATTTCTTTCCAATGAAATTGCCATTAACTATATTGTCAGATTAGCAAGAAATCATTCCGATAAGGTATACTATTTAAGCACTATAAAAAAATGCACACTTCCATATTATCTAAATTTCAAAATTAAAATTTAATCATTGTTTTGACCCCTGGTTCAACTTAAAAGTTAATGCGCTTAAGCTGGGAATTAGAATTCCGCATTCTAATATAAATATGATATTATCGTATAACTTTAACCAACAGCCTATTCAATTTCTTGGCCACTTCACTACAATAACTATAAATTCAACTATTCCAACAAGCAATAATATATTTTATTTATCTTCTGACCATTCAATAATTGAAAGTAACTGTTTAAAATATAAAGCAATAGTTCGATTTTCATGCCTACTAAAAATTCATTGTGTGATCGTGATCATTATATTACCAGTCTAGCGACGATATTCATTTGGATGTGCTAGTATGTTGCAACAGCTTGTCCATGTTTATTTATGCCTTCCATAAATTTTGATTACATATCGGCTCTAGTATAAATTAAAGCAACTTTCATTCCCCACATCAATACATACATATGGTTATGACCTTAACCCTGTCAGAGAAACCTTTATACTATCCCGCAAAGATCATCCATACATTCTATATTACTGTGAAGTACTTCACAACACACACATTAGTGCCTTTGTAAGGGCAACTAGACAAATTATTTGTAACTTTCAAATGTTAGCATATAACAGGGAACTGCCTTCTTCCTGAGGCTAAACATTATGTGAGGAACTAATCTATGCACATTTACTTTTAAAAGGTATGCAACACATTTTATCACAACTACATAAATAATTCCCTAATTAGATAATAAGTACAAATGAAGCTGGAATTAAATTCTTAATCTCTCAATACCTGCAAATGATAAGATAGCTAAGCTATTCTTTATCTATCTCTTCGACATGATACGATAACTCTACCTCAGCAATAATCGACATTTACAATATCACATACACCATGCAGGGTTATCATAGTATTGGTGCAAAATGACAAGTTTTAAACGACCATCAATAAAATCCATGAACTACATTAATTTTAAAAGTCAAGCACTCCAACACTCATCCAAGATTTATCATCAAAACAGATCGCATCCACTTGTCAAGGCATAGCAATGACTATTCAAATGAAATTAACAAATCTGACAATAGGCATATGCTTTCTCACTTTTATTATATATTAAAAAATTTTTTAAAACTTCAATAGTTTCTTTTGGGGTCAAAATCAAACTTTTCTTTTTTTAAAATTTCCCTATAAATGTTAACTACCTACTAAACAACAAATATAGAAATAAAAGGTAAAGCAATAAATTAATAAAATATTATGCATTGTCCACGACCATGGCAAATACATTAGATTTATCTCAATTTAGTGACTATTGGAGTACATAAGATTATTTTTATCCAGGATGTAGCTACATTAATAATCAGTATTATCACATTTAATCACGATAATCCCAAAACTGTTGATAAATAATTCTGTAGGTTTTTTTCGTTTTCAAACACTTTTGTTCCCAGGTTCAAATCCAGATGTTTAGTTTAACACATTTAATCTATAACTTTATTTTTCACACTTCATTCTCTGAGTTTTTCCTTTTAAGAGGAAAATTTAAACAAAACTAGTGTTATAGCTGCTCTATTCCCCCATATATTCCAAAGGTTTGATTTCATAACTGATGAAGATGATTTGTTAATTTACTTTCAGCAATTATTTTCTGTACATTTGACAAGTGTTACTTGCACATTTACGTAATGCCAATAAAAATATTAGCACATTAATCCTTATCCTAGTGCATCTTAACTGCATAGATGTATCACAATCAATAATAATAATAATAATAATAATAATAATAATAATAATAATAATAATAATAATAATGATGATGATGATGATGATGATGATGATGATGAGTATTTTAAATACATCTCCAATTCATTATATTAAAAATCCAGTTATTCCTATGAATTTTTAATTAAGCCACAGATAAAATATTATTACATAGTATTAAATGTTTGTTCCTGAAATATCTTCTTTTAAATTCAATTTTAAAAGCTAAATATGAAGATTGAGGTATAATGTAATAAAATTTTCTTGAAATGAATCTTGTCATCATTAATTTTAAAGGAGAGGAAGGCTCACCTGTCTATATCTTTTAGCCTTTCATATCAATTTTGTAACTATACACTTATTAAGTTTATCCAATGGTGATCTGAGGCAGCTGATCCAGAATAGAAAATCAGGAATTAACCGTTCCTTAGCACTAACTTTTATAAAAAGAACCTCCTGCAAATTTTGTCTTCTCTTTTATATCTACTGATTCTTACCCCCTCCGGTATACCTCAGATAACCTTTGACCCCATTTATTAAATTTTGATTAGTTTATTAACTTCAGTTCTCATTATTTTTATTCTATTCTTCTACCTTTATTTTGAAACATTTCCCCCCACTACGATCTACAAGAAATATACACCTAAGAGAAAAAAAAAATAATGGTGGATATTTTATAGAAATGATTTTTAATAAATAAATTTGTCTAAAACTTAAAATCAAATTTAGAACTGAAAACAATAACCAATTCCTTTAAAACCCATACAAAATAAATTCTTTTTTATTATACAATCAAGCAGTATACAGTATAATGCATAAATTTCCACGATTAAATATATATATATACATCACACACACCAATGCACACACGTATTCATAATACCAAATAATGATCTACTTGTTCACATTCTTATAAGTACAAAATATCCTTCATAATTTCCTGAAAATTTAAACTTATTCTCAAGTAAAGAAATGTCAACAAATGCTATCTATAACAAGTTCATTTTTTATTCGTATTATCATTTTCATTTATAAATATTATGATTAACAAGACATTTTTTGTTTAGACATATAAATCAATATTTTTTAGATATTATAATGTGCGCAACAGTCAATCCTCTTTCCCTCTACATAATAATAATACACTATAATTTTATATAAAAATATAAACATACCTTTATCTATACCTTAAATTCAAGCCATACGGCCATTGGCTTCTCTAACTAAAGCTCTTTACTTTTCTTGAACTTTAAAAAAAAAAATTTGAATATAGTTATCCACCAATCCTACTGTTTATTTCCCAATCATTACTTTCTTTACACAGAAACTAAGAGTTACAGGTCTGTCTGTCTGTCTGTCTGTCTGTCTGTCTATCTGTCTATCTATCTATCTATCTATCTATCTATCTATCTATCTATCTATCTATCTATCTATCTATCTATCTATCTATCTATCTATCTATCTATCTATCTATCTATCTATCTATCTATCTATCTATCTATCTATCTATCTATCTATCTATCTATCTATCTATCTATCTATCTATCTATCTATCTATCTATCTATCTATCTATCTATCTATCTATCTATCTATCTATCTATCTATCTATCTATCTATCTATCTATCTATCTATCTATCTATCTATCTATCTATCTATCTATCTATCTATCTATCTATCTATCTATCTATCTATCTATCTATCTATCTATCTATCTATCTATCTATCTATCTATCTATCTATCTATCTATCTATCTATCTATCTATCTATCTATCTATCTATCTATCTATCTATCTATCTATCTATCTATCTATCTATCTATCTATCTATCTATCTATCTATCTATCTATCTATCTATCTATCTATCTATCTATCTATCTATCTATCTATCTATCTATCTATCTATCTATCTATCTATCTATCTATCTATCTATCTATCTAATCTAATCTAATCTAATCTAATCTAAAACATACTGACTTAAAAAATGACTAAATAATGCAACAACCTGCCAGTATTAAAAAGGTACTTTTTTGCTACAGTTTGGTTATGTTACATCTTAATTGTAATAAGTTGGGAAATTTACCCAATACATAGATAATATGTGAAACTAATTTTATTTTATGCAATTCATTAAAGTTTTGGGTACTCTTTGGAATGCTTTAGAATTATATATAATATTTTCGTTTCACATAATGCAGACAACAATCACAAATATATAAATACACACATATACTTTACATATATTCACGAGACATTCAAGTTAAACATTTCTTTGTTAGAGGACATATTTTTCAAGGAAAAAATAATTATTTGTTCAACCTTATGGAACATTTTATTCAATGCAAGTAATTGCTTCCTTCTATAGGCCATGTACATTTTCCAGCAAGTATTATGCAAAGCAAAAAAAAATTGCCGAAGCAATCAATTTCCATAGAAGGAAAAATGTTTGGAAAAAAAAATCATGTTAGATAAAGCAATTAAATAGCGAAGAAAATGTAATTATTGTACAGAAATTAATGTTTGAAATATGATATTTAGTGAGATAACAAACATACGTCATAGCACCATATGCACCCTTAGTTTTGGATAGCGTACCTGTAGTTTGATATCGCATAGTTAACGGCTCCACAGTAATACTTTGCATGAATGAAATATATTAAAGCAACCAATTAAAAAAATACAAAAATGATGTCTATAGACCTCTGATATATATATATCAGAATTTTAATGAAAATTTAAACATTTAATTACATAAACATGTGAAAATCTTTATCTTTTTTCTCTCTTTTTTTAAATATAGTTTCTATCTTCTAATAGTTTGATGTAATGAAAGAATATCTGGGATCTTGCTTGAGTGTAGAGATTTCATTGTGTGATACTTTTTCCTTACTTGAAAAATATATACTGTTCCAAAATGCATATATAATGAGAGGGTCTGAATGAGTGTGAATGACGAAGTTGAGATGAGGAATGGACTGTTAAAATTTTGAAAATATATATCTATGTTATTATTTCATTTTAATTAATAACTTTTCCAGGTCTTAAAACAAAATTCTGCCATGTTCAGCTTACTATAAATCTAATCCAATTATTTAATCTATTAGTAGCAACTAATAAATAAAATTAATCATTACAATTCCAAGGAAAAATAAAAACAGAGGGGGAAAAAATCTGCTCTATATATAAGTTTTCCAGTGACCAAACAAATTAATTTGTGAAATACAAATATATCCAAATAAATAACATGCTAGACAATTTTTTCAATAGATACAATTGGCATTGTATGTCTTTAGAATATCTTTGAGATCATTTTATAATGTAAACTAATCTATTGTGGCATTTAGATTGTCTTTAAGATAATCTTCATAATGTAAATGGAGACAATCTCCCACAGAAACCCTACTCATGTTCATTATAGAACACACTATGCTTTGCATTGTTTATCAGTTTTAGACCTTCAATTCAACATCCATCGAAGGTTTGATATTGGAATAATGGATTCACTAACATATAATATCTATAAACTTCAATATATTGATTGTTTTTATGATTACGTGGTTGTATTTTTAAAATTTTATAGAGAATTCTTAAATGACACTTTTATAATGCCTTTATATTACATAAGGTGTCTGTGTTTCATTTTCATTTATTTTCCTGTAGTCCAAATATCCTATGCTTTAACTTATTAAAAGCAGTAGCTGCATATCTGAGTCTGCAGTGCATGGTAACATCTAAGTTTCTCTTTTCAACTGTAAAAATACCAAGATAATTAAATCGATTTACATTCTGAAGTCGATAATCATGCAAGCTAAAAGTAGCTGAGTATTTTTTTTCTGATTACTGGCTAAAAATTTAAGTTTTTTAAAACAGTAATAATTGAACTATAGTTTTATATTTGCATTACAAATATTAAACACATTATGTAAATTATCTTCTGAACTGACAAAAATAGATCAATCATTAGCAGACGGTAAATCTAGAATCTAAGTAGGTAAATTTTGTGTTGTCACTTTCATCAAATCTATGTAGCATCTTGATTACTGTTAAAGAAGTTGTATATAAACAGTTTCAAATACCATTGCCATAAAAATGGAAAACAATATTGGAAAGCATATACTCTTACATAACGGTTTTCCTTTCAAATGCCTGATTTTTTTATCTGCAATAATAACACTATTTTCAAATAATGCCACAGATCTTGTCCTATTAACCGAGTCAAATGCCTTGACATAATAAATAAATAAAAATTCCTCGAGTTAATAAATAAAAGCAATATTTAAATCTCCCATTTTCTCACACTTTTCTTGTATTCGCCATAAAATTAAAATAAAACATTTTTATTGTACTTTTGGATTCTCTAAAACCACAATGAATCTTTGATAATCATTTATCTATAACTGAAAATAACCTATTCAACAAAATTCTTGAAACTACTTTTGTTGTAGGGATAATAATGATATTTAAGACAATTACTGTAATCGTATGTATCCCCATTACTTTTAAAAATTGAAAAATACCAATATCTTCAAATAAAAACTTTATAAAATGAACTATTTTACTACTCTAATGAATAAAATATAAATATCAAACATATATATATAAAAGACATATTTTGCGGGTTCATCCTTGTTAAAAAATATAAATATTGATAAATGACTTTTCGACTTGATCACACAAGTCATCCACAGGGTGATAAAAGGTAGAAAGACGGTTGTAGAGACGCTACAATCACTGATTTGAAAAAAACGTTAAAGTTCCACCAATAGCAAAAATGTTAAATTAAGAATGTTTTTTTTTTTTTAAAAAAAATCTTTCCAAATAGGAGGAAGTTTTTGCTTGTATCATCTCTCTTATTGATACAATCTGGCCTTTTAAGTATCTCAATGGCTACTCTAATTTTGCATTTGGTAGAGATTATCACATCTGGATATGATCCTGGTACTAGAAAAATCAATTTTATGACCTGAATCTATAGTATGGAGGAGAGTGCTGATGATGTTGAGTGTTGTTTAACTGCATTAGCATGCTCATCTCTCCTAACACTGATCCGACGATTACTCATACCTATGTAAGAAGCTTTACAATTTTCACATGAGATTTGAAAAACAGGGATTGAATCTTTTGGCTTGGTTATTATATTGCTGATCTTTTGATGAGTAGAAAATGTTGTATCTATATTATAGCGTTTTAATATACATCCAATACTGTCTGTAGTTCCTTTTACATATGGAACGCAAATCCTAATAGCTGATTTATCATCTTTTTGTTTCCTATTTTCCATTTTGGGCTTGAAATAAGGCTTTATATATATATACCGTCATTTAAAAATACCTTAACATTATTTTAAGTTAAGTAATTAGCTTCTATAAAAATTATAGAAAATAACACTTTTATATGTGGAAGCGATAGATTTGATAGAAAATCAACTAAATCTGTATATGCTATAATAGTATATAGATCGTAAACTTATGCATGTAAGCAAAAATGTTATCTTTTCCATAGATTAAAATGGATACATTATATCACGCACTTCTGGATGTGGGTTAAAATAATGTTATTTTTTTAGTATGCGCAATAGAAATCTCTCTCGGTAAAATTTGATATATGTACATAAGTTATTATCGAAAAATCATATTTCTTTTTATAACCACCATTTACCGTGGGAAGTAGAACTTCACTCTCCATTCTATCATCATCGATATGTTTTACCATTTACATAAAGCCAATATGGATCTGTCCAATCAGTTGAGAGTATGAATTCTTTATTGATTATATTCTCTATAAATCCAGCTTAACTCTTGAAACCTGTATGGCGTCACAAAATGCAAGATAACTTAACGGTATGTTATTATCTCAGACTAAAATATCACTTTAATAATAATAATAATAATAATAATAATAATAATAATAAAAAGAATTCCGTCAGATTATTTAAAAATGTAAATGCTAATGCGAATGTTGGATTAATCTAGAATATTTTACTTATACTCTATAACATTACTTGAAATGTCCAATTAAATTTACTTAATGCTATCATCTTATTTTAACTATTTTCAAAAGATATGTATATCTTTGAAAAATTTATTTCAAAAGAAAATTATATAAATGTTTGAATATTTTACTAGTAAGATAAGAACATTTTTAGTTTTTTTTTTTTTTTTTATTAAGGAAATATTTATTGAAATACAGATTCTACAGATTACATTAGATACAGCTCTATTCATTTACATTCATTTTAGTCTTTGTTTACATTGATTGAATTCAACTTGAATTTGCATTTCTCTTTTATCTTGTGTAGATTTATGTCACATCTTGGTCTTTGGTTACACCGTGTCAAATCAAGCAGCCATTTTTTTCATTTGGTGGCAGGTTTTATCTGTTTTGTGTTATCTTTGTTCTTTCCCCTTTTCATCAGTCTTCCTGTCATCACTTTCTCTATCTTCATACCTTTTCCTTTCTTGTCTCTTGTAGTTTCAGTTGACAGATCATTTTATAACTTAGATGTCAGTTTAAGAGGTTTGATTGTCAGCTCATCCAGAGTGATCTGTTCCCACATGTCTGCATACAGTCTGTGGGATGTTATAAGATAGTCTCTGGTTTTCAAACTGCAAAGATATTTCTTGAAGACTTGCCATGGGTTTGCCGAGTTGTCTCGAAAAACACTGTGACACCAGGTCAGCGACTTTGCAAAGAGAATCATGATTGCCATTCGGATTATAGCAAATTCTCCAGTACTCAGTGCCCCACTGATGTCCAGTGTCTGAGAGCACCCCGACCTAATACTAGATATCAATCTCATCTCCATGTGTCTGAATTTTGAGCAACAGGAGATAAGATGATCAATATCTTCCTCCTCCTGGTTGCATAATGGGCAGATGGGAGAAATGCTCTTAAATCCCCTATGATTTACCAAGAATTGATTTGTTGGAAGAGCATCCAGACTGAATTTGATAATAAAATTTACTAGCCTGACGTCCAGCAACCAATGTTTGGACTTTTTTATCAATGATTTTAAGGTTGATTCTAGCCTGACAGGGTTACTCTGCTGGCTGGGGTGCATAAGTTTGTAGGCATCTCAGTACCTAATCTTTCTATCAAAAAGATATTCTTTGGAAGATATGAGCCCTGCCATGTGATCCTCCATTCTGGCTACTACTCTACGTTTTATGTTTAAGATTATATAGCCACTATCTTAATAGGTTTACAAAGTAAATTGAAATCAGATGCTAATCTCAGCTTGTGAGTCTGCTCAAAAATACTTCAAGACAGAAAAACAATTACTTTACTTGATGCATGCACTCCTATAAGACAATTTAAGTAACCTTAAATCATAATTGGACTAAATATATAATTTTATGCTTCAAAGGATAAGCTTTATTAGTATTCTAAAAGGTTATACAAGTTACATTTGACAACATAGTTCTTATATATAAATTAGTTCACAAAACTATATATGTACAATGATTTGATCAGAAGAAAAAAAACAGTTCAACAAAGTCAATGATGATCACTCAATCATGCGATTATATACAATTAGATATATTTCAATTAAATTAAAACAGGAATGCGTCTAATTTGTGTCAGTTGACTTCAGAACTGGCACAAGCATCCATGTTAGATATAGTTTTTTTTGTTAATGATTTTATATAAGTTCTTGTATATTCCAGGTGTCAACGTACTTAGTATGATCTGTAATCTTCATGTCTCATGTATGGTTTGCAGCTTATTTCTGAACGTGTTTGGATGTCTTCTGGGGTAATAATTGTATATGAAATTACACCTTGTACACCATAAGGCATAGAGTAAAAATGTGCAGATTCTTATTTCAGCAAAGATACCCCTTTTAAAAGAGTCAAAAGGGGTTTTCATATTGATTTTTTTATCCTTGAGTGAAGTGCTAATAATTTCATGAATGTTTTCTAGACTTGGGCATGAGAAAAAAAGGTGGTTTTGTGTCTCCGAGTCCCTATGGCAAAGATTACATATATCATCTATATCTTTATAGTTTCTTTGATATTTCAAAAAGTGTTGTGTAGGTAGCGAGTCCAGATTTATCTTTAGGAGAAAGTCAAAATATTTTGGTTCAAGTGACCATAGTTTGAATTTGCGACATAATTGATTATTAGTGATATGAACTAAATATATAATTTTACAGTAGATTTCTCACCTGTTTTATTTAATATATTAATCAGTGATCTTTCAAACACAAAATACAAAACAATTATTTGTGTTGATGAGATTGTTTTAACTTTAAAAAACAGATCTTTTCCAGAAATAGAAAAATGTCTTTAAAAGAATACAAAAGTTATGAGAAATTTTGGTATAAAGTTTTTCAATGACTAGGAACTTACCCCAATAAGGGTATGTTTATTTTTTAATGTTTACTGCAGGAAAAATTGTCACAAACTGAAAATAATCTCTTGCAATAGCAGACCATCATGTAATCCTATTCCTGCTTTATTGAAATAAGTTTGAGCCATAATTAAACTTACCTTTAATCTAAGATTAAATGTAAAATATATTCTAGAAATAATCTTTTTGGAAATGGTTTGAACTACTTATATTTTGATGCAAATACTTTGTAGACAGCTTAGTTAATTTTAGCATAGTGTAGTGATAAGTATTGTGGGCCCTATTTGAAGAAAAGTACTCTATCTAACTTCAAGATATTCAATTACCACCATATGAAATATTACCATACTCAAATGTATTTCTTAGCAGTGATTTTTTTAAAAAAAATTTCACATATTCCTCCGCTATATTATTATTTTAATGTCCATGCATTGATAACTCTGAATAAAATCTTATTTATTCTACTGCTAAACTATCCTACAATCAATTAATATAATTTAATCAACTTAAAGTATAACCTGAAATGTAAGCATATTTCAAGCAGATAATACGTTTAAGTTGAAATATTGTTCAGCAACATTATTATTACATCAATTTTCAAGTGAATTTCATACTCCTTTGAAATATGCGCTTCTTATTGGTTCTGTGTAAGTAAAGTGAAAAAAAAAATCAATATTTTGTGCATTTGCTTGTGTTATTAGTGAGATTAAAAAAATATATTCAGACGAAATTTTATAAGAATATGTTTTTGTTACTGTTTTTTTTTTTTTAACCCTTTAATGTGAAAAATTATAACATTTTTTTTCATAATGCCATTAATTTGAAACAGTTCAGCTGATATTTCCAATTTATAGATCGTATCAGAAGGACATTAAATGCGCTTTACTTTCTAAGATTCAGTGCAGTAGACTCCTTGAAGTTCTTTGGGCAACAACAATAAAAATAAAACTTTTTAAATATGTTCATTTGGAAAATGTTATCACCCTCTCCATAATGAAAGAATCTACAGGACTGTGAATTAAAGTCAAAAAATAAAAAGATTTTTCAAGTAATAATCGTACACACCAAAAAAGTAGAAAAGGAAACTAAAATACTTCTAAATATTTTTTTTTCATCCCACATTTTGAAAATAGTATATTTTAAATAGATAGTTGTTTATAATATTCGGTTCATTTCAGTTTACCAAATTTTCTTAGCAAAGCCACATTTTCTTTAATTATTTCATCTACACTTTTGCTACGGATAATAAAACAAGTTTCAAACTCGTACTGAAAAAATATCAAATAGTCTGGAAAGACTATGATTTCATAACGATTTATGTTGAAAATGCTAAAGATACATATTACTTTCATAGTTAATTTTAACAGAAACGTAATTAAGGAAAAAATATTTCAAATAAAAATTTTAACTTGAGTTATTTTTACTATTATTAATTTGTAAGTTGAACATATAAAATTTTAAAAGTATTTTAATTCACGCGAAATGCAATTTCTAATATCTATTTTTTTAATATTAATAAAAATAAACAATTTAATAAACTCGAATATTATTTAATTTACCTACTTTTCATTTTTCATTAAAAATTGCTTGTTTTTTAAAAATTGAAATAGACTTTATTATAATTTAACTAGTTTTATAATTTATACCTTTTTAAAGTTTTCTCATATGGACAGTGCAATTAGTACTGAATTGTCCACACATAAGTACATTTAATACATTTTTTCTTGTTAATAAAAGTAATTATTTTTTAAAGTGTAATTTAATCGCTAAATTTTGTTACACCACATGCGCGATTATGTCTTCAAAGATATTCTTAAACCAACATTATTACATAGTTTATATATGAACAACATCAAAGTCATACCTAGTAATGGTTGAACTTTATGTTCAATTGTTTACTAATTTCTTTCATTTCCTTTGTTTTTTAACAAAGAATTTTTATTTTATATATAGACAAATATATTAGATTGTTGAAATCTGTTTCATTTCACACACACACATATATATATATAAAGTAACAGAATAATTAATGAGACTTTATGAATAATGTTGTATTTCTATGTTGGACTATTTCCATCATCTAATATGAGTATTGAATGTCTTTAGAAAAATTTAACTTTATTTAAATATTCCAAATATATTGTGCTATTACTAATAGTTGAAATTATTTGGAATATTTAAATAAAGTTATTTTTTTAAAGACATTCAATTCTCATGTTAGATGATGGAAATAGTCCAACTTATAATTACAACTAAACACCAACATCGCAATCCTTCAGGAAAACACTTTATGAATAATGGTATACATTTTATTTGTTTAATATTGCAAATCTTACAAGTTTCCATTTTAAAAAGAAATGTTTCATTTAGAATTTGGGTATGATTCGGTCAAGAAAACTAGTAGTTGTAGATATTATGCTGATTAAATAATAATGTTCAAATTAGAATTTTTAAACACATATATGGATTTATATTATCTAAGAGAGGTAGAGATACATGTGTCTATTTTAATAAGAAACGCTTCATTTAACATTTGGATATCGATATTGGCAAGGAAACTGGTAATTATTAACTTGATACCGATAATGGCTGCATGCTGGTGGTTGATAAATTTGTTTTTGTTTAGCTTCATAAATGGAAAGATGTTCATTGAGTTCATTGATGGCGTTTTCCCATTTTCCTCCTAGTGTTTTCCCAACAATGTACTTGTTGTTAGGACAATGACCAGAATAACCAGGAATCATTTTTCCTACTTGATAAATCCTATTTTTGTCATTAAAAATTTCTGGTAAGCAATTATTCACCTGCTGTACTGGAGAATTTATTTGTGCTTGTTCCATACTTGATTAGTAAAAATAATACAATCTGAGTTTATAAGAGATTTGGAAAGAAAAAAAACAATTAGAAAATAAAACTTTAAAATTTTCTATATGATCATAGCAAATATTTGTTGTTTTTTTTTAAAAAAAAAAAAAACATATATAAATTTTGATTATATATAAATATTTTTTACTTTTTATTTTTTTACATTTTTTTCGTTTAAAAAAAAATTATAGAATAAAAATATATAATTTACTATTGTGATCTCAACAATAAAACGTTAAATTCAATAACATTCGTAAAGATTGTTCTTATTTCATTAAACTGATTTTAAAATTAATGCAGAATAATATAAAAATATGGAAAATTTCAAATCACTTCAATCAAATATCTCTCCAAGAGCACTCCGAAGAATAATAATGGAAACTGCATTGCATACAAAACTTATCAAAAGCCGGGTGGTGACGATTATATGTTTTTTTTTTAAATGTCATAGCATCGGCCGGACGCGAACCCGCAACCCGGGCAACTGCCTGCAAGTGCAAGGCAGTCGCGCTGACCTCTCGACCACCAATGCAAGACGACGATTATATGTTGGACTACTTTATTTATTTACTTGCGTTATTTTATCTATATTTTTCTAAATATGTCCAAGTGCTATCAATAATACAAAGATTAGTACAGTCTCAAAGTTTCAAGTGATGTTTTTTTTAATCTTTTTCAGGTGGCTGTCACTTAACAAGTGATAATTAAAATGGGGGTTAGAACAGTGACCTTTAGAATTATGAAAACTAAATTTAAGATGACGCTTTAACGAATTAAAATACTTTGTGAAATAAAGTCTTCAGAGGAATTTTGTACACTTAAGCTCTAAAAATCTTCATTCTCTTTTCGAATGAGTAGTTTTCAAACATCATGGATTTTCACACCAGACTGACTTATGGGGTTATTTGCCTTTGTGCTGTAAACCGTTTTTATATTTTCTTTTAACTTTAATTTTTCCCATTTTAAAAAAAAAAAATGTTTGTAATAATAAGGGCAAAATATCTCTAGCAATTAACCTAGTCTGATAATTCATAATGTTTGCAAACCACTAAGAAAAACTGCCATTTAAAAGTATAAATAAAGAACTTCTAAAATAAAATAATGTAATCCATAAGCACTTCACTTTAAATTCAAGATACCTAGCAAACAGCTTTTTCCAATTCCCATTCTAGTTGCCAGTAGTCAGGTCAGTAATACCTAGAAAAAGGAATAAAAAATAACTTTCACTAAAAACTGAGTTTGTGCTAATTTATGTACTGTTTTTCACAGAGACAAAACTCTACATACAGTAGTGACACTTAGTGCAAGCCAGAAAAATCAATCGATGCAGGGAGGTTTCTGCATAAAATCCCTATCTAGTGTATACTCATCCAATATCTCCAGACTAGTTTCTAGCTTGTGGCTTTCATCTGTGAGGAGCCTTGGATCTGAGAGCATTACACCTAGTTCTTAGGATCTAATCCAATGCTCCAATAGCCACCTTTTCTTTTTTAGCCTACTATAAAGCTTTGAGTCCAAAATAAAAACACAGTGATGTTTTCAAGCTAAGCTTGCAGTTAAAGAATAGAACCACTCAGTCCTATTATCACAGTTATTCTAAGATGTTGAATGATGCAAGACCATTCTACAATAACATAGGTGACTGAAGAAGAGAAAGAGGGATACAAAAATACTGTTTATATTGGAAACAATACCTAGCTTTTGATTAATTAACAACCAATTTTATAAGGTAGCAGGAGCATTTAGTTAAGCATTGTTTATTTGATATTCACAGTTGGCCTTTATATCTAAAGGCCATTTCATTATATGCCATCTGTGGAGGCCAGTATATAGCCGATGCAAAGCAGCTGACTTTTTTCAAATACTGAGATTTATATTATTTTCCATGTTAAATTATTCCATAAGTGTCATACTTCTGTTCATTTTGTAAGTAATAAATTGTATAATATAAATTTCAGTGAACCACAGAAGATTTAAGATATTGTCAGGACATTTTCAATAACTGATTCAGATGTCTGACTAATGAATTAAAATGCAGATAAAAATTTGATCCTATACCAAACACTTTATTTACATTACTTGAAAACAACATTTCAGTTCAAAACTATGTTTCATTTCCCAAATTTAGGAGTCTCTAGTTATCATTTAAGTGTGATTGGAAGATTTCTGCACATCAAAACACCGAATGTATTTTCTATAGTGAACAATATTTTTATTATATACTATATTTTTATTGCTTACTCTGATTTTCTATACTTTAATCAAACCAATAATAGTAGACTTTTTCATTATCTTCTTATAAGACTAAAAAATAGGAGCATCGTTAGGTGATGCAAATTTAGCCACTGCATGTTCCAAAAATCCCAGTATTTTTTTAGCTAACATTTAACAAACATAAAGTTTTGATAGCCTTTAAAAACTCTTTTAACATTATTACGCTTAATGTCCTGTAAAATTTAAATGAGTACTAAAGATATGCTCTTATTTATACCATGATTAAATTTACATATATTTTATTATACAAAATGCGTCATAATTTTTTTTAGTAGGCAATAGTGATCTTATTCACAACTTTAATTTACAAAGCTATTTTAACACTTTTTGACAATTTATTAATATTATTTTTTATCTAATTTGATAATTCTTTACTTCTTTTCTTATTTAAATGTAAATCTATATTTGCTGTGTCCACGGGTAGACTTAAACTCAGCTGTGTAGGCAAAAATAAATAATACAAATATTGAATACATATTTTAGCAAGTTTATTTCTATTTGCTGAGGCATTAGTTTAAAAATATAAAAAGTACAATAAAATTATATTACTGACAATTTATTCTGTTAACTTTTGGATATTGCAATGAAATATATTTAATGTGTGATAATATTTTATCTCACACACTGGCAAATAATTAAACAGTTCATTAATCTTCAAATATTTTGTTTACTTGTCTAATTAAAGTCTATACACATTTTTTTATCTGAAATTTAACAGTAAGAAATTTACTAAAATAGCCCAGCGTTGTCAGCCGAGAAGTCAGCGCAGCCGCCTTGCAAGCAAGCAGTTGGTTGCAGACGGTTGTGCGGGTTCGCCTCCCGGCCGATGCTATGACATATGGAAAAAAGAAATTTACTAAAACTAACTTTGTTCAGCATTATCTTTTCTCCCTTTTTATAATGCATTATTTTAGTCATATTAGCCATTCCCTCATCTTGACTATTACTGACTTCTAATGACTGCTGCATGCTAAGAATCTTGGACACTTTTTATTAGCTATACTAATTTGCATAATTTATTTTAAAGTTCTTTTTATAATACATTTTTTCCAGAGTAATTTTTTTAGAAACAAAAATACCAGAACTGTCAGTACAATCTATATATAGTTTAATTACTTTATTTATATACAATATTAAAAACTGCACTTTTCCCCACTCCAAAAAAGTAATCTCTATATCTGGCAAGTTTTCTCTGACTACAAAGAGTTATCAGGAATGATATTTTCATCAACTAATTTTTCTGATCTAGATAACTGTTCGTTTTTATTTGGGTTATCAACCTCTTGACCTACCTTATCTTCATTTCCTGTATTTTTCTCAACAGGCAATACATCATCCTGCTCAATAGAGGGAATATTTTCACATTTATCATTGTCAAAAATTCTGATTGAGAATTGGTTGCTACAAGGATTTTTTTTATTATCACAATCAATCTATCAGAGAATCACACACATAAATTATTTATGTATCTCCTGGTATGTAATCTACTTTCAAGTTTAATCACTCGTATGACTTCAGATACTTTGTCAACTATTGTTCTGGTATTCATTTGTTTTTTTAATATACCTCGAACCAATACAGCTTTGCTGACTCTAAATTATGTGAAGTTTACATTACACTTGTCTTTGCTAGAAGTGTTTTTTTTACATTTCTTTTTTAGATGCAAACGTTTAGATAAATTTGTAAGATATTTTCTATAAACAGCAAATCTGCAGGTGTTTTATAGTTTGTCACGCTAAAGATAAAATGTTGCTAGAACATGATTTCTATCAGGGCTTTTCCAAATTTCTCACTTTTACTTTTTTCAAGGCAGATTTCAAATAGCAGACTGACTTTTTTACAAGTCCATTAGATACAGGGTGGTAGGCTGTATTAAGAACATTGTGAATGCCTTTATTTATTAAGTAGTTTTCAAATTATGCAGGAGTGAAATCTTGTTTCATTATCTAATACCAGGATCTCATGATATCCATGAATGGCAAACATTTCCTGTAAGGCTTTTATAGTACATTTAGTACTCATAGCTTTCACAAGTGTATATTAATCCCATCAGCTGTATGACTCTATGATTATTAATATTAGATATTGTTTCATGGATCCTGCATAATCTATATGAATATATTTTTATGGGTTCTCAGCATCTATCCATGACTTGTAAATTTTCCTCAGTAAATCAATCACAGATTGACAATTATGAGAGTTTTTACCATATGTTCAATTTTGCTTCATCTGCCCTATTTCTGGGTGTTGCTTATATAACAATTTTAACATTTGTTTTTGCATTTCCTCTGTTGTGAGCTCTTAATCAATTATCAGATAGATTGAGAAACTCTGATGAGCTTCCCAAATTGCTATAGCATTGAAACATGGTCAAATTTATGGACAATATCCTTGGATCCAATTCTTCAGCTTACTATATCCAGGATCTCTGTTTGTCTATTTATGACTTTAGAACTATTTAGATTTCTATAGTATTTATATTTTATTCAGTAAACTTCTGCTGAAGTCTGTCTTTCACAGATAGTCATAATACAGTATCCACATGCTTAATCTCTTTTCTCAGCTTGTAAGCTCATTCATAAAGATAGGCTGCTAATATACTAATACATCTTAAAAGTCTTTGGCTTGTTTATTCAAGTGTTTTTTAATTCTTTTCAAAAATTCCAAATAAAGGATGATGAACCACACATATGATAAAACTGTTTCCATATATGTGTATTATTGAAATTTCTTTATTTCAAATACTATAGCCAGGGTTATCTTATCCAATTGACTACACTTTTTTTCAGCCAATGATAAAGTTCTGAGGGCATAAACTATCGACCGTTCACGTTCACCATACCAATATGAGATGACAGATACAATTCCAAAATCTGGAGCAACTGTAATAATCAATAAGTCCTCGGATTTCTGGAATGTCATTTTGTGTGTATCAGTCCATTTCCAGCATTTTCATACAACAGTGTTAATATATGTAATTTACTCTGTAAATACATTCAAAGAACTTCAATTGTCCCAAAAAGGTTTGTAATCTTTATTTTCTTTGGAATAATGGCTTTTTTTACAGTGCTCACTTTCTCAGGGCTGGGATATTTCCCATCTTTATTTATCACATGTTCAAAAATTTTATTTCTGAAGGTGCCCAAATGCCCTTGGCAGTATTTAATTTAGCTTCATTTTATTTAGTTTCAATCACACTTCCATAACTCATTTCTTCTGATCTTTTTTTTAATGGGCAGTAATAAGTATATCATCCAGATCGGAAATAATTCTGCCTATGTTTTTGTAACATGTCCATATTTATTTGAATGAAATTGAACCCCTATTATTTGATAAGTAAATTTATTGTATTTTAACAGACAAATGTGGTACACATGATCAACTGCTATGCATTTTTTCTGTGATTGCGATCTGGTGAAATATGGATTTTAAATCAATCTTTGTGAAGATCAAAGCTTTCTGTAAAGATGACAGACCTTTGTGTACAATTGGCATAAAATACACCTTCATTTATATATTTATTTACAGTAACTTGATAAATTCTGCAAGATAAATAGTCTATCTGGTCTAATGCAGGAGTATTACCCTATGATTCTTCCATAGATGATAACATTCCCCCTTTTACCATATCTGCTATTGTTTCTTCAACCATTGACTTCAGAACACATGAAAATTCTCATGGTTTATATGCTATAGGTTGCACATCTTTAGCTAATTCAACATCTAGTGTTTGTGTTCTTAATTCAGATATTTCCTGTTTAAGCAGCTGAGGAAATTTGATCTGACTTCCATTCCTAAGGTGACCTTCTTAATTATTTTAAGACAGATCCCTAATGGACTGAACCAGTTTTGTTCCAGAAGCAGACTAATGTCTCTGTTTACAATAAAGATTGATAAAACTTTAGAGTTTTGATTTACTTTCACTGGAAGAGAAACTTTTCTGTAAATCTGTATTGTCCCCATTCACATCCATGGCCACTACATTTGCCATATCCATTTTCACTCTTTTTTTGGATTTAAAATTAATTTTATTCCACTCCTTCTGAGATAAATCGATAATCCATCTCCACTGTCACCCTCCATTTTGATTTTAATTACCCAAATGATTATATTCAGTGTAATTTGGCCATTATTTGAGTCACTTAATGTCTTTGTGTCTACTTTTTTTACAAGTTCCACCTCCTTTTGATTTAGAATCCAGGATTGGCTTGTCTTTTACAATATTTTTATTTTTTCTGCAAACAAAAGCTCAGTATTCTTTGATCCCACATATATGGCATTTTTTCAATTTGAATTTGCATACACATTTTGGGTGCCGTACAATTCCACAGAAATAACACTTTAATTTATTTCATATATATTTTTAGTAGATTTATTTACCTTAGTTCTGCATGCATTTGTAGCATTTTAAATTCATTTGCTACTATTTAATATTCTGACACCTTATCTGTTGCGATACATTTTGTGATGGTAGTTCTCTATGTTACATTCACTTCACTTAGTAAAGATTTTCTGAGAGTGTGGGCAATATCACATATATTAGTTGATCCAAGTGCAAGTCCTCTAAATCCATCATAAATGCACAATGTCTGTCCAGTGTATGTAATGCCAGATTGTAATCTTTATAACATTCTTGGGATATTTGTTTTTCATTCAAAAATACAAATGAGCTATTCTCTTCATTACCTACAGCTGAAAATATGTAGTTAGATTTTTATTAATTTACTATATGATACATCTTCTGGAATCTTGGATGACATAATTGCTTAGAAATTTGTAGAACATTGCTACTGAAAAAACCAATCAGTGTTGAGACTTTAAAGTTATTATTTTCCCTTTTATTGATCCCCACATAAGAGTCTATATGCTCTACATATATATTCCACATGCCAGAATTACTAACATCATATTCTCACAAATTATTAGTGGGAATTACCATTTTTCCTTTTTATTGTTTACACACAAACATACAATTATTTTTCTTTTAGTCAATATTCTTATGCAACTTCTTTTTAAATTGTTGTCTGAACCTTCTGTTATGTCTATGGGAACACTTCATCTCAGCTATGTAGGCAGTTATAAATAATACACACAAAACTTGAATATATATTTCAGCAAGTTTATTTCAATTTGCTGAGGCATTAGTTTAACAATATAGCAAGTACAATAAATTTCATTACTGACAATAATTCATTCTGATAACTTTTGAGAATTGCAATAGAATATATTTAGTGGTTGAAAATCTTTTGTTTCACACACGGCCAAATAATTATACAGTTCATTAATCTTCAAATAGTTTGTTTACTCATCCAACTCAAGTCTATACAAATTTCATTCTGTCTTGATTTTAACAGTAAGCAATTTACTAAAATTAACTTCATTCAGCAATATCTTTTCTCCCTTTCGAGAATGCATTGTTTTACTCTTAGCAGTTGTTTTGTCCTCTTGGCTGTTATTGACTGCTCTCAAATGCTGCACATTAAGAATCTTGGACTCTATATATTAGCAGCAATAATTTATGTAATTTATTATAAAGTTCTTTTTATAATACACTTTGTTTTTAGAGTAATTTTTCTAGGTAAAAAAATACAAGTATTATACGCAATTTTAAAAACTTGTAACATCAGTCTAATATTTAAACCGCGTTTTGACCTTTAACAAAAAAAAATATATACATAAACTTATAAATCATTTATTTGTTGAGCATTTGAAGCGGTTTCATATCGATGATTATGGCAGGATTTAGTATGTTATTTATATAATGAATAAATGGTATTTAAATGTATTATTAATTATAGAAACATTTAATTTACATATTCCAATTCTTTGATAATGTTATACATGATTATTTTTGTTGATCTCATAAGAAATATTGGAGATAAAACATGTCTCCTTAATTTGGCACTTTGTACATCTCTCTCCAATTGTACTATATTAACTCTGGACAAAGATGTGACCACACTTCAGCTCATGTTCCAAGAAGATTGATTTGTATTCTAAGCTGGCATTAGCACAAATATAACAAGTACCTATGCTGTGTCACCCTAATTGTGATGTTTCATATGACTCTTCAAAATACACTATTCAGCATAATGAATTATTGCAGCTAAACTTTGTTTTATAGTTTGTAGGGCAAGATATGGGGTACAGTTTATCTTTTGCATCATTTATTAATCTATTTAGTGATGGAGTACGGAAAGCTAATGTTATAAGTATTGGAATCGATTTTATTCAATCTTTGAGATAGACTCATTATGTAGGGGAGACTTATTCAGGATTTTGTGTCTTGTTTTCAGGGTGAATTTCTTATATTATAGTAAAATGTTTTGGGTGTGTTAATTAGAAAGTTATGTTTATATACAATTGGACATAAATCTGTAATGGTTGTTTCAATATTGGATTTGAGTTGACGTCCTAGTGACACAATTTAATGTTTCAATGTAAAAAGTATTTGAGACACAATTTGTATAAAAATAGTGATTAATGATTGAGAAAAAATTGTTCCTGTATTTTGTAAAGGTTTGACCATCATTCTATAATTCAGGTGGTTGTTTCTTCTTTGTATTATAAATCTGAGAACTTAATACAATTTCCTGCATCTTTCTGTTTGATTGTTTATTTTAATGATGTTAATTGTTCATGCTATTGCCATATATAGATGTGATATCCAGGAGCACAAATAAGCACATCTTCTATGACTTATAATATTTACAAGTTTATAATCCTTTCTTGTTAAATAAGCAAAACGCGATTTAAATATAGATGTTTTTTATCTATATATTTCTATAATGCTTATCAAGTGCCAATTTTAATTCATTTTAGTAATCATGGAGTGATCATGTATAATAAAATAATTTTCAAGAATTAAGGTTCTTTTATTGTATCTAACAATAGCTTTAAACATAACCCTAATATTTCAAGTAATATAATTATATATTTCATTAATTATGATCAACTTGACAATTTCAAAACAAATATTTTATCATTTAATATCTGTAGAAATTTAGCAGAGTAGTAATTATTTCTAAAAAAAAGCATATCTCAATACTCTTTTAATAATATGTCTGGAAAGGGATCTATAATCTAATGACATTATTATTTTAACTTTGAAGCGTATGAACTATAATGTACCATAATATTTGAGTCTGTTATTGTACATTATTTTTTTACATTATAATTTCTAATTATACTATAATCAATAAGAAACTCTTCTTTTGAACATGAATGCACTCAGGCTTCTTAATAATGATTTCCTGAATAAGCAAAGTATTTGTGATAATCATTCTATATGATGTGCAAATATTACATAAAATTAAAACATTTGAATTGATAAAACCAATACCAACATCTCTAATTATTTTAGATCAATGTTTCCTATGTTAACAACATATGCATTAGAATTTCCATGAAAAGGAAATATTTTACCAATAGTAAAATAACACTATCGAAGAGGATGCCTGTAAGTTTTATGTTAAATTAAGTAATATCATCAAATTAAAAAAAATCTTCGCCTTTTTTTTTTCAAAAACTTTATTTTCTATATCAATACTGAACACACACACACACACATATATATATATATACCAATTCCAATCTTTCAACTGTTTTTATCTTCTTACAGTCATTTTCTAGGATCTGCAGCAACAACACAAAATACATATTTATAAATAGACCTCAATTACATAAATACCTTAATCTTACATTAACATAAACAGTAACAAACATATTAATCTTACAAAATTATATTTTACATATATACCTTCATCTTACATCGACATAAACAGTAACAAACATACCAATCTTATATAATTATGTTTTACTTATATCTCTCTCCCACTACTAATTTTTATTACACTTCCTTTTATTTTATTTAACTACAAATCTAAAAATCATTCAAGAAACTTTTTATACAGATTTAAAACCAACCCTAATTTCAAATGACCTTCCCTTTTTAAAATCTTATCTAAAAACCCCTCTCAAAACTACATTCCTAATCTATAGCTTTAAATGTATATAAAACAAATCTTTTTTTAAAGTTATACCTAAACCCATTTAAACATTCCATTTTAATTATACATTATTTTACATTTCTTATTACTCTATTAATACGATTTAAAATAGGATTAATACATTGCACAGGCTTAAACCTGCATTTATATGTAATATTGGCAGGATTCGAACTAAGACTTTCACACGACCCACTACTCTCAGTGCCATCTCATATTGCTGACCCACCTGATTACACACATGTTGAAAAGATAAATAATCACTAATATACATATTTCATGCTAAACCAGCAATCATCAGTTGGTCTAGATTGCTATCCACACACACACACACACACATATATATATATATATATATATAATCAGTGCTCAGCTATATTAAGATAGCCAATATTTATACTTTAATGGACAAGCTTCAAACTATTCCAACTCACAACTCTTTAGCCTTCCATTTCATTGAAAATCTGATGATGGAACGTTCAAATTCCTTGTTAGTGTCAAGGTTGTCATCCTACCCATGTTGACATATTAGTCATTCTGACCCCTCATGTACAGGAGAATACATTTATATATACATATGTGAGGGATGGTCAGACCTTTTATACACTATTTATATAAATTAATACATTGCACAGGCTTAAACCTGTATTTATGTATGTAATATAGGCAGGATTCGAACTCAGACTTTCACACGACCCACTACTCTCAGTGCCATCTCATATTGTTGACCCACCTGATCACACACATGTTGAAAAGATAAATAATCACCAATATACATATTTCATGCTAAACCAGCAATCATCAGGTGGCACTAACAAGGGTTTTGAACATTCCATCATCAGATTTTCAATGAAATGGAAGGCTGAAGAGTTGTGAGTTGAGATAGTTTGAAGCCTGTCCATTAAAGTATGAAGATTGGCTATCTTAATATAAAGCTGAGCACTGATTATATATGTGTGTGAGGATAGTAATCTAGACCAAGTGGTGATTGCTGTTTTAGCATGCAATACTTATATTGGTGATTATTTATCTTTTCAATATGTGTGTGATTAGGTGGGTCAGCAATATGAGATGGCACTGAGAGTAGTGGATCATGTGAAAGTCTGAGTTAAAATATGAATGTATTTTTATGTTGATGTAAGATGAGGGTATTTATGTAAAATATAATTATGTAAAATTAATATGTTTTTTACTGTTTATGTTAATGTAAGATGAAGGTATTTATGTAATTGAGGCTTATTTATAAATATGTATTTCTTGTTGTTGTTCAGATCCTAGAAAATGACTGTAAGAAGATAAAAACAGTTGAAAGGTTGGAGTTGGTATTATATAAATGTGTATATATGTTCAGTATTAATATAGAAAATAAAGTTTTTGAAAAGAAAAAGAATATTTTAAAATTGGTTGATATTATTGGAGAACATATATATATATATATATATTAAAAGAAAAAGTAATTGTACATTTGTTGTGTTATAATATATGTTAAATTAAGTATAGATATCATTATACAAATTGTAAATATCCCTAACTACTTACTATAAAGATAACAAAGAGTATCTGCAATAAATCCACATTGTCACATTCTTTTTTCACTTGATAAAGCACGTCTCCTAAAAAAATATTTCATAATTTTTTAAGTCTTATTTATCAATGTCAGATGAAGATCTTAAATTTATTTTTCCTTTTTTTGCTAACAATATAAATACATTTTTGCCATTAAACATAAGTTTTTTAGCACTTTACACATATCTGTCCTTTTCTTCTAAAACATTATTTTACTTGCTTTTCATGGTTTTCAATGGGAGAAATAGTTTTACCAAAATATTTTTCACATAACCACATGGTATTTCATAGCTATAGAAACTTCTTTTTTAGTATTGAAAGTTTAAATTTTCCAGAAGTTAACATTTCTTTCAATACTGTGTCTTTGGATATCTAATAGTATATTCATTGTATATTTTTAAAGGTTTGTCTGATATCCATAGTAATGTTAATAACATATAGCATTTACATTCTTTTCTGTCTTCTTAATTCATTTTGTTGCTTCTTATGTTTCTTCATTGACTACTTTTTTTTTTAAGTCATCACTGGATTCCAAAAACCTTTTTTTCTGTGTTTTATTATGATATTTATAAATGCACATCATGTCACAATATTTTTTACAAACTATCACAAATATTCTTATTACACACCAAAAACATTTTTTTTTTCGATTAAATTTAAAAAGAACAAAAGTCGAATTCCTAGATCTTCTTATAACAAGACTATCTGACAGCAAAATCATAACTTAAAAATCACACACTCAGAATACATTTATTCATTTATAAACACAAAAGTGATCCTAACAGTATGGAACAAAGCAAAATAAATTTTTGTATCTTAGAGAACAAGTCTAATGTATAACAAACTTGCATATATAATGATATTCTTCAGTTATCCTTAAGAAAACTTTAATATATAACAAAAGTTGCAGCAAAAAGGAAAAGAACAGTTGATGAGTATATTAGTGAATAACATACATACAGGGGATGAATGTCACAACAAAACAAATTACAGGCAATATAATGTAATAACTTTTCAAAGCCAAACCCTAAACTTTACAAAATCTTCACTTGTAAATGCTAAAAAAACAATATATATATATATTATAACGGTCGGCAAAAGGGTAGTCTTGCCGTATCTGCCATAAAGGGCGCCACTAGACCATTTGAACCTAGAAAATTTATATAGTACGCAGATACGTAAGTTAAAGATTCCATTTTGTTTTACATGTATGTTTTATTGTGACTGTCAGCCCAATGCCACTAGCTCATAGAGATGCAGAGATTTATAATAATGATATATATTATCAAAATATATTAATATTTTAAAAAAAAAGAGCCACTGCCAGTAATTATCACACAAACATTTATTTATGCACATATAAATAAAATTGAGGAATAAAATTTATTATTTTAGGTTGGTTATTAATTTTTAAATTTAAATTTTTAGTTTGAACAATCCACACAGATTTGTTTAATAATATTTTTAAGAGTGTCGAGTATGAATAAACTACATAGATTGCATTTGAAAAGAACATATTCTATCCCTGATTTAACCTTAGGCCAAAAGTTCGTAGCCAAACCAATGTCAATCCATCTGATATATCAATGTATTCAATGCAGTATGAATACGACAGCACAAATACCATACTGTCAGGAATGTACATCTGAACAGCATGGTTATAGAAGACATTGACTCTCATCCAGACAGGAATACTACATCTGTCTGATGAGAAGAGCAATAAAAAAAAACTCCAGAGGAAAGGGCCGTGTTTTCCATCTTACTATCCCATTCCATAGGCAAAAAGGGGGTGTGCGACATATAATGTGATCCTGCATGTAGTGAATCTCATACTACATCTACTAATTACACCAACATATCCAATCCATTGACCCAATTTAACTATGAAACAAATAACTTAAGATTACCCTCCCTTAAACTAACATATATAACTTTACAAATCTATGCAGCCATGTACGCCCCACTTAAACTTAACATTTATATAAGTTCGCACAGATGAATTTTATAAAAGTTTGTTTTATAATGTTGAGTATAAATAGACTACATAGATTACATGGTTAAAAACATTTCAAAATAAACATAAATGATCAAAATATAAAGTCATTGATGGAGTTTCAGAGGGAAATTTACAAGAAATCCAATGGCATTCATCATAAGATGCTGCATTGACACCAATAACTTAAAAGATACCCAAATAAATACATTTTTAGATATTCAACATGAGATATCATATTTACTAAATGTCTATATATTCTAATCAAATATGAAAATGAAAACATAATTAAATGTTAACGAATCCATGTGGTCATCTATACCCAACTTAAATTTAATGCATTTAAATAATTTATACAATAAATATTAATAACAATAATAAAAAATGGAAATGATTTTTAGCAAACTCAAATGTATAAAAATTAAACATTAATAATTGATTTGAAAAGTTTAATTAAAGTTCATTTTGAAAAAAAAATTAGGTTGAGCTTATCAAATCTTGAAAGTTCTTAATTATTTTTTTAAAAATTTTTCAGTTATATCTCTTACAGTAGAAGAGCTCCCGGTTCCTGGTGTCAATTCCCACAAGGTCTTTAGTTGAAGACCAGTCTATCTGAAGGTGGCCTTAGCTGGTTCAATCCTGGTATTATCTTATTTGGGTCTGCAACAGTACCATTCATAATTCAACAGTCATTTCATTTGAAGTAAGTGAGAGAGAGCGACAAGTGCGTCTTATCGCGCTTCTCACAAAATCAAGCTGGAACTGTTCTTAATTTCAATATTTTTTCTTTTATACTGATCATCCGGATTCACTGAACAACAGTTTCCTGTTCCAAATTTTCATTATGGTCTGAGTTTGTGCTTCTATTGGACATCTAATTTATTTTTGTTCTCTTATCTATATTTCATCTGACTTTTTTATATAAGAGCCCCAAGAGCTAGTTTGCTTTTCGTTTCATTTATAAAACAATCATTTCCATTTACTGAGACTACAAAAGAATATTTTAACAAAAATATTTTATCTTTAGATCTTGTACTTTTTTTTTATAAAAAAGTACGTTCAAATACTTTTTTTTTTTTTAAAAAAAAAATACTTTTAAAGTTTTGCATCTGTGCGAATATATATACATACATTGAACAACTCTTTGTAATTTTAGCTTTTAGTTTTTTATTTATGAACTTAAAAAAGTGTTTATTTTAATTTTAAATTAATGTAACGGCATATTATATACCGTTACAATATATATATATACATAATAACATGAGAATGTAGATAAAAATTGTTACTAAAACTATCCATTCTATGCAAAAACAATTAAAAAACAAGATAATTACAAAGGATGATGGGATCTGTTTGCATAGTTGATCATGCATGCACCAATAAATATATGTTCAAATTGAAAACACAAGAATATTGGACACAGACAACAAAAAAAATACACTGCTGCTCATATGATCGTGAAAAATAATAACATAAATCAACATAAATAATGCATAACGTTGATAACAACCCATTAACTTGTCTTTAAACAAAAAAAAATCCAAGATGACCATCATTGATATGTATGTAATATTTCTTATGATTGTTGACTTTAACAGAATAATCCATTTACATAGAGTTTAGCTTTAAATTTCATATTCATCAACCTTGAATCAATGACTACATGCTAATCCATTTACCATTACTAACAGCTGAATATTTTTGAAAAAATATAGTTTAAAATTTTAAGAATATTTAGCAATTCAGTTAGATGATAATGATGGGAATATTTCCAATATAATTATGATTATGTATATTATATTCTGAAAAATTAATATCACTCGTTCACAAAAATGTAAGCTTGTCCAAGATTGCTATTCAGGCTGTTGCTATTCAGGATAACTTTGCATAAAAAGATCTAACATATAGTAGAAAATGACCATTTTCTTAATGTAAAAAGTTACTGAATATGGTGAGTTAGAGGGAAGTTGCTGTGGGAAAGTGAAGGCTGTTACTTTTTAATCATGAGAAGTGTGGTGGGCATGGGCATTTTCCTTGGGTAATTTGTGCTGTTTGAAGTGAGAATAGTGATGGGAGGAAAAAATTGGGAGAGACTTGGTTTGCTACTCAGTCTTGTGATGTCATTGATCAGTGTTGTATTGGTGTCCTGTGGAGTGTGCACTTGAATATTGATCATTCAGTTTGGATTGATCACTGCGAATCTGGTGTACAGTGTTACGGGTGGTTGGTAAAATGATATTTATCTTTTGTTTTACATTTTTTTTTACTCTGTGTAATACTTATATATGTTTTGGATATTTATATTTGGAACAGAGTTGGTGATTTATATAGAAAAAAAGTTTCCAGCAAATAATATTTTAAAACAGGCAAAACTCTCCATACAGTAGTGCCACTCAGTGTAAGCCAGCATAATCAGTGGAGGCCAGAAGGCTTGTGCCTAAAATCACTATCTAGTGCCTACTCATCTAATATTCCCAGACAAGTTTCTGGTTTTTGACCTTCATCAGTAAGAAACTTTGGATCTGAAAGTACTGCACCTAGATCTTAGGATCTAATGCAACTCTTGATAAGCCAGAAACTAGTCTGGGAATATTGGATGAATAGGCACTAGATAGGGATTTTATGCACAAGCCTTCTGGCATCCATTGATTACTCTGGCTTGCACTAAATGGAAATACTGTATGGAGAGTTTTGCCTATTTTAATAACCATTATGAACAAGCATAAAAAATTTGTGATCATGTGATGTTTGATGGTTCAAAAAATATTTTATGACAGATTCATAAAACATTAAATAACCTAACTAATGACTATGATGTGATATTTGGTTGTTTTCTCTTAGCATGCTTAAACTGCTTGAGGGCAGAATTTGTATGCAAATGCACAGAAATATGCCATTTAAGTGCCCACACCACTATATAATGTTCTATTCCATTGGTTAAGCATAGAAATAGTCTGTTTAATTGACTGCAGCATCTATTTCTATGCTACAGCACAGAAATAGGATGTTTATTCTGCTGCAGAGGACACAACCACTTACGGTGAACTTTGTGTTATGCAATTTATATGAACAATCCCATTTCAAATTTAGCTAAGCTATCTATTTTTATTCTACACCACAGACATAGGATGTATTCTTCTGCTGCAGTTTATACAAAAAATCCCATTATTAACATTTCGGTACAGGTATTTACAATACAGAAGTATGAAGTTTATTCTGCTGCACGCAGTGGCCGCTGCCACTTATGGTGAACTTTGTGTTATGCAGTTTATATGAACAATCCCATTTTAAATTTCACTACGGTATTTTGTGAGGGTGACTGTAATTGAGACGATCAAAAGTATTCAAATTCGCATGCCCAAGCCATTATTTTTTAAATCCAATGATGAAATATGAGGTAATAAAAATTGTGGAAACTTTTCCTCACTTCTATAGACAAGGGTGACACTTTAATCAATTGTCAAAGGAGAGGTGTAAGCATGATTTTTATGAAATTACGCTAAAATTCACGTTTGCATGAGATAAATTGTGAGACCAATCGAAAATACCAGCTTTACTTTTGGCCACGATGTTGTTTTGAATAAATTCTTTATTTTTATTCTTATTAAAATTACAAATTGTATTTGCTTGGCTACGATGTTGTTTTGGGGAAATTATTTCTTTTTATTCTTGTTAAAATTAACAATTTTATTTGCATGGCCATGATGTTTTTGTTTTGGAGAAATTATTTATTTTTCTTCATGTTAAAATTTGATTTGCGTCCCACAATATTGTTTTTATTCTTGTTAAAATTACAAATTTCATTTTAGAAAATTAAAATTAACAAAAAAAAAAAAAGTTTATCAAATTTATTTTTTATTTCTTTTAGATAAATTTCATTATTTTTGATTTTATTGTAAATCAAAAAAAGCACTCTAAAGTTGAGAAAAAAAAGAACAATGGCCCGGTAACATTATAATTCTGTTTACATAGAAATTACACCCTTAAGTGGTTTCAACACACTAAGAGAAAACAACCTAATATTTTACACATATTAGCATCTTCTGTATTGGTTTGCCATCACAAAACTCATATTTAATATTTTGATTTTTGTTACATTCTGTTAGGTCTAATTAAACAGATTGATTTTTTATTTAACAAAGTAAAGGAATTATTTTTTTATTTCTACTTTTATAATAAACATTTACATTATATTTATGTAATACTGTAATAACACTGTTTGTATATACATATATTGAACTGGGTCCGATAATAGAAACAGTTTCATTGGGTTTTAACCCTTTTTTAGCCTAATTTTTAAATTTTGCTTTCAACATTACATGAATGGACTAGCCCATAAAGCAGAGGGGAGAATACCATTGATAGCAGAGCTATCAATGATACCCATGGTCACACCAAGCTATGCAAAGCATACATGATCACATTTCCAGACCATTGTCTGCTTTACCTGCCAGATTGAAACCCCTACCATCCGAAGCATTTTATTTGTTTAGAAGTAAACTTCAGGTGTCAGCTAATTACATGAGGTAACTAACATGACTGGACAGTAAGCCCATAATCTAGTGCTCAAAATATCCCATGACTAGCTCATACTCTATCTCAAGGCCCAGCATATTTACTAAATGCATAAAGTAACTTATATAATAATTGACTGGTGATGCAAAAGAAAGTGAAAATAGACAAAATAATAATTAAGGCAAACATTAATATTTATTTTAAACACACATATAATATAACACAATAATATTGAGATTTACATATAAAATCATACACACAATTACTCAGGCTACTTCGTTAATTAAAGTTCATTCATTTAAATGTAAAATGTCTATAAACAATGATAAAGTATCTTTACCTAGATTTTTATTTGTGTGTATTTTCCAACCAGTTAGGTTTCTGCTTCTTGATCGATGGCTTCATGGTTTGTTTTCATTTTGTGACTCAGCAATGTGTGAGAGAGAATAGTGGTAGCATTTATTTTTGATTATGGCATAAATACAGTATTTGTTCCAGATGGAATAGTTGACTTGTGGAGGTTTTGGCCATGAAGCACTATCAGACACATCAATGGCTTATGTTGATTCTCCATTAATGTTGATCACAGCAGTAATTGACTGGCTTACTACTGTGTTCTGAATATCTGGATCTCTGATTGTTTGGATTCTGCATTCTGTCCAAACTGATGAATGATCTAGCAAGTTGTAACCCTGACTGAAGAACAATAGTGAGATCAACTTTATATACCTTTTTTTCCTATAGTTGTAATCTTTTATCATTATTTTTAAATTTAGATATTAACTTGAAATGTCTTTTAAGATTCATCTAAACATTGTTTCAATAAGATGGTTTACAGTTTCTTTTTAATTAATACCATTTAATCAGCAATCTTTTAAATTAATTACATAATGAAGTTTTACATTTTATTTTTACATACTAATTTTCATTCTGATTTTACATATTTATTTAACTTTTACTTTATAAAAGCTGTTTTCTTTAAAAAGATTGAGAGAAAAAAGTTTTAAGTTTTCTTTAATTCTATTATACATTTCTTCCCCCTCTTGCTAGGAAGTTTTATTCTAAAATAAAAATATGACATAGTATTTTTTTAATTTTTTGTTAAAAAAATTCTTTAAATTAATTTTTTTAATAAAAATTACAGACTTGTATGTCTGTTCACTAGCGATACAATATATATATACTGTGGCGTGCACATATTTTCATTTCTATAGTTTCTAAGTTATTAAATAAAAAAACACACATAGGTCATAGGTGTAATAAATGTTATTGTTGTAAATAAATGTAGAATAAATGAGTCATTTCTTTATTGAAATTAAATATATATATATATTCTTAAATTATATCAATTGACAAAAATGCCTTATTAAAATCAGAAGAAAGAAGTCACATGGTCAAAACTAGTGTTTAAAAATATAGATTGCACTGTTTGTGTTACAAGAGAGACAAACAATTTCAGAAGAAAGAACATATACTTTCTTTAGATGTGATATGTTGGACTATTTCCATCATCTATGAGTGAATGTTGAATGTAAAGAAAATTTTAAACTTTATTTAAACTTTCCAAATACAAACAACTTGTTAGTATTAACACACAAATAGACAATACAGGTTAGTAATTACACTCTGAAGGTTTGTAATGATAGTATATTATAAGATGTGATACGTTGGACTATTTCTATTTGTTTGTATTTGGAAAGTTTAAATAAAGTTTAAAATTTTCTTTACATTCAACATTCACTCATAAATGATGGAAATAGTCCAACATATCACATCTAATAATATACCATCATTACAAACCTTCAGACAAATATACTTTCTTTTCTTTAAATTTTTTTTTTTTTTGGTTTTAACCTTACTTTATTCATAAGTAGTTTTGAACTAATAGCAAAGAAAGATGTACTGTGGTTAAAGCAATTTAGAAGGGAAAACAAGCACTTCCTCCTGTGTTTGATGTCTGATATTAAAATGAAGTGAATTTCAACAAAATTCTATGTTGTCTGTCATAAAGTCAAGAATAGTAAAACAACAGTGGATTGTGATATTGAGAAAGGAGACATAATTGGATAACATTCACATATTAAAATGTCTATGGAGCTTTACACATTTGTGTACTAGCCAGAAGAAAGATTCAAAAGGAACTGCTGCAAGATAACAGAATTCAATTTTTATATATTTTAATAGTAACAAATGCTCAGATAAAAATATCAGTTATTAAAAACAGTTAAAAGCTAAATCATAATATTTATAAATATCTATAAAATCTTTCTTCTGAACTAATACTATTGATTACAATGCAGTTTAAGTTTGTCATTTGATAATTTAAATAATACTAATCATGTAACATAAAAGATCAATAAAGCATAAATAGTATTTGCAAAACTTAGTTTGAATTAAAGTGTTACTTGATTTTTATTCATTTAAAGATAATAATAATGTAATTTTTATATAAAAATTTATTTTCTTATTTGTGTGAAAAAAAATCTATAGTTAAACCTTTTTTTTGACTATATGCATTTATAACTTAATTATAAATTATATATCATATGTAATTATATTATAGCAAGAGTAGATTATAAATGTACATTATATGATGTTAATTGCCATTTTAAATTATTCTTTATTTTAAACACCACAAATAAATTAATAATTATCTTAATAAATTTATATTGTTTTATTAACTTAGGTCTTTAGATTTCCTCCTGTATGAATCATTATAAAATTACTTTATCTTATCCTTTATATCCCATGTTATATTTTATTATCAAGTAAAACATTATTTAATAAATTGTACCTCCTTTGCCAAGCAAAAATATGCAGTATAAATTTGCTCTTTTACAAATTTATTATACTATTGCACATATAGATATAAATTATTGTAAAGTTAGTTTTGATCAACTAAATTTATTTATTAGTTATATTTTTAATTGCCTGAATATGACATTTATTCAGTATATTTAGATTGTCCAAATATGTAGCACATAAGTGGTGAAAAACACTTGGTTTATAATTACATTTATTACAAGTATTTGTGGTTACTAACCTGAGGAAATTTACCGATAATTCCATTTATGATATTAGGTGTCTTGTGTGATGAATAATCTATTGTTTTATATTACCCATTATAAATTTTTGACTTGTCAAAAAGAACATATTTTATCTGTGAGATAATACTCAAATTGGTAAGCTATTCAGAACAGTTTTCATTTTTATATTTTTACCTTTCTTTATTTTATTAGAACATAAGTTCCTTTACAATACATATATATCCTGCTATAGAGGAAAAATAACAATAATAAATAAAATACAAAACATTAATGATAATTATATATATTGTATGGATTAACCCTATTCCAATCTTTACTAAATGGTGAATTTGAGAAGTAAGGAAAAAGAAAGAGTTATTATTTGTTTTGAATAATAAATAAATATTTTATCACCCTTGCATGTCTCCTGTCTACAGTTGTAATAATATATATATATATATTTAAGTATGTCTAACATAATAATTTGATATGCTATTGCTATTATTATTATTTTGTAAATATAAACGTTCTAATCTCATTTATTATTATTTTGATTCAAAATGATTATTTTGTTTACATTTTACAGTACGTATTCAGTATAATATAGTAATAAAAGAATGATGAATTTATATGTTAAATTCCTAAAAAAATTACTTGATTATGATAATTATTACAGTAAATGTTTGTGCAAATAGGTTATAAAAGATTGCTTAAGATTAATTATTTAAACCAATATATTTATATATTTTTATTTTATTGTAAAATACAAATATTTGATGCTTTACTTTGGATGCCAGAACATTTTAAAGGATCATTATCTAATGTGTGTGTGAATCTTTGTTGATACAAATAAGAAAGCTGTTGTGAGATATATAAGGACCTGTTTATATTCTATAAGTACCATGGAAATGCTGTTGAAGGAAGTATATGAAAGAATTATTTTTTTGGCTTATTTGTTCTTCTATTTTGTTTTTTCCTTTGGCTTACTTAACCCTTATGTTTTGGTTAACAAGAATTTATTCTATTATTTTGTTTAACTATTACTGAATGACAATAGAAATTCATTATATTGAGTAGGAAAACTGTAAACATGTATCACTAAATAGTTGTCTAAAGTTTCTTAAATCTTTTGTTTGTTACTTTCCAATACCATCAGTTTGAAAGGTAATCTTAAAGATATGTTCAAGGGAAGGTATAAAAACAATAATGTATGTGAATTCTTGTACAAAGAGTCAATGTCATGAGTAATTAAAGTATTTTCATGAAGTGCTAATTAGTGGCATATGCTTTTCATAATTGTCAAAAAAAGGCATTTTAATCATAAACTATTTAACTTTTAACTGTTTGTTATCTAAGGCAATGGTTTTCTCAGCAATTTCCATATCATTTGTCTTCTTATTGAGATCATCATAGTATCAAGATCAAAATATAGTCTTATGATTGTGTTTTAATTACTTAGAATTTAAATAAAAAAAAATAATTAAAGAGAAAGGTAAAAAATATATTATAATATTTTTTTTATTTTTACTTTGTCTATGTTCTCTTTTTTTTTTCCTGTGGTGTTTTCCATAAAATTTTAAAAATAAAAAGCAGGTGTTTAATTTAAATATAATTGTGCAATATAGTTTATATGTCGTAAAAGAGTCTATATATTAATATGAGTTAATTTTAAATTTGGTATTATTTATTTATTTGGCAAAGGCTATCTTGATTATAAAATTTTTATTATTTTTATAATTAACTTATGATCATTTAATTTGTAATTGAAAATATGTATTCAAAGGTAAATGGATTTTGCAGCAGTTCATAGATTTGGATAAAGTTGTTTGCAGTTATATTTGAGAAAAGTGGCTATATATCTGTTGCATTAGATATTATGCATTTAGTGTCCATATATATTCAATGGACCATTAGTAAGAATGGATTTCCATTCTTGCTTTAAAAGATGAAAATGTTATCTTGACAGCAGTTAGAAATATTGATTACGATCCTCATTGTGAATGTTTATGTGGTTACTGGTGGTTTCTAATGGTTACTAATTATCCTAATTAGCTTTAAGCATTATTTCACTTACTATTTCTAAATAATACATGAGCAATTTAAAAGTATTGCATTAAGTATGTTTTAGATGACTATTTATTAGTCTGCATTACGTGACATGTTTATTTCATATTTAAAGAGGTTTATTTAAACTTCATTGTATCAGTATTTCATACTCTGTAGTCAAGTTTCAATCTTTAAGTGTCCATATATATTCAATGGACCATTAGTAAGAGTGGATTTCCATTCTTGCTATTAAAAGGTGAGAAGGTTGCCTTGACAGCAGTGAGAAATATTGATTACTATCCTTATTGTGAATGTTTATGTGGTTACTTATGGTTTTTTATGGCTATATATATACATACATGGGTCTCATTTTACGCTATAGATAGGTTCCTCAGAAAACACGCGCAAATGAAATCGTGCAAAAATAGACGTAACTTAGATTGAAAAAGGGGGGATGTGGTCTGTGATTTTTCAAAATTCGTGTAAAAGCAAAGCACCAACGTAAAATTACTTTAAAATTCGCGCAAAAAAAAAAATAAGGAAATAAAATATGACTAATAAAAAATTTCAAATTTGAAAAAAATTGATACAAGACAAACTTTTTTTAATTATAATATTTAATTTTATTCAAAATAATATATTTTTATGCATAATTTACAGTACAGTAATTTAAATTTTTTTATACACATTTTAATTATTATCGCTATTTGCCCAAAAAGACGTTCGTTTGCAAACTAGTAAAAAATCAGATTCTCATGTGATGTGATGTGATGTATTTGGCTTCTCCTTAAATGAAGTCAAGAATATCTCAGCAATTATTCTCACAAGAGGAAATACAACTAGCGCCAAGTTCACTCTCATGTTGTGTTAATGGTTTTCTGTTGACGACGACGATGATTTTATTAATTGTTTATGAACTTAGACTTATGATAATAAAAAGACATTTATTCACTACTGCTGGGAAAAATTTAATTAAAACTAACAACTAAAAATTAAATTCTTATTTTTGTCTTTAATTTTCAATTCCGTTTAAAAATCAAATTTCGTTTTTCATCACATTAATTTCAAGTCGCCCATAAGTAATTTTTAAATTGTTAATTACAATTAAAAATCAGATTTTAATTGTGCCCACTGCTATTACTGACCTTTTAAAAATAAACTTGTGGACACTAAATGATTAATAATTGATTACGTTCTTTTTTAGAAAGCAAAAACAGAATATGATTTAAAATGCAAAATTAACACGCACAATGTTTGAACAAATTTACATTATAATCTTGTAAAATTTAATGTGTGTATACATAAAATGTGGAAATCATGATTTTAATTTCATTATTGCATAAAATCTGACTATTATAAAGCACTGAAAATATTGAAATTACTAAGTTGAAAGTCGAATTCCAATAATGTGCTATTACTTTCAATATAACGTAAGTGCTCGAAATTTATTATTTAAAGTAATAGCGCACTATCGGAGGTCGACTTCCGGTGAAACACGAATCGAGTAACTTCAAAATCATATTAAATAAGTCCACGTAAAAAGAGACCCAGGTGTATATATGATAAAGATAAACCAGATAATTGGAAGAATGCAGTATTTATATTAATAGTTAAAAAAGGTGATAAATAAGATATTAGAAATTACAGATCTATCAGCCTTTTATCAATTTTATACAAAATTTTTACCAAGGTAATTACAACTCATTTACAAAGAACATTGGATTTTCAGCAACCAAGATAACAAACAGGATTGAAAAGTGGTTTTAGTACAGTAGATCATATCCAGGTATTGAGAGATATTAATGAAAGGACAAATAAATATGAGTTGTCATTATGCTTTGGATTTGTAGATTATGAAAAGGCATTAGATTTTATAAACATTTCTGCAGCGATTAAAACATTGGATCATCAAGATATAGATCCAGGATATTGTCATATTTTAAAGAATATTTATAAAAATGCAACAGCAAAAATTAGATTACATAATGATATGGGGAAGGTCAACATTGTGAAGGGTGTAAGACAGGGTGACTCCATATCTCCAAAACTTTTTATAGCAGTGCTGCAAGAAGTATTTGATGGATTAAAATGGGAAGTTAAAGGAGTGAAAGTAAATGGAGATTATTTAAGTCATTTAGATTTTGCAGATGATGTAGTTGTTTTTGCAAATAATGCTTTAGAGCTGCAGGAAATGTTGCAGGAGTTATCAGATGAAAGTAGAAAAGTAGGACTAAAGATAAAGATAATGGATGAAATTAATCATAAAAAATTAAACTTGGTTGGAGTGTTTTTGGTAGAAATAACTTGATACTAAAAAGAAATATGCCTATGTGTTTGAAAAGAAAGGTTTTTAATAAATGTGTTTTACCAGTTCTTACTTATGGATCTGAGACTTGGACACTGAATAGAAGAACAATACAGAGACTTCAGATGACTCAAAGAAGTATGGAGAGATGCATGTTGGGAGCAACAGGAAGAGATTGAAAATCCAGTATATGGGTAAGAGAACATACAAATGTTACTGACCTCATTGAAAAAACAAAAATACTGAAGTGGAGTTGGGCTGGACATATTACTAGAAAAGATGATAATAGATGGACAATTGAAATCTTAAACTGGATTCCAAGAGATTGTAAAAGTCTCAGAAAGAGACCATATGTGAGATGGATGGACGAAATAAGAAAGTGTGCAAGGATGATGTGGAGAAGAGAAGCGAAAGATTGGAAAACATGGATTGAACTTGGAGAAACCTTCATCCTTCAGTGGATTGATAATTGTTGATGATGATGATATTTAGCCACTAGATTATAAAATTTGTTGTCATTATTATTTTAAAATAATGTTAGTGAGTAACAGATACTTTAAGCTTAAGGAGAAGTTATTAATTGGAGGGTTAATAGAACTATTCACCTTGGATAACATATTTGTATTATCTCAATTTATTTATTGTTTCATGAAATATAAAGTACATAAAATAAAATGTGTTAGTTTATTTTATCCAATAATATGAATTGTCATTGTTAATGATATAAGATCCAAATAGTAATCCTCTTTTACATGTGCTATTCATTTACACATATTTATATTTTCCTTTGTAATAAAAAGTTATAATTAATAATTTATTAAGCACATACTCCTTTTCTAAGTAATACATATTAAGGCTATAACCTTAAGACTATGCACATAGATGAGATTGTAGGGACCTCAGCAAATCTTAATGCAACAATTGTAGAGGTCCCTACTGTCACATCTAGGTGCATAGTCTTATGGTTATAGCATAATAGAAGAAATAGTAGTTAAAAAGTAAACTGATATATTATTATTATTATTGACATTCTATGGTTAATGTAAATAAAATATAAATTTATTCATTCCTTAAAAGTTAGCTTTCTATTTACAATTACATCACTTACCAAAAGTCTTGCTTCATCAAATATAATAACTAATTCATAAATTTAACTTAGCCTGAGATACTCAAAATAACACTTAATATACTTCAAACCTAATTTTGATACACCTTATCTTAAAATTAAAAGAGATTAATGTAGTGAAATATTAGATTATTTATTTATCAAATGTAATTTGGATTCAATAAAATGTCACTTTGATTCTTAATTCCATTTATCTAGTAGTTAAGTAAATACATAAATTAACAAATCTGTTCCAAATATAAATACCCAATATGTATATAAATAGTACACAGATAAAAAACATTTTAGTCACCATGAATCTGATATACAGTACTGGAAGTGTTTGGTAAATTAATATTTATTTATTTTATTCTGTGTAAAATTTATATATGTACTGACTATTTGTCAAGCATCATAAATTTACATACTGGTATTTATATTTAATGTTAGGTTATGAAGTAATGGCTTATTATTAATTTATTTCTTTAAACTGATATTAATACCTGGTGCTTAATTGAACTACTATAAGCCTCATCTTTCATACATTTACAATTTAATTTGCATAAAACCGTGGGGCATAATTAAGCTAAATCATATTTTTATCATTTTGGTTCCCAGTTTGTGGGGCATAACAAAACCTCTCTTACAGTTAAAATATGTAGTATGTGGTGTATAAGTCAAATATTGTTATTCTTGATCTGTGCAATTTGCAACTTTTATTATCTACTAAAATGTTTAGGAGCATCAGAGTTGAATATCTTAGCATTAATGACAATTCAATACTCTTCTTTTAGTTTTTGAATATTTATACATGAAAATAATTGAGTTAGTAAATAAAAAAACATACTTATTAAATGTGTGTAAATTAATGAGAGTACTTGCCATGACAACCACATTTTTTATATTTCCTGTCTTAATTCAACAACACTATTTCCATTACTAATTTTATTTTAGCCTCAAAACATTTTTTTAATATTTAAAAATGACTAAATCTTACTTTATAAATTTTGAAAAATATTAATTAACAATTAAAAAATAATAGCTATAATAGAATGGCTTCTATGTTAAACAAGAAAGTGAAAAAAAAGTAAACCACTAAGACTTTTTTGTTATCAATTTACAATTAATATTTAACAGTACATTAAAATTAATAGTAATATATTGTACTATTATTTAACATATTTTTAGATTTGTCATTCTTTATTTCATTGAAATAAGCTTATGTCTAACTAAGTTTTATATTGTTATTAAAATTCAAATATCAGCCTTTCAAGGTAATTGTGCACGTGCTTTGTGAGTATTAATGCTAAATGAATACTTTCCTCTCCAATACAAGATATAGTATTTATGCAGGAATAAAAGGAATCCACCTATTCCTACAACTCAAATGCTTATATATGAGCAAATCTGAAGTACTGGCAAGGAAAGCGTGAGGAAAGACCACTCACTTTAAATCACTATTTACGATGTCTGAATGAATGACGCCGGTGAAATTGTCTAGAATTTACCAAATGTCACTCTAACTGAAACTTAATCATATGTAAATAAGCATTTATTTTTATATAGCGCTATGTTTACAATTGTATTACATTCAAATATCAGCCTTTCAAGCTAATTGTGCACATCATAAATAGTGATTTAAAGTGAGTGGACTTTCCTCATGCTTTCCTTGTCAGTACTTCAGATTTGCTCATATATAAGCATTTGAGATGTAGGAATAGGTGGATTCATTTTATTCCTGCATAAATACTATATCTTGTATTGGAGAGGAAAGTATTCATTTATCATTAACACTCGCAAAGTGCATGCACAATTACCTTGAAAGGCTGATATTTGAGTGTAATACTATTGTAAACACAGCACTATATAAAAATAAATGCTTATTGTTATTAAAAAAAATGTAATACACAAAATGCATTTGCTAATATATATCAAAAACTGGAGAGACAAAAGTTAATTAAAATTTAAAATTTCAGCAGGGTTTTGACACTGTAAAAATACAAAATGTTTATATTCAAATGATATAGGTTATAAAGCTTCATTAAAATGTAAGAGTAAATTAAATTGATCTCTACAGGCAACTCAACAATTAATGGTTCTTGAAAAATTTATTGAAATCATTAAATGGAGAAAATAATATAAAATGAAGAGGAAAAGTTGTATGTATATCCCAAATTGTGACCAAGGAAGAAACTCACTAAAGGAAAACCTTGGGAGTATTGTATTTACACTGGATTTAATTGCTAAACTAGTTGAAGTATTCATGTGCCACATAAGTCAAAATAATTGGACAAGATTAGGTTATAAGCCAGGGATAAATAAAAAGCAAATTATTTCTGAAAGAGATAAGTATGCATTTTTAAAACTATCTAGAACCTAAGTAGTAGTAGATAATATAAGAACTAGATGTAAATGGATAAATATACATCATATTCAAAGATAAATCTTAAAGCAAAAAAGATCTGGATCAACACAATCATATAGCTTCTTTCTTCAATTATGCCTATAACAAACAAAACATTTGAGGGAAAACTTAAAATCTGGGATGCTTATAAACTTCTCAACCCAAATATCAGAAAAGGAGCCTCCAAGCTTGGCCTTACCAATAGAAGAATTACTTCATGCTTCAAATATTGTTACATGGAACAAAAGTATCTTGAACTAATAATCAAAATTAATCTGGATGCAATGCTAACCAACACATTCCTATTCTACAAAAGACAAATAGCCAAAATAGACCCCATCTGTACAAACTGAAAAAGACAAAAATAAATATTTAATCACATTATTCTCAACTGCACCTGTCTGGGTAATATCTAAAAAATTATCTATGAAAACTCAAAAATTGATTACTACAAAATCCTCTCACTTAAAGACTGCCTTAAAAACCCAAAAAAATTGCAGTAATAATACTCAATTTTTTTAACTTATTCCATATGGACAGTTATAGTGTATAAAATATTTCATTACTTTGCACCTGAATGAATATACCTATTTTATTCAAAAACTAACCCAAATGAGGATACAGATCAATTGCTCACATTAAAACTTTGATACGAAGATACTTCAAACCTATTCATAATTCCACAAGAACCTAAAACTTAATGCCCCAAATTCAATCTCATCAATAAAACATTCTAAACAAAGATGTACATAGCAAGCAACAAGATTCACTCAGGATTGATATGTAAGATGAACAACCTTCTATCACAACAATATAACTCTCTTTACTTATCACTATTTTTTCCAACATGTCATTAATTTACTAAATAAATTTATATTTGAAAAAAATATATTTAATAATGGTTTATGAATTGTTTTGTAATTTTATTTATTTACCAATAAAAAAATGTTAACACTATTCAAATTTAAGCTAAAGCAGATGATTGTTCGGTATTAATCAGGCCACCAGACCAGCTGTCTGGTGGCATTGTTTCTCTGCCAAAAACACAGCAATATGCCATTTACACAGCCCAATATTTATTATGATGGGTGTCATTGTTGAATATATATATATATAAATACATTTTCTCAATTCACATATAAAAAAATGAAAATAAAAATTAAAGATCAATCGACTTCAGATATTATTATTTGTGAAACAAAAGTTAGAAAAAAATAAATAAAATACATTAAATCTTTTAATAATGATTGATACTGTAATAAAGCACTCCTGCTAAAAAATTTCATGGGCATCACTGATAATATGAATAAAATTCAGCAGGCAACACAGATAATTTTAACTAAACCGATGTTTTCTTTTACCTAATTTATTAATGTATATAAAAATCACATTATAATCGTAATGGTTTTTTTTAATTTATGTACTAGCAAAAAAAAATATATATTATTTTATTAAAGCCTGCATTAAAATAAATATTACAATAAAAAATAATAAATTTACGTAAGTCTAATGATGAAACTACATCTTTTTTTTGATTGCCCATTTCTTCATCATCTCCGGGAAAATATAATTGCAAATGTTTCTCCAAATAGTACTAATGTTTTGTCACTGTTAAATGCATTTAATAATGGAGTTTTTTTCAATCATTAGAATGGCTATTTTTATATATTTTTTCAATATGGATAATAAGTTGCACGTTTGTGTTTAATCAAACAAATCTTAGCTCTTGGAAAGTTTATTTAGAGATTATGAACAAAATTAAATCTAGAGACAAGTTATTGCCTCCAGGGAAATTGTGTAAAGAAACATGGTTACTTCATAATCTTACAGATGTTGATTGATTATTTTCGTGTCTTTTCAGATTTATTTGATCAATGTATATATAAATTCAATGTTATCTCGTTATAAATAAATTGTATTTTTTAATAAAAAAAATAATAATAAATTTATTTTAAATAGCTTTTTAAACTTCGTAAATTACATTATAGCACCTACAGTAAGATTAAACAGTGATGTTAAATGCAAGAGTCCTCTCGCCCCAATCACAAAATACAGATTTTTGAAAAAATAAAACAGCAGTCTTATGCCCAAATTCAAATGCACTAATATGGGCCAATCTTAAGGGTCTTGAAGTGAGAGCATGAATATATAAATAATTCAGTTTAAATTTATTTCCATTTAATAATCTTATTAATATTTATGAAATATTATAATTTACCTCTTGCTAATCTATGTAATAATCAACGAATTTTACTAGATCAGAGACATATTGTAATTATATTTAAAAATTAACCATCTGTCTTCACTAGCATATAGCATTTGAGTTTGCAAATAAGATGGACATTATTATTTTTTAAAGTCTTTATTTGCCTTTGAGGTGAAAATATCCTTGCATTTCACATCACTGTTTAAAATTATAACATGGGTGCTAATAAGGAGAGTAATTACCGCATAAATATAATTACAATCAGGCACTGGGCTAGTAAAATTCATTCATTGTTCTTCTTTTAATCTTAGCACCAAGTAAATTATAATACTTCATAAATGTTAATAAGGTTATTAAAAAAGAAATATATTTAAAGTGAATGGTTTATGTATTCACACTATCACTTTAAGACTCTTGAGATTGCTCTATAAAAGTGTAGTTGGATTTGAAAATAAGATGACCATTTTTATTTTCTTAAAAACTAAATTTTGTGGCTGAGGTGAGAGTATTTTTACATTTAATATCAAATTATAATATGGCCTAGTGAGAAGACATGATTACCTTCTAAATATAATTACAATCAGACACTGTGGTAGTAAATTTCACTGATTACAACATTCATAGTGTGTTTTCTAGTGTTGTTTACAATAATATTCAAACAATAAACTTTATTTTAGAAGATTCTTCAATAAAAATACCTATATTGTGATAGAATACACAGTTGTCCTGAGTTCTAGTCTTAAAAAATTAATACCAAACTAACTTTATAAATTAAGCTTTTTCAACGATTATCTTTATTAAACTATTGCTTCCTGTATTATATTATATTACTATTATTTATATCACAATTATGTCTACATCTTAAAACAAAGTCTGGCATATTTATGTTTTAGGCAACATCAATTAATATTACTATTTTGTGATCTATTTTCATGTATTAATTAAACATTCTATCATTAAATTTATGGAAATATTAGTCAATTTACCATCCAAATTTTTAATATTAATGATTATATAGGGTATATGAGCACAAACTTTCACACACCCCATCACTCTCCACACTATCTCATAATACTGATACACTGGAACACATATATGATGAAAAGATAAATAATCACCAATATATGTATTTCATGCTAAACCAACAATCATCTGTTGGTTCAGATTATCATCTCTACACAAATATGCTATAAGTGCTCAGATATATATATATACTAAGATAGCCAATCCTCATATATTAATGGATAGGCTTCAATCTACTCCACGCTCCAACTCTTCAACCGACCATCCAATTAAAAATCTGATGATGGAATGCTCAAAGGCCACTCTGATGATTGCTGGTTTAGCATGAAATACGTATATGAGTGATTATTTATCTTTTCAACATATATGGGTTCGAGTGTATCAGTGTTATGAGATAGTGTGGAGAGTTACGGGTCGTGTGAAAGTCTGTGCTCATATACCCTATATATTACATACATAGACACAGGTGTATAATAAGCCTGTATGTTTCAGTTGATATTAATGATTACAAACTAGAAAACTAAGCTCTCATAACAGTAATTGTTAAAAAAACATCAAATTTTTAACACAATATTTAAAATAAGACACCATTTATTTATTTTTTTATAGCCTAAAATTTATTCATCCGTATGCGTTTATAAGAAAGTACAATAAATTGTTATAAAAATAGAATACAATACTATTGTTTTGGAAATACATATTTACTGTTACTTTTTGGTATACCCCACTTGGTCTATATTCAACCCAAATATTACATCAAATTTAATAGCAAACCATTTGAATTCAGGGTTAATGCTATCTATAATCTCAAAAATAAAATATACCAACTTGATATAACGTTAGACTTTATAAGGAACATTGAGCAGTCTTTTCCTGAAATAATTTACCTTTTAAATTTACCATTTCAATAAAACTTTTTTAATTTAGAAAATAATTTTACTAAGAATAGCTAATATATAGAGTATATGAGCACATACTTTCACACCACCCACCACTCTCCACACTATCTCATAACACTGATACACTCGAACACATATATGTTGAAAAGATAAATAATCACCAATATACATATTTCATGATAAACCAGCAATCATCAGTTGGTCCAGATTACCATCTCCATACATATATGCTATAAGTGCTCAGATATATATTAAGATAGCCAATCTTAATGGACAGGCTTCAATCCACTCCACACTCCAACTCTTCAACCATCCATCCAATTAAAAATCTGATGATGGAACACTCAAAGGATACCCTGAGGCCAAGATTCTTGTCACACCATGTTAACCTAAGGTCAATATGACCCCTTCATGTACAGAACATAATTCATTTTAATACATATACAAGGGATGGGCAGACATTTCTACCATATAATAATTGAAACACAGGCTTATTATATACCTATGTCTATATATGTAATATATAGGGTATATTAGCATAGACTAAATGAATATTAATCTGGTACAACAAGTAAATATAAGCATTTGTTTAACTTTAGAGTTTGAAATAAAAATCATACCAAACTAATTTTATAAATGTAATGAATCAATATTAATGCAGTTTTTGTTTTTAAAAATTTCAATAGCTTCTCTAAATACTCTTTGATCTTGGTTATTGCATGTGGATATTTTTATATTTGGGAAGTCTATGCGGATTGCCAGTATTTAAAATATGGAGAGCAAGCACCGAAGATGTTAAAAATTTTATTATTGCATTAATGTGCTAATCTTTTTTAATATTTATATATCGATTGATTCTCCTCATGTATGTAATTGGGCACATGGCATAAGGGACCTTTAGGTTTGATTAGAATATTAATAATCTTTTGCTCAGTAGAGAAGGCTGTTTTTTAAGTCATAGTGAGTTAGTACCTTCCAAATTTTATACGTATTTTCGTTTATATAAGAGATAAATATTATATTAGAATTTCGTGTGTGTGTGCGAACGCGTGCGTGCACGTGTGTGTTTTATAGAAAGCAGCAATAACCTTAACTTTTGCTCAATTAAAAACAATGGTAACAATACTTTACTAAACGTAATATATTTTATATATGTACCTAACTAATATTTAACAGGATTTTATATATGTGTATACATTAAACATAAGCATAATCAACGCTAGCTATAGGTCAATATTATCATTAAACTTGAAATTTACAGTTATGCAATCTATTATTATATTTTTATGCCAAGCAAATTAAACAAAGTTAAAAGACAAATAATTCATGTTCACTAAATACTCAAGATAACAAATTTGCATTCATGGTCATCATTTTTTTTAAATAATCTATGAAATCACAATTTAAGAGTATTACAATGGATAGGGTAAGAATATTATCATCAGTATTAATGATATCAGGAGTTTGCAAAAAATATAAAGATCTAGATTATAATAACATAGCTTCAAAGGCACGTACTATTGTAACAGTTGCGTTCAGATTTCTTTTTGATAGATAAAACAAAAATTCTTAGAATTTCAGAATAGGAACATGGAAAGACTCATTCTCACAACGGCTTCAATTCAGTGCCGACATTTTCCTTTGTTATTATTTTAGATTTGATGAAAAATAATTCCTAACGTTTAATTTTTGTATTTATTAAATTAAATCTAAAATCAATTTCATTTTTTTACTAAGATAAAGAGCTAGTTTAATTTAAATTATAAGAATCAATTGGTTAAAAAGATGGCAAGCAATGGCAAACTAATACTTATGATAAATAGTCAAAATAAGAGTCATAGATCACGTGACCCTATTCTCTTAAGCTTGTAATTTATAAACAATGAGGATTGCCAATTCCACAACAAGCTTTGTGATAAATGCTTAGCCAGAGCCAGCATTTAAAATATCTCTGTCAGGAACCCCCCCCCCCCCAAAAAAAAAAAAAAAAACCCTGACCATCGTTTCGTGCTTTGGCAAATTAGCCCTCTATGTGCCAAGATATGTTTGTTAAATCATTTTTTGCGCCAACAAATCTTTAATACCTAACCTATAATAATAACAATATTCTTAATCAACTTAAATTTATTTGAAATAAAAATTAACTCTTAACGATTAAAAATGATTTTTTAAAAAATAGAACACTGCACGGCGAAAACCTTTCTAGGATCCCCTTATATGAAAATATTAAAATGAAGACACTACTTACCCAAGCTATTCAGTTTTTCCATGATGGTTTTCCTCCCTTTAATATATAGTTATAATACTTTAATTTCTTTTTACAAACTAGTACTATTTATCTAGATTGACTGAGAAAAAAAATTCTGATCAAGAATTTTTCTTGGGTTAAACCCGATTGATCGCAAGACAGGTGAATATGTTATTTCTTCACATTTACATTTTACATTTGTATATATACTTATAAGGATATACACACACAAATATACTTATATTGGTATAGTCATCACATTTATTAACAGAAATAGTGATTTTAGAAAACAATAAAAGTTTAATTTCACAGAAATATTCTAAGAAAGGCTTCTCTGTAGTAGATTCTATGGAAACCAATAGCTGGAATCATTAGGCCATTCTTTTGCAACAGTTATAATATACATGCCGACAATTTAAATTATTGATAGATTGAATCCAAGCATTTTGCCACGTTTTACCAAAGATATACTGTTTTTCGGGAAAATGTCCAGTGTAACCTCTTATCATTTGTCCTCTTTGATAAACTCTTTCATGTTCACAGCAAGGACACGCTGGTACATAAGAATAACGACAGCAGCACGTATGCATCCTATGTCTAAATGGACAATTAGGGCAATATTTAAAATTACCAAAATATTTGCTGTTTTCCAGAATATCAGATACAGTATGTCGTCGTTTTAAAGGCTTCATTTGACTTTTGTTAAAGGTAATTAATTTTTAACATGATTGAAGTGAAGTATTTTAGTAAAGGAAGGAAAAAAGTTCAGAAACGATGACTACACTGAATATAGAAAGGAAATATGCTGAAGAAAAAAGGAGAAAAATAGTCTGGTGTAGAAAAGAAAATTCTATATTAAGAAAAAGAATTTTTAAAACAATGACGAAATAAACAATGCAATAATTCTGACATAGTAATGCTGAGAATGCGCTAGTGTTTAATAATTTATATATATCATGTAACATTTAATAATTCATAAAGCATTTTAGAGAACGAGAATAAAAAATACGATGTATTATAAAAAATTATTAGGTACCGGACTAGTGGAACAATAGTAAAAATAACTGGTTTCATATAATTTATTTCTTAGAAAGATGCGGAAGAGGAATGTGGGACTTAGCTAACATATTTACCCGGTCTTTATTATATGTTATAAAAACCTCCAAGGTTCTTAAGATAATTCAGAAAGACTTTAAATAATAAATATTATACCACATCAGAAACATATTTAAATATACTTATCTATCTTTCATACAAAGCTTCTTAAGTCATATCACTGTTTATTGTTATTAATTATTAATTGAAAATAAAATTCACTTTAATTAATTAATTTATTTAATTCTGTAAACAAGACATTTATTTTATAAAGCCTATGTTTTATAAACTGTAATACCAATAAGCCAATAAGCTAATGCACATGCGCTTTGTAGATGTCATTATATAAATTAATACTCCCACTTTTTCAAACACAAGATAAAGTCTTTGAGAAAAGATAGAATAAATCCATCTATCTTTATGTCCCAAACGTATATGTATGGGCAAATCTTGTAATAATGTTATAGAATTACCTAAACCAATCCAATAATAATGAAGTGAATATCTCAAAGTATTATTATTATTCTGTACTTCAAATCTTTAACTTCGAAATTTTATCTCTTGGGTATAATAATATTTGAGATCACTTGCTAAATATATAATCCAGAATCTGAGGATATGTTTTATGAAATCTGGACCAGTCTTATTAAATAAATAGATATGATAATTTATTTTTACTATCTTAATTCTCTGATATTTGGTAACATAGATGTTCATTTAATCCAAAATGAACGATCAAGCATCATTTCACTAATCTCAGGATAAAGTAAATCCATAAAATCAACTGCTATGTCATGACCCATAAGTTCAGATGAGTGATGTAGTTTTGAAATAAAAGAATAAAAAAATAAACAAGTCAGACTTTGAAAAAAATAACTGACCCATCTTTTATTTGTGATATAGATGAGAATGTCAACAATAAATAAAAATAACAAAACAATAATGACAATTTAATTATTTAAGTTTCTCAATGAATTTAAAAAGCTTATCGAATAACATTGGTTATTCAGATGTTTATATCAATTGCACAAATGTTAAAACAAAGTCTATCTGTCATATGCTTAAATAATGCATAATGATAATAATAACCTATTATTCAAATATTTTTTTTAAAAAATGGAGCTGTACTTTATTAAGGAACCACATTAGTTCTCTCATTAAAAAAAGAATGAATACAATTTTCTTCAAAATTATATTTATAATGTTACTTTAAACCATATGCTTATAACAAAAATAGATTTGACTCTCTATTTATTTACCAATATATGGTGTATTGTTCTTTTTCCCATAAAAAAAAACTTTTTACAAATAATTATACTAAAAAATGCTCTCTTAAAATGTATTGATGAGTGACTGAAATTCCATAACAAAAAATAAAGAAATTCTAATAATTACAAACAGTCTTTATTTTAATATAACTCCTAACAGTTTCACTAAATATTATTTTAATTTTTTAGAATAAATTTATATAATGTTATAACAAACATTAACAATAATAATTGACACATTATTATGATTCAGTCTATCTATGGATACTAAAAAAATAGCAAGACAAAAAAAATTGTTAAATGAGCTTACATTTTATTTAACCGTTCAAAAATGCAGTGTAACACCTCTCACATTTTATCATTTTCTGAAGTTTTTATTGGTCTTACACATCAATGTAAAATATATGATAAAATGATTATTACTTTTCAGATAATAATAAATTTGACTTCATTTGATAGATATGTTTGTGTCCTACTGAAATAAATTTTAAATGATCACATTTTGTTTCTGTAAATATTTAAAAAAATGAGATCACAATCAAACATCATCATTTCTAGAAAGATTATTTTCAGTTTATAAAATCAATGAAATATTTTTTAATTCTTATTATTTTTAAACATTGAACTGAATAATTATTTATTTCTCTTATATCTAACAAATTATGCTTTAAATTTTAATTTTTTTAAATATTTATTGCAAAATTGCAATATTTTCTTGATATTTTCTTCTCATAAATATAAAATAGATTGTAAATATAAAGTAGATTGTTTGCATCAGTTACTTTTCTAATTTGCTTCAGGCCATATTTATGTTACCTGCTAATATAATGTTACATTTTTGAAAATAAAATACTTTAAGTCAAAATAAGTTATGACCAATCAATCAATCATCTCTTATAAGTTTTTTTTTTTCTTTATTGAGTGCAAAGATTATCTTAAAACTTTTTTTTGTTTTGATTTGATGTTTGGATGGTGATTTTCTAAGATAGCTAACATAGTATCTGTTTGTAGGATGCTAAGGTTTAGAACAGATTCAATGAATGATTAATGTTGCTGTGGCCATGTGAAGGAATAAATTAGAAGATTCATCACAAATTTCCATTTTTTGAGAAATGCTTTTCAAGTCCAAAAATACTGACCCTTTTCTCTGGGTTGGAGATAGGTTTGTTTAATACAATTTTTCTTTCCTTAGCTATGCATGTTTATATTAATGATATCCAAGTGATGTAAGATGGAAAAAGTGTAGACAGAAGTGGAAAAACCTTAGATAGGTGGTTTACTTTCTAATGCATTTTGACAATTATTGCAAACATAAATGGGGATTTTTTTCAGTTGATAAAAGTAGAATTAATAAGGCTGAAGTTTTTGTTAATTTCTCCTTTAATGCACTCAATAGAGCAATCATCTTGTTTTATCTCTTTTTATATAGAATTATACATAAGTCATGTATTTTCTAAACTTTTTATTGTTGCCTACTAAATCTGCATTCACGTTATATTTTTGACATAAATAAAACAATTATATAAGTGAATTTAACATAAAATGTTGTAATGATTATATGTCCATAAAAAATTAAAATATAAATTACAAACAATACATGCTCATGACTCTAATTATTTTTGTTATTTATATAATTTATATCACATTTTAATATAATTCAAGCATTTTATTTTTTCATTGAGTGTCTGCAGATCCTCAATCATATATGATATGTAATCATAAATTGTTAACAAATTAGTTTCTTCAATTCTATTGCAATTAAAACCATGTTGTGAAGAACAAATGATTTTACTCACATCTGAAATAGTTTTACTACAAACACATCTCTCAAAAATTTGAACAATAGTATGTAAAACAGAAATAGGTCTATAAGTATTAATACAGTTATAATATTCCTTCTTAAAAATGGTATGATTTTGGGAGATTTAAGAACATTATAAAAACCCAGAGTTATATGATACATTTAAATATAAAGGCAAATTGCACTTTAATAAATGTAGCTAGACCTTTGCAGATAAAGGAAGCAATATTATCATTTCATAATCTAGAATAAAGTTTAAGTTGCTCAGTAGCTAATATAACACCCTCTCTAGAGATATAATCAACCACGCAATATATGGTAGGAGTATTACAACATAATGTGATTTTTGAAGATGTCTGATGTGATGAAATAATACCTATTAAAATATATTCTTATCAAAAGAATTAATATTTGAAAAAATATTTAAAGAAAATTGTCTAGAATTTTTATATCATAATTTGGGACAATATAAAATATTTAAATAACTCAGTTATTATTATTGTTATAAATAAAATACAATGCTAGATTAAATTTAGCATTTCTCAATTTTATTAAATATTTCAAAATTAAAAATCTTGTAATATTAGCATGACTAGTGCCAACAATATATATATTGTACCAATGTAAGGCGTTACATATTTCTAGCAGTTAACGAGAGTGAATTTTATTGAAAGAAAATTTTTAAAAATGTTATTTTTAAGAGTTAGTTTAAATTTCAGAAAGATTTTCATGAAAGTTTGAGAAAAGAAAATGAACAAAAGAAAGGGAAATATTTCGGTAATAAATAATAATTCAAGAAAAAAAATGATTAGCATTGTTAGTTTTAAATTAATAAAATAAATCTGTCATTTTGTTTTTTAATAGGGAATGTGTGTGTCTATAAATAATAGTTAAAAGAAAGGAATTTTTTAATGATAAAATAGAAAGCTAATGCAATGCAGATAAAAGAACTGAAAACATAAAATCAAAACAATGGAAATAATTAACAAACAAAAGGACTAAGTACTACTTTTTGATTAAAATGAAAAAAAAAACAATGGAAGGACTAGAACGAAGTTTGAACTCTTAAATAAAAGGAATGAAAGTCCAATAGGATTGCATCAGATTGCTCAATCAATTATTAGATAAGGAATACTAGCTATAAAAGGGAGATTTTGTATTGTTAGATCATTCGGGAATTCATGAAATAAAAATTATTAAAAGTTACTAATTATTCAGAATTCATCAAAATTGATTTAAATATATTGAAAAATATGTCAGAATGAACATCTTATCATCTAGAATGCAATGCTGAACCTATCAGATCATGCAACTGGCCTGAACCTCTCTGAAGTAACAGCAGTTAATTTGAGGGAGAAATCATGTTCATGTAAAACTGGAAATCATCGGAGTGTTCATGCTAAGATCCATAAGTAAACTTTAATACATCCCAACTGGTTGGAATCAGTAGAATCGGCAGAAGCTACATTGCCTTATTTGTGTGTTCAAATCCTAGGTAAACATTCAATTTGTCTTCAAATATAAAACATTTCAAGAACTATAATTTAAATTTAACCAAATATAGAACTAAATGATCTATCTACATGCATTAGCTTAGCTTATGTAATAAGACTTTTAAATCAAAGATCTCGTTAGTTATGTGTGTGCAATATATAATTAAATATGTGTGTGATCTATCTACATGCATTAGCTTAGCTTACATAATAAGACTTTTAAATCAAAGACCTCGTTAGTTACATGTGTGCATTATATAATTAAATATGTGTTTTATTTTATTTATTATTAAATGTATCTGTGTATAATTTGAACATATTAAATATATAATGCGTTTTATTATAAGGCAAGAATGAGCATTTAAGAAAAGCTGGGTATAAATATTTTAATTATTGTTAAGTAAGATTGAAAGTAAGGTAGGGATTTATGCCATAGAATTATTAATGAATAAGTATTCTATTGGTCAAATATTTGTGACATAAATACTGAGATAGGTGGAGAATTGAGAATAGCTAAAGTCCAATGAGCTAGCTGGGGAGGTCAGGTACTAAATTTGTAGCTGTTTGAGCAAGCACATTAGTTACCCTTGTAAACTGGTGCCTAAAGATTTTTTCTTTAAAATAAATAAAGTGCTTGGATGACCAGTGTTATAATTTAGCAGCAGAGAGTTAATATTATTGGTAGATTGCTACCAGTGATATTATTATTTCTACCTAAAAGATAAGAAGCCTTCAAAGCTAGTAATAGAAACTAAACAAAAGAGGTAGAATAAATAAATGTAAAAAGAAACTAGATGTTTCCATCTCTTTGATGACAAATAAAAGAAGGCAGGTGGTACAATATATATATATATATATATATATATATATATATATATATATATATATATATATATATATATATATATATATATATATATTATAACCTCCATCCTCTTCATTTATTTACTTTATTATATTTATAATTACCCAGGTGCCAATTCTATGCAAAATAGAATAAAATTTACAATTATAAATTATATTTAAACTTATTAAAAAATTTTTATATTGTACTTATTCTATGGCTTAGCTCAGTTGAGGTTATAGGGTATGGTCTTTATATATGAGGCCAACAAGGATGATAAAAATGTCTATAAACAATAATACTATAAGGTTAATTTAAATATGTTCAGAGCATCTATTCAATACTAAAACTGTTGCAAAATTGACAATTATTACATTTATTACGGTATAGACAATGATGAGGATTGGGTATCTTTTTATCCAAATCACCATCTATTCTAAGCAAAGTAAAATATATTATTAGTATTGTAATACTGAGATTTATTACCACCAGACAAATTAAATAAAACTTGACTTATATTGACAAACTTATTTCTTCTATAACTATGTTATGTTAACCAGATGTGTGTGTGTGGAAATGGAGAATCGAACATATATATATAATCAAGCAATTCATATGGGCTACTTATTCAATATAACATTTATTAAAATAAAATCAAAAATAAACAAAAACTAAAAAATATATTATTTATACACCTTGATAACCAATTACATCTCTTCTATGGTAAAATCAAAATTGACTACTATTTAATGTTAATCATATATTTTCGAATATGTGCGTTTGATTATATTGTAAATATAATGTATTTCTGAAACATATTTTATTAGATTATTTATAGAACTTGGATGATGCCATAAATCAATCATCTTTTATACATATGATAAAAATTTATACAACACATATCTGTTATAATCAATGTATAAAATTTAAGACAAGCATGGAAAAACACTAACCAAATACTTATCCTTATACTTATATACGTGAGGGTTAACTAATATCTCCAAACCCAATCTAAATAATCTACTGGTCTCTGACCCTTTCTACCTTCAACTTATAACAGACATGGTTTTAATTCTCTATTTTTTTAAATAGAGTTCATTAGTGAAATTAAGCATAATAAATACAATTAAAAAAATAATAATAATAATTTATAGCATCACGCACACACTCGAATATATATAATCACCTATAGTATAATTTTTAGATCATATAAAATATATTATCATATTATAGTATATAAGAAGTTACATTGTTTTTTTTCTTTTAAAAGAAAAACAAAAAAAAATAGGTTGTACATCTATTGTAATCAATAAAAAAAAATATTTGTCAATATCCCATTATTACATGTTAAGTTTTTTTTTAAAAAAAATTGAAAGTTGAAAGAAACATACATATTAATTTCAAAGATAATAGTAAATTATAACATAAAAAAAAATGTCTATCCGATTGTTAAGCATAATTTGTTAAGAATGATAAGAGTTTTTTTTTTATCCTAGAATTCCGTGACGGGCGTTAAAAAAATGACATTTGCATGCATTGAAATTACTTCACTATATAAACGCAAATAGCAAAGTTATACAGTAGAAAATTATCTTCTTGATATAAAATTAAGTAGATAAATTTTTTCATTTTAAATTTTAATTTGTAGAAGATTGATAGGAAATGATTAGAATTGAATTTTAAGCATTTGATTCTAGCGTTTAACAATAAAAATTTATCCAGCTTTACTTTAAATAATTTTGTCATTTTAATATTATTTACTTTTGGCAATACTTTAAAATAAATTATAATTACTTATCTTATGTGACATCCAGGTATTTTTAAAGGTAGTGAACTCGAACCATCGTTTGACAGAAATTTGGAGCTGATTTCCCTCTGGGTTTATCTCTTCATGGTTTTATTACTCCAGTAGTATTATAAAAATTTTCCATAAATATATTATTAGAATCCTTGTGATGTTTTTTTTATATTTGTTGTAATACTTTTAGAGAGTTTTTTGATCCTTTTAAGTTTTTTTTACATTTTCTCCCTTGGAAAATTTTTTTACTTTCTTCAAGTTTTTTTTAAATTCTTTGTCCTCCCATCACTCACGCCCTCTGCATTTCTATGACAATCAACTTTGGAAGCTTTCCAGAAATAGTATTTATAAAAATTTTAATAATACAATTTTGAATATAATAAACTAGTAATAATAAAAAATATTAAATATTAATTATTAATTTTAGAAATGTTATTTACTATTACAAATAATCTTTATCATTTTTAAAACATAAGATTCTAAGACAATATATAATCAGTAACTTATAAATAAAATATAGAAAAGAAAATTCTAATTAATAATACATTCATGCACCTGCCTATTATGACATGTAAATCCTCTACTATACCCAAACATCTACCACTAAACATATAGTCCAAAACTCCACCAATCAATATACCCATTTAAAATTTTAATTTTGTTAAAATCCTAATTTTAACTAGCAAATTACATCACAATTTAAGTTTAGTTTTCCTAAAAACTCAATTTTAAATATTAAATTATATCACAATTCATTTTTCTCAACTAATTACCTTTAGCCATTGTTAGCACAAATGTGACCTTCCCACATTTCTTTCTGGTGCCAACCTGGAAGGTTACAATCCTTCCCCCTTATGAAAGAAAAATGAATTGGATAAACAACAATCAATATTAATAACACATTAAATTTTACATTAAGATCATTTCTCAATTAGAAAACTAAATTATATCACAATTCATTCTTCTCAACTAATTACCTTTAGCCATTGTTAGCACAAATGTGACCTTCCCACATTTCTTTCTGGTGCCAACCTGTAAGGTTACAATATATATATAGCATAACACATTTCATACAAATTTTGGTCCAAAAATGTTGGTAATATAAAGACACAGATTCAACAAGTCTTACAATAATATTGATATTTTTAAGTAGTGAAAACAAATTTTGATTACTGCCAAAAATTTCAACAACAAAATATTATATTCTATTGATATATATATATATATATAATAATTTATAAAACAAGTCATAAATTTCATAACTTGATTTTAAGCTTGCAGTTAAATGTTCACTAGAGAGAGCTTACCAATAGCTCTAATCAAGATTTATATATATATATATTGTATATTGTAACCGTATGGTTAGGCTCGATTATGTCAAGCATTATTTAAGTGGTCAAGTGTGAAATTTTTTTAAATTTTAATTAATAACAATTGTAAAATATTAAAATAAGTATATGATCTTAGTGGTATGTAATAGCAGTTGCCAAATTGTATTTCAAAAGTAAGTAAATTTTAACAGTAAATCTCCTGAAAGTGATAAAGTCTCAGCCTGTTTAAAATATGCTACGCCCTCTGGTGGGGTGTGTATAAGATTATATGTGTAGTTTGCCAGGTGGACTAATTTTCAATAATATTAAAATGATAATTTGTTATTGTTATTATTAATTATGTTTTGATACTTTATTATTATTAAATAATAATAGTTAGAAAGATTTAAATTTATAACTCTTCTAAATCAACATTTGTAGTCAATTCCTTAAGCATATTTTTATTGTGATTTAAGAAAGTGTAGAATAGTTTGATTAATTATCACTAATAAATATAGGGGGGGTATTAATTATATGCACACTATGCAGTCATTGGTCTATTTTCAATTGTACCATAATCCAATGTAATAAAAGGTATAAATAACTTAACATAAGTAGTAGAGGGGGACTATTAATAAAAAAGAATTAGAGGAAAGACATTACCATCTGAAACAACAAAAGTAAATAAATCAAGAATAAGCGGAAAAGTCATAACACTGGATTTGAATTGACCAAAATTAAAATATATTGTAATTCTTAAATCAGGGAATAGAAAATTTTAATTACTTGTGTGCATGTAACCTCCTTACCCATCCAATCAACATTTGCCAAGATTTTATACTGGTAGAAAAATGGAAACCATTTTGAAGAACAAGTATTTTACCAAAGGATCTTGAATGTGAAACCAAACAAGAAATTGTGGCACAAAATTTTATTCCACATATACTCCTTCTTTTTAAAACTTGTTTTTATATGACAAGCATGAACAAAAAAAATCCGACATTTCGACTATTTTATATTGTCTTTTTCAAGGCACACTAAAATGAAATAAAATATATATATAACAAATAACATATATTCCAAAAAAAAATAAATAAAAATAAACAAATAACTAAATAAAAAATTACAAAATATATTCATAACCAAAAATTTACCTGATCTCACTCCCCTTTCCTATTACCAACAAACACAACTCAAAGAGAAACAATTTCCTTTTTTTTGTTAAAAAAAAAAAATCTATATATATATCCTTTAAAACATTTAATTAAAAACCTATTATTTTCTTTTCTGTTTATAGTCATATAAAAACAAGTTTTTAAAAGAAGGAGTTAGTTTGTTTTATTTCTATTTTGGATATTTATGAACTATTTTGAAAATAAGAACTCTGTGCTTGATATATTAAATTGTATAATCATTATGTACATTTAAAAATCATGCATCAGTTGTTTGAATGGAAAAAAAAAATTGTCTGATAAATCTTTTGCTTCGTCATTAAAAATGAAATTGAAATACATTTACTGTACTGATAAATGAAAAAAAAAAAGTTTAACTCACATTTATTAAAGATCTTTAATGGAAATCCTGATAAGAAAAAAACCCCAATAACCATTCATTATATTGTTAAAGAAAATATTTAATAATATGGATATAAAAAACATAAATGAATAAATATCTGTTTCTTAATAACTGAAGTGGAATGCTGGAATTAATATTAGTTTTAAGTATTAACAAACAATCTCAAAATGTTTTGAAATGCTGAAGTCATCGCCAACTATTTAAAATGTATTACCATGGAAAAATAGAATTAAAAAATGCTTTTGTGAAAGTTTTCTCTTGCTATCAAACTTGAAGCTATTATTAAAACTACAATATAATCAAATAAGATGGATCCAAAATTCTGCAGAAAATAATTATAAGCACTATTACATCATTATCTTATTTGAATAAAGTCTTGATGATTTGAGTTTACTGCATTGGGATAAATGTAAAAAAAAAATATGGCCACTTTGTTTGTAAAATGTTTTGCCTATAATGGTGTCATTTTCTTCCTCAGTCAGCTCATAGTGAAGGAACTTAGATTATGAACTAGGGGAATAAAGTAAAATACGATAATAATGATTTTTTTATTCATGTTTATTATTATACTAGTTTTGGATAGGTTATTAAGGTATATATATATATTAATGGTATAAATTTGTAATGAGTCTGAAAACAGACAAAAGTAAATTTATATACATTTATTCATTTATTTATTTTCTTTACTGGCTGATCTAAAATTTAACTTTAAATTAATTATGTTTAGATAGAGAGATATGTCAATCTCTTACATTCATAAGAATAATTTATTGATATTTTATTTATGGGTAAACCGACAAAATAACTTGCCAGAAGAATAATAGTATTTACTCAGCCTATAATTTAATACGTCAACTTTAGTTTATAGAATTTATGCTATTTTTCATTGACAGTGTGTTTCTTATTAACACAAACTTTATTATGCTTTTAAAAATGTTTTATAGTCGCTTGACTTACAATTCCTTTGTTGATTTCATAGACTATTTAGTGTGTGTGTATATTATATATATATAGTGAAGTAGGATATTTATCTTTTAGCTTTTATTTTGAGAATAATTTTATCTTGCGATTGTTTTAATGAGGTTTTGTGCTAGTTTCCATTTTATATGTGTTAGAAACATGTAATTTAATCAAATATTGTATCATTGAAAAGTGTGCATGGATAGAAATAGCATACACTCCCATTGCTTATTCCATGAGAGGATTATGTTGTCAAGGCTGATAATTAGTTAATGCTTAACTGGAATAGTTTAATCCCTAGAGAGATGGCATGCATTCTGTTTCCCTGTGTTGGGACGATGTCCATTCACTTTATACCTAGGAAAAAGATATTGAAATCTGCCATAGTATTATACAACTATATAATGTTGTTTTGAAGAGCATTTCTTTACTGTTCGATCCCTCATGATGATGTCTAGTTACTTTCCACTGTTTGTGGTAAGTTCTTGATGTTATGAAAATTATATGGCAATGATAGGGTAGAGTTAGCTTCAGGGACACTTGTTTATCTATAGTGTTTAACTAAGTAAAATAGTGTATGTATTGTGCTGTTGTACTTTGTCAACAGAGTACAAGCAAACCAATAAAACTTACTAATAATTTTAAAACTTATCTTATGTATAGCTTAATAAGAGATACACATGTACAATGCCATTTTATTTCCACCAGGCAGTAATTTGCTAATGGATCGGTAAGACATTTCAATAAATTAGAATGATGATCTTATGGACATAGGCAAAGTTTAGTGTCCTGCATACATTTGACTTCTGGTGTCTGTTTCGATATTATAAACAGTAATAATTGTCATTTGTGTTTAATATGATAATTGCCATTATCAAATTATTAATTAAAAAAGTTTAGTTATATTTTAATGCTTCCAATAGCATACTATAAATGGATATTATGTTACTAAACATATCAGTGCATCAAACTGATATACCAGTATTCAAATGAAATATACCTTGCTTTATATTATTTCAAAAACAGATGTACGTTTTTCAATTGTTTATTATTTTTAAAAAATTGTAAATAGTGTAAATAAATCTTGTTGTTTTAAAAATATATTTAGTTGTCTGTGGTCTTTTTGCTAATCATCATGCATATTATTATTGTTATTGCTATCAACACATTATTTTATTATCTTAAAGTCATCATTAATTGAAATTAATATACCAAAATGTATGGGTACTGAACTGAGTTCAGACCTATATGACTACTGAAGCTACAGAGCTTGGTTTGAAAATACTATTGTGTTTTCAATTTAGATGTATAATTTTGTAGTTACGTAGAGATAAAAGGTGGCTACTAGAGAGTTGCATTAGATCCTAAGATCTAGCTGCAGTGCTCTCAGTTCCAAGGCTCCCCACTGATGAAAGTCACAAGCAGGAAACAAGTCTGGGGATATTGGATGAGTAGCCACTATTTAGGGATTTTATGCATAAGCCTTCTGGAATCCATTGATTACTCTGGCTTGCATTGAGTGGCACTACTGTATGGAGAGTTTTACCCGTTTAATAACCGTTACGAGCAAGCATAAGCAATGGTGATCATGTGATGTTCAGTGGTTTAATACCAATTTTGCCTAATAGGGTAGTGGTGGCTATAGTTGTTAAAGAGCCAACAACACCAAAATATATGAGTACTTAACTGGGTTCAGACCCATATGACTATATAAGCTAATGAGCTTAGACTGAAAATATTATTGTGTTTTCAAATTGATTCTCATTATTTTGTAGTTAAGTAGAGATAAAAGATGTTTGCTGGATGATTGCATTAGATCCTAAGATGTAGGTGCAGTGCTCTCAGACCCAAGACTCCTCACTGACAAAAACCAGAAACCAGAAACTAGTCTGGGGATATTGGATGATTAGGCACTAGATAGGGATTTTATAACTAGTCTGGGAATATTGGATGAGTAGACACTAGATAGGGATTTTATAACTAGTCTGGGAATATTGGATGAGTAGGTACTAGATAGGAATTTTATGCACAAGCCTTCTGGCAACCATTGATTACTATGGCTTGCACTGAGTGGCACTACTGTATGGTGAGTTTTGCCTGTTTAATAATAGTTATGAGCAAGCATAAGAAATGGTGATCATATTATGGGTAATTTCTAAATTACTTACAAATAATTAGTTTCTAGAGCTGGTTCTGTTTTTTTTTTAAAAAATTCAAGAATAAAAAAAGAAAATTGTTTTCCAATTGTATTAAAAATAAATTAGATGCTAATTTTGCAAAAAAAAAAATAAATAAATAAATAAATAAATTATTTTGTATGAGATAGTTTAAGCAAATTTGTCAAAATGTGTGTCGTATGAACTTAAAACTAATTTTTAAAGAAGATTTCATTACATTGGGCTTAGGATAGATAATATGCACATATTTAAATATTATAACATTATTATTTATGATACACCAAGTCTCCTTTATTTTCAACATTTATCGTTACTCAAAACACACTAATTTGATATTTTATGGACCAAAACTGTGACCATATTCTGTTTTGTGATGTAAGATCATGGACTTATTGTTTTCTTTTGTGAGTACTTGAACGGCACACACAACTCTTGTGATAATGTCACTTCCCGATTCTATTAGTGTCCATAATTTACTGCTAGGAATCCTGGGTGTTGTACTAAATCTCAAAGACTATTTGGGAGATTTATTCTTTTTGTAGATTGACTTTTGTATTTAACGTTCAACTATGTGTTAATTTGAATATCTGTAAAACCTATATTTGTGTTAATATAAATACACACATAAACTATAAGATATATAAATACTATTTCTATATTAAATAGACAATCACTGTCTTAACAAATGATAAATTTTATACTCAAGTGCTTTCGAAGGTCTAAGCCTTCATTTTCAAAAAGTAGCTGGAATAAAATATGCAAATTAGAGTTGAGTAGATTTTCATTGACCTAGATTTGCCATTTCCTGGAGATGGCATAAAATGTTTCTTTTTATTCATGGTGTCGATGTCAGAGATGATATAATATGCCTCTTTATCTCTCCTTCACAACTCATGCAGTTCTCTGCACACCATGTGAGGCTTGTCTGGCCTGCATTGGTGTCCTGTAGAAGCTGTTTGCGGCACAAAAATAGAAGGGTGGGATAGATCAGCCAGAACTTTATTGTATGCGTATACATGTTGTGTGAGTCTTGTATGAATGGATGCCCTAGTCTCTCCATAATATGCCACCAGGCAATTATTGTTACTATGTGCAATCTTGTAAATGGCCTGTTGGGCATATATTGGGGGGATGTGGTCTTTAGTATTGTTTACGCATCTGTTGAAATTGGGGGGAGAGCAGTAACACAAGCCAAAATCATTACTAAAGATTGTGTATAAATCTTTATGCATATTTTTGATATATGGCAGTAAGATACGGGGTTTATTCTGTTTATTTTCTTGAATGGGACGGTTTTTAAAATTTCTAATAATATCGATTGCTCTCTTGTTATATTTTGCGTTTATTAATTCATTTCTGAACATCTTAATGTTTTTCCTTTTATCAGCTTCAAAGCTGCACAGATTTGCATTTCTCTGTAAGAAATATTTCAGATCAGCCATTTAATATGTATATGGAGTGTTCGATGAGTGGTGTATGTGGCCCCTAACATTTATCAGTTTGATCGGCATTCTATAACAGAAGCAATGGGCCTCTAGCTTCACTTGTAGATCTAGATATTTAATGCTATTCAGAGCTTCATTTTGAGCTGTGTTTATGTGTAGACCTGATGCTGTTGTGAGGTCTGTCTTAATGTCTTCTATTCTTTCTTTAGGCGCAGCTATAAAATATCATCCATGTATCTAGTGTATAGCAATAAACCACAGCCCACATATATCGAGGTGATAATTTATCCATATGCATTCATTACAATGCTGGCAATGATTCCACTCATTGAAAGACCCATTGGACAACCATCGAGCATGTAGTAACATTCTTGGTTGAACACAGCATACATGTTTTTGTTCATCCAGCTCAACAGAGATATGACTAATTTGATATGGTTCGGACTCATGCCATGTCTGGTGAGTGCTTCTTTTACTATTATTATGTATTTAGATCTGTCAATAGACCATACAATTCTGCAACATCAAGAGCTGTCATCTGTGTATTTTGCTCTGGAGCCACATTCTTTAGTCTATTTACAAAGTCAAAGGTGGATTTGATGGCATAATCCCCATAGCCTGTCGCTTGTGTAATCCACATATTTATGGTTTTTGCTGCCTTGTAATAATGAACACTGCCAAAGTCTATCATCAGTCTTAGTGGTACACCTTCCTTTGGGTTTTAGCATTTAAGAATATTCTTGGAGGGGTAGTTATGGATGGGTATATTTGGAGATATTCAGCCTTAGAGAAGGCTTTTAATGCATGAAGCCTGAGAACAGCTGAGACAAACTTATCTTTATTCAAACTAAAATTGAACTCTGGGACATTTCAGTTTATCTAATTGCTGCTGAATTTTGTTTATGTAGTCCCCTGTATTCATAATCATGAATCTGTTTCCTTTGTCTTCTTTCATGACCGTGATCTTATTGTTATCCATAAACCTTCATGTTGCTGCTTTCTTATATCTCCACTGTTCACGTCATGGTTGTATGGTTTTATATTATATGCATCTGGTGATTTTAGCTATATAAGAGTCTTTGAGTGGATTATTATCCAAATTGGCTTCAGTGTCTGCCACTAGCTGCATTTTAGGTAGCCTCCATCATTCACCGGCAAATCTAGAGCCTTTATTCAACATTGTTTTTACAACTTCCGAAATGTGAGTGTTTGTTAAATTTACAAAGCTTTCTTGACCCCGTGGAGCTATCTGTCTGTATTGTTTATAGGCTAGAAATTGGAGCTTATCATTAAATTTTGTTGCCAATTTTACTCTTAGTCTGTTACTTTTATCGATCATATCTGGTAGTGGTATTCCATTGTTGAAAATGATTTTGAGCCTGTTGTTTGCTATTAAAAATTCTCTTCTACATTGCATGATCACTTTAATATCAGTGCTTGTACTTGTGCTGTAATGGCATTTATGTTATGTATTGACAGGCTCAGCCTCATGTAACAAAACTTCGGGAACACTTTATGGTTTCTACACCTGATCAGAAAATTTAATTTTTGCATGTATTTACACACCTCCAGCAATGATTTCAAAGCCATTCTATTATGTGTTGTAGGCCCCATTACACTAATATTGTAATTTTTAATGTTCAACTATGTATTAGTTTGAATATCTCTAAAATCTATATTTGGGTTAATATAAATACATAAACTATAAGATATATAAATACTATTTCTATATTAAATAAACAATCACTGTCTTAACAAATGATACATTTTATACTCAAGTGCTTTTGAAGGTCTAAGCCTTCATTTTCAAGAAGTAGCTGGAATAAAATATGCAAATTAGGGTGGACTAGATTTTCATTGACCTAGATTTGCCACTTCCTGGAGATGGCATAAAATGTTTCTTTTTTATTCATAGCGTGGATGTCAGAGATGATATAATATGCCTCTTTAACTCTCCTTTACAACTTGTGCTGCTCTCTGCACTCCATACAAGGTTTGTCTGGCCTGCACTGGTGTCCTGTAGAAGCTTCATGCTGTGCAAAAATATAAGGGTGGGATAGATCAGCCAGAGCCTTATTGTATGCATATACATATTGTGCAAGTCTTCTGTGGATGAATGCCCTAGTCTCACCATAATATGCTGCCAGGCAATTATTGTTACTACATGCAGTCTTGCAAATGGCCTTCTGGGCATACATTGGGGGGAATGTGGTCTTTAGTATTGTTTATGCATCTGTTGAAAGTGGGAGGAGTGTGGTAACACAAGCTAAAATCACTACTAAAGATTGTGTATAAATCTTTATGTATATTTTTGATATATGGTAGTAAAATATGGGGTTTATTCTGTTTATTTTCTCAAATGGGATGGTTTTTAAAATTTCTAATAATATTATTAATTATTTCTGAACATCTCAATGTTCTTCCTTTTATCAGCTTCAAAGCTGCTCAGATTTGCGTTTCTGTGTAATAAAGATTTCAGACCAGCCATTTTATATGTATATGGAGTTTTCGTTGAGTGGTGTATGTGGTCCCTAACATTGATCAGTTTGATGGTCATTCTATTACAGAAGTGATGGGCCTCCAACTTTACTGGTCTAGATATTTAATGCTATTCAAAGCTTCATTTTGAGCTGTGTTTATATGTAGACCTGATGCTGTTGTGAGGTCTGTCTTAAGGTCTTCTATTCTTTCTTTAGGTGCAGCTATAAAAATATCATCCATGTATCTAGTATATAGCAATAAACGACAGCCCACATATCTCGGGATGGTAATTTGTTCATATGCATTCATTACGATGCTGGCAACGATTCCCCTCATTGGAAGACTCATTGGCCAACCATTGGGCATGTGGTACCACTCTTGGTTGAACACAGCATACATATTTTTGTTCATCCAACTCAACGGAGCTATGACAAATTGAATATGATACTGAATCGGGCCATGTCTGGTGAGTGCTTCTTTTACTATTATTATGGATTTAGGTCTGTCCATAGACCCGTACAATTCTGCAACATCAAGAGCTGTCATCTGTGTATTTTGTTCTCAAGCCACTCTGGAGCCACATTCTTCAGTCTATTTACGAAGCCAAAGGATGACTTGATGGCATAATCCCCATAGCTTGTGGCTTGTGTAATTCATGTATTTATGTTTTTTTGCTGCCTTGTAATAATGAACACCGCCAAGTCAATCATCAGTCTCATCGGTACACCTTCCTTGTGGGTTTTAGCATTTGTGAACATTCTTGGAGGGGTTCATGTGGACAGATATGTTTGGAGATATATAACCTTAGAGAAGGCTTTTAATGTGTGAGACCCAAGAACAGCTGAGACAAACTTATCTTTATTCAATCTAAAGTTGATCTCTGGGACTTTTATAAGGCTAGTTGGTATTCGGAAGCTCAAAAGAAAAGTTATAGTATATGTTTGCGTTCTTTGATAGCAAAAAAAAATACAAACACAAATGTGATCCATAAAAGGCCAAAATGGTGTGCTTAGAATGAGATAACAGAAAGAGAATAGTAAAAGACAATTGGTACATGGAAAATAACGACAATGTTATAAGCAAAAGAAATAAAAGTATCAAATTTTCAAACCAATAGACGATGTAAATATTAAGAAAAATAACCAGATGCTATAAAAACAGCTAACCGACCAGAAATAATAAGGCTATTTAGATTATGGTGCTTGGTGCCGAAAAAGCACAAAGCCAAGCAGAAAACTGACAAAAGAAAAAGTGTTCTTCATCAGGTTATACTAATATACTAAGCAAAATTACTTTAAATAAACAATCAAATGAAAAATAAAATTACATAAATATGCGTATGTGTGTTTGTGTGTGTATGCATAACAAAACATGTGAGTTTATAATTTTATTAAAGTATTTAGAAATAACTTTAATAAATAATAAATATATATATATTGCTGTTATCGAAATTCCACAAAATTATTAAAAAAAAACCATCCAGATTCTCATTTTAACAGAAGTATTAAAACATCCATTAACCACAATACTACCTTCATGGGATCAGTGTGAAACTAAATTAATTAATTTAATATTCATATTATTAATATCTAATAGGAATCAGATGAATAAGTACATATGTTGTTGGCAAAATTATATACTGAATATCTAAATGATAAAGATAAAGATATAATGGATGATTGGAAGAAATGCACATATATCATTTTAAACCACTAAACATCACATGATCACCATCTCTTATAATAGCACATAACTGTTATTAGATGGGGATTTTATGGACAAGCCTTCTGACATCCACTGATTACTCTGGTTAGCACAGGGTGGCACTACTGTATGGAGAGTTTTGCCTGTTTAATCAATCCTTTTACTCAAAAAAGATGAAGTATAAATAATGTAATTTCAGATCCACGATAATTACAACTTGTCTACAGTGTATTAGGATTCAAACAGATCAAAATAATAATTTGGATTTGAAAGGGGTAAAAAAGCCCAATAAGTGTGAGGTGACATTATGCTTTGGGTTTGTAGATTATGTCGTGACACAGGGATTAACATTGATAAGGATTTACAATCACTGCCTCGTTGTCTACAAAATTTTTGTAGCAAATTTATAAGATACATTTTGTCATTAAAATGAGAACACAAAGGAGTAAACCTACAACATAGATTGTATAAACTTAAACAGATTTTGAAGATGATGTGTTTATTTTTGAAATATTGCTTGAGAGCTTCTGTAAGTGTTTTAAAATTTTATGAAATAAAAATAAAAAGATAGGATTAAAGATAAACATTAAAAAACCTAAAGCAACATTCAGTAGGTTTTCATAATAAAAAAAAATCATAAATTAGAAAAAGGTAACTTCAAAAATCTTGGTCAGATTGTGTAAATGGAAATATTGTAGACAAAAATAACGATAGAATGAAACTTGAATATTTCTGACAGAAATATCTAAATACAAAGAAGAATCATGGCTATGAATTTGAAATTGACATTCTTAATTTCACCATTGATTATATTATTGGTTGCACGAGGTAAAATCAAAACTTTTAATTGGTCAATTCACAAACTGAAGTGTCAATTAACAAAGTCAATTGTCAAAATATATTCACCTTTTATTAATACATTCACTTTAGTTTCATTTGTAAAATGTATATTAATAATTTGTCAGATTACGAAGTGAACGGAAGCTTGTTCAAAAATAAATTTTGATTTATAATTTACAAAAATTTTCAATAGCGGCTGAAATGAAAAGAAACGTCAATCTCTAATTGCACATCATGATTTCTTCTGCCCACTTTGCAATAAATAAATAATTCTTGCTAAAATCTTAACTATTTTTGTAAAATAATATTTATTTTTGGCATATTTTATGAAAATAATTTATATTTCATCAAAAAATACTCTAAAACATTCGTTTATCACTTTCAAATTAAAACAAAAACCGTCGTAACTCTTTACTTTTTGGCAGCCATTTTCTTTGTTGACAAAATTTAAACAGCCAATAAGATTCAAAAAAAGGCGGTGAGAAGGTGGTGCTTTGGTTTTGTTTGACATATATGGTCATTTTTATTGACTTTTTACTTGAAAAATAATTCAAGAGAGGGCAGCATCTTACAGAACTTTTTTTCTTCTAAAAAATGACATCACAACCGTAAACGTAGTACAAAAACTGAGCGATTTACAGTGACGTCAAGTTACCTCATTTTTAAACGAATCGATCAGGCTTAAGAATTAGACATTTAATAAAATAGTAGTTTACGAACTTCAGATCAACCACCTAGTATAAAAAGTAATATATTGTGAATGACAAGAAGAGACAGAAAACGAAATACTTGAATAGGAAAACAAACAGGTAACACTGACATCAATGAATGGTAAACTGCCTAAATGACAGAAATAGAGCTGTGCTTAAGATGTTGATAAAGAGGTTGATAAAAAGATAGACAAATGGAATCTTAAACTTGATTCCAAGATATTATTAAAAAACCTGCTAAAGATCACATGTGAGATGGATAGATAAAACAATAAATTTGCTAATATGGTGTGGAGAAACGAGATTAGGAATCAGAGAAATTGGATTAAACTTGGATTAAACATAAAGAGATATTGAACTTATATCAAATTAACAATGGGTAAAATAATAATGATTAATTTAAAAAATGTTGGCATTAAGGTAATAATTAAACAATATAACAGACAAAACGTAAGTCAATGCTGTAAGAGTACACTGTGAATCCTTGTTGTTCAAAAGATAGAGAAGTATTATAAACAAGGATGTGATGTGATGTATTATGGCTTCTTAAACGAAGTCAAGAATATCTCAGCAATTATGCCCAGATAAACCTGTTAGCCACTTTATTTTACATTCCCCACTCTAAATTTACCCATAATCTGCTCTATCCCATTTCCACAACATAATCTTTGTCAACTCTATAACCTTTATATCTAAATCCTCCTTATCTTTTCCCAAACCCAGCATAAAAACCAATAATTCACTTTCTGTATAATCACTATTTTCATATTTATTTTTCCACAACTTCATTATATGTACCCTTTCTGTTTCAAACATTTACATTCAGTTAACAAATGCCTAATATTTTCTATTCCTTCCCTTACATAATTTACAAAATAAATCACCCATATTTTTCCATTTACATGTATATTCTTTTGTAGCTAAAGATCCCATTCGAGCCTTAAACAATAAACTACTTTCCTCACTATTATCATATATTAATTCACACCTAATATTCTGTTTATATATATATATATATATATATATATATATATATATATATATATAAACATTACAAGCATAAAGCTAAACTAGTCAATATAAAATCAAAACTACCCCAAATCTAAAATTAAACCAGACCAGCATAAAAATAATATTAAAACACAACCTAAGGTTTCACTGCTACAAGCAGACTTCTCAAGTGTAAAGAACTACAAAAAAAACCACACATTATATATACTATTAAAAACTACCCACAAATCCAAAGACTCTTTAATTCTTCTTTTGATTTCATTTCTCTCAAAGAAGACAACCTTAGCTTCATCAAAATCAATAGTGTGGACTGTATCTTTTTCATGGACATACAAAGCAGAACTAAGATATCTATTTTTAACTCTACTTTTATGACAACCTTAGCTTCATGATGAAGCTAAGGTTGTCTTCTTTGAGAGAAATGAAATCAAAAGAAGAATTAAAGAGTCTTTATTATTGAAAATTTATTATTCTGAAGCAATTAACTTATTTAAGATTTCTTTTAATATTAAGGGTGGATGGGAAGTGAATGGATTTGTGGGTAGTTTTTAATAGTATATATAATGTGTGGTTTTTTTTGTAGTTCTTTACACTTGAGAAGTCTGCTTGTAGCAGTGAAACCTTAGGTTGTGTTTTAATATTATTTTTATGCTGGTCTGGTTTAATTTTAGATTTGGGGTAGTTTTGATTTGATATATATATATGATAAACAAAAATGCAAGTTAAAAAACTTGCTAACGCTTGTATTTATGTCCACAGATGGCGTTCTACCAAAAACGCCAATCAAGCGTATGTTTTGTTTACATAAACGTGAGAGTAGTTAGTATTCACTATCTCTAACTATAATTCCACTTTCAGATCATGATTTCAAGCTATTTGCTATCGTCAGTGAAAGACAGGAATAAAGAAACTAGATCTAAATACAAACTCTGAGCGTTTATGAAACAATTTCTATTCAGCTTGCAAGCGTGAATTTTTTAGACACGTAATGTCTTCAAACTCAGCATAGCAAACCAGATAGCTATATGGGTCTGATCTCAGTTCAGCATCACCACATAGTAGAAGCCTCTGCAATCTATATCATTGCAAGAAAGACCTCAAAGGTACATTTATGATAAACAAAAATGCAAGTTAAAAAACTTGCTAACGCTTGTATTTATGTCCACAGATGGCGTTCTACCAAAAACGCCAATCAAGCGTATGTTTTGTTTAGATAAACGTCAGAGTAGTTAGTATTCACTATCTCTAACTATAATTCCACTTTCAGATCATGATTTCAAGCTATTTGCTATCGTCAGTGAAAGACAGGAATAAAGAAACTAGATCTAAATACAAACTCTGAGCGTTTATGAAACAATTTCTATTCAGCTTGCAAGCGTGAATTTTTTAGACACGTAATGTCTTCAAACTCAGCATAGCAAACCAGATAGCTATATGGGTCTGATCTCAGTTCAGCATCACCACATAGTAGAAGCCTCTGCAATCTATATCATTGCAAGAAAGACCTCAAAGGTACATTTATGATAAACAAAAATGCAAGTTAAAAAACTTGCTAACGCTTGTATTTATGTCCACAGATGGCGTTCTACCAAAAACGCCAATCAAGCGTATGTTTTGTTTACATAAACGTCAGAGTAGTTAGTATTCACTATCTCTAACTATAATTCCACTTTCAGATCATGATTTCAAGCTATTTGCTATCGTCAGTGAAAGACAGGAATAAAGAAACTAGATCTAAATACAAACTCTGAGCATTTATGAAACAATTTCTATTCAGCTTGCAAGCGTGAATTTTTTAAACACGTAATGTCTTCAAATTCAGCATAGCAAACCAGATAGCTATATGGGTCTGATCTCAGTTCAGCATCACCACATAGTAGAAGCCTCTGCAATCTATATCATTGCAAGAAAGACCTCAAAGGTACATTTATGATAAACAAAAATGCAAGTTAAAAAACTTGCTAACGCTTGTATTTATGTCCACAGATGGCGTTCTACCAAAAACGCCAATCAAGCGTATGTTTTGTTTACATAAACGTCAGAGTAGTTAGTATTCACTATCTCTAACTATAATTCCACTTTCAGATCATGATTTCAAGCTATTTGCTATCGTCAGTGAAAGACAGGAATAAAGAAACTAGATCTAAATACAAACTCTGAGCGTTTATGAAACAATTTCTATTCAGCTTGCAAGCGTGAATTTTTAGACACGTAATGTCTTCAAACTCAGCATAGCAAACCAGATAGCTATATGGGTCTGATCTCAGTTCAGCATCACCACATAGTAGAAGCCTCTGCAATCTATATCATTGCAAGAAAGACCTCAAAGGTACATTTATGATAAACAAAAATGCAAGTTAAAAAACTTGCTAACGCTTGTATTTATGTCCACAGATGGCGTTCTACCAAAAACGCCAATCAAGCGTATGTTTTGTTTACATAAACGTCAGAGTAGTTAGTATTCACTATCTCTAACTATAATTCCACTTTCAGATCATGATTTCAAGCTATTTGCTATCGTCAGTGAAAGACAGGAATAAAGAAACTAGATCTAAATACAAACTCTGAGCGTTTATGAAACAATTTCTATTCAGCTTGCAAGCGTGAATTTTTTAGACACGTAATATCTTCAAACTCAGCATAGCAAACCAGATAGCTATATGGGTCTGATCTCAGTTCAGCATCACCACATAGTAGAAGCCTCTGCAATCTATATTATTGCAAGAAAGACCTCAAAGGTACATATAAACGCTCAGAGTTTGTATTTAGATCTAGTTTCTTTATTCCTGTCTTTCACTGACGATAGCAAATAGCTTGAAATCATGATCTGAAAGTGGAATTATAGTTAGAGATAGTGAATACTAACTACTCTGACGTTTATGTAAACAAAACATACGCTTGATTGGCGTTTTTGGTAGAACGCCATCTGTGGACATAAATACAAGCGTTAGCAAGTTTTTTAACTTGCATTTTTGTTTATCATAAATGTACCTTTGAGGTCTTTCTTGCAATGATATAGATTGCAGAGGCTTCTACTATGTGGTGATGCTGAACTGAGATCAGACCCATATAGCTATCTGGTTTGCTATGCTGAGTTTGAAGACATTACGTGTCTAAAAAATTCACGCTTGCAAGCTGAATAGAAATTGTTTCATAAACGCTCAGAGTTTGTATTTAGATCTAGTTTCTTTATTCCTGTCTTTCACTGACGATAGCAAATAGCTTGAAATCATGATCTGAAAGTGGAATTATAGTTAGAGATAGTGAATACTAACTACTCTGACGTTTATGTAAACAAAACATACGCATGATTGGCGTTTTTGGTAGAACGCCATCTGTGGACATATATATATATATAAACTCTTTTTACTCTCCATACTATTTCTCCATCTCTCTAACTCCCTAGTCTTTATTAATAAATTTATTCTTTTATCCCATTCCTTACTACTATAACACTCAATAATCCTTTTAACACAATCATCCCATCTTTTGTACAAATATACTGATATAAATTCTTTATCCAAATCTTTTGCCTACCGCATTATCTTTCTCACCCATCTTGTTACCTGCCCTTTACTCATAACCCAATTAAATAGTATTTTAGCTATTCTTTTATTATCCATAAGCTGCAATCTACCAAACATTTTCATTTTACTTTTTGCATCTCTCATATGAAAACTTGACCATTCCATTTCTCCTTGAATTGCCTCCCTTGCTGTCCATACTTCTGCATCCAATGGAAAACTCTCCATACAGTAGTGCCACCCTGTGGAGAGTTTTGCCTTGTTTATAAACAGTTTTGTGCTAGTATACAAGATGGTGATCATGTGATAGAGAAGTATTGACATCTATTATTGCAAATGAGAGAGATATTAAACGTCACATTTTGATTTAAGGTGCTTTTTAAGGTTTTTTTCTTGTTAATTAATGCTCCTGTTTTGTTTTCATTATACATCATAAAACAAATCTTATAAATGGCTGTATAAAAATGAATATTAAATATTTATAGTCTGAGATATCAACAAGTAACCAATGTTACTTTCAATATTTTTAAACAAGACATGTTTTAAATTTTAAAAATTTCAAAAATAAAGTTTTATTTAAAAAAAAAAAAACATTAAAATTCATCAAATATTAATTTTAAATCCAAGTTTTCACTTTCAATATACTTTGAAAATAAATCGTAATGACTCCTGTTAAAACCCTCGCAATACCATATTTCAAGTTGTTTCAATAAACTATTGCGATCTTTAACCAGAATGTTAACAATTTCGGAAGTAATTATCATATCCACTAAAATAAGAGTTTGCAAACTTGTAAATGAGTTTTCTAAAAGTATGGATATTAGTTCTTCTTCAGTTAAACCTAAAATGTGACCTAAAAATAGATAATTCAGATTTTTACTTATCAAAAGCAACAATTTTATGCTTTCCACAGTCTCATTATTAGAACTATTAACACACTGAATTAAAAGTCTTGTAAGATATTCAAATGTTTGTTCTGAGAAAAGTTTAAAGTTTCCACTACTCAGTCTATGAAATCTTAGAGATAATTTGTGCAGATTTGGACAATATTCTAATATATCACTAACTACCAGGACTTGTGCTTCATCTAACATTTCCAAGACATTTAATTTATTTCCACATCTTTTTAAAATATCAATAATGATAGAATAATATGACATAGTCGGCAATGATACGATTTTCAATTCTTGTAAATATTCAAATTTGTAAATAACACAAAAATTTGTTATGTCACATATCACTTCTATAACTTTTATGGCTGGGCATATATTGATAATTGACTGAAAATCATTACTTGTAGGCATGAATTCGAAACATAGACTTTCTAAGTAAAGAAAGCAAATATTTTCATTATATTCTCTAGATAAAGTAATTAGGGCAGCTACAACTTCTTCTGCTAAAATTTGTTGCAAATTAGGTGAATTCTTTAAAATAATTATTACACCATCCCTAGTGATATTTGTACTTAATATATCTAGTTTTTTTAAAGCACTGCATGCTGGTGTTAGAATATTATCAGATAAAGAGCGAAGACAGGAGTCGCTAATGGAGTAATAGATACTGGATACACTAAATTCCATTAGGTTGCGACAAATTTGAAAGACCATATTAACTACACTATCATCACAGTTAGTATTATGCAAATTAAGATGTGTTAGATAAAGTAAATGTTTTAGTAGATGTTTTAACTCCTCAGTTGAAAGATATAAACAATGTTGAAGATTCAACTTTTGTAAATGGGGACAATTTTGTATAAGAGCATCCTGAATATTTTTGGGAAATAACATAAAAGTACACTCTTGAAAATCCAAACGTTTATTTTCCCATTGTAAAAATAAACTCACGTTATAAGAATTTATATTATTATTTGTTCTTAAGTAGTCTAATAGTTGATCAATCATAAGTTGGGGGAGTTTAAAATAGTTAAATCTGAGTTTATTTAACCTTATGAAGTTTTCTAGTTTTTCTTTTGAATTTACTTCTTGTAAAATATTTACGCAGTTTTTGATACAATGATCGCTTAAAGATTTTACCCTTTTTCTTAAAGGCATCTTTTTAAAAATTATCTCTACGTATATATATAAAATGGTGTTAGCATAAAAATTTCTTATAGAGTTTTATTTTTAATGTTTTTATTTTATTTTATAATAGTAATATATATATATACTATAAGGAACTGAGGCGCGAGATTAAATGTTCAAATTGTTACATTAATTTAAGAATTAATACAATTTTTAAAACGTTTACGTTAACATTTTTTTTTCTCGTTATATTTGAACTTACTGGTTTGCACATGGAACTAATGTTAAATAATTTTCTCTTTAATTGCCAGCATATTCTTTGGCATAATTTTAAATAAGTAACTTTTAAGTAATTGACTAATATATAAATAATAAATTGATCAGACTACCTGAAATTAGTGTAAACCTTATCTTTAGAGGCCGAAACATACGCACTCTGGCTGAATAATTTCGAACTACAATGCATAGTTCACAACAATAATAAATTCCATAAAAATGGTGACAACATTGCAAAGAATCATGAATGAAATTTTCTGCAGATAGGACGAAAATAAGGCATATCTGGGTACCAAATTTACATTTTAGCTTACGTTTGGCAAGCATTGATATATTCTCTACATTTTGTGTATGGATATCTGTGTTGTCTGGATTCGCAGTTTTTCTGGTACAAAACAACAGAATGTATATATATGCTATTATAAATTCTGCCTATGTTGTAGTATACAGCCCACCCATCTATAATGATATGGGTCTCTGGAAAAATGTATTGATGTATAACAGGTTCAAAAATAACAGCCATTCTGTCCTGAACTTTTGTCATGAAACACTTTATCAACCCCTTCTCTATGGCACCAAATATCCAATGACCTCATGATTCTCTTCAGTGATATTTTCTATAAAAATATTTAGCTTTGATGACTTCTACAATTAGTGGCACTTCATCATTGTCAAAACAACAAGCTGCAGTGAATTTTACTCAAAATATGTTGTTTCTCTCTGCAAAAATTTGCCTAGTTTACGATAACTCAGGCACCCAAATCATTATTGCAAACATTATCATCTTGTGGAAAATTATTTGCCCAATAAAAGACTACAAGCACAAGGATTTGAAGGAACAGATGACTTCTGAAAAATAAGATATATTGTTAAAGGACCAAGTTTACAACTACAGGAAAGAAAAAGTAACAAATTCAAAAAGAAAAGTTCAAAATTATTTCTCCAGAGCATGCATGTTTTGGCCCAGTAAAGGTAATATTTACCCAAATTACGCATATCAATGTACTTATATTTATTATGTTATAAGAATAGTGTAATTATCTGCTAAAATTAATTGTCTGTTCCATTGACAAAATTAATTTTGAAATCTATTTGACCTGCACTGTAAGACTCTAGCTTTTTTTTTCCATATCTTTGGCAACACTTAAATCGAGATTGTTGCTCCTGGTTTACTGGATAATCAGCATTATATTTTTTTAGGTTCTAATCATTCTTATATTAAAAAATTCTGCCTATTTTTTTTATAAATAGAGTGTGTTGATCTAGTGTCTGAACCTACCCTGGCACCTCTCTGAGGAGTGCCAAAGCATGAAACCAGGGTCAGGGGTTTGGGGGAGGTTTGTGAGGGGGATATTTTAAATGCTTTCTCTGGCTAAGCATTTAACACAAAGCTTGTTGAGCAATTAGAAATCCTCATTGTTTATAACTTACAAGCTTAAGAGAATAGGGTCATGTGATCTATGACTCTTACTTTGACTATTTATAGTGTATTGTTTATTTGTCTTTTATATACATAATGGATAATTTCTTTTTTTCTAAAAGTAGGGACAAATATATGTGTCATCTATTAACTCCTCACTTGTTGATTCAATTCTATTATTAAATTCTCTTGTTGTTTTTTTTTTTATTTTCAAATGTTTTTGGATGAGTGTTTTCTACTTTTGTTTCTATCTGAAATTTTGATATTTTCATAAGAAATAATTTTATGTTTTTCATCCAGTGACACTATTTTTATATTAAATTTGAGTCATAAATGGTTAATATATTTATGCTATTCACCTCTATTTTTAGCTTGTACAATATCAATATTTCAACATATTACAAAATTTAGTCTCTCCTTTATCCATGTTTTTCATTCACACTTTTCCTAATCTATATCCTCACCTCAGTATCATATTTGGGCCCGATAAAGACTGTTTATTACATAGTTGTCTTTTCATAAACAATTTGTAGGATTTTGTCCAGTTGATCTTAATGGTTTTATAAGTTGGTGAAATACAGTTATATACTTGACTTACTGAAGATCATATGTTTAGTTTTTTCCATCCTTCATGAATTTTATTTGAAGAACAGCCGTTTTTACCAAGTCATTTTACTCAGGTTAATAGAGAAGTTAAAACAAGTGTGGTAACTTATATTTCTTTAATTTATCATCATAATTCACTGATATAAATGATGTTCATTGTCTGTAACCAACATTTTTTATAAACCATGAGATGAGAAGATTTCTCTGAATCTCGTTTCTTTTTCATGCAATCTAATATCCTTTACTAGTTAGTAGTTTCTCATGCAGGAGCACATTTCTTTAAATCTCTGTGCAGTTTCTTCAGATTTAATATTTTTAATCACTTAATAATTTTCTGACAGAATGTTCGTTAGCCTTTACTAGGAATAGTTGTCCTGTGTAGGATCAAGTATAAATTTTTGATCTAGCAGTTTTTAATCATATATGATATTCCTTGATGGATAATCTAGCCTTTCTCTGACAAACATAATTTGTGTTGATATTCATAATTATCTTTGTCCACCATACATATTCAAATGTTGAGATCCTGAATATAACAATTACTAGATATTTTTCATGAATCAGTTTCACAATTTTCTTTTTTCCTTTATATGGTTTCACTATTTTATCAGAATTAATATACATTTCTTTGATTTCTATAGGTTTCTGATGAATTCCAAAAGGAAAGTGAAAAATAACCAGGAAAGTTGGATAACTCATTTTAAAATTAAGATATCAAATTTTCATTATATCTAAAATTATAAAATAGTAGTTTTTGAACAACCCTCTTGATTACATAAGAACTTGAATATGTGTTGCATGATAGATTTGGCTTCAGTTTTTATAAATTAGCTTGCAATAATAATATATAGTAAGTTTTATTAATACAAAAAAATTGTGATCATGTGATCTGAGTATTGTTGCAACCTTAGATAATAACCCCATTAATGGTTTGTGTTCTGAAGCAAGATCTATTTTCAGTGACACAAATATTGTTACAATTTTATCATTCTATTTGCTATGTTCCAGGTTTATAACCAATTTCTATAGCTTTAAGTAAAGTATAATATGCTTAAACTATTACTTTTTCAATTAATATTTTACTTTTTTTTCCCTATGTCATAGCATCTGCCAGGAGGCGAACCCACAACCAACTACTTGCTTGCAAGGCAGTTTCTCTGACCTCTCGGCTAACAATGCTTGACAATATTTTACTTTTGATGTGGTTATTACATGCAAATACATCTGTTGTAAATATAACTTCTATCTTAACATTATAATGGATTAATATAAAATTAGATGCTAGTACTGATTTTGACTATTTAAGAGTTTTCTTTTGAGCTAATCCATTGTTCACTTTTTCCTTTCTTAGATTACATAGTGGTGTATGAACATGAATTTTTCTTAAAAAAATTATCCTTAAGAAGCATGCAGTTTTATTTTTACAGATCTTAGACTTTTTACAACCATCATGACATAAGCATTTCCATATGATAGTTTCTCATGTTCTCTGGAATGATGTCGCTTACAACTGTATTTTAAAATTCTTTAATCAACCACACACTTCCTTTATCTTTGATTTGACAGATTTTAGTTGGGCTGTTGCTATAAGGTTATGGAAAACCAAAATTATCTCATTTAGGTCATTAAAATGCTTGTTAAGCCTTGATTAGATTACATTTGGTATGAATGTAATCTCAAATATCAACCAATTACATTTGAAAAGTTTACTATGCTTGGTTATAGTTAATATGGAGGTCTCTCACAAGAATTTGGCAAAATCTGCTATTAGATCTAATTTCATAAAGATTGAGCAATTTTGGAGCAAATCTAAAACTTGTTCAACATTTAGCACTGCCTAAGTATTTTGCTTGGAAGTTTTTATTAACTATCACAAAATAGTCTCTACATAAGTGTAGTTGATTACTGGGTGGCAGGATGACTACAATAAATGTTGCTGATTTTGATTCTTTATTCCATTATATTTATTATGTGAAATTGAGTCATCTTTATATTTTTAAAAACAATTGGTAGTTTTCACATTTTCAGCTAATTCGTTTTTTTTTCTTAACTCATAATAGGTTTGCATATTCCAACTAAATTTTATTGTTTATCTTAATTTATTTAACAAGTTTCAATATAATTCACAGTAGGTTAACTCACTATCTATTTATAATGGGATTTATGCAGTTATGATATTTAAATAGCTAGAATTTTGATTTTAATTTTTCAGATTTATTGATATTTTTATTTACGCCAGTGCTTTTAATTTTGTTTCTGTTTATGTCTATTGTTATAAGCCCTATTTTCTATAATATGGTTGAAATCTATTACAGACTTTTAACAGATGTAATAAAAATTTCAATCTACTTCTATATCAATAAATATAAGCGATTTGAACACAGACTTTCAAGCACCCTTCAATGATCCACACTATCTCATACTACTGATACACATGACCACCCACATATAGGAAAAAAAATCACTAATACACGTATTTAATGCTAAACCAACACTCATCAGTTCTATATGAATATCAGTTGATATTCTATATGAATATCAACTAGTATATAGAAAGAAAGGATTCAACAATTTTTATTTTTTCTTTCTAAGATTTATTGACTCAAATCCTCGAATTTTGCTGCTTTTTGCAAACTCTAGATGACTTCAGCAATTAAACTTTCACACGAAGGCTATCTTCCATTCTTCACCAACATCACTTCTAAAACTATTTACCACCTTAGCTATATGCTAACGCTTGACTTAAATTGTTGAATAATCTATTCTAGTGTCTCTATTTTTAATGTCTGAAATATCTTTCAAAATTTTTATAGCAATGACTTCATTGTCAATAAAAGATAATCAGTTTTTATTTAGTAAATGACACGGTATAATTATTGAATGTTACAATTTTAATATGAAGCACACAGCATTAGTAAAATGAAATTAAAAAGAAATGAAAAAATTTATTGTTCTTATTTCTGTGTATTATAATTTTCAGAAAAGGAAAGACATCAGTAGATCAAAATGCATTTCATTTTCACTTCCGCTTTTGGCAGCCATCTTCGTAACTAGTTTTAAAAAGCGTCCCTTAGTGTTTTACAGTTTTAGGAAGACGGGACGACTGTCCCTTTACCTTTACGTCTGTTATTCAAGGTAAGTCAACTTTTTAATCATTTTATATGATGGAAAGCGATAATATAACCGATAAAACTAAAAATAAAGTAAGCCCCGATCTCAGCATTCAACCCAACAATGCGGTCATTGGCCGTAAATTGTATAGCCTTAGATCTAATCTAAATGCATCTAAACCACCCGTTACAACAAATAAAAACCCACAAATGAGTAAATCAAAAGAAAATTCCATTGCAAATATCAACAAAAGTTTAGAAAATATTCAACTTACCCCTAATACAAACAATAGAATAAATATCTCGTCAAGCGAAACTATTGATACAAGCGAAAACCAATCATTACCTCTCCGAAGCCTTTACTCAACCACAGAAGATTATAATGAGCAATTTCCTTTGCCCAACAATTCAATTAAAACTATATCTGGAAATAAACAAAATTACCAACAAAATGATACCGACGAAATTTTTAAAGTAAAACATTTTCCACCAGAGGTCGACAAAACCAGTACTGTGTCAGTACCGTTTGTCAACAGTAAATTTAAAAATAAAAAAGAAGAAATAAATTATAAAACTGATAAATTTCATTCTAAAACAATCAAAGATTTTAGCCCAGAACAATCCATTGCTACATCAGCTAACATGCAAGCTAAACCAATTACCTCAATATCAATATTGGAAAATCCCACTACGTACGCAAATATCGTAAGGTCAAAAAATTCTGAGAGCATCTCTGAAAATATTAAGGCCGATAATCTCAACGAATTATATTTGAATCTCACAGAATTAGACATAGAAAAAGAATCAAACACGCAGGAAAATGTCTCTTTTAATATAAACAATATTAACGATGATATGTTCCTAGAAATAAACAATGAGTTCAACAAAACGATACCCAACTCTCTATATAAATCGTTTGCAAACTATTACAGCGATAAGTCTTTAATCTTAGCCATAACAAATCATCAATGTGCTTTATATAAATTCCCTGTAGAACAACTCTACAGTCTAATCAATCAAAAGCAATTAGGCAGAGGCATTCACATGATCCTTAATCATCCCAATGACCGCTATGTAATCGTAGAGTTTAAAACGTGGGCAGACCGAATGAATTTTAAAAATAACTACAAATCTTTAGGAAATTATATACTATGCTCCATAGATATGAACCGTCCAGTTACACTATCTGGCAGAATTCAAAACTGCCTTGCCCACTTAAATGAACAAGAAATACAAGACATCCTTATTAATTATGGTTCAGTTAGCAAATTTAAACACCTATTAAATCCTCACTTCGAAGATCAAATCCTGTCCAATACAGTTACCTTCACACTTACATTAAAGAAAAACATTATACCCACTGACATACCCACTATTATTACAGCAAGAGGCTCTCCTATGGTTTTGACATTCAGAGGAGTACAACCACAATGTTTCTTCTGCCTTCAAAGAACACACCTCATTAAAGACTGTGCAGCAAGAATATGCACACACTGTGGTATTAAAATGAATAAATTTCACAAATGTCCTGGTAGACCTATTAACAAGTCCTTAAATAGACAATCATCACATAGGACTAATTCAAACAGCAACCTCACAAACCCAGATATTCAGATTCAAATAAATCCTCCAACAAAACCTTCCACATCCAAAACTATATTTCAAAATGAAAATATTCAAGAAAGAACAAACGTCAACCTTTACACTAATAGTAGTAAATCAGAGAACCAAACAACAACAAATACTGCTCCTAAACCAATCACGCAAACTAATAATACTCAAGATCAAACATTCGAAACAACTTATACTAATCCCCAAGAAATAATATTAGGTCAAACTCTTTCTACAAAAGAAGATAATATGACCAAACCATCTAAAGAGAACAAGATAAACCCAGGCGATGAAGAAAATACACTCAAAAAATGTCAAAACAATTCTTCCAATATAACTCCTAACCAGCTTAAAACAACTGATAACAACCCTAAACAGAGTGAACCACAAACTATCTGCAATTCTTCAACTCCTGCAAGAATTAACCTACCAGACGAAAAGATCCATCAAACACCCAACCCGAAAGTCAGCATGATCGAAGATTCACAACTGTTACAGCAAACAGAGAATGTCTCAAGTCTAAAATTCGAACAAAAATCTTATGACAATAAAATAACACTACTATCAAAAGAACAGGAAAAGGAAAACAACACTAATCAACTTCAAAATTCTCAAAAAATTGACACAACAAATACCCAAAATACAATTAAGAAAATTAAAAGAAAATCAATTCGCTCAGATAAATCAAGCTCTGATGATGACAGCTCCCACCCGGTACTTTACTCACCACCCCCCTCTAACAAACAAATCTCCGACAAATCCAACTCAAAGCTTCACAAATCCATAGAAAAAAAGAGGAAAACCATGGATCTTACAACCTTAGATACCATTGATTCTCCCGATGAATCTCAGACAGATTACTCTACCCCATCAGACACCGATGACTTCATGGATGCGATTCCTCAACCAACAAATATATCACCAAGCCATCTACAAGTTCAATCACAAGTCTCTGACTGCCTAACAACATCAGACCTCATTAATATAGAGATGTCCCACATTCACTTGGATCACTTTGCTGAGGACGGTTTGGATTAATCTATCATGTTCTGCAAAATAGCTGGCATAAACATTCGCGGCATCAACTCAATCGATAGAGTTCTTGCTATTAAAAACTGGCTCTCACTCTGCTCCCCACATATACTTCTTATGGGCGAAACCAAACATCACTATAAGACTGACCATAAAATAATATCTCTTCTCTCCTCTCTCGGATTTACTAGATTTTCCATCGGCCATTCAGCTTCAGGTGGAGTCGGTATTCTTCTTAGCAAATCAGCACCACCAAAAAGTTTCAACATTCTATTCCTAGATGCCAATATTATTATTATAGAAATAGATTATTGGGGTTATCCGATCATCATAGCTTATATTTATACAGCCAAAGACACCTCTCAATATCTAAAAATAGTTCATATCCTAAATGCCATCAACGCTAGCAGAGCCTCCCCTACCATTCTTCTCGGAGACTTTAACACCACCTACAATGACTTCAACAAGAGATTTTTGCATCTAATAAATCGCAGATTAATGTGTGGAGAGGGCTTCTTCCCACCCGAAGCCTACTCTTTCTATACTAAAACTAAAAAGTCCCTAATTGATCTGGTTTACTACAACCCAGACCTCCATTTCAACCTTGATGCAGCCTTAACCCCAGTTGCTTTCTCCGATCATATGGCTCTGATCTTACAACTCACGCCTATCTCAACCCCTACACCTATAGATGGACCTGGAAAAACCATGTGCATGATCACCCAATCAAACATGACCGAAGCGATAGTGTCTGAGTCATACATCTATTTCCAGAAAATAAACATCCTTTCCCTCCCTGCTGAGGAGGGCTGGTTTTCCTTCATCGGAATTCTTCAGTCCATATTAAATCACCACACCAGGAAAATCAAAGGACCAAATGGTCTTCTAAATGACCTAACAGACATTAATATACAACTTCAAGCATCACAGCAAAATTTCACAAATACAGAAAAAATTATCTTCCTTAAAAACCTCTACAAAATCAAGCAAAAATCCCTTGCAGAATATATTTCCATCATAAGAGCCAAATGCTTCTTAGCACAACAACACTGCTGGACGAGAGACTACCTCAGATGGGCACTGGGTTACAATAAAAAACAAATCACTCCCACATCCATTTATACTAATGGTACCAATCTCATAGGCTATCCAATGATGCAGCACATCAGCAAACAATTCTGCCAATTAATGCAAAAAGATGGAGCCCCTCCAGTAAACAGCTGGTTGGATGCTGGAGACCCCAGCGAACATGGCATCACAGAAATCCAAATTAAAAAGATATCATCACTCCCTGACAGCATTCATCCTGGCCTTCACGGCATCCCAAATTTCCTTCTCAAACACCTCAGTCAATTCACTGTTCCAATTATTAAAAAAATGATAGATCACCTAGCTTCCGGCTACAGAAACATAGCAGATCTTTACCCTGTGGCACTTGTGCCTTTTATTAAAAAAGCAAAACCACTAAACGACATTAACAGTATCCGACCAATATCCATGACCCCACTGCTTATCAAGATTATAGAGTCAGTCATTAAGGACCAAATCCAACCTCAAATTCTTAGCAATATCTCGCCAAACCAATACGGAAAAAAGGGATCATCAACCTCGCATGCTATGTCCAATATAACTGCACTGTTCAATCATATCAGAGTACATCGTAAATCCAAACCTATTGCCATCCAACTGGATGTTGCAGCAGCATTTGATTCAGTACAGATCAACACCCTTCTGGATATTCTGATGGAATACGACATTCCAGCTGCAATTGTTCAGATTATCAGCAATCTGCTCAACAACAGAGAGATTTTTCTCTCTCTTGATGGCAAGATCACTCCAGGTTTCAAGCCATACAAGTCGATCCCTCAAGGATCTCTGCTCAATGCCCTTTTCTTCACAGCATACATCAACCCTCTTCTGGTGGATATAGAAAAAAACCTCCCTGGAATATTCCTTCCTTCTCTCAATAAAGATTTCAATGTATTCGCATACATAGATGACATCATGGTTGTGCTTCCCACCATTAAATACCTTCCCCATCTCATGAACATCTTAAACAGAAATACAGTGAAACTTGGCCTACAAATAAATTTTAACAAATCTTCCATCTGGAAGATAATGTCTGGTAAACAAATCAACTCTTCCTTTTCTGCTAAACCACAAAGATACCTTGGCTTCCCAATCTTCAAACCTCCAACTGCAATGGCAAGAATGATTCAAGATGCAATCCTCCAATCAACTGAAGCCATCACCACTTCACTCTCTAGAGTATACCTTTCATTATATGGAAAGGTTAGCCTCCTCAACATGATCATAATGCCAAAAATCTCATATTATCTTCCATTCATTAAAATCACTAAACAGTTTCAAAATAAAATTAACCGATTATGCACCAAACTTCTCTGGAGAGGAAGGACTGTTGCCATTAGCTTGCGAGGTATCCAATGACCACGCAGGTTCAATGGACTGTCATTCCACTCAATACAGGCAATCATTTTACAAAAAACTCACAATATTCTACATAATCTGATCCTCTTCTATGGATACTCCAACATTATGAAAAAAATTACACCAACTGATCGTCCCCCGCCCTTTTCCAGTTCATGGATATCATTGCTAATAGATCATCTACAACTTTATAACCCGACGATGTCCTCTAACCTTAACCAAAAAATCACTTTGTGGGAAGCATACAATCTAATCAACTATAATCAACAACCCATTAAAACCAGCCTAAAAATAACCAACCAAAGACTCATTACACACTTCAAAAGATGGAGCCTTGAACCCAAATTCCTGGACTTCATCATTAAAATTAATCTTGATGCGCTTCCCACAAATTGGTTTCTTTATCACCGAAGAGGTTTTACTAGCATTGACCCTATATGTGGTTTATGTGCTCGTGAAGATGAAACCACAGACCATATTATACACCGCTGTCCAAGACTTAAAATACTGAAAGATATAATCATAATCAATTCTTACATAAGATCTGAAATGATTTTCTCACTTGAAAATGCCATTAATAGTGGAACTTTTTCAATAATAAGGCTCTCTATCTTTGTCCTTTATTCCATATGGATAGTGAGATGCAAAACTCTCATGGAATTACCCCCGCCACAAATCATACCATTGTTTTACCAGACTCTCAAAAAAATCAAGAAACGTGATCAGCTCCTTGCCTCCAGTAAAGTCTTTGACGACACCTGGTCTCTAACCGCTCTATCCTTTTCCTGATTGTCAACTCCCACCTACCCAGAATTCTAGAATAGACAATATTAAAAAGAAAATAGTCGTGTTATTAAAAAAAAAAAAAAAGCTAATAACATTCATCAAGTTCTCAGTTTCTCATATTCTACACAAACCCTTCATTATACCTAACCACATAAGTGTATAACAACTACTAACTAACATATTCTAGCCATATGTTAATCAGAACTTTTTATAATATTATTGTACAATTTATTCATTAACTTATCCATTATCAAAATGTAATCACTATTTATTACTAATAAAATTTTTTTTTTTTTTTTTTTTGTTGAAATGAAAATGCATTTCATTTTTCTTTATGTTGATCACAAATTTAATCAAATGCAGGAGATTATTAATATAATTTCCTAAACAAATATGAAGAATGGATTCTTTTATTATGCAAATGTTATGTAAATGAAAAATGTCTTGTATTAAACATTTCCGACTGTAGCAATTTGTGTTTATATTTCATATATATATATATATAAATGAAATGTTATCTGGGTACATCTGTGTATAATTGTTTTTGTAAAAATATGTATATATCAACGTTTTGGCCAAAACATACAGATCATCAACTGGGTAATAAATTCTATGAAAATAAATGTAGAGGCATTATTTATATATTTCTACATCATCATCATCATCATTATTATTATTATTATTATTACTACTACTACTACTATTACTACTACTACTACTACTACTACTACTACTACTACTACTACTATTACTACTACTACTACTACTACTACCACCACTACTACCACTATTACGATGACTATGACAACTACTGCAATTATGACTACTATTACTACTACTACTATTACTAACCACTACTACTACTACTACTACTACTACTACTACTACTACTACTACTACTACTACTACTACTACTACTACTACTACTACTACTACTACTATGACTACTACTATTGCTTTTGTCTACATGAGCCAACAGTCACTTTATTTTAAAATTAAAAAAAACAACAACTTATAAATCAAGTATGATGTACTAAAGAAATATATTGCTACAAAAAAAGAAAACTTTGTCACACAACAACACCCTTGGTTGAGACAATATAAAAGATAGCCACTAGATCAACCCCCTATGCCTATGGTACCTGATGCTTTAATAGCTAATAGCATGTTTGTGACTGATGATAAATTGCTAAATTCAATCTATACACACTTCAAGGGTATATTATAGAAAGAAAAAATATTTAAACCATCATATAATTACTTTGGAATAAAAGATAGACAAACAATGTTTTAGCCACAATAATTTTTATAAGGTTTGGAAAATATACTGGAATCTTCCAACCCAGATCTTCCAGAAATACTAAAGTTTGTGATTGAATCCCTAAGTCAATTCATATCAAAATATCTTGCAGACATATCTAACTTTCTGAATTTATGACATTCCCAATTTATATCCAGTAACAATTGTTTCATTCACAAAGAAAAATATATTACCATCCACAATCCAAACTATAAGACTAATATCACTGGGTTCACTAGGATTAAAATTATTTTGAAAAGGTATTTACAACAAGATGGAGTCTCATATATTATTTCTACTGTCATACTCATAATTAATAAAAAAAAAGGTACAAAAGCAGGACAAGCAGCACTATTATTATTTAAGACAGTCATTGATACAATGTGAAATGTAAAGAAATGCTGTCAAATATATAGTACAGTTTGATATTAAAATAGCTTTTAACTCTGTACCAATTGATATTCTAAAGCAAACTTTAAAAATATGCTAACATATCTAATTCTATTTTATATGTAGTTACAAAGTTATTTATAAATAAGAAAATACATATTACTTTAAATGGAAAAAATGTCTCCTCCATTTAACCCAAGTCAATCGATATCTTAAGGATCACCACATAGTGCTTTATTATTTACAACCTACATAAATCAATTACTTAGTAACATAGAAAAACATATTTCAGGCACATATATTCCCATATTGGGTTGTAATATAACATGCATAGCATACATAAATGATATTAATGTTTTTCTTACAACTAAAAAAGAAATTCCGATATTAGTAAAAATAATGAAGGAACTTACCAACTCCCATAAACTCAAATTCAGTCTTGACAAATCATGTTCATGGCTCATATACAAAGGTAAAATTATTCAGTCTTGGCAAATAATGTTCATGTTATATATACATAGGTAAATTATATAGAGATACATTTATTGGCTTATTGACTATATATTTGAGTTTTTCTTTTTATCGGAACAATATGAACTATGAGAAAGCAAATACAAGATAAGTTGTTGCAATCAATAGAACACATAGTATCATCACTTCCAAAGGCATACCTATCACTCTATTCTAATATAGTTCTTAACAATATGCTTATTTATCACAAAGATAATACAATACTTACCTTTCATAATCTTTACAAAATCATTTATCTCAAATGTATATTCACTGTGCAAAAAGCTCCTGTGTGGAAAGAAAACAGTTGCAATTTCATTCAGAAAATTGCAGTTTCATAATGCTAAAAATGGAAATTTGTGTTTATAGGATACAAAAATCTATTAATCTTATGTTCAGCCATGAAAAGATTAATTCCACATCCAAAAACAATCCTTAAGGTAACACCTACAGACAAGTCTCCTCCATATACAAAACATCTTCAAACAATTGTTACACCAATTCATATAATGACAAATATAAAGGCATTTCCACAAGAAAAATGACTATTGGAAAAATCCATGCTCTTTTATATTCAAACCTAAATGAAGTGGATGTCTCTTCATTCCTTGGCATTACTAATAGGCAACTGCTAAGAAGATTTAAGTATTGGATTCTTGAGCTGAAACATTTTCATTTCTTGCTAAAAATAAATATGTGGTCTTTGCCTACATTATGTTTTTGGAAGTATAAAAGAAATCTTAGCAACACAGAAATGATATGTCAATTATGTTTTAAAAAAGAAGATAAAAACATGTAATTTTTAAGTGTAGTTTCCTAGAAGATGCTCAGCCCTATAGCACAAAAATCATTTGGAATAGTAATAGCACAAGTCAATTGATCATTAATTCATTTTCAAAAGCTTATTTTGCAGAAATTACAATCATCACATTTACTCTTTATGTTCTGTGGTATACAAGATGCTTATTTCTTCACAACAGTGATACAAGAATACACATGATTAAAAACAACCTAAACAGAATAAAAGACAGAGCAAAAAATACTTCTACAGATATATTTGTAGCTATATGATATTTATTCATCAGTTCTTGAACCTACCGAGATTTTTTTTTTTCTCATGTGTCATAGCATCAGCCGGGAAGCGAACCCACTAACCCAGGACAACTGCTTGTAAAGCGGCTGTTGCTGACCTCTCGACCACCAATGCTTGACACCTACTGAGATATTTTAACTACAATTTCTCATTTTTAATGACTAGTAAAGGCATCACAATTATGGATGTTTATCAATATGTAGTGGCTTTTTTATTTTCTTCCTAATTCTAACAAATTGTAAATATGTCAAGTTCTTTTATAGTTTTTATTTTTTATTTCTATTGTTATATACTACTTTTATGAATAAAATTACCTTTTGAAATTAAAGATAGATGGGTAATATTCAATAAGAAAAGAAAAACATTTAAATAAAAAAAAAATAGATGAAATAAAAGCTCAGTATCTTACTGTTCACATCACATATTTATTATTTTGTTGTTGTTGTTTTGTCGATTATTTATTTATTTTTGTTAATCACTATTTTTTTTTCTGTTTACATATAATTATGTTATAAATTTATTACAGTTTGCATAGTTGCATAGTGGATCATATGTTTAATCACTTGTTTTATTTTAGGTTTGATAAATATCTATGAGTAACAGCCATTCTAATAGGTTATAATTTCATAATATACTCCTTATTATTACCAACATAACAATCAAAAATTTATCTCATGATTTGTATATCTGGTGAGCATGTCTTAAGGACAAGTATAATGTCTATAGAGAGGTTAAATATGGATGTGCACTGAGTAATTATCTTGATTTGCAAGGGGCTCATAAATTAGAAATGGTTGCAAGATATATATAAAAAAAAACAACAACAAATAATCACTGATTTACAGATTAGATGTTTTATAATTCCAAAATCAAAAATTGGCAGTCGTATTGGAATGAGCAAACCAAAACCCATGTTCTTCATCTATGCTCAGACTTCGTGCATGCTTGCTCAATAGATACCATACCAATATACATTAAATATTAATGACCTACATGTGTGTGTTTCTTTATTGTTAAAGCGATATTAATTTTATTGTCATTAATAGCTTTAACCCATATATAGTTTTATATTGTGAATTACTTTTGTATAATGTTACGAATAACGTTATGGAAGTGTATATTTTAATAGGAAATATAGTTCTATAAATTATACTAGTATTTAATGATCTTAAAAATGTGTGTTGTATTTATATATCAGAGTTTATTGTTTTTGTATATATCATATTATATACACACTTTATGATTTTTAAATAAAGAAAACTATTTATAATATGCTTGAATGTTTGCAGATCATTTTAATGTTAATTTAAAAAGTGAGTGTTAATGTGTGAATTATAAACTTTTCTAACAATGAAATTTTTCATGATTTCGTGATTGCAAATATATATATATGATTGCTTTTAATATATAATACTAATAAGTTATTTATTTAATTATTTTGTAGGTTAAAGGTCACTTGTGAAGGTACAAATTTGCATTTTATTCATCCAAATCAGTTTGTAGATTCGCCCGAATGGGAACAATGCCAAGTAGATAGTGACGAATTATTTCAGGTATTTTGCAATTTCCATTACAGATTTTTGAATATCTATATTTATATGACTATAGACAGGTTAATTACCCAAAGCAGATTGTATCTTACATGCTTTTCTGCCTTTTATTCTTTATCTCAATAACTTATAGCTATTTTCTTTATAAAATCAACAATAATTTATATTTTGTCCTATTTCTTTTTAAATGTTGTTTCTTCCAAAATATTTTTCTTAATTCTTCCGTTTTAAGTATTTTTCACCCCCCCCCCCCAATTAATGATAGTTAACTGTACTGTATTTAACTTTAAAATAATAGTCTGCTTAACTAATAGCTTTTAGTCTCGGATATTAATACTTTTTTACAATTAAAAAATAACCAAAACGATCTCTATCAATATTTTTAACTTCTAAAACTGTTATTAAAATTATGAAGTACCACATATATGAAATTAAGATCCTTCAAATCTCTATAAACAAAAAAAAAACAATATACATATATATGAAAGTATAATCGTAGACATATATTTGCTTGCTATAACACTAAAATAATGTACAAAAAATGGGAAGAATGAAAAGTAGAGACCGTCTTCTGGCGCCCGAAAGATTGCACAAAGATACCTAGGCTCATCATTTTCTTCCAAACGATGGGCTAACACCTCAGAGTCTAATTTTACCAATGCAAAATTTATAATGTAATTAACAATGAATGTAACATGATTTAAGATCATGATGTAACTTCTTATTTCTTAATAATAAAAAAATCTCACAAGTATTAATGTCCAAATTTTAATTTGCCAAACCAAATAGAACTTTATTGGTAATGATTAACAAATTTAATAATAAAAATTTACGGAATAAATTTAAATTTGCTGCAATAATAAACAACATTTGAGTAAATTTTGCTTTTCTCATCCCTCCCCCATTGTATAATTTAGTAAATAAATCAAAAAATAAACTGCCTCCCGATTTTCAATCGCAGATTGTTTACAAAATTAAATGTCAAAATAATTGATGCCATTCTGTTCTTTATGTGAGTCGCAAGCCAACTTATCTACTCATTTAGTTCAACTTAAATACATTTACAACTGGCTAAAATTCATACTGATGAAATGTCCATCATTTTGACCATTTCTCTAAATTTGATCATAGTTTTGAGCCAGCATCATTTGACATAGTCTGTACCGAGTGCAACAATGCTAAACATCTAATCAAGAAGGCTTGGCACATCTCTGGAGATATATCATCAATCAAAACAAATCCTGCATTTCCATCTCCAAGAAATGGCCCACTCTAGCCATTTAATTTACACTGCAGACAATATGCAAATTATTTTACTTGTATCCGGATCACTTAATATATCCTCCCACTTCTGTTACATCCATTACTAGGTGTATGACTAATCCATTTGAAAATATGCCCAGCACTTTATAATTGTATGCACTAATAAATGTGTTCTTTCAATATATTGTTTTTATCATTTACTTATATTTCAAAGTTATACTAACATTCATAACAATATCCACTATTTAATATTGAAGTATTAATTGGAAAAACAGTCTAGCAATATTTCTGTAAAACTTTTATGTTGATAGAATTGAAGAAATATAAGTTGATATCTGCTAATTCAAATACCTTTTTATTTTATGGTTTATAATTAAAAATATTCAATAAATTTTAACATTTATAATCATTTAATATGATTAAGGTATGAGTAAATATTTTGATATAGCATAATGCTTATAAAAAGGCTGAATAGAGTTTAGTTTGCTGGTAAAAACAAGAATTTTAACGATCACAATTTTAAAATATTTGAAATAACTATAATTATTTTATTTTTTTATATTTATTTTTTAAACATTTATGTACATTTACTTATAGAGAACATTTATATATTTTTATTTATTCTAGGGCAATCCTTCAAAATAATACATAAATATAGATATTGAAACGTTATTGTTATTAATAATGCGACTAGTTGGTAGTTTTATAATAATTATTCGTTTACTAAAACTTTATATTCATGTATACATAATATTTTTTTCAAAAAGTTATATATATACTCGCTTACAGAGAACTTTGAATTTTAATCAACCAAATGAACAAACTGTATTTAAAAACGGTTTTAACACATAGGCACACACCCACATAATGTGAGAAGTTATTATAAGTTACAATGAATATGAATTACCATTATGCCTTGAATGTTTAAGCATATATAGTAAATAAAGCAATGGATTCTCAAGATATAGATCATAATATTGTCATATCTTGAAGAATATTTATGAAAATGCAATACCAGGAATAAGATTAGGTGGTGATTCCTAAACGATTAACATTGGGATGGGTATTTAACAGGGTGATTGTGCATCTCCAAAATGTTTTGCGGCAGTTTTATAAGATATGTTGTGAATTATAGGAGATTAAGTGAATAAAAAGTAAATGGAGATTAATTATCATCTTGACTTTGTAGATGATGGAATTGTTTTTGAAATATTGCTTCAGAGTTTGAGAAAATGTTGCATGAGTTATTATATGAAAATAAGAAAGTAGGACTAAAGATAAATACTAAAAAAAGAAAAAAAAAGAGTAATTATTCAATGGATTTTCTAAAAAGGTACAAATAGAGAATGATAATCATTAATTAGAAATTAACAACTATCAACACTTGAGTCAAATTGTTAATGCAAATGCAAACATAATGGATGAAATTATTAATATATTTAAACATGGAGAAAATGCTTTTGGCAGAAATGACTTACTATTAAAAAAGAATGTACCTATATGTTTGAAAAGAAAAGCTATTAATAAATGTGTTTTACCATTTCTTACTTATGGATCTGAGACATGGACACTTGCTAAAAGAGCGATTTAGAGAGTTTAGGCCACTCAGTAAAATATTAAAAGGTTAATGTAGGAGAAACCAGCAGATATTGAAAATGGAAATATAGGGATGAGGCAATAAACAAATATCAAAAAATTAAAAATCTTAAATGGGCTGGCCTAGACATACTTCTAGAAACTACAATGTAAATGGGCAATTGATGTTCTAAACTTGAGTCCAAGAAATTATAAAGGATCTAAAATGATGGCATGTGATATGTGTGAATATAATCAGATATGTTTACCTGTGAGTTATGGAAAAAAAGCAAGGTATTGTAGAAAGTGGATTTAATGTGCGGAAATCTTCATCATACAAGAGATCAATAAAACTCATGATGATATTGAAATATATATATATATAATCAAGATTTATTTTTCAAATAGTCAGCATATAATCAAATTCATTGATCATCTAATGAATTTTATTCTCTGCCATATTTCCTAATTGCAATCCTTAGAATATCTTCGAAATTATCTTTATAAAAAATAAGAACAATTTCTCTTACTAAAACTATGTTTAAGTTTACCATAAAACACACTTTTAAATAATACTGCATTGTTGATTCATTTAACATTCAATGAAGATGTGATTTTATAATTGTTGATGCTATAGTATTACATGGAACAGGTTGATTTTTATGATCGTGCTAATGTATTTTTAAAATTGTGTAAATCTTAAAAAAAATTAATGACTTTATATTGTGCATATAGGGTAGTAATGACTCACTTCCATCCAATAAATTAGGTATAATAACAAGTCTATATGTAGCTAGCCTAGTTTCAAGAGATATTTTCCTATGATTAAATACACTATCTTTTAATTTGTTAAAAGCAGAAGTAATACATTAGATTCTGTGGAATCTGTGCTGTTCCACAACATCTAAGTCCACATTTCAACTTACGAAAATATCAAAGAGTTAAACTGGATTACATTTTCAAACGTATGACGATCCAAATTAAAATTTGCTGTGGATTTTTTCACCCCTGTCTGATAAAAAAACTTAATATTAATTAATAAAACAAAACCTTTATATTGTGGATGCAAAACTCTCTAGGTCATTTTTTAAATGACAGAAATAGCACAATCATCAGCATTTGGTAAATCCAAAATTGAAGATAAAAAAATAATATTAATTTCACTTTGTCAGTAAATCTTGATTCCTGTTTTATTATGGTGCTTATAAACAAGTTCAATGCCCACAGCTATAAAACTGAAAACATTTTTGGATGACATTGGTGGATTAAGAACACATTCTTGTTTAACCTGTTTTTGTTTCAAATGTCTCAGATTTCCCACCTGTACTAGTAGCACTTTATCTCATTATGTCATGTAGAAGCTATATAACATAAATAAACATTGGTGTCATTTCAAGCAATATCATAGATTTTTCATATTTATTGAATCAAATGCTTTGAATAAGTCAATAAAATGAATATATTTAAACCATTTTTGTTCTGACAATTTTTGTATTTGCCTGACAATAAAAATGGATATTGTGATTTTCTAATTTTCTAAAATCACATTAGGATTTTGGTAATCAGTTATCTATGAATAGAAGCAACTCAGTCAACAAAATCACTGAATGTGTCTATGCTGCTGTCAGTAGTAATTATATACCATGGAATAATGGTACTTTGTCTGTTGCTCTTATTTGTAAAAAATGAAATAAAACATTTTTAAGATCGAGTAACATAACTTCATAATAACATATATTGCTAAAAACATCTATAATTTTGCAGCTAATATATCACCAAACCGTCCCCAAGTATTTTTTCAGGATATATAGCCTTTCAATTTTTAAAATCACAAAGAGCTGTTTTGACTTTACTAAGTTGTAATATTCACTGAGGCTATAACCTCGATAATATGCGTGTAAAATGCGATAGGAGGGACCTCTACAGGTGTTTTAACCACAAGCTTATGCTATGAAAGAAAAGAGGAAAACCCCCAAAGAGGGGAACGCTTCTTTACTTCAATCTACTTTCTGTTTAAATAGGTGAAGCTGAAGCGGTTAGATCTGCGAGCGTGAAGCTATTCAATACCTCACTGATTAAGTCCACATTTCTTATTACACATTAATACTCGCGAAATCTTTTGATTTACAACGAGTCAATGGCATCATAGTGTAAGCTTGTGGTTAAAACACCTGTAGAGGTCCCTACTATCGCATTTTACACACATATTATCGAGGTTATAGCCTCAGTAAATATTACTACGTAATCAATCTGCGTTTAATAAATTTATATTTACTAAGTTGTATAATTTTTATCTAAATCTAAATAAGTAGGAAATATGGATATATCAGTAAAAGACATCACCTCAATTCTTGTATTATTATTCAAATGTTGATTAAAGAAATCTTTCAACCTGTTCAAAATATCACTGACACCATATAAGAGATGTATTAATTGAATTATGAAACTATTTGTCAGATCCATGTGTCATTTTCAAAGCATAAAAACCTTTTAGAATTACCATAATCCGGAATGTTTGCATCTTTGTAGTTTAAATTCACCAATGAATTTAGGTCTCTTTGCCAGTCATTGAGTATTTGCCTTTTGATCTCTATATTTATTATGTAGTTTCATATTTAATCTATTACTTTGCCAAGAAAAAAATGAGACATGTTTTCTTTCACTCAAATCATTCATGAAAGATAATTATCAGCTAACCAGTCTGGAGAATAAATTTACTTATACCCATGATACACTTCTTTTACAGACTTCCATGTTTCAGTAACATAACACTCCTGAAGTTTCAAATTAGTGATTTTCATGTTTATTAGTTGTTAAGAATTTCTACATATAGTAGATTCATCTTAAAATAAAACAATTTTCTTGTGAAAATGCGAGAATGATATCTAATGGTTAACACAACTATCATTTTAATCTTGGATCATATGAATCTATGATTCTCATGCAATCTGGCTTATAAGTGATGATAAGAATCTAAGATTGTCCTACAATCTGGCTTGTAAGTGCCACATAATATAAAATTCTGTGGTATGGCATTGTTTTGAGCATGAATGAATTCATGTTTCTTGTCCAAGTAATGTGTTTGTAATAGTTAAACAATGTTTTGTGTCAGAATTCAATAATTATCAGTAATTTGCCTTCACATTATTATTATTTTCAACAACTTTGACCAATTGTATTCTGTGTGCCAAAAAGGTATTAAATTATTGATGAAATAATGCTATTCAACAAGGAATAAAGGTGTTACCCTCTGGAAGTATATCAATCTAAGTTTGGAACACACTCATTCAAAAAATGAGCACTAGAACTATTGTGCAAGGTACATTTTTAACTCCATTAGCTTTTCATTGATAAAATACAGAATTAAAACAATATAATTTATTGTATTAAAGTTTATAGTTAATCCAACATAACACATTCCCCTTTCACAGAATGACCTGTCTTTCCAAACGAACTTGTATTCCTCCACTTGTTATATCAAATATTCTTTTTCTAGAAGATAAATTTACTAAGAACAGTTATATACCAATCTGAAATTTTGACAGATTTTTAGTGACTAGTGAAATACACTGTTCTGGCATGAATAGGTTATATCAAACGATGTTAACACTTTTCACATGCCAAAATTTGGAAAATGATTTATAATAAGTATATTTAGAAGTCACTGACTCCCTGCTTTACTATTACTGCTACTCATGCTGCTGCTGCTGCTGCTGTTACTACTACTACTATTACTACTACTACTACTATTACTACTACTACTGCTGCTGCTACTGCTACTGCTACTGCTACTGCTACTACTACTACTACTACTACTACTACTACTATTACTACTATTATTATTATTATTATTATTATTATTATTATTATTATTATTATTATTATGTTTCAATGATAAACTTTATTTGTAAAAGATTACATAGCTTGGATTGCTGCGTTTACATGGGCAATCTGTAGTTGTAGGTTTTCATATATAAAAGTTGATTTGTTTTACATAGGATTATAGATATTTTTTACATGGTGTGGATTAGTTGCATGGTTTTATATAGCTTGAATTGCTGTGGTTACATGGGGAATCCATAGATATAGATTTACATATATGAAAGTTGATTTATTGATTTACATGAGATTAAAAAAATTTCTTGCTGTGGGTTAGTTATAAGAATTTTACCTGGCTTGGGTTGCTGTAGTTTCATAGGAAATTCATAGATATAGGATTATGTGTGTAAAAGTTAGATTTATTTATCTATGCTGTGGATTAGTTACAAGGGATTTACATAGCTTATATTGCTATGGTTACACGGGTAATCTGAAGTTGTAGTTTTACATATGTAGTTTGGCAATTATCTGTGAAGTCTGGTCTGCTATTAGATCAATGTTGGTATTTTTATTTTTTAGAGTATATCCTCGGGTGACAAGGCTTTCTCTTGGTTTCAATAGTAATGTGGGTTAGGAAGGGCATTGGCATGGGGAGAGTCCTGGTGGGATTGCCTTGTCTATTTTCTGGTACATTTGAATAGATGAGTGTTGCAGAGGGGTGGTCCTACAGGTATGTTAAAATTGATTGCAATGGTTAAGTTGGACTTTGTGATAAGCTAGTCAGATTCTGGGTCTAGTTGTGTGCTAAAGGTGGACCCTGAGTAAGCCTTTTGATAAAGTTTAAGAATGCAATCCATGTGTAGAATGTCCTGATATCCAGAGGAAGCTGATGGTATGGCTATGTTAGAACTGGTTGCAATTGTTGCATTGGAGTTTGAGGCCAATTGGTCAGACTCTGGGTAGGCTAAGTTAGAAGTTATGGTTAAATGAGGTTTATATATGATTTAAATATGAGATTCATGTCCATGTCCAGACAAAATCTAGGTAAATTGTTAAGCTCAGCATTGCTATTACAAGTGATTTATGTTTTTTGAAATTATCTAGTAACTTGATGATAGTTGAAGATTGAAATGAAAAATTTAACACAAAACTGGAAATCAGTTATCAACTGATTGGAAATTGAAAAAAGTATATAAAGTTTTTAAGAAGGTAAGTGAAACAAAATTATACCTGTGGTAAATGGAAGTTAAAAAAAATGCTTTCATAAATGCTAATATAGAATTTTTTGTATATTTTAATAACAATGAATGCAATTTTTAAATTTTAAATCAGAATTTGTGTTTAAATAAAAATTAATTTCATTTTTAAAAATGGAATTTAAATAGTAAATAATTTATTCACTAATTTTTATAAATCAGGGAAAACTATGATGTATTAAAAAGAGTCATTAATATTATTATGTGTTTACTTTAGTGTACTTCAGTTTTCAATTTTGCAAAGTTCACATATTATCTTTTAGAATATACTTTGTTTGTAAACTTTTATTTGTAATAAATAAAGACTATCAGACTATGTTATAAAATAAAAGTTTAATTTTAACAATAAACTGTTGCAGATAGAACCAAAATTGCCACTAGAAACATTCAAATTTAGAGTGGGAAAAACTGTCATTAATGAGTTAAAAATGAATTCTTTTAAAAACAGCTGTCATTTTTAATGGGAGACAATTTGGAAAATTTATGATGTTTTAGAAGGTTTCATGAAGAGAACATTCCAAATAAAAATTATCAATTAACATTTTGCTTAAGATTTCATAAAAAGGTCAAGCACTGTAAGTGCTAGATATGGTATTGCACCCAGGATTATAATCTCCAGTGTTCAACATTTTACTAAGTGTGCTAAGCTATGCAGGGATATATTGGAAGCTATGGTGGTGACATTTATTGCCAAAAATGTATGTGAGTTTATTCATTTTATACAATAAAATGTGTTTTCATTATATAGCAAATTATGATGTCTCTTTTTATCCAGCATCATTGACAACATCTACTATTGTTTATATTCCATTTAATGTAAATAAAACTTTCATCATAAATGTTTAAAAGTATACCAATTTCAATCACTATGATAAATAATGATAACATACTTTGATCCCATACAGTAATAAAATATGTTAATAAAACAATATAAATGCTTTTATCAATTGGCCTCATTTTTGTTTAAATGCTTATTCTGTCAAGACGAAAATGCTGTATTCTTAAATCTGAATTACATTTTTTAAAATAAATAAATGGGGGTAATGTATTCAACACATTGTGCAATTAATAATAAGCACTATATAATCATAAAGTACTAAACATAAGTTTAAATTATAATCCACTTATTTATTTTTCGCCGTGTTCTCATACTTTGTTCCTGTTATATTTAAAATAACTGTCGCTTTTATCATGAATTAAAAATGCATTGACAAAAAATGTCACGAAAATTTTATCCAATAACAACTTTTATTTATATAGATATACAAAATATATTAATCGTACATTTTAAAATAATTCTTGTTATCTCAAAAATAGATTTTATTTATTTAATTTTTAACTTGTGATTTATATGTATAAAAATTATATTTGCTTCCAGAGAAAAGTGCTTTCTTCTATACTAATAGAACATCAGCAAAAAAACAAACACACACAATTTATTATTAAAACAGGCAAAACTCACTATATATATTGCCATACACAGCAAGATAGAGTAATCAATGGATGCCAGAAGGCTTGTGCATAAAATCCCCATCTAGTTCCCTACTCATCCAATATCCCCAGACTAGTTTCTGGCTTATGGCCTTCATCAGTGAGGAGCCTTGGATCTGAGAGCACTGCACCTAGATCTTAGGATCTAATGCAACCCTACAGCAACCACCTTTTATCTCCATTTAACTACAAAACTATGAGTCTTAAACTGAAAACATCTTAATGTTTTCAATCCAAGCCATTAGCTTATATAGTCATATGGGTCTGAACCCAGTTCAGTATCCATACATTTTGGTGTCTTTGGTTCTTTAATAACCATAGACACCACTACCCTATTAGGCAGGATTGGTTTTAAGCCAATAAACACCACATGACTGTTTCCAGAAACTAGTCTGGGGATGTTGGATGAGTAGGCACTAAATGGGTATTTTATGCACAAGCCTTCTGGCAGCCATTGATTACTCTAGCTTGCTGTGTGTGGTAATATATATATATAGTGAGTTTTGCCTGTTTTAACAACAGTTATACACAAGCAGAAGAGGAGGTAGTCATATGATGTTTATTGGCTTTAAACGCAAATTATATTATTAAAATTGCAATAATATACTACACATTATATATTTTTTATCTAATTATAATTTAATTACAATTACATTTATGTAAAGTTCAAGGCGCATATGATAAATATTAAAGCCTTTCTTTAAAAGTAATTACACTTATGAAAAATAAATGAAACTGTAAATTGTTGCTTTTAAAAAAGTAATAGCAATGCAAAAAAAACTTTAAAAACTAATTTTTTTTTGTTAGATAATTACAACAATAAAATTTGATAAAAGTTTGTAAAGTACTGCTAAAATAAAATTTACAATGTACATTGCATGTGTATAGAATGCGATAGTAGGGACCTCTACAGGTCTTAAACCACAAGCTTACTCTTTGGAAGAAAAGAGGTCCCTACTATCGCATTTTATACACATGTGCTTGAGGCTACAGCCTTAATGAATATTACTTACGTAATCAATGTGCATTTAAATAAATTTACAATGTACACTGCATTAATTTTCTTGTTAAACTATTTGTTTTAATTTAATAATCATGATTCTGGGGATATTATTTTTGTTCAAGCTAAGATGCAATAGGTAGACCCTAAATTGAGAAGATATTTTTTTAAAGAAACAAAATACAACAGTTTAAATATATGAATTTTTTCTACAGTACAGGCTTTTTCATATCTGCACTTCAATATGTAATAGATAAGGGATTTGAACTCAGACTTTCACTCAACCCTCAATTATCCATGCTATCTCATACTGCTGATACCCTTGATCACACACATGTTGAAAAGATAAATAATCACCCATATACATATTTCATGTTAAACTAGCATTTTTTAGTTGGTCCAGATTATCATCTCCACACATACATACAATTAATGATCAGCTTATTTTAAGTTAGCCAATCATCATACTTTAATGGACTGGTTTCAAACCACTCCACCCCATAACTCTTCAGCCATCCATTTCATTGAGAATATGATGAAGGAATGCTCAGAGACCACTATGGTGCCTATTTTTTCATCCTATCAATGTTCACCATAAGTCACTCTGACCCCTCATGTACAACAGTTTAAAGTATTTATTATCCAGTATATTTGTTGACAAATTAGTACTTTTATATATTAATAATATGTTTGGTAAAATGATTATTATGAATAATCATATTTTTAAATTTAAACTTAATTTTTTTAATCCACTTTTTCACATTTTTTTGGATATATTTTTAATTTAGAATAAAAAAATTCAATTTTTTTGACATAGAACATGCTATAACTGTTTGATTCTTATATGAGAGTTTTTACTTATAAGGCATTCTCTATGTCCATTGAAAGCAGAAACAGCTGTTGTCCTTGATTATATTGGTTACAGTTTGAAAGGGGAAGGCATTTATATGCACATTACAAAACACCACAAATTACATTAGGATATGGTTATTGAGTTATTTTATTGTTTCTATGTGGTTGTGCTGCATATTAATAAAATCTTTACTGTGTTAGTTTACATTATGTGTGTTGAAAAAGCACAATTCCTTTCTGCTACAATTACAGCAAGGATATATTTCTCTGCAGTAAATGTGTTGTGTTATCAATCACATGGAAAACCTATTTTTATATTTTGGTTTCAAGGTAAGAGATCATGATAAATCATGGACTCAGAACTTTGGCTGTGATATATGTTCAACTAGTCACTGGTCCTTGCTGCATGGTAAATAAAAAACTACTATGTCATTTGAAGTCCCATTGGTATAGATTGAACTAAATGACCACATTACAGATTTCTACTTCTGTATGGTTTCATATCTTATTAATCAACAAATAGTTACCCAATAATTCTACTACATCATAGCCTGTGTTACACAACAAGAAAGAACACTTTTTTGAATCCTCCAAATACATATTGGAGAGTGGTGTAGATAAACCATACATAAATGAATTGGCAAGGCTATCTTAAATGATTATGAATTTTTTGACTGCATCTAAGAAGTAGTATAAGTTCAAGAATGAAACAGAATTATTGACCTCCAGGATAAAATAATGGAATCATCTCACACAAAATATAAAATTGTCTTGCTTTCATTACTAACAACTACGGTTTGCACATTCTATTTTGAAGAAAATAATATAAATATCAATAGTGTTATCGCAGCTTTGGGCAGTGTATACAATCATCTTGAATGAACTTTGTTTGAAGGCAGTTCTTTTACACAACAGCAATTTGCTATGCAGCCCAAATTCAAGAACCTTATATAGTTGCGAAGATCTTAGTCTTATACTGTACAAAATTATAAATGATATTTATCTTCTGAGGTTTCAGTTATTGTTATTTTAGTGGAATTACAACAGGCCTAGATAAATTTTGTTATTTCTCTTAATGGAATAGTCATAACTAATTTAATTACTACAAGAAGCGGAACTGATCTTGTCATCATAATTTAAGCCAAATTAGAAGAATATGATGTATTGGAAATTTATCATTCTGGATAGAGACACATTTCCATCCTATATATTAAACGACTACTCTTGAAATGATTTGCAAAGGCTCTCAGTAGAAAAAGTGATGCATTTATCTATTTGTTTCCGTTGTTTCTGAAAATTACTCCAAATAAAAGTTACAAAAAAATATTTAATGATCTTCAAATTGAACAATTTCAAAAGAATGAGAAATTTGAATGTCATTTGCAGGACAGCAATTTGCAGATAATATGAGGCTTTCAAAAGTGTATCCGATAATTTACTAAGAAATATTAGAATAAAAAAATTATCACGTTGAGGATGAAATTCTATTGGCCAATAAAAGTGGGCTTCAAAATATACATAAAACTGTACACTTTCAATTTTCATTTAGACGTCTTTTCCATTGATCCAGTGTGTTTGGAATATCACAGTCATTGATACGGGTTACAGTCGTAAATGGTGCCCTGCACTGTTGGCAGATTATTGGTAGATGATTAGAAAAGATATTCCAGAAATGAACTGCAAGAAACAAAGAAAAAGCCTTCGTGTTTGAAGTATGTATGTGCATTTTCTTTTTAAACAAAATAAAATATTAAATTCATGTTTATTCCTTATCTTCCGAACAAAAATTTATCTCGCATTTTCAATGACATTTTTCTGTATTGGGTTAATTACATAAAATTATTTCATTAAAGTTAAGCGTTGTTAGCCGAGAGGTCAGCGCAACCGCCTTGCAAGTAAGCAGTTGGTTGCAGACAGTTGTTGCGGGTTCGCCTCCCGGCCGATGCTATGGCATAGGAAAAAGAAGTTATTAAACAGTGTTAGTACTATATTTGTAGTCTTTTGTTTAAAAATATTGTTTCCATGCTTTCTGTAAATTTTAAATACTTTATTGGTAAAATCCTTTATTAATTTACCTTTAGGTTTTGTTTATTTAAATTTTAAAAGCAACTTTTTTTATAAATATATAAAAAATATCAATACATATTTATAATGTAAAATCATCTTTTTTTAATGTGTGTGTATTTAAATCTAATTATATTTTTTTATAGGTAACAATAACTGCAGTGGAGAACAGTCGGTATATCTGCTGGTCTAGGCGGCATACCCAACAATTTTTTAAAAGTAAACCTTTTATACAAGCTGTTCTTCATAACTTAATAGGAAAAGATATAACACATAAACTGTATTCGCTCAATGAGCTATTCCATCCGAAAAAGGGCTCGGCTCATCCATTATCACGTCATAATGACTGTTTCTGGAAACGCCATTTTACACGTAGTGTTAGTGTTGATGCTGTGCATACGGGAACTACGGGTACAATGAGATCTCACTTAATGAGGTCTTTTCAGAGACGATCAAGTAGTAGTACACATTCAGAAAGCTTAGGTATGAAACTCACTTTTCTGAACCAGTGTTAACTTTCTAATTGAAATTAAGTCTATCCTTATTTAAGTATATATAACTATTTTATTTAATGATCAAATGTGTTGTAAAATTATACAAAGGTAAAAGTGGAAGAAAGAAACAAAATTTTTGAAAGGTAAACAAAATTTGTTTAAATTATTACTTACATATAGTTGTAAATATTTATCTGAACTCATGTTTTATATATATATATATGAATGTATGTATGCAACCAATCAAATCTTCTAGATTTGCCACGTGCTCTTGTAAAGCAGCCATCTTGTAAAAATTGTCATACTTCAAACTGTCTCAGAATATATGCGTTCTGGGATATTTTTCATAAGATTACAGCTTAGAATTTATAATAGGTTTTAGAAGAGCAAATGAAAATATGAAAGATTTGATTAGTTACAGATATTTATTAAGCCAGTACTAAATTAGTTATAAAAATGAATAAAACATTATTCTCCAGAATATCGATAACCATTATCCAGTGAAAAATATATAATATTTATTTAAAATTATGTAGCAACAATTTGTAGTTGCGAAACCATTCTAAAAAAGTAATATGTCTTTGTATTGGATTGTTGTTATTGAAATTGTGAATTGTAATTTTTTATGTATTTATTAATTTATCGTTATGCCTTATATATTATATACATGTGTAAAGTATACAAGAAGCTGTTCAAATGTCATCATACTACCATTACTTAGCCTGATAAGTAATTTATTTTTATCAAGCAAGATATGGTACATATTTACTTGATTTATTGTCTGTTACCTTTGTGAAAAAGATAGCATTTTTGCTATCATATAAAAATCTAATGTCACTATTACATAACTAAACAAAAAAAATAACATGTGCCAAAACCATACCTATTTAGGATTTTATAAAATATGATCCAGGATAAGCCTAATATAAAGACAATAAAATGTCTGCATTGTAATTCAACTACAGGACGTTTTGAATGAAGAATGAATCGGTTAAGCAAGTATGTTATTAAAGTGCTGCACTATTTAAATAAATCTATGCTTACAAAGAAACTGAATGTAAAATAAAATATATCTTAATTTTTTTTGCACAGAAACTGATCATACATTGAAATTATATGTCTTAGTTTGGAACTTTGTTATTTGATTTCCATCTTATGTATGTATTATTAGTTTATAACCTGTCATTCACTACTATTAAAAACTCTTGCATATGTTGTGATCCAAATCATTAAAAATAATCACAATTACATAATTCAGCAACATTTCGCAATTTGTATTACACTGCATTATTGTAAAAGTTAATCTATTTTTTTTTCATATTTATAAGTAAAAAAAAAATAGTATTATATTTATTAATAGGTGAGGCAGCTGTTGTTGATAATACCATCAACTTGTTATCACCAATGAATGTCTATTATCATTTTTTATTTCTCAAGATATTTAAAATTATATTTATTTTGATAATACAAACCATTTATCTCACATTTGGATATTTTCTTTTCTACAAACAAACCTTTAGGACATTACACAAATTTGATAATTTAGATGAATTTACAATATTTTCAAAATAAAATAATTTTAATCATTTTAAAGTATAAAAATAATGTAGTTTGTAAAAAGTGTGAAAGAACTTTGAATTCAAAACTTTTGCATATAACTGCATCGAATTAGCATTAAAATTTAATACTCACTTCTGTACATTTAAAACTATATGAAATCAAAATTAACACACACTTTTTCAAACTATATTTAATACTATAAAACATTACATTAACATAAAGCTTAAAGTAAAATAATTATTTTAAAATTTTATTATTTAAATTTTTAGCGTAAAAGAAAAATAGTATCACTAATAAAAAAAAAACATTTATCAGTCCATCTGTTTAAATTTCTTATCAGACATCCATCTCAACCTCTACTAAAGTGAAAACAAGATTTTTTTTAAATATTTAAAATAAATATAGGCGTATATACTAATAATTTCAAATAAATATTATATAATAGCACAAAAGGTAATATATAAGTAGTGAAAATAAAATAAAATCCATACCTATTCTTAATAGGAAAAGGAAAATTCATCAAAAACTAATTTTAATTTAAGTGACTTTTTAGTTAATATTAAAATACATCAATTGCTTTTTAATTATTAATTGATTTTTTACAAAAGATTATTATTGGCACTATGATCAACAATGTGTGCCACAATTGCAGGACCTTGTTTAAATTCCTTAATTTAATAATTTAATTAAAGAAATGTTTTGAATAATTTAAACAATAGTATATTCATTTTGATTCCTAGATGTCATTATTGTAAGCAATAAAAATTACTGAGAGTTCAAAGACAATAGAGAGAAGATATTTATTCTATATAAGAGGTAAAAGTATCTTCTACACTTATGCATTTTAAAGATTACTTACTTTGCAAAAACAAAAAAGTTTATGATTACTCAATTTTTTTATTACTAATTTTTGTAAATTTACAAATATTTGTTTCTTAATATCAATGTGACATTTACAGTTTAATTGATGTATATTAGCTTTTTTACTAAATATTAGTGAAGTGAAAATTAATGACATCAAGAAAAATAAAGAAAATACCTCTAATCAAAATCTTCCTATTAATCTTTGTTTTTTTAATATAATTAATAACTGAATTTTAATAAAAGTGTTTGTTGTTGTATGAAGTTTTACTGCAAAAAAATATATCTTAAATAACACTATTTCTCAGAGCATATTTTTTTTTATTAAGATACAAGCTAAATCACTATTATTTTTTCTATCTCCTAAATTATTTCATTTTTATATAAACTTTGATTAGTAAATAAAAAAAAGAAAAAAAAAGGAAAATAATTTTATTTTAATAAAAATATAATTAATAAAAAATCAACTTATAGTATATAAATGTGTTGAATAAAAGATCAAAAAGTTTATATTTAATTTCAGTCTAAAAAATAACTTAAATTTGTATTAAATAATATTAAATCATTTTCAAAAACAAATTTAAATTTATATTTACAAAATTTAAATTTGATTTTGAAAATGTGAAAATTCTTCATGAAGAGAGAAACCATAATAAAAGAAAAATTAAGGAGGCAATTTTTATAAATAGGAATAAAATGCATTTAATAATTTGATGACGTTTGCTTCCGCTTTGTTTTTTTTTTTTAATTTAATGGCAGTTGAGGCAGGTTTAAGAAATTAACTGAAAGTACTTTTGCAGATTTAAGGATTGTTTATAATTGTTTGTTACCATTAAATTTATTATTTTTATTATAATTACAATATATATATAATAAATGTAAAATACAGTACCCATTGTAAAATATTATATATATAAAATAATTTTTAACGTTAAAATATATATATATTGAAACAAACACATTGTTTCATATATCCTGAAGTTACACCCCCTTCCCATTTTAAAATGGTTTGATTTTAAAAAAGAAAGCTGACATAGTTATAAAAACAAAATGTGTACATTTGAATTCTCTGAAAAAAAAAATTAATATTTAAAATGTACAATTAGAAATTAAATGACACATTAAATTAACAAATTTTTATCATTAAAAATCTGTGGTTTTCAAATGTGACCAATATAATATTTTTTTGTTAGAGCTGAATGTTTATGAATTACAATATAGAAATGCTGTAATTAATTCATTAAAAAGAGATAGTGTCACTTTCTTGCCTTAGGCAAAAGAAGTCAACACATTTTTGAAAAACAGGTTGGTCAGCATGGGTGAGATTAAAAAAGATGGTAAAAAATTGTGGGAAGTTGGATTATATAAAGTGAGCAATTGATCAATTCCAGGAGATGCAGTTGATTGACTGCAACAGTTGCTTTGCAGTAAATAGCACTTCAGTATTTAGTCAGTCTATAGTGAAGAGTTTAAATAATTGGACCAACTAAGTTTGGAGCCACTGTGACCATTAATTAGAGAAGTGCTGCAATTAAAAAGAAATCTGAGGTTGCCATAAACTAATATAAAGAAACCACTTATCTACACAGTAAATGCTAGAATGTCTGTCTAATAAGAATATCTTGCTCTCCTTGCCACACCATGTAGAAGTCATAAAGATGAAAAAACATGCCTATGTGACCATCAAAGAAAATATATATTATTCAGCTCCAAGACAACTCTAGATAACATTTGAAATATTTAAAGATATTTACAAAAATGTTGTAAGAAAAGCATTTCAGAAAAATAAAATGAAATGTAGTTATTTAAAATGATTAATTCAACAAAATGATAAAATGTTATGTACCAAAATAATTTCTTATAGGATAATATAATTGTCATCATTGTTATTAAAATTAACAAAAAGGTAAATTGAAATACATTGAGAGAAGTGGTGAAATGCAATAATGGATTCACTGATTTCGTTTATTTTTAAAGTGATAAAACATATAACATTGATTCGAAGTTAAGCTTTATAATAAAGAGTATGAGAAATATATGTCAAATTGTTAAAGTTCATCTTGCTAAATGAAATGTAGAATTATAATGTAAGAATTTAATTTAAAATAGACATACCCTGATGTGTGTAAATGCATTATGTTTAACCTAGAAAGAGTTATTATTCTATATACATGAATTAAATATGCATCTACATATAGGAATTAAATATGCATCTATGTACATGAACTAAATATATGACTATATACATGGGTTAAATGTGTGTCTACATACAGGAATTAAAATATGTGTCTATATACATGAATTAAATATGTGTCTATATACATGAGTTAAATATGTGAATATATTCATATGTAATTATTGCTACTGAATGATTAGATGAAAAGGACTAATCCAAATATAAATCAAACTTACCTAAGAGTATATTGCAATAGGGAATTAATAGAAATATCTACAAATATGCACATATGAGGATAATATAAACTCACAGAAGGATAATTTCAACTTGAGAAAAACCCCAAATTTAAGCAAAGCTATTCAGCAACCATGTGACACAATTATTTTCTTTGCAATAGTCACACGATTACTATTTTAGCGAGTTAAGCAAGTGTTATATTATCTAAACGCGGTATTTTATTTTTGTTTTATTAAATATTGTTGATCATTTTTTGCCAGAAAAAAAGCAGTGGTTTCAACATAGATGTATTTATTGTGAGGATAGTTTGCAGATATGTGGATATAATAATGAAGAATAGGAGAATCCGAAAACTCTCAAACATATAGAAAGACCTGCGGTCATTTTCTCACTTAAGATTCGGAGGAAAATTTCATTGTCTCTCAGTTGGCGGTCTCTACACATTATTTAATTAGCGTTAATCTCGATTCACAGAAATAAGTAATCAATCTTTAATGATTAATAACTTAAACTTAAAAGCATTTAACTAATAATTAATTAACGAAGGAATCTTTTAAAAAATAAAATGATACTAAATTGTGAGAAAAATGACCTTATTGATTTAGTTGAAAACTTTATTAATCCTATCCGTCTACCAATATCCTATATAGTGAAACTCTACATATATACAGTCATATATATGTGGGCTTCACCATTCACTGTGTAGTAACCTGAGACCATAAATCCAACCACAGTGAATGCACATTAAAAAAAAATGGTTATAGAGAGACACATGCATATAACACTAAATAAATAGGCAATTGTAGAAGTTATAGAAAAAAAAAGCTTAAAAGGAATTATTTTACTTATATAAAAAATATTGCCCCAGCAAATAAAGAAGTTGCTAATGCACAAAATACATTAAACAAAAATTTAATTAAAACAGGAATGGAAAGAACATGAGCTTGGAATATCAGGTAAAACAGTCATTGACTGGGATAACTAAAGAGAAATTTGTACCATTGCTATGTTGCAATGGTAAAACTGAAAAATTGGAGAGGTGAACAAAATCATAGAAATTGATGAGAGCCTATTTTTCAGAAGAAAAAATCAAGCAGGTTGAATTCTCCCCGAGCAGTGGATGTTTGGTGGTTTATGTAGGGAAACAGACAAATGTTTTATCATCAAAATTGAAGACTCATGGAAGCCATCAAATGTAATGCTGAACAGGGTTCTACCATATATTAATACTGTTAAAAGGTGTATAAAAGTGATGAATTAACTGAAGTTAGTTATGACCATTTCCATGTCAACCACACCTATAATTTCATCAATCCAGAGGAGGAGTTGCACACCCAAAATATTGAGAGACTGTGGGGTTCTACCAAATGACAAAATAAGCAGCAACAAAAGACAGCAAGATTCTTACCAAGAAACTAAATGACTAAACAGATACATAGCTCCTCACTGATGAACTCATCACTGATTAAAGACTGTTGATCTGTATATTCAAGACTGTGCAGTATGTATTCCTTTTTTTAATATGTATGCTTTAAATACAATGTAAACCTTTTCAGTGTACAAAAAACACTTCATGTTTAAATAAAAAAATTTTTTTTAAAAAAAAGACAGCAAGACAGCATTTGGACTCACAGAATTCATGTGGTGGAGAATACACAAAATTGAAACACATATTCATAGCAATACTAATGACATGAAAAAAAATGTTTCTGTCAGGATAAATAAAAATTCAATGAAAGTGTCATAATTAATATGTAATTTTTTTTTTTGTAGTTTTGGTTTAATTTCTTTATAAAAAATATTTATTAGCAGTTTTATGAAAAGTCTCAGCATACTTTGCAATCACATGGTTTCATTTTCAGAGCAAAAATGTTTACTGCAGATGTCCATTTTCTGTGGTAATAGTATATAGAAAAACTTTTGTTTTTACCACCTAAATTCCTGTTATATGTTACATGGTAAATGTCCTAGAAATATAGTTAATGTATTTTTATTCAAATTACTTAAAAATCAAAATCATTTACTGCTTGTTTGGTATATATTCTAACTAACTATTTTTTTATTAATGACATAATTATTGTAATATTGCAAATCACATTTTAATTTTTTTATTTTAAATGTCATTCTTAAAAGTTGTTAGTTTTTTAAAGTTGCATCTTTTTTTGTTAATGTTGAAATTGTATTTTAAATGTTGTTCTTAAAAGTTGTTTGTTAATGTTGTAAGTTGTACTATTTTTTGCTTTTACTTATTTTTAGTCCTGCAACATGGAACATGTATTAGACCTAGTGCACCTGTTGACATTCATACCAACCTTCCAATAACTTTGTAATTCTTGCCAAAATACCATGTACAAGATCCATATGCATGTTTTGTTTTTTTTTTTGCTGAAGAAAGTCATGTACAAGATCCATGTACATGTTATTTTGGTCAGATCACAAGATTACAAAGTTATCAGTGGGTTGATACAAATGTGAACAGGCACAGTGAGTCTAATATGTGCTTCATGTTGCAGCTTTAATACTGAAATACCACATATATAGTTATGTACTAACAGATCATTAGCTTACATATTTGATCTACATGATTTTTTAAAATTTATTTTGTGTGGAATATATATATATAAAAGACATATTTTGCAGATTCATCCATGTTAAAAATTTAAGTATTTATATACCGAGATGTTTTTACTTGATCACATACGTCATCTACTGGGTGATAAAAGGTAGAAAGACGATTGTAGAGGCGCTGCAATCACTGATTTTATAAATACCTTAAAGTTCCACCAATAGCAAAAATGTTAAATTAAAAATGTTTTTTTAAAAAAATGTTTTCAAATAGGAGGAAGTTTGCATATATCATCTCACTTATTGATACAATCTGGCCTTTTAAGTATCTCAATGGCTTCTCTGATTTTGCCCTGGTAGAGATTATCATCTGGATATGATCCTGGTACTAGAAAAATCAATTTTATGACCTGAATCTATAGTATGGAATGAGAGTGCTGATGATGATGAGTGTTGTTTAACTGCATTTGCATGCTCATCTCTCCTAACACTGATGTGACGATTACTCATACCTATGTAAGAAGCTTTACAATTTTCACATGAGATTTGATAAACACCATGAGATTCAAGAAGGATTGAATCCTTAGGTTTGGTTATTATATAGCTGATCTTTTGATGAGTAGAAAATGCTATATTATAGCATTTTAATATACATCCAATACTGTCTGTAGTTCCTTTTACATATGGAACACATATCTTAATAGCTGATTTATCATCTTTTTGTTTCCTATTTTGTCTGTTTTGGGCTTAAAATAAGGTTTGTTTAATAAATTTATAATTATAACTATTTGCTAATAAAACACTATTAATATGATTTATTTCTTCTTTCATATGTGACTTATCTGAAAGGTTAATTGCTCTATTTAAAAGAGTTTTGGCTAAAGAAACTATCTGAGTTGAATGATGGTGAGAATGTAAATGTAAATATCTGTCCGTGTGTGTATTTTTTTCTGTAAATCGAAAAAGATAAACTATTTGGTGTTCTGGTGACCACAACATCAAGAAATCGGAGTTTTCCATCAGACTCTGTCTCCATTGTAAATTTAATATGCGGATGCATATTATTTAAATGTAAGAAAAAATATCTAATTTATTTTATCCATGTTGCCATATGACAAAAGTGTCATCTATGTATTGGAGCCAAATGAGAGGTTTTAAAGATGATGATTCTAAAGCACGAGTTTTTATATTTTTCATGAATAAATCAGCTATTAGCTTTCTACCTTTTATCATCCGGTAGATAACTTGTGTGATCAAGTCGAAACGTTGGTATATAAATATTCAAATTTTTAACATGGTTGAACCCGCAAAATATGTCTTTTATACATGCAACCTGTGAAAATCTTCGTTCAACAAATATATGTGGAATAAATTGGAAGTTAGCTGAATAAGTCAATTTTATTTTATCTTATTTTTACTTACCGGCTATAATAAATACCGAATGCTTTAAAATTATTACAAAGTTGTTTAACTTAAAATGACTCCGTCCACATTCTCCTGCAGTGTTGTTTTATCATTATAGTTTTTCTTTTTATTTTCAAAAGAAAGAGGGAGAAACAGAATGCTTTATTGTAAATTTAACCCTTTCAACGATTATTATTTAATTGGCCGAATGAGTTAAAAATCAAAACTTTTAATTGGCCAACTCACAACTTTAACAAAATTTATTGTTAAAATAGATTCACTTTTATTAATATAAATACGTTAGTTTCGTTTGTAAAAAGTATATTACTAAATTGTTAGATTACAAAAGTAAACAAAAGTCTTTTCAAAAATAAAATTTGATTTATAATTTAAAAAATATTCAATTGCAGTGAAATAAAAGTAAACGCTATTCAACCAACCAAAAAAGATTGCATCAGCAATTTTTTTTTTTCACTTTAACGTTATGATAAATATGTAGCAATAAATAAATAATTCTTGGTAATATCTTAACTATTTTTCTAAAATAATTTGATTTTTAGTATTATTTTATCAACAATAATTTTGTAATTCAATTCAAATATTGTTTAAAATGTTGTAAACATTCGTTTATCATTTTCATAATAAAAATCAAAACGAATGTAACTTTTTACTTTTTGGCAGCCATTTCCCTTTTTGACAGAAGTTGGACAACCAATAGGATTCAAGAAAAGGTGGTGAGGAGGCAGTGCTTTGGTTTTGTTTGACATATATGGTCATTTTTATTGATTTTTTACTTATAAGATAATTCTGAAGAGGGCACCATCTTACAGAACTTTTGATTTTTTTTCGAATGACGTATAATATGTATACGTGGGATAAAAAGTAGCCGATTTAGAGTGACGTCAAATCTACTCATTTTTTGACGAGTCAGGCAGTCAAAGCATTAATTGATGCAATGTTGAATTTTATAGCCAGAATAAGAAAAGTGTTTCAATTATAAATATGCATCTATGTTTTTCTATATGTATTTGATTTACGTTTAAAGAGCAATCCTAACATTATTATTAATACACATTTTAAGTCAATTTAAGGATTGTGAATATATATATAATTCTTATGTGTAAGAGAGGGTATAGAGTAAACTGTTTATATTACAGTTATTACATAGTAGAGATGTCTGCCCATCCCTTCTATATATATTGAATGGATTATGTCCTGTACATGAGGTGTCAGATTGACTTTAGGTCAACATGGGTGTGACAAGAATCTTGGCCTTAGGGTGGCCTTTGAGCGTTCCATTATCAGATTTTTAATTGGATGGACAATTGAAGAGTTGGAGTGTAGAGTAGATTGAAGCCTGACCATTAAAGTATGAGGATTGGCTATCTTAATATATATCTGAGCACTTATAGCATGTATGGGTAGAGATGGTAATCTGGACCAACTGATGATTGCTGGTTTAGCATGAAATGCATATATTGGTGATTATTTATCTTTTCAACATATATGTGTTCATGTGTATCAGTGTTATGAGATAGTGTGGAGAGTGGTGGGTCGTGTGAAAGTCTGTCCTCATATACCCTATATATTATAAATAATCACTGTAATATTCATTAAATCTATGGGAAAAAACTAGCTAAATAATAATTCTTGATAAGTACAGTGGTAATAATAAAAACTGCTGGTATAATACTGCATAGGAGCATGTGTGATAACTTGACAAACAGGGGAATGTATAATTATGTGTAGTGGATCTTCCTAGTATGGTAATATACTCAATCATAGATTTATATATGTTAATATTATAAGGCTTTAAATTTATGGTCAGTTGACCACATCCTTAATAATGTATTGCTTGGTGATCCACGGGTGTCTTGACTTTCATTTATTGCTTTTTTTACAACTTCATTAGCTAATGTTTGTCTGTGAGATATTCAATTGGTTGAAAGGTTGGATTTTGCCAATCAGCCGAGGAATATAAATGGAGATAAGCTATCAAAATGTCATCCCTGAATCCATGTCATGCTGTGGCCAATGGATTCTTTAATCTAACAATATATTAGTGGTGAAGTAGCTATCCAGAGTTAAGTTGGCATTAATTGGGGATTTAAATAGATAAAATTTATGCGTTAAGAGGCTATGTTCAAATTTAATCTATGGTTTATTTAGCTGGTTTAAACAGGCTAATTTCACCCTGTTCTTGTACCATAGAGTAATCTTATCACTGTCTCTCTACTGAATGAAAATAACATGGATAATTGACAAAGCATATCAATGTTTTATTGTTATGTATTTCCATTATAAGGATCAGTTGATCAAACATATATGTAGAAATCTGTGGGTACTTAGTTTGATTTGTAACGAATTTTATTAATCATTAATGACAATTTTATATAATAATAAACCATACTTCATCATTATAACAAATTTGTAGATATTGTTTATTATTCATATATGTAAACCTGACCATCACATGCTAAGATTCCTTTTGAATTTCATATCTGCTGTGACCATGGGGCTACATTAAAAAAATTAACTCTCATGAGGTCAAGAGAGTAAGTTGCTTGGTTGTGATCTGGAGAAATAGATGAGGTTCAAATCCCCTCTACCTTCATCTCTAGGTTAGGTTAGAGCAGCTATACTTTCTGACCATTACAATTGTAAAGACTACTTCCCTAAAAATAAAAAAAAAGATATCAATACCAAGTAAGAAACCACATGTATCTTATTTTATATTACTATAAAAGTTAAGTAATACCACAGCTTATTAAGCAATTAATGTAAGGATAGCAAATGAATGATCAAACAAATGCTTATAAAAAGTAATAATAATAATTTTGTAAAAAATAAAATAAAATGAAATATACACAATTTGGAATTATTTATTTCCAAAAGCTAAATCAACAATGATAATTATAGTAACAAATGGATGTATTAATTCTAATCAAAATAATCACAACCACAAAACCTTATTAAATGTTTAAAAATCTATTTCTTAAGACATTCATCACTTTCCAAGAGCGATTACTAAATAATACTAGCACAGTAATAACTGTTAATGAAGAATAGGCAGCCATCTATTTAAGGTGTTTGATGAACATTCACTGATATTTCTGAAAATAGCTTTTCACTACACCTTAAATCATATTGCAGGGCAAAAATACATATTTTTAACTACCTATAATATTAACACGAAGTTCGATTTTATAAATGTAAATAATCAATATGATATTGTTGAAAATAGTGTAAGTTTATATATTAGCCATATTTTAAATATGATTTAAATCATTTTGAAAGTATATTTATATATTACAGGATAAATAATAATTTTATTTTTAGCGATCTGTAATATTAACCTTGTTAGTTTTATAAATAATAAATTTTAGCCTGATATATATATAAATCTAAACTATATAATAAATAATTAAAATTATCTCGAATTCAAAACTAAAACAGACTAGCCAAAGAAAGTAACAACCTCTGGTAAATTTCACTGCTAATCTCATATGTGTATGTAAATTAAAGGGAAGTAATCATTTTCCATGAACTATTGATAAACAACACTTGTATGCCAGTAAATGTTAATAAAGAATAGGCTGGCCATTTATTCCTTATATGTTTTGACGTATTTTGTATTTAATCAACAATCATTGACAAAGAAATAGTGTGTGGTCAAGCGTTGTTAGCCGAGAGGTCATCGCAGCCGCCTTGCAAGCAAGTAGTTGGTTGCAGACGGTTGTAGGTTCGCCTCTCGGCCAAGGCTTTGACATATGAAAAAAAAAAAGAAATAGCGTGTGATATTTCTATATTATCCAGATTTCATTAAAGTTCTTTAATAATTGCTCGTGTAAAGTGGCTAGATTTCCATTTAATATATATGTATGTAATAATATTATAATTCGATGTCTGTATTTCTTCAAATCAATATACTTAATCTTATAATTGAATATTTATAAATACAGTAATTAGATATATGTAAAGTATAACTTTAAAAATTTTATCCACTTAGGAACGCTTTCGACTATCCATTATTATTATAGTCTTTGTCAACTAATACTTTGAAAGGCTAATCTTTCCACAATAAAATAAAATAAAGGAAGCTATGCTAATATACAAATAGAAACAAGATTTAATTAAAAGTCAGGCAGCATACTTTAAGATCAAGGAATTGTGGAAAGGTTAGCCTTTCAAAGTGTTAGCTGACAAAGACTGGCAGGATAGACAAAAGTGCTACTAAGTGGATAAATTTTTTAAAGTTATACTTTACATATATCTAATTACTGTATTTATAAGAGCATACCACTAACTCCAATCAAGCTTTAATTTATAAGTGCTGAAAGAGAAAGAATTTAAAATCTCTATTGGAATGTCCTCACCCCAAGACCAATTGGTTTTGAGCTTATGGCTCATCTTAATGAGGAGCTAAGACTCCAGACCCTAGATCTAAAATACCAACTCAAAAGCCAGCACTTATTAAATATGTTACTATCAGTTTGAAAACCTGAATTTTTCAGACATGTAAATATCTTCAAATCCAGCCTTACAAAACAAATAGCTATATGGGTCTGAACTCAGTTAAGTTTTACTATATATTAATAGCCTCAGTAATATAATTTATAAATTAAAGCTTGATTTGAGCTAGTGGTAATCTCCCTCTAGTGAACATGTTAATACAAGTTTAAAAGCAAGTTACACAATTTGTGTCTTGTTTTATTAATTATTATAGGTGTATCCTTGAAGGCTTTTACCATGTTATATTGCTGAAGCTATTAATACATAGTGAAACTGAATTGAGTTCAGACACACATAGCTATCTGGTTTGTAAGCCTGGATTTGAAGACATTTACATATCTGAAAAATTCAGGTTTTCAAATTGATAGTAACATATTAGATAAGTGCTGACTTTAGAGTTGGTATTTCAGATCTAGTAACTGGAGTCCTAGCTCCTTACTTAAGTGAGCCATAAGCTCAAAACCAATTGATCTGGGGATAAGAACATTTCCAATAGAGATTTTGAATTATTTCCCTTACGGCAGTTATAAATTAAAGCTTGATTGGAGCTAGTAGCAAGCTCCCTCTAATGAACATTTTTATGCGAGCTTGAAAGCAAGTTACACAATTTGGGTCCTGTTTTATTAATTATTATACATATATCAAAATTATGCTAATTATTATTTAAATTTATAAAAACTAACTTAGTATTAATATTTTACAAATCGTTAACATACATTATTTATTCGGGGATATAAAGATAATTTCAAAATGATTTAAGTCCGTATTTAAAATCTGACTAATATATAAGTAGCACCATCAATTTCCAGTGATGTTAATGTTCGTTTAAATGTGAATAAAAGATTTCGATGTTAACAACTTTCTAAAAAATTAAAATAAACAGTATAAAACTAAAAACAACTTTAAACGAAACAAATAGACACAACAAATTCCTATTTTTAAAATCTGTTTTTTTTTTTTTTTGACTATATACAATTAAAATGAAAAAAAAGTTATTCTTTTAAAGATCGCGTATATCCCCCCCCCTCCCTTTTTTTTTTTTTGATTCACAGCGAGGGCTAACTACTACAAAATATATATTGTATCGGAATAAAACGGGATAGGCTGTCCCTAAAAACGCTCCACATATTGGTTTTGCCAAAACTGTAATGGTGTAAATAGGGCAACTAAGAGTGTAATACCCAAGAGACTCTGCTGAAACCAAATTAAATTCAAATTTATAAAAAAAAATTGAAGTGAACTAAATGATAAGATTTTAAATGCTTTAGTCTTAAGTCCTAATCTGTTCCAATATAACTTTAAAATAGATTGCATAATAAAGGATGCTATCCCTTATGGACGTAATGTAAATTTAAAATAATGATTTAAGATGGTTACGAAATAATAATGTAAACCATATGCTAGTTAATGTTCATCTTTTCATATCCTTGGAATACAATTTATAATTATTGCTTCTTAATAAATTAAAGTCAGCAAACTCAGGAATTGTATTTTAATAAATAATAATATATATATATATACCAAGTAATAACAAATAAGAAATGAAATTAATGGCACTCTAAAGAAATAAAATTTAATGTGTAATATTTGTATAAATGTTTATACCTATGGTGATGCTAAATAACAGCCTTTTTTTTTTTTTCAGAACTAAAGAAAAATATGTATCATGTTAATTATATCAAAGTAATACAAGTTCATAAAAAATCTTTAACTTATGATTTATTACTAAGGCAATATTAAAATCTAAATAAGTTAATTAATAATTATAATTTCGAAAAATTCTTATCACCCATCCCCTCTATGTTTAGTCATTAATTATTTAGCAAGCAAACGTATATATATATTAAGCAACCTTTCAAACATATATATATATTAACATTTTAGAAGTGGAATTGAACAATTACAAGGATGATGATACATCCAATATCCATAATCTGGCAGCAGTTAAAATTTTATAATTCATCAAAATATCCAATGACTGCGCAGCAACAAAAATCCAAAATAATATTGAAATTCATTCCAATTGGATTACCAATATAATTTTATCAGAACAATATTTGTGAATATTAATTTATTTAGATAGTTATCACATAATTCAGTATTCTGTAGTATAAGCCTCATTAGCAACAAGCATATAAAATGTCTAATACAAATATTAATGTCTATAAGACTCATCTCATTTTTCATTATCATAATTTCTTTCCAAAATAATTGTTATTCCATCCTTCATGATGTAATACAATCCGCGAACATTATTATATACACGAAAGCATGATGTCAATTTAATAAAGACTTCTGTCAAGATGCATGAAATAAAATAATCCTAATAGGTAACACAAAGATGTAGTAGCAAGAATGTAGAAAATAGAGATTTTGATATTCCTTAATAAATATTTCTCCAGTTTTAAATGCTGATATTATATTTTAATATCTTTGGCAATATTCATGATTTTATTCGTAATAGTATTTGTATTGTTTTCATACATATATATATATATTGTATTTAAATTTAAACAAGCATTGTTGAAGTTTCCGATGTTAATAAAGAATAATTTTTTTAGAATGCAACGGTAACCCTACTTCAACCGGTATTAAACCTTGGTCGACATTTTTGTTTGTTTTGATGAGCAAATGTCAACTTTGCTTTCTAGCAAGTCATGTTGTATAATTTATTAATACAAATCTTCATGAATTCGTGCATCATGGTTAGTAGTGAAATAAATGTTTGCTAAAAGTGAAATTTCTTTCGAAATAAGAAAAAATATATGCATGAAACAACACACATCAAAAGAAAAATAAAAGTGCGGGGGGGGGGGGGGCAGATTTGTTTGGTGATACGGGTTTCTGGATAATTTATTCAAATGACACAGCATCACTATTGTTTTTTTTTTTTTTCATAGCTTCGGCCGGGAGGCGAACCCATTACCGTCTGCAACCAACTACTTGCTTGCAAGGCGGCTACGCTGACCACTCGGCTAACAACGCTTGACGTATCACTACTATTATTTAATATGCTCAAGCAAATTAGCTTGAAAATTCACTTAGTTGTTATTATTATAAATAAATAAATTTTAAAATATCAGTTATACATACACATACAAATAGATTCATATATATGAGAATGTAATATATTACCTAGTTATTAATATTCCTTATTAAAATAAACATTTGAAACCGGTAATATTTGACAAAATATTTTTTTTCTTTTATAAAAATGCTAAACTTTAATGCATGTTGTTTTGTATTACGAACAAAATAAAATGAACAATGGACGTTTCATAAAAGATATAATGAAATAGAACAAGTTGAAATAGTTATTTTGGTTTTTTAAAAAATGTCATTCATTATTTAGTTTTCAGAACATAAGGTTTAAGAATATATATATCACTATTTTGTTAAAAGCAAAGCATATATGCACTATTCTTTTGGAATTTTATGTAGTTTTAACATTCCAGGAAGTTAATGTAGCATTATTTTAAAAAGCTAAAAGAAATAAATTATGAATTGTTTTATATTCTAAAATGTTGACAATAATTCTTTTTTTGTTCAAAAATAGACAAAACAACATTTTGTATTTTACTAAAGATAATGGAGACATAAAGTGAAATTAAAGAAGGCACCTAAATTGGAAATCCAGTAATTAATGATATCTTTATAATAATGATCTAAAATGCAAATACAAAAAAAAATATTTAGTAATAGATATATAGATGACAGGATGTACTAATATGGTAATATATATATTAATCATATTTTATAGACATTGTGACTTCTGATATCGATCAGAATATATATTAAATGGTCTATACAATATAATATTTGCCTAATCAAAGAAAAATATTTTAAGACTATATGTCTACTATATATATATCTACTATTGAATGACTGAAAGTAATGCTGGTTAGTATCAAATTAAGTTTTTCTAATATATACAGAATAAATTTTAAAACTGTGTGCTAATATTTAAAAAGTGTATTAAGTTATTTAATTTCCATGAAATATTAAAAATGTATTAATATGTGTAAAGCAGTTTTTCCCCTTAAATTATAAAATATATATGAAAACAATAATCGTAGTTATTTTGAATATTTTGTTAATCCCGTATATTGCATATCATTGAAATTAGTTTAAGTAAGTATGGAAATATGTCTTCTGTATATATATAAATATCTACTTATAAATATACAAAATTTTCCATATGTCATAGCATCTGCCGGGACGCGAACCCACAACCGTCTGCAACCAACTACTTGCTTGCATGGCGGCTGCGATACCTCTCGGCTAACAACGCAAGACTATACAAAATTTTATTAATTGAAACACACAGGCTTAGGGTATATGAGCACAGACTTTCACACGATCCACTTCCACACTATCTCATAAAATTTTGTAATAAATTGATTTTTTTAGTATCTAAAATTTTGTCGTAATGTAAAAAAAATAATAAAATCTGATTTGCATTAGATGCAAATTTAAAAATATATCACCTTTGTATTTCTTTTTCCCTGGTTTGTTTTAAAGAAAAATGATTATGTAATCAAATACTTAAGATTGGAAATTTATTATGTTATTTATTTATAAAAAAAAAAACCTCAATAAATGCTGGAAAGAAGTCAGGTGCCCTCTGAAATAGTCAGTCCTATTTATCCAAGGTTATCATGAAGTGTAAATCCTAATAATTAGCTTCTGTAATGTAGAGGTAAAGTGAAGGATTTTGCAGTACAAGATCTATGGATTACGGATGCATCAGTCATTCTGTTTGTTCTTAAACTTCTTATAACCCTCCTTCTATCAATAAAAAAAAACGATTCGATTATTTAATGATTATAGTTATAATGGATATGTTAATCATATTAGAAAGTTAAACTGGTTTATTTATATATATTTATGTAATATGAATAACGTTAAAATGTATTTTTTCATAAACAATTACATTATCTTCAGCATGTTTTTTTTAAAATATCGAATGCCTTTCTTAATACTTTTTTACTTTTTATTTCTAATGAAATTTTAAGAATTTATTTTTTCAAAATTTGGCTTTTGTGTTTGTGACTGCATGTCAATCTGTTGCTTTATGACAGGTGCTGTTGAAATGTTCGACCGGAAGTTATCTCCAGAGTTTGAAAAAGCATTTAAAAGTTCACCTATTACCAGGTCAAGTTCGTGGAGGCAAATGGGAGTCAAGTCTGAATCTAGATTAAAAATACCGAATTCCTTGTCTAATTAAAATTTATTAAATTTTGAAAAAATAAATATCATTTTATAATTAAATAACTTTTATGTAATTTTTTTATTGTATTCTAATATTTTTATATATGCATAAGCGAATGTATCCAAAAATAATTATATATTTATTAGAATATACCGGCTTAAAGAGTTTTCTTAGGTTTATTTTACACCAAAAAAAAAAAAAAAAAGAATAATAAAAGCCGATTATGTTATGTAGATAGTTCAAGGTGCTTTGGGATACCAAAATTAACATACTGAATATTTTATACCATAAACCATTTTGTTGCTTTTCTAAAACAATATGCTTAGATAATTTTTGTTTTAAATGAATGTTTATTTGTGCATTGCACTATGTATATGAACAAAATAACAATATTAGTTTTAATATATTTTTTTTTCTACAGTACAGGCTTTCTCATACTTGCATTCTAATATGTAATATATAGGGGTTTGAACTCAGACTTTCACACGATCCTCAACTATCCCTGCTATATCATACCGCTGATACACTTGATCACACGTACTGCAGTGCATCAGCAATATAAGACAGCGTGAATAGTTGAGGGTCATGTGAAAGTCTGAGTTCAAACCCACTATATATTAAATATTGGTTTTAAAAAAATGTTGATTCATTATATAATTGCAATTAATGTAGGAGTCTACAAAATCGAAAAAATAATAAAGTATGAAAAATGACAACAATATTTCTAAAGAAGAAAAAATAGAACCAAATAACATATCTGATATTTTATCCAGATGTATAGATTTTTTTATATATTTTTCTTTAGAGGAAGAGGAAAGGGTATCAACAACAATCGCATTTTTTTTTTCTAAAGTAGAAACAAATAATTAAAAATAACAGATGTATTATAATCTTTTTTTATTTAGAAATATTTTAAACAGAGCAAAACTCTCCATACAGTATTGCCACCTGTGCTAAACAGAGTAATCAATGGATGCCAGAAGGCTTGTGCATAAAATCCCTATCTAATGCCTACTCATCCAATATCCCCAGACTAGTTTCTGGCTTGTGGCCTTTGTCAGTGAGGAGCTTTGGATCTGAGAGCACTACATCTAGATCTTAGGATCTAATGCAACCCTCTAGCAAACACCTTTTATCTCTATTTAGCTACAAAACGATGAGAATGAAAATGCAAAAAATATTTTCAATCTAAGCTCAATAGCTTATATAGTCATATGGGTCTGAACTCAGTTCAGCACCCATACAATTAATGTTTATCAACAATTAATGTGCTAGTATAGGAAATGTGATCATGTGATGCTTAATAGAAATATTTTAGTTATTATATACATGTTTATAAATAAAAAACCTTTGTTTTAGTTTATGCTGCTATTACTTCTTCTTTTTCTTCTTTTCCTTTTTCTACTTCATTCTCCTCCTTCTTTCTTCTCCTGCTTTTTATTTTTCTTATTCTTTTTCTTCATCCTCCTTATTTTTTTCTCTTCTTTCTCCTCTTTTCTTCTTCTTCATCTCTTTCTTTTGTCATCTTATTTTCTACTTCTTTTTATTATTGTTATGATGATCATGATAGTTTATCTATTTAAACCAAGTCTCAATTGCCAATGCAGATGGTAGTTGTTTCTGTTATAGATAGTAATAAAAAAAAACATATATTAGATCGAATGGTTTAGCCTAAAAGCAATCACAATATTTAACTAGCTTTTCATGAATGCTGTATAATTTTTTTTTTCTATTTTTGGAATTAAAAAAAATCAAATATGATAGAAATAGGATTTTATTTATAAAGGAACTATATGTACTAAAGAAATATGCAGTAACTTTACAAATTAAAATAATTTTAATTGACTTTTCTTGCTTTCATTTTAGAAAATGTATTAATCATATTAACATTGCAATGGTCCGGTTTTCACATAGGAGAGGAGTGTTGCATCTTACTACAATCGGACCTACAGTCTTTTTCAAGAATGCAATGTGTGATGCAATGACAAATCTGATCAAGGTTTGCATCTATCTTTAATGGCTAGCCTAAATGATTATGCATTAAATCCAAACACAATTTATTTCAGTTCACCCACTTCCTACCCCTCTTTGAGATTCCATTACATTGCAGATTTTAAACTCAGGGAGAAATTGCAGTTGACTCTCTTCATGGGTGAATCTACATAAATATCAATATCCTCACTTTTATATATATGCAATGAACTAATGTCCTTTCAACCAAAACCTTGCTAAAAATATTATGACATAAGAAAAAAGTGTGCATGTGTGGGTATAATTTAAATAGTATGTAATCATGCTAAAATAGAATGATTTTGATGAATCAGAGGCTTCTCAAAGTTTCAAAATAGTTTAACATATTTTATTTTAACAAAGAAAAATTAAAAACTATTCAAACATAAATCATAGCAACAACTTGGTGAATGCCTGTCATGCATCCCTAACATTTAATAAGATAATTGATGATTCAAACTTTCCACCTTTTATTCCTGATAAGTATGCATTATTAGCAATAAGTATTAATGAATGTATTATAATTTCAAATAATAATCCTTATTATGTTTATATTTAAACCCAAGCAATAGTATAGTGGTTGGTGTCCTTGCAGCTCATTCCAACTGACAAAGTCCATCCTCCTTGAAAAAGAAACCCCCTGTATATTAATAATCCACTGTTGATAGTTAATTAGTATAACAAGTTAACAAACAATTCTGTCCTGTAAACAGTGAATGTTCTTAATATGGGAAAAGTAAAATCTTACCTCCCATATTAAGTTAGATGACCTGTCAAGTTTGTTTGGGAAGGAAACCTACATTTTATATATTACAAAACAAAAATATTTGCTTATCCTATAGGCTGTAATCTCCCCTTTTTATTTCATGATTTGAGAAATGAAATGATCCAAGCTAGACATATGCTTTTCCATTGTTCATAGATAAAGTTTAAAGTTAAGATGGTTTACTTAAATGATTTGAACAACACTTTGTCTTAAGAATGTTTTATAAAATGTTTCTAAACCTCACACCAAAATCCCTCAATCTTTTTCATATTCTTTCTGGCATTCATATATTGGTAGAGTGAATGATGTTGGTCGGCTGCAGTACAGTGCTGCCCTCTATAGCATCCATTCCATCCTCTGGAAGCTGATATAGTGAAAGTATAAAAGCTCATTTTTTAGAATTTTGGCATCTCAATTAGGCATTTGATGGATGAAGTCATGTTTGTTTACACTTTCTGGTAAGTGTCTACCCAAGACCTCCATGGCAAGTTGTTTAGCCAGAAAACATTGAATTAGCTTTTAAATAACTTTGATATTTTTGCTTATAAATTATTTAACATTAAAAGCTTTAAAACATGATTCTGCAATATATAGATATATTAGCAAATGCAAAATTATTCTTCTGATAATATTCAAATGAAGTGCTACTATTCCCTTATAGTTTTCACAGTTGATAGTATTTCTGTTCTTTTGAATGGTTGTTGTTTAATAAGAAACTCCTTTGGAAGCAGGTTTGCGATATAGTGAAAGAGTTTTTTGCTCCCAAGACCTATGTAAGTAAATAATTCCTTAGGCTTAATCCACCATATTCAAATCTAAAAAAATATATTTTTTATATATACATTCTTTTATTATCCTCATGAGATTTTTATATATAGTAATTGTTGAGTTAGTTAATGTTTTCAATTAATTAATTGAATCATAAACTTTCATCTTTTGAAAAACAGATTGCTTGGATATGCTTGACCTAGATCATCTTCAGGTTCTAAAGTTCTTGGGTTGGTTAGTATCCATGGTTTACTAAACAATAGGTTTTGTTCTATCTATCTATCTACCTACCTACCTACCTACCTACCTACCTATCTATCTATCTATCTATCTATCTATCTATCTATCTATCTATCTATCTATCTATCTATCTATCTATCTATCTATCTATCTATCTATCTATCTATCTATCTATCTATCTATCTATCTATCTATCTATCTATCTATCTATCTATCTATCTAATCTTTAATTGTTATGTCTAGTTAGGGAAATATTTTTATTTTTAATTTAAAGCTAATGTTTTTGAATTGACATTACTAACATATGTGTAAGTTATTTTTTTTGTATTATAATGACTCAATCATTTATATGTTAAGTTGTTTATTAGAGTGTAGTGACTTGCAAGTAAGCATGTACATGAACATTTATGTATGTTGCAATTGACCCTTACAACATAATTAGCCTAATAATAATAATTTACTTCATAAATAGTATTAGAAGACAGTAATGACTTTTTTTGAATAAGTAATATACAGTTTACAGCACATAATACAAAAGTAACAGAATTCCTTAAAAATTGAAGCTGACTAATAACATTTGTTGATTTATGACAGTGTAACACATGTATAGGGTAAATATTTGTGAAGGAAGTTCTGGTGCAACAATATAAACGATCTTTTATCAATCTATGCCTAAATAATTCATAATGTTTAGGCAGAACATCACTTGATTAATTCTGCAAATATGTTAAAAAATTTAGTAAAAACAACATGAAAAAAAATATATTTATACAATTCCTATTTTATTCACTATTTTTTAACATTACCTAAAAAAATCATTTAATCGGCCTCCTTATTTATTGACAAGATTAAAATTTGAACATAAAAGTAAAATATTAATAATTTTTCACTCTTCATTTCAACATTCTCCTTTATTCTGGGTCCAGTACACCTAAACCTGTTGTACCTACCCATAGAAAAAATAAGATTAAAAGTATATGGGCTAAGCTGATAAATATTTCATGTTTATTGTGTCATATACACATATTTTTTTCCTACATGGATAAGAAGTTTCAGTGCCGTTAGATGTCTTTAGAAGCTCTATAGATTGTCTATATATGCTTGCCCATATTACATCTTGATAAAAAAAAACTTTTATCATGGTTAATATTTAAAATATACATACTAAGCCTAATAGGAAAGGACATTATTGTACTATATTATTATGTCCAGTTTTTAAGTAGATATACTACATTATTTCATGAGAATAACAAAAATCTTAGAAACATCATAAAAAGATCTCGTAAACTCCATGAACTTAGTATTTTAAATATTATTATTTTGTCTAGATTGCATAAGCTAAGAATTTAAAACGTAAATGCTTGTAGCTGAAGTTATTTATTTATTTTTTTTGTAAAAAAATATTTTTTTTGGAATATTATAAACATTGTATAATTTTGTTTTGTAATGTTGTTGACATTAAGACAGCATATTTTTTTTATATTTTTCTCAGTATCTTATTCGACTTAATATTTGGTAAGTTAAAGTTTGGGTAAATTAACAACGGCTAAACCATGTGATATGAAATTTGGCTGTGCATACGCATGGTGAACAGCGCCATCTAGTGGCCAGAAGTTGCGTCGTCTGCTTTTTGGCCCCCTACTCTGAATATTTTCTGCAATTTTTGCAGAAATGACGTCTCTAGCAGTGGCAGGACAGAAAATAAGAAAGCACCGAAATTTGTAGTCTGTTTCTTATTACGAGTATTTTTTGCAAGATAAATATTTAAGTGAAAAATGAAATAGTATCCAATTCTAATCAAAACTTTTATACTATTCTAACAAGTAAATTCATTCATGTGAAAATTCTACATTTTTTTATATCACGTCTGTGCAAATCATTATTTTAAATACTGTGTATAGAAAATTAAAAAAATTTCAAACACAATCTAAAAAAATTAAAGATAAAATCAAAATGATTTATTAACTCAGTAATATAAATAATTTCTGAAATCATTTTAAAACAAGTATTATTTGTCTCATAACATGCCTTACAAATCGAAAATTTTTGCTTAAGGAATAAATAATCGTCTCAAAGTATTATATTGCACAAACTTATATATAAATTCAAAGATTTAGGATTGTAAAGAATGTTTTTCAAATTAATTATCTAACATACAGGCTATATATATATAATATTACAAATCGATGTCTGTATTTCTTCAAAATAATATTCGTAAATTTATAAATAAATATTAGAAAATAAAATTCTTAAAAGTTTATAAAAATATATGTATATCCGTCACTTAGAAGTGTTTCTAAGTGACAATTATAGATATATTTTTATAAACTTTTAAGTACTGTATTTTCTAATATTTATTTATAAATTTATGTATACATGCATATACAAACAATGTAATATATAGGGTATTTTGAGCTCAGACCTTCATACACCCCTCAACTCTCCACGCTATCTCATATCACTGATACACTTGACCACATATATGTCTAAAAGATAAATAATCACCAATATAAGTATTTTGTGCTGGGCCAGCACCCATTGGTTGGTCCAGATTGTTATCTCTACACATATATGCAATAAGTGTTCAGATTTATATTAAGATAGCCAAGCTTCATACTTTAATGGACAGGCTTCAATCCATTCTACCCTCCAACTCCTCAACCGTCCATCCTATTGAAAATCTGATGATGGAATCTCAAAGCCCACACTGATGCTGACATTCTCGTCACACCCAGGTTTTACCATAAGTCACTCTGACCCTCATGTAAAGGACATAATCCATTTAAGTACATATAGGAGGGCTGGGCAACATTCAAGCTACTATTTAATATCTAATATGCAGGCTTTATATATACCTGTACAAACAATATAATATATGCGCTTATAGATTAATGTGGGACTTTTTTATGGAGTCATTTTCAGCTTGAATGAAGTATTTTAGGATATGCATAGTATCTATATATATTATAAACAAAATGGAAAACCCATTAAAATTTCTAAATTTATTACATTTAACTATGTACAAACAGTTTTCTTTTTCCATTCAGAATGGGTTAACTAAATTTAAGTTTCTGTAATTACAGTTTAGATGGGATCTTGTTTACTTATAACATTGATATTTATTATATTGAAAGCTTATACATTTATTTCATTATTTTCTCCCCAAAAATTTTACATGGTATAGCATTTTATATAATAAAATAACTTTTAAGCAAAATGCTAGATTTATAAAATTAAAATAAAAAAATCCTAAAATATCATAAGCAGTAAAAAGAAAGTGAAGGAAAAAAGACTAAAAAAAATGTATTTGTATGGGAAAACATCCAGTTCATGGGAAGAGTTTATCTAAAAATCTAAAATACATAACTGCAAGTAAAAGTCACTCTACATATTCTAAAATGAATAATGACTTTAAAAAAACATCAAAACAAGTAGGAAGAGCATATTTGCCAATAATGAGATAGGAGAACAAAGGTATTATACAAAAAGATTATCATCAAGACCATGTCTGATTGATACATCAATGACATGAGAATATTAAAGTTTGTTACTTTGTTGTGAAAGGCTGAAACCTTCTCGCATGCGCATTTTCGAATGCTTATATGACAGCCAATCAGATATAATGATGACTATGTAAGGAGCTCTCAAGTTGCAACATAGACAAAGATTCTTTAAGAAAAAGATGGTTCCACCTTTTCATTGCATTTTTTAATATATATATTGTACAGTTAGCTTTTTACTGTTTTTATTTAATGAGTGAATGTAAATGAGTGAACTCTTTTGTTAAATATTTATGTAAACATGCATTCTCAATTTATAATTCATAACTATCTTATTCTTTAAAAAAACATTTATACTATATGACAATCGCCAAAGCCTGATAAATCATATAGTCTACAATCTTCTGTCAACACAAATTTCATAATAAAATATCAGTTTCTCTTCTACCGATCTGAGATCTTAATATTCCCAAATAATACTGACAAATAATTGTACCATATTGATATTTTTATCTTTCTAAAAGTTTAAATAAACTCAATCCACCAGGTAACTGATAACTTTCTTTGAAAGTAGCTAAATAATAATTTTCACAATAATTCAAAGTAACATTCTCATGTGAGGTAATAAACCATAAATTACCTGAAGATTATATGACTTATTAAGCTATTCCCGTTATCACTGGTGTCTTATATATATATATATTTCCTTATGTGTCATAGCATCAGCTGGGAAGCGAACCCGCTAACCCAGGACAACTGCTTGTAAAGCAGCTGTCATTGACCTCTCGACCACCAATGCTTGTCAATAGGGTCTTATATTTAGAAATCACTTAGCTATTGACGATACACACACACATATATATATATAAGCATTATTAAATTAAACATAGCTTTATATATAAATAAAATAAAATGTTAGTTGTGTAATAAATATTGTAATAAAATAATAATGAATATTACGCTAATAATATATCATAAGTAATTTCAATTAATCGCATACTCTTCAACTGTCATTTGCTTCAACTCTATTAAAATTGAAATGACAGTTGAAGAAAAATTGAAAGTACTTCTGTGGATTATACTACTTTTTATAATATTTTATTTTCATTATATTCATTATATATATATATAGAATTAAAAGCGTGCTAATAAGCTTTAAACAAGCTTTTTTAATTTTTTCTTTATGTTTGAGTGTGTTAAAAAAGTATTGTACACCTACAAAACTGTAACCAATGCATATTGTAATTAATGCTTATATAAAATATGAATTATTGTCCATGATATGCTTTAAAGACAAAGATGGATTGGAATAACAAATAGAGGATATTACGCCTCCTCAGTAAATACCTCTTTTAATCAAATAAGTCGCAAAATAGCTTTTATATATATATATAATTACCCCAAATCCAAAATTCAACCAGACCAGCATAAAAATAAAATTAAAACACTACCAAAGGTTTCACTGCTACAAGCAGACTTCTCAAGTGTAAAGAACTACAAAAACTACACAATATATATATATATATATATATATATATATATATATATATATATATATATATATATATATATATAATATTAAACATTACCACAAATCCATTCACTTACCATCCACCCTTAATGTTTAATTGTTGTTTTTAAATTGTAATTTATATTTTTCTAAATATGTTAACTGTTAGAAATACCAGATGACTTAACATAGAACACAATCCTTCAAATTGTATTTTTTAATTCTCCAGTTTTTATTGGCCTGAATTTTAAATGATGCTTTAATCATGTAGGTTATTAAATGGTAGTACTATTATATCATAAAACTAGATAAATCTTTACCTTTTGCTTTTTTAATAGTGAAAACATAATGTTCAAAGCATGACTCCTAGTGCAAGTCAACCTCAACCTTCCCCAATATTCCCTTACTTTTACCAATAAACAGATAATAAAAAATTCAAATTCTGGTATCTGAAACTAAAATTAATTTTTTTATGGAAATCAATTTACGTATCCTACTTACTAGTGATTTTTATCACAGAAAATAATGCATGCTAACATTGACACCTTTGTTCTCTTTGTTTTCATTGAAAAAAAAAAACAATTGCACATTTTCTGTTTGGTGTCATGTTCTTAACTATAGAAAAAGCATTGATCCAGTTACTAAAGTATAAACTTTCTCTACGGACACTCTCATTGATGGCATAAAACAAGCTTTTTCCTTTCAATTAGAGATACTACTTTATTATGTTTACCATTTGGAACTTAAGATGCCATATTTTCTTTAATCCTACATCCAGAAAATTGCATCATTGTTTTATAATAAAATTTTAAGAATTATTAAATAGAGACAGAGCACTTGCACCACTAGTTTTTTGCTGATGCTATATGGATCCTGCCTTCTCTTCCAATCCCATTAGATGTAGGAAGTTCTTTTCTATTTTTTTTACTTTGTATGCTTTTGCTATATATTTACACAATGTACCTTTTATAAATATAGTGGATCTGAACTTAGACTTTCAAGTACTTTCAACTATCCACACTATCTCATACTACGGTTACACATGAGCACACACATGTAGAAAAGATAAATAATCACCAATATAGGAATTTTGTGCTGAACCAGCACTCATCAGTTGGTCCAGATTATCATCTCCAACACACACACACACATATATATATATATATAAATCAGTGCTCATTATATTAAAATAGCAAATCTTTATACTTTAATGGATAGGCTTCAATCTACTCCAACATCAAACACTTCAGCCATCCAAGTCATTGGAAATCTGATGATAGAATGCCCAAACCTCATGCTGATGCTAATATTGCTGTTATCCTCATGTTGACTTCAAGTCCTTTTATACTTTATATACCATTTTATTTGTCTGTTCTTTTATGACAAACTTTGTAACATTTAGTTGGACTATAAAGCATTTATTTCAAATTTGTATACACTTTTTGCCTAATAAATATCTTTTTTTTAGTAAACACAACAAAATGCTAAAAATATTTTGCCTTTGACAGAATAGTGTAATTGATTGTGGTGTTACTTTCAATTCAGTATTCATAAAGCTAGTTAAACTTATGGGCTAAGTATACTGGTCAAATCAAGTCCCGCAGAAAAGAGAAATGAACTATATTATTTGAGGATGTGTCATATTTTATAATAACTTGTGTATTAATACCAACAGTATAATTTATTTAAAAAAATATAAAGTAAAGTATAAAATCATGTAATAATTTCATTAAATAATAAAATAATCCAACATAAAACTACAAGTTAAGTACAATTATTATACATATTCAGACAATCATATATGTGTATGTGTGTTTTACTAATTATGGATTGATTGACTACAGAATGATTAAAATGGTAAGATGATGATAAGGGTAAAAAAGAAAGTGGAAAATGAAGCTGTAGATATTTAACCTAAAACCATCACATGATCACGATCTCCCATGCGTGTTCATAATGTATGGAGAGAGTTTTGCCTATTTTAACTGTAGATATTTGTTTCTTTCATTCAACACTTCACACATTAACTTATCATTGTTAGGATAAACAAGTATTTAAGCTCTTAAATATTTAATAACGCTTTTTGCTTGTAAATGCAATTATATATTAAAAATTGTAAATATCATAAGTTGCATACTACCAAGTGAATTATTTCAATAAATCATATTTATGGCTAATAAAAATGTAAAATTAAGTAGCTAACAAATTTTTCTTGGTATAATTGCTGAGAGATTCTTGACTTCGTTTAAGAAGAAGCTATACTACATCACATTACATCACATCAGATTGGTGGAATAATTATAAATATGTAATATAGCATTCTTAGTACCTTTTATAAGTAATTGTTTATAATAACCAACCTTAACATCCATCATTTTATATAAACTTGATATCATAATTAATTCTTATTTCCTAGATCAATGTTTAATATGAGAAGCGACTTGGTTATATAGAACCTTACTTATTCACTTTATATTAATAAAATCTAAGGAAGAGGACAATTACTAATTAAATTATATTTGTTAATTAACAAGTCTTATGTAAATAATATTTATTTTATAAAGCGCAGACGGTATTGAAATTAAACTGAGAGACTGCAAAACTCTCAAGCGCTTATTACTATTAACATCCAATCAGATCGCAAGCACTGAGACAGAGAATTTGACAAGAAAAGGGTGGTTCCTCCACCCTCTTTTTTACTTGTCTTTCTATATATCCAAGCCAGTCTAAAGACAAGTAACCCTTTTCTTGTCAAATTCGCTGTCTCAGTGCTTGCTATCTGATTGGATGTTAATAGTCATAAGCTTGAGAGTTTTGCAGTCTCTCAGTTTAATTAACAAGTCTTATGTAAAGAAAACAAAGTAAACATTTTTTATTAGTGTTATATTTTTTATATTATTTATCAAAAAGAAAGAGTATAATCTTAAACTGTTCTCAGTTTCTTTAAACATTAAAAAAAGGATATATTTTTTTACCTTATCATGATATTTGACTACCACATTTAAGTTAATAAATCACAATTTTGAAATGAATTAAATCTTGTCCATTTATCACTATATAATTCATGTGGCATATAAATAATCTTAACAAACTCTTTTCATATAAAGGATCGCTCTTGATGGAGCAACAATTAGATTACATAATGATACTGGGAAAGTCAACATTGTGAAAGGTGTAAGACAAGGTGACTCCATATCTCCAAAACTTTTTACAGCAGTGCTGCAAGAAGTATTTTGTGGATTAAAATGGGAAACTAAAGGAGTGAAAATAAATGGAGATTATTTAAATCATTTAGATTTCGCAGATAATGTAGTTGTTTTTGCAAATAATGCTTCAGAACTTCAGGAAATGTTGCAGGAGTTATCAGATAAAAGTAGGACTAAAAATACATGTTAAAAAGACTAAAGTACTGTTTAATCGATTTGCTCAAAATATGAAAATAAAGATTGATTATGATGAATTAGAAGAAGTTAACAACTACAAATACCTTGGTCAGATTATTAATACAGATGGAAACATAATGGAGGAAATTAATCATAGAATTAAACTTGGTTGGAGTGCTTTTGGTAGAAATAACTTGATACTAAAAGGAAATATGCCTATGTGTTTGAAAAGGAAGGTTTTTAACAAATGTGTTTTACCAGTTTTTACTTATGGATCTGAAACTTTGACACTTAATAGAAAAGGAATACAGAGACTTCAGACCACTCAAAGAAGTATGGATAGATGTATGTTGGGAGTAACAAGAAGAGATCAAAAATACAATGTCTGGGTAAGAGAACAAACAGTTGTTACTGACCTCATTGAAAAAAATTAAAAGATTGAAGTGGAGTTGGGCTGGACATATTGCGAGAAGAGATGATAATGGATGGACAATTGAAATTTAAAACTGGATTCCAAGAGATTGTAAAAGACCCAGAAAGAGACAACATGTGAGATGGATAGATGAAATAAGAAAGTGTGCAGGGATGATGTGGAGAAGAAAAGCTAAAGATCGGAGAAGATGGATTAAATTTGGAGAGACCTTCATTCTGCAGTGGATTGATAATGGTTGATAATGATGATGATATTTATATTTAAATAACACTTTTTTCAAGGAACTCAAATTATTGATACAGGATAACTTATCACTATCCACTCAAATATTTAATTTCATGAAATTTAAAAATATGAAATGTAACAATTTCAAAGCACATTTTTAATTAGCCAACTAAATTTTGAAGAATCTTATTCTTGTTATTTATAAAAATAATGCAAATATATTTGCAATTGAGAAATTCTTTCTAATAATTTTATTTGCAACATTTAATATAAAATAAATGCACCTCCCTTCTCAAACAATAAATTAGTTCTTATTATATATATATCAAAATACAGTAAAATTCACATAAATTATATTATATTATTATATTACTATATTTTGATATATATTGATTTGAATATTACATATATTGTGGAATGTATACAGACATCAAACTTAAACTTATATATATGAAATACAAGAAATTTCAAAATCGCAATTTTTCTATTAAATCAATGTACAAAATAATATTTTATAAATTAATTGAGTTTATAAAATATTTACAACATTCATTTTATTAAGTATAATAATCACATCATTTTCAATATTTAATAACAATTAATTCATTTTGATAACAAATAATCAGTTAATTATCCAGGAAATACTAATGAACTAATATTACATGCTATAACATTGAATAAATTAAATATTAATTACACATTAATCAAATGATTTATAAAATGTAATGGGAACATATCAATACTTAGGACTAAATTAATTAAAGAAAAAGCTAAAGGAAGCATTGTTAGCCGAGAGGTCATCGCAGCCGCCTTGCAAGCGAGTAGTTGATTGCAGACGGTTGTGGGTTCGCGTCCCGGCCGATGCTATGACATATGAAAAAAAATTGTTATAAAGATTTATTAGTAATAATAAATGGGGTGAATTGTAAATATGGAATAAAACAATTTAGACAAATAAGCTGCATGTGAAATTAAACATATAAATAAACGTCGTACATTTTTACAAAAAAATAATGAATTTTATGAAAACAATTAATACATAATTGTAATTAATTAATATGATTTTAAATTATTAATGTAGCAACAATTATTACGATTAAATATTTAATAATTCGGATAATGGTGATATAGAATTTTAAAAAATCTAAGTGAATACAGATTATTTAAGATTTTAAAAAGAAACTACTTTTATTATTATTATTATTTAAGAATAGTCTAATCACTAATAGACAGTAAAAGTATCAGTAAAGACATAAAAAAATAAAATTGATTTAGTCTTGCGTTGTTAGCAGAGGTATCGCAGCCGCCATGCAAGCAAGTAGTTGGTTGCAGACGGGTGTGGGTTCGCGTCCCGGCAGATGCTATGACATGAAAAAAAAAAATTGATTTATTCAGTTAGTTTTTAACATCTGCAATAATGTTTAACAATTATAATACAGGTAATCTAAACGCATGTTTGTATACAACTGTATGTATTTTTATATAAAATTGGAAAGAGTACACTGCTAAAAAGGAATTTTAAATATATTGATTTTGACAAGACTAATAAATAGTTGGTAACCTTTTATCCGTAATTAAATAAGATGTAAAAAATCAGAGTATATTTAAAGAATCTGCTGTAATTCATGTGAAAATTAAATTCCTAATAAAAAAATTAAAGAAAAGGTAAACTTTTTATTATGAAGATATATTTTAACAATGGAAGATGATAATTTAAAAACACAATGCAACAAACATTATTTTTAAAAATAAACTCTTCTTAATTTTTTATTTTCTTTAAATAACTTTCCTATAAAAATGCCTTAAAATTTTCTATGAGAAAATTATATATATATAAAATAGTTTGAATCTTCTCGGTTATGAGTTTCTTATAACAGCAGAAAATGCCAAAAAAAAAACAAAAAAACAAGCCCAAAACAAATATCATTATTATTATTATTTGTACTATTATTATTTTATAAATGAAAATAATAAATACTATTGTAAAATGTATAAATGGGTGTGTGTATATTTAATTTAATAATTTTAATAAATGTTATTGGTGAAAAAGACTTGAAAATTTTCATTTATAAATGTATTTAAAAAAAACACAGGTGTTAATAAGACAGTTAGGGAGAGTGTTAACTGTTTATTCTTTTTTTCAAATGATATTCTTGTTGTTACATAGAAATTAAGTGTGACAGTAAACATATATAAGCATAAGAAATCTAAATATCATAACTTTTTCATATTTCTTTTTATATAATAGACTCTTCCATTAAATGGTCTCAATAATTTTAATGGATGTAATGAAAAAAAATACTTTAATACATGAAAATTGTCATTTTTAATTTTATTGGGGGGGGGGTGCATCACCTCTTGTAATCTTCAATGTCTTTGGCACACAATCATTCTGGCTTTCATGGAGCTTATAGACAAATATTTATTTCAAACACTTTTTTCTATTAAATATATATAGGGTGTTTTTGAAATTGTAACAGTTTTACAATAATGTTGTGTAAAATTAGCAAAGGGTGGTTCTAAGGTCTATTTCAAAAAGCAGATTATTTATTGGCAAAGAAAATATTGATTAAAAGAATATAATAAAAAAGAGTCTTATCAATTCTTAAAAAAATATTTATTTTCCAAATATAAAATAAAAACACCAGAAGATTCAAATATTTTAAACTTCTCCCAACTTGAAAACATAAAGTAACATGTTACATAAAATTATAATTTTTATTATTGACATAAAGACTCTAAAAAACATTTAATATAAAATTTTTTAAAGAATATATTATAAATTACATTTATATACTTTAACCAAAACTATAAAATTACTTACAAAATCAAGTTCTTTTTTCCATATAAATAAGTCCAATTAACAATTTCATAATGTCCAATATTATTGCCTTAACATATAATTAATTGGACCATAGCAAGTTTATTATTAAATATAAACAATTAATACTTTTTTAGAATACTGTATTTTTTTACTAAGAATGTTGTTTTGGTTGTCATGTGATAGCCGGTCATGGCTGCTTGACAGCGTTAATTATGGGAAAAAACAAAATATTACAAAACCAGGCCAACACTTATTAAAAGCAATCACTTACAATGTTTTAAATATAATTTGACTAAAATAATTCTTATTTTAATTAGATATAATTATTTTTTTTAAAAATATGTTAAATTATTATATAATTTAATTTAAAAAATGTTTTCTTTTTTTATAACAGAACGAAGAAGGTGTTTTCAATTTATTATTCAATAAAACATACAGCACACATTTACTTATTTTATGACTTTTATTTTTAGAATACGTCATTAAATATTTATATATTGTTTTTTAATATATATATTTTTAATAAAAACAATAACAAATTCTTTTTTTAAAAATAAAATTGATTGCCGCTTTTTTATTTTTATTTAATTTTGACAAACAAAAGTAGACTACAATTAATAAAAAAAAAAATTTCTTTTTTTAAAACAAATTTTGATCGCTTGTTTTCATTTATGTACATTAATTAGCACCAATCCCACTGGGTTTCCAATATTTTTGAAAAAAAGATTTTTTTTTGCAATTAATAAAAACAATAACAATTTTTTCCCCCCAAAATTAAATTTTGTAAAACAACATGAAAAAACAATAATGTCTTTTTAAAATATGACATTGATCGCCTAGTTTTTTTTTGATTTTGACAAACAAAACTACAGTAACGTTAATAAACAAACAAACAACTTTTTTTTTAAAACACAATGTTGATCATGGCTTCTGCTTCATTCACTTTGCTGGTTTAGTATCATACAAAAAGAACACACTATATTGGCATAGGTTGGGTATTAAAAGCCATCTCGGACAGAATGCACAAGAACAGGTCTTCATTTTTGTTCAGACATCACCACATAAACTCTGCCAGGTAATTTGGAAGTAATTTTCTGAAAGTTCTGTGTTGTTTCTTGCTATGCCACTTCAAGAGGCCCCAAAGATACTCCACATTTTGGGTATGAGCACCTGTTGTAGGATCTACAAAGTTGTAGCAGTCATTGACAGTAAGATGTTTAAAACTGTCAGCTTCAAGGTTTGTAATTTTGTATTCCCTCCAACAGTTCATTTGGGAAAGATGGTCATTCCAGGCCCTATGTTATCTTTGATAGCCTTCAAAAGGGTAGATGGAGAGTGGGAAGCATGGGAGACATGAAGCATTCTCCATTCTCCCTACACATCCCACCAAATATCCACTGTTGTGAAAGTATCCTTCTCTGATCATTTTTTCTGTGGGTGAACATCATTTTGTTCATCTCAACTATTAAGCCCAGCCTGCCAATTTGACAGCAAGCTTGGAATGAGAGACTTTCACAACATAACTCTCATAGTCCAGTGGTCCATTCCACAATGGCACTTCTGCTAATACTCATGTCTGAATGTATGGCTTCTTGTGTTAGTTGATTGCAACTCCAGTAATATATGAGATGAAGTGCTTTGCAAAATGTTATCCTGGAACCTTCCAACCAAGTGTTCTTTGGAATAAAACATTTTACATTACATGACAAACATTGAAATTGCCATATATTTTTTGAAATATACAATTTCATTCTTTCCCTGCACTTGCAGTGCTTCTCATTTGGTAAAACATTTTTATTTTGGAAAAATGATACAGCTTCAGAATCTGTGGTTGGAAAGTCAGACAATTTATAAATAGTAAGGTTTTGTTCAGCCATTTCACTTGTCTCGCATTTTGACTCACGTGAAACATGATTTTACATGTTATGTTTTCGAAATCATGTTAGGACCTACTCTTTGCCATTGTTTCAAACATTTAAAGTTGTGGAGGGAAGGATTTTGACTGTTTTTAAATTATTAATAGTTTACACAACATCATTTACATACAAATAAAAGAAATATATTCTATATTTAAAAAATTATGTATACTTGAAATATAAACACTGTAACATCATATGATAGCCAATATCCAATTGTGCAAAATCCCCTACACTATCGCAAAACACACTACCATGAAATGCCATATAGCAGCATAAATAGGTAATACAATAAAAGTATTGTCTTACCTGTAAATACAACATAATACAATCAGTGTTGTATTACTCATAATAATGGCCATGGAAATGACATTTTTATGTCTTTTTACACATAATTAATGCCATCAAGTGTCCATGACTGGCTATCATAAGACAAGCATTGTTTCTTACAGATTTTTAACAACAGTTTGTTCTTTTTTCTAAGGCTGGATAGATATGAGAAGATAACAGCTGAGATTTTCAACTATCATTTGGTACAATTTTCATTTCCGTTAATATTTTATAGATATAAAGTAGATTGAAGAAAACATCACAAGAAGATATTAATAAGACAATGAGAGTGACAATAAACTGATAATATTTTTTGAACTTAAAAGGAATTCTCTTTTAAGTGCTGGTATTGATGTTATATAAAGATAAAGTACTACATTAAGTATTTATATGAATATGTATAAATTCCAATTATCACAACATTTTATACCCTATTGCCTAATAAACTCCTCTACTAGAAAGTGAAGTGTTATAATGTAATAATTTTAATGGTTTTATTGATGAAAATAATGAAGATGTGAACATTTTCATTTAAAATTAATTTATTTGTTTTAAATACAAACAGGTGTTAACAGATTACTTTCTTCCTCACTGTCTAATTGACATCTGAGTGTGTGTTTTTGTTCTAAACAAAATTATGAATAAAAATTTCCACATATTAAAATATTTTCACATATACATAGTCAATACATTATAAACTTTTCTTCTAAGTTATATGCAGAAGCTTTAAAAAATAAGTAACAGAAACTCAATTTTTTATTTGATAATATGAAAAAGTTAATTTATGTTATAAAAAACGTATATGAAAACAATATATTAGAAATAACAAAAAAAAAAAAACATAGAAAAACAAATGTTGTGTAGCTGAAGGAACCGAATTTACAAATCAAAAGTTAAAAAATTAGAAATGGGAACAATGGAGTAAAGATTATATAAGTAATTAAATTGTTATTCACTTGATGTTTTGTAACATTTGAGCAATGGGAGTCATATTTTGATTCTGACCCCAGTAACATTTTAGCTTTAATATTATCACCCTATTTTTACATTAAAATTTACAATATTATATAAGAATACTTCCTGAAATGCAAAAATCAGCCATTTTAGAAGAAAATAGCACATTATATAAGATAGGGTGATAAAAACCAAAGCTTTTTCTTATACATCAGAAGAAAAAAAATTTTAAATAAAACTTTTCTCAGGAGATTAGACAAATGTCTCATATTGAAATATCTACACATAAAATGTATTTAAGTTGTCAATCTTTAATAAAGGTTGTTTATCAAGTGAGCAGGTAGATATTTAATACAGTGAATTAAAAAAAAACAATGTTTTTTTTACTGTTATATATATATCAAGACAATATTTTGCTAAGAATTAATAAGTAAGTGATTTGAACTTTGTTCTAAACAGCATTCATGGTCTTACATCAGAGGAATTAACTTTACTAAAATTAATGAAATGACAACTTTATAACTATTACCTTTTTATGAAAAATAAAATAATAATATATAAAATATATTTTAGATTGTTTAGTATAACATAAGAATTATGTAGATAAAATAAGTAAAATATGTTCCAGATTGTACTTTATAAGCCTACCGAAACCTGGTATCCTAATTGATTGGAATTATATTTTTGTAAACAAAGATCAAATTTTTTCAATACAAGATTAAATATAAAATGGATGAAAAATTATTGCATTGACTTTTTTATTTTATATAATAAAAAAAATGATAAACCAGATTACAAGTTTAGTTAAGATAGTCACAATGATAAAATCTAAGCCATGACACATTAATATGTTTGTCAAAATAATTTGTAAATTTTATTTATATGTCAGCATAATTCTACGTCAATTGATATTCTAAGAGGAATGTAGATGTGTAATCTTTGTATATATTTAAAATTTATAAACAGAAGAAATGAATACTTACAAAAATATTTATATTAATATTAAAATAAAGTATAAAATGATTTAAATATTACTTGAATAATAACAACCTTGATATCTTGAATACTATAAATTGTTGATTATTAAATTAAAAGATTTATCAGATATAAATAGATTATTCACTAATTTACCAATTATGATATATATATACACACACATATATATAAAATATTTGTGAGATATTATCCATTTATAATTTTTTAATTAGAAAGATTTTTACTTAAGATAGTATCCAATCAAAACTAACTCCACCAGGCTAAGTGTGAAGTCTGTTAGTTTCGCTTTCACTCTTAGCTTTGAAATTTAACTTTGATATGTTACTATCATAAGAAAATTTATTTCTAATTAAATAATTATAAATGGATATCTCCATACAAATATTTCCATCTAAACCTCCATTAAAAGTACATTATAGTCAAGCGTTGTTAACCGAGAGGTCATCGCAGCCGCTTTGTAAGCAAGTAGTTGGTTGCAGACGGTTGTGGATTCGCCTCCCGGCCGATGCTATGACATATAAAAAAAAAAGTACATTATAATACATATATTATCAATATAACAAAGAAAATATTTTTGTATAAACAAATATGTTTTAATTAGTTATGGAATTATAATTTATTTTGTGAATAAAAAAAATAAAAAGTAGTTAAGAAGTAATTTTAAATCTATAGTGTTTTGTTGAAAATAAACAATAAAAAACAACTTTGTGTTGCAATTATAATATAATTATTAATTAAGATGCAAAAATACATACCTTTAATTCTTCGTGTATAAATCAGGACAACATATCATAGACCGATTTCAACCCAAGATGTTTCAGAATGGAAAACTTGTTTGGGCTGCCATAAATTTATTTCATTGGGGCTATCTGTGTCGTCAGCTATATCTAAATGTGTGTAGGCATTACCACTTACAACATCTTAAATTAATACTATAGAATTTTAAATGATTATCAACTTAGACTAGTTATATATTAAGACAATCCATTCACACGCATAAAAGCATAGACGAAAGAAACCTATTGTTGAGATAATCCAGTTGTAATTTAAGCTGTTGTACTTATGTGTAGAAGAACCTATTGTCAAAAAAAATATCAAGAAATATACATATGTATCAATAATTTTATTGAAAATAAGTCCAAAAATATAATAATAAATTAAGTATGATATTTATTTTTATCATCCAAGTTTTTATAAAAGTCTCATTATGAATTTTGATTTAGAAAAAAATAAGGTTTTGTTTCTTTCTTTTTTCATATGTCAAAGCATAGGCCGGGAGGCGAACACACAACCGTCTGCAACCAACTACTTGCTTGCAAGGCAGCTGCGATGACCTCTCGGCTAACAACGCTTGACTAAGGTTTTGTTTCTTTTATGGGTTAAATTTAATTTTATGTGTAGAATAAATGAAAATCTACATTTTAAATTAACAAGTATATTATGATGTTCTATATGCAGATACACAGATATTTATATATCACAAATATTATCGAAGATCCAATGACTAAATTAATAATTTTTTTATTTTTATTTATATAGACGATGTTTTTTTTTTTTTATATAAATTATAATAATAACGTAGCTTACACTACGGAACATGCCCTTTACAGATGGAACGCTATTTATAAATCCCATCTGTAACGTGCATGTGCCGTGGTGTAAACTGCGTTATTATAATTAATAATTAAAATAAATATTTGAAATATATTTATATTACTAAATATTTATATATGTATTGTATTTTGGTTTATTTATTATTAATTAAAATAAGTTCTCTTGTAGAAATAAGGCAAATAATAGTTAAATAATTAGAAAATATTTTAAAATATTAGATGCTTAGGTATGTCTTTCTATAAACGACTGTTCTATTTATGATCCCTTATTATTTATATTTATTAAATGCATAAGTATATGCAGATATATATATATGTTTTATTTATACCCACTATTATATATATGTTTTAATTATATTTAGATTTTTTTCTTTTTGATTTAATACTTAGGTTATTCGCCTGCTCATTCGTCAAGATATTCTCATAATTCAGATCCTGGGCCTAATCGAAGTCCTTCTAAAAATACCCGTTTGCAAGTTTCTCATCAAAGAATCCCAGTATCTCCAAGATTATCTCCTCAAATTCATATAGCGTTTGAAACTCCTGTATAATAACGAACAAATTTGATCATCTAAAAGCTTATAGTTTATTTAGAGAATTTTGAAACACGTTCAGTCCCATTTGTATATGAAATAAAATAATTATCGGTTATATACTAGAGTATAATAGAAAACCGAAAATGAAAAGTTCTATAAGAAAAATGATCAGTAATTATCCAATTAGTTTTAGTTTAATACTAGCCATAATTGTGTCAACCATTTCTTTATAATATTACATGATTAGTCATATTGTATAACAAACACTCACACAAACTTTTACACACATATAAGTATGCTCGTAATTGATCGGCTGAGTTTGAAAATAAAAATATTTCTAGGTAGATTCTCAACAGAATTAAAAAAATAATAATTGATAACTTGCAGGCTTTACCTTTTAGAATAAATCCTAAAAATTATTGATGAATCTAATATCCATTATACCACAATTTTTATATATCAAATGTTAATCAAATGATTATTGGGTGCACCGATTATTGTTTTTAATAATCTGTATCATAAGAATTTATCTTAACGTAACAATCACAGACCCTAGTAAAATTAATTAAAAATAAATGATAAAATACATTATAATATCTATATTAAAGAAATCGGTGTTATTAAAGAAAATCTAAGATTAAAAAAAGATCGTATTGTTTCATTAGAAGTTGACGCATTCACAGAAAATTAATTGTCAACCCAAAGTACAAATTGCATAAAGTAATATAATTAGCAGGAGTAATAAACTTGTGCGCGATTTCACAAACATACATCTTTATATGTACAGACATAGTTTCCTCTAATTTTATTTAATAAAATCATATATGTATTTAATTTATCTTATAGGGAAAGCTGGTAAAATAGAGTAGATATTATTTTAAGTAAATTTAGAATAATAAAGCAACTTCATAGGGTAAGTCATTTTATTATTCATTAAAATAATATTTTTTGATTTGGTTAATTTTTTTATGTAGAATACCAGAAATTGTTTAGAAAATGACTATTCTTTGACTGCAATGTTCAGAAAAGTAAAATAGCCACCTCCTATATACTGTTGGTTGTATAATTAGAATTTTTCTCATATTTGTTCAAAAATTATGCATGTATGTGCCTCCAATCATCACTGAAATTACTCGTTTTATACTACCTTAAACTATTTCCCTAAATTTATTTTAAATAATTTAAATCGGTGATGGGAAAACGTAGTTGCGTGCAACTTGTGTCACCTGTAGTCATTACTATTAGTTTTTGCTTTTTCATTCATTTCATTAAATATGGAATATTTTTTTTATTTATTTTACTTTTTCAAAATTCAAATGACTGAAAGTTGACATAATTGCGATCATCTAGTTTTTATTCTATCAATGTACACTAAAAGTGTTTATTATTTAGTTTGCTACCGTGAATTGGACTTCAGGGATTGTGAGTATTTGTCATTTCCGACTTCAAACTACTCATTAAAAACTAGTAAAAAACTATTGAATTATTATTATTAATAAGTCTCATTGTAAAATATGTTCATAATTATTATTGTTGGGTACAAGAAAATATTTTTTAGTTTAATTATATTTATTTATTTCATAGTCTTTCTTTCCAACTTATGTTTATGCAGTTTATCAAAATACTGAAGTTTTAATTCATAGGTGGAATATCATTAGCAATATTGTTGTAACTTGTAAGATTTTCTTAACTCTGGTGATAGATAAAATAATTTAAAGAAATAACTATTATTTTTAAATGATTATCCTTTCCCTTTTTTTGTAATATTAGAAACCTATTTACTTTTAAAGTCATATTTTTGATTTTTTTCCCTTAAAAAAAGGGTGCAGATATCCGTTATTTTTTAATATTGTAAAGATACTCATTTGCTGAATAGGCTTTCCAAATGAGAATTTGGCTTTTGATGAAGAAACATTCATTTTCTTCATTTTATCAATATTTGAGAATTTATTTTGCTATCAATCTATATATTTTAGTTATTGAGGATTTCCAAATGTATACGCGCGATTTAATACATAATTTAAAAAAATGCCAAAATAAAGCGAGGTGATATTTACCTGAGTTATTTTTAAAGGGATTTATGATAAACTTGGTGTATTATAAAATATAGTCAGTTAAAACTTTTATACATTAAAAAAATACTATTATATTTATTCATGACTTCAAAATCTCTGAAAATGTAATATAAAACTTGAAATTGTCTCGAAATATAAACCATTCTCATAAACTTTTTAATATTTAAGTTTTCTCTAATCATTGATTATTAAAAATATCATTATTATGCTCAATAAGCCATAGACTACTTTTTATCAAGTTCTTTAATTGTGCACTTAATTTAATATTCATTCATTATTAATAATATTGTGCTACTTTGCTATATATAACTCAATCAATAAACATATAGTTTAGTGCCATGTCTTTCTATAAATCTTTCAGTAAGTGAGTATTTATAGTAAAAAAATAAACAGTACATTTATCAATGCAACATTCAAAACTGATTTTAATATACTTTAGTTTAGTTGGATCATAAAAATGACATGGATTGTACAATTAATCCTAATAATGTGAATACTATGAGTTAAGATAAAGATCACTGTACAAAGAAAGGTGTGATTCATAAGAAGTTTTCACAATATATTATCAAATAAAGTCACTGTTGGATTTTAAATAATTTGATATATATATAATAAAAAATAATCTCCACACTGTCCATCAGTGATGAAGAACAATTCTGAACTTGCTTAATGATTTTGAATTATATATATAGTAATAAATAAAGTTTGATATCTGTATTAGTTTCACAATATATGTAATATACAAATCAATATATATATATATCAAAATACAGTACAATTTATATAAATTATATTCTTTTAGAAGTACTTTTGACTATACACTTTGTAGTCTTTATCAACTATATAACGTTGAATAATCAAAACGAGACAACCCTTAACAATACCCATAGTTCAATTCAGATTTCCCACAATTCTGTTATCTTAACATTTGATGACTGGCGATTCATTAACATTTGACGATTTCTTGAAATCAACATAGCCTCTTCTATTTTACGTTTATTATGACAACGTTCAATTTGAATAATTTTCATATTTTTATAATCAAATTTAAATCCATATTGACAAGATTTATTATGATCAATAATAAATCTTGTCAATATGGATTTAAATTTGATTATAAAAATATTTATTATGATCATAATAAATCTTGTCAATATGGATTTAAATTTGATTATAAAAATATGAAAATTATTCAAATTGAACGTTGTCATAATAAACGTAAAATAAAAGAGGCTATGTTGATTTCAAAAAATCGTCAAATGTTAATGAATCGCCAGTCATCAAATGTTAAGATAACAGAATTGTGGGGAAATCTGAATTGAACTATGGGTATTGTTAAGGGTTGTCTCGTTTTGATTATTCAACGTTATATAGTTGATAAAGACTACAAAGTGTATAGTCGAAAGTACTTCTAAAAGAATATAATTTATATAAATTGTACTGTATTTTGATATATATATATATATTGATTTGTATATTATATATATATACATAAATTGAGATAGAAGGGGATGATAAACAACCTTTAAGTATATTAACTCAGGGTAAACATCATCACAACTTCTCCCCATCCCATTACTCGCTCTCTTTCTCTCTCTCTATATATATATATAATCCCTCTAGTTACTTATATAGAAAACAGCACACTGAATGAATAGGTTAATTATATATATATATATAAGGTTACCATGACAACAATTGTTACTGTTGATTGTTATTGATATTGGCTTTATACAAATGTTGACTAATTCTAATGATATAAGGGAAACACACTTAACACTCTCTATAAGGCAATTGTGTTTTAGAGAACAATGTAATGATACACTTACAAGTTACAGTTAACCATACTTTATTTACTGAAATTATATATGTGTGAAGTGAATTACTCTTCACACATACGTTATTAAATAGACAAACATGTTTCATCAGAAATGTTTGGAAAACATATGTGGTCTATTTGTGTATATAGCTTATTCTTTACATAAACCAATATTTATTGTCTTGAATTTAAGAATTTATCTTATTGATATCTGATTTTTATATCAGAATATTAAAAGTTATAAATCACAGGGAAGATAACATTTTTTATTTCCTACTACCTGCTATGTTGAACCTGCTTAGTTGGAATATATGTAATATTTGATTGTATAACAATTTATATACAGTGAATATTGTGGAAGTCACACAATCTTCATGTATGCACTGTTAAGTAGACACACACACAAGACAGACATCAATAAATATTTTAAAATCATGGGTGGTTGACTTGTGGTTAGTTCTTTTTCTTTAAATAAAAAAAGATATATTGACTTTGCCAGAATTTAAGGCTTAATCATATTGCTACTCTAAACTTGTGCAAGTAATATGCCAATATAAAAATCAGACACAATAGAATCATCTCTTAAATTTAAGCATGGCCAATAAATGTTGCTTTATTTAAAGAATTAGCTTTAAGCATAGGTGGGCCACCTATGCTTTTAAAATATTCATTATGGCATGTCGGTGTCTATTTTTAGCATGTGTGTGAAGAATAATTGACTTCCATAATATTTTATGGTATTTGTAAAGTATTCACCTTACAGCCTATGGGGGCACTGTTTCTGTGTAAAAACACAGAATAATACTGCTTTCACGGCCGAACCTTATGGCTAATACACGACTAGCGATCGTATTAGCCACTTAACAAGAGACAATAGATGTAGTGGTTAGAATCTGTGGCCAATTACTTTCATGCTCCTAACCTTACATCTAAACTAACAATACTAGATTATAGTCTAGTTTGCCGCTTTTTTATCAAGGCGTTAATTTCTATGTATAGGAAGCAAATTTGTATTCTCACTCGAATTTAATCAGCGTGTGTGCAGAGGAATGGTTTCTAACTGTTTGTTTGTTGATGTTTATGATTTTCTGTATATCCCAACAGAGTTCTTTTGACGTACTAGTAATTATCAGCATATTCTTGAGATTTGTCCGAGCTTGTTTTTTTGGGGGTTTGTTGTGATTTGGAACCCAAAAAAAGTAGGTCAATATCTCTGTCAGATGATTGTAGTTGTTGGTGAAAAAGTACCATTTCTGTCATGACTCGAACAAGAGTAACAAAAGAAGAACAAAATGGCTACCACATTGTTGCTATTGGGGGATGTCCCAAAAAGCGAGAAAAAGATGACAGTTGATTTGGTTTAGTCATATGTGGTGAATAAAATTTATTTGATTTAAAAGAATCTGTGTTTTGTTTGTGATTCTTTTGATCTGTAAGTCAATTAATTAACACCCAGAATGTCAGTGTTCAAAGGGTAGGGCTTTACAGCCAAGTGTGGCGGAGTTGGTTGGACATCTTCATATTCTTCTCAAATCAATCAACAATTTTATGCTTCTTTCGGTTGGAAGTGAATCGACTCTCTTGATCAATATATTAGTCCAAATACCAAACAATTCTTTTCGCTTATAAGCAAATACGGACATCTTAGGCAGAGTTTGTTTGACAGCTTTGACTTTTTTTTTTTGCTAAATCAATCAACAGCAACCCGCATTTTTAACAAATTCAAAAAGAAAGTGTTGATTCTAATTTTAAAATAATAAAAAAAAAAAAGATGTCTGTTTAAAAAAAACCAATACACCTGGGTCTCTTTTTATGCAGATTTATTTAACACAATTTTGAAGTTACGCGATTCACATTTCTCCGGAAGTCAAACTCCGATAATGCACTATTACTTTAAATAATAAATTTCAAGTATATTGAAAGTAACAGTACATTATTGGAATTCGACTTTCATCTTAGTAATTTCAATATTTTCAGTGCTTTATAATAGTAAGATTTTATGCAATAATGAAATTAAAATCATGATTTCCATATTTTATGTATACACACATTAAATTTTACAAGATTATAATTTAAATTTGTTCAAACATTGTGCATGTTAATTTTGCATTTTAAATCACATTCTGTTTTTGCTTTTTAAAAAAGAACATAATCAATTATTAATCATTTAGTGTCTGCAAGTTTATTTTTAAAAGGTGAGTAATAGCAGTGGGTACAATTAAAATTGAAAATTAAAAAATTAAAGACAAAAATAAGAATTTAATTTTTAGTTGTTAGATTAATTACTAATTACATTGTCACCAGAAAACCATTAACATAACGTGAGAGTGACATTGGCGCTAGTTGTATTTCCTCTTGTGAAGAAACTGATTTTTTACCAATTTGCAAACTAACTTGTTTATCGGCAAATAGTAATAATAATTAAAACATGTATAAAAATGTAAATTACTGTAAATTATACATAAAAATATATTGTTTTGAATAAAATTAAATATTATAGTTAAAAAAAGTTTGTCTTGTATCAATTTTTTTCATATTTGAAATTTTTTATTAGTCATATTTTATCTCCTTATTTTTTTTTTTTTTTTTGCACAAATTTTAAAGTAATTTTACATTGGTGCTTTGCTTTTATGTGATTTTTGAAAAATCACAGTCCGTATCCCCCCTTTTTCAAGGTAAGTTACGTCTATTTTGCACAATTTCGTTTGCGCATGTTTTCTGAGGAACCTATCTATCGTGTAAAACGAGACCCAGGTGTATATTAAAAGTCAAAAAAAAAAAAAGAAAGTCGTATGTAAAGCAAATTGTGTATATTTGAGATATTGCAAAAAAAGTTAAAACTGTCCCTTATACTTTGAAATGTATCGAATCCAAACCCACAAAAAAAAAATACGTCTGTCAAAAAACAGTAGATTTAAAATGGAAATCCATAAAAAAAAAAAAAAAACAGGCTATGTCAAAAATTAGGTACTTTTGAGATCCAAAAAAAAAGTAAAAGTGTCCATCATAGTTTTAAATTTATCAAATGAAAAGAAAAAAAAAATAATTATGTCCAAAAAAACAACAACAATATATTAAAAAGAAAAAAACTACAGCCGTATGTCAAAATACATTAGGAAAAAAAAAATCTAGCGGCCCGGTAATGTTATATCGCTCTGTTTTTAACTAGAAACAGCGCCACCAAAGGCTGTACAGTGAATACTTTACTAATATCTATTTTATATATGTAAAAATCACTATATTGTCAATAATTATATATATCTATGTGTTTTAATAACACTCTCATAACATTATTTCAGATTGATTTTTAATTAACATCAACTTCTACATCAGCTGGATTTTTTTTGAACGATCTCTTATGTATTAAGATTTTTAAACAGCTTAGGCTCCACTAATTATCTTGGGGAAAAAGTCATTCCATTTATTGCTGGTCATCCCCTTTTTCTTTCATCACTATTCTTTTCAAGCATTATACAATTTTCTAAGAGATTGCCTTATTACCAATATACTGTGAATAAATATTTTTCCAGTAATCTTTAGATCTATATTCTCTTCTCCATATAATTCTGCCAATATTCTTTCTCTCATTCAAATAGTTGTATTTTTTTGTAAAAAAATATACAAATCTATTGGGATATAATTTAGAACATATTTATTAATTAACAATTTTTTTTAGGTATAAACCCACTCCAATTTCATATTAATATTCGAATTTCTTCTATAATGTTAGTTGTATCTGGTAATTCTCTCAATTATGTACTTCACTAGTTATGTTTTCTTATTACACCCAATATAAATAATAATATATTTTGTGGTGCGATTTTAATTCTATAAATTGCATTTACATTAATCTTAAAGTACTAAATAAATACTGATTGAATGCACTTTTAAAAACCTTTTTTTAAGCGAAAAGGCATATTTGATTTTAGTACTATGTTATTTTCATAAAAATTATTCTAACCAAACTTAATTTAGTCATGATTCCACCTGCTTTAATAATGTGACTAAGATATATATATAGTTTTAGCTATTTGTAATTAATTACTAACACGCTTTATTTTTTTCCCATAATCGAAAAGTCGTGTGTATTATTTTAACCTTTCGGTATTTATGAGTTATACTTTTTCATTTTCATCTGATAACTCTCGTAATATTACCTGAATTTCTGAAGCATTATATGCAAATAACATCAACAATATTAATAACAAATACTTAAATTATTTTTAGTTATAATTATTATTTTAACCCTGTAAAATCATTGTCGAAAACTATCGTAAGAAAATTTAAACAATTGAATTAAACTATCTTACCATTCATTTTTATCAATGTTAATCTTTTTAATGACAGTCCACGTACGATTTGGAGTAGTTGATAGATTGTTGGACTTGGATTTATACTGGTGCGAAAACTTCTTATAAACTTCCGAGCAATAATGTCATATGGCTTTTTTTTTTTAAATGGCGATATTGAATCCAATTATAGTATTGTATTTGCATCAGTGTTTTTCAAAATTTAACTCCAAGTCTGTACGTATATATTGATGTACAAAAGCTTTATAGTTTATTCATAATCTAAAAAAAACAATAACCCATATTCAATGGTCTTTCAGCAACTTGTCTTAATACTTTGGTGTGTTCTATCATACAAGTTAAAATACTTTTAAATTGAGGTTATTATTTCCCTGTAATTACTTTATAAAGATTCTATATGGCACTGACAGAAATTTGCAGACACTAAAGCATTATTTTAATCATTTTATATCGCCTTTCATCAATTAAATATTTGGTATAAAGCTTCCCAACAAATTTTCTATTTTATCATTTGTTTTTTTTACAATATCTATAATTATTGCGTAACATTCTGAAGTTTCCTATTCTTCATAAATTTCAAATGATATCATAATTGTAATGGATGATTTACTTCTTTTATTGCTAATATAAGTTATTATATTATATAGCCTTACATAGTTTATATGCATCTCTCTTAGAAATGGTAACATTTTTCTTCTTATCACCAAAAGAGCTTTAGACTGCAAAACGATATAGTTTTATACCGTTTTAATGCTTTTCTTCCTTAAATTTCTTTGTCTTTTTATAGTTATATATTTTTTTATCATAATTAAATTATGTTTATGCTATTTTAGAGAATTTAAGATAGGCCTTTTTTTGTTGTAAATGGGCCATTTTAACATACTTTCACTTTTTTTATTCATATACTGTGTTGTCTCACATAAAAAATTACTGCATGGCTACTTCGTGGGCAAAGATATATTTTTTTTTACTTATTTGATTTACGACCGAGTCATTTTAAAAAGTTTCTCTTCATTTTGAAAATCGATTAGGTTTATATATATATATAAATTATTAATACATTGTCTTTCATGTTAGCTTTTGTTGTTTCTGTTAACTTTGTATTAACTTTTATTTAAGTCTCCTCTACGGATATACTCTTGCTTGATAGACACTTGCTTAAGTTAAATATATTAAACACATTATAATGTGCAATACTTAAAACCCCTTTATAGAGTGGAAATAAATATAACACAGCCTAAATAATTTATTTTCTCAAAAATGTTTTTATTATAAATTTTTAAATTTTATAAAATTATCCTCTTTCATTTCGGTTTCCTAACTAAATGTATGTACATTACTGTCTTCTTTCAATAGTTTTTAAAATCTTGTATTAAAATTTTCTACTACAATTTTGAAATATTCTTTTCTATAATCAAAAGCATTCTATACATCTAAGCAAAATAATATATTTCTACATTACAATAAAAATGTGAAAGTAAATGTAAATCATCGCCCTTTTGGTGTTTTATTAAGAAAATTATCTGTATTTGTAAGTAATTAATAAAATATCACTATCCAATAGTCTTTTAGGTATATAACCAGAAGCTTTTCAGCAATTATACAACTGCTACATTGTCTAACAACTTGACAGATGTTAGGTTATGAGTGCCACAATTTATTTTTGCCCCCATAATTTTAAATTTACAAATGAATCATAAATGCACTTATGCAAACTACAGATATCACATATGTTCAATCTAAATCTTAGTGAAAAATCCTCAAACATATAAAAGAAAGACCGCTTATATTTTTTTCAATTTTAAATTCAAAGGTTAAAACCAATAAACTTATCATGAGCTAATGAATTTTTGAAAATAATTCATTTAGGTTCTCTTCTTATGTAAGAAAAATACTGGTAGTAACAAAGACAATGACATGAAAGTGTAGAGTGAACATGAAGTATTCATTTACTTGTTGATTTAAATCCTAAAAATGAATTGAATGATCTTTTTTAGCTTGTAGCAAAAATATCATATTGCAATCTATTTAATTATAAACAAATTAGAATTAAATCAAGCTGTATACTACTAATTTAAATAAGCAGATATAATCTAATCAGGTATCCACCTATCAATTTTTGGAAATTTTTACAAAAACTAAAAACGTTTTACTAATAAACATTTTAAGAGCATCATTTTTTAAAATTGCTATTTAGTTTTCAAAATCCATTTTTCTGGATTGTAGCTGTACTCTGCAGATGGAACAATTTTAATACTTTCTTTTCAAATTAATGTTATATTTTTAAATAATAAAAAATTTAAACAGTCTCGTAATCATTTTTAAATGAGACAAATCAAACTTCAACTAAAATATTTTGGAAAAAACATCATATATTATTTAAATTTTGTTTTTTGAAAATTTATACATATTATTTAAATTTCCATAGTAAAATTAAATATTTTAAGCAACATTACATGTTAGCATGTTATCTTACCTATACAAAGTGAAATAATTGCTTTTCACACTTAATATTTTGTAATTTATAAGGTTTTTTTTTTTAAAAATAATGTCTGTCGTTAATTAATATTATTCTTCAGAATTGTGTTACTATGAACATATTTTTTTATTTTATTTTATAGTATGGATGAACTTGGAGAGATCTATATCCTGCAGTGGATTGATAATGGTTGTTGATAATGATATAAATTTATATATATATATGAATAAACGATTTGTGTTATGTATATAAAACTTAAATGCATTATAATATATAACATCTACTAATACATCAAAATCTTAGTCTTTAAAAAAAATTAAACTTATTTAATTACTACATAATCAAATATATTTCTACATATTTACACATACAATATTCCTGCATCTATATATGCTACCTATATTTTCCATAACTAGTTAATTATTATCATAATTTTTAATATTATTACTGTTTAATTAACGGACATATATATATATTCACTAGAAGGACATTACCAATAGCCCCAATCAAGCTTTATTTTATAAATATCAAAAGTGAAAGAATCCAAATAGGAAAGTCCTCATTCCCAGACCAATTGGTTTCAAGATTATGGCTCACCTCAGTGAGGATCTAGAACTCCAGACCCTAGATTTAAAATACCAACTCAAAAGTCAGCATGTATCTAATACGTTACTATCAATTTGAAAACCTGAATTTTTCAGACACATAAATGTGTTCAAATCCAACCTCACTGAGGTGAGCCATAAGCTCAAAACAACTGGTCTGGGAGTAAAGACTTTCCAATAGATATTCTGAATTCTTTCTCTACCTGCACTTATAAATTAAAGCTTGATTGGGGCTATTGTTAAACTGCCTCTAGTGAACATTTTAATACAAGCTTAAAAGCAAGTCATGCAATTTGTGTCTTGTTTTATCAATTATTATAAATATACCCTGGAAAACTTTTGTGATGTTATATTACTGAGGCTATTAATATATGATGAAAGTGAACTGATTTCAGAACCCATATAGGTATCTGGTTTGTAAGGCTGGATTTAAAGACAATTGCTTGTCTGAAAAATTCAGGTTTTAAAATTGATAGTAAGGTATTAGATAAGTTCTGACTTTCGGGTTGGTATTTTAGATTTAGGGCCTGGTGTTCTATTTCCTCACTGGGGTGATCCATAAGCTCAAAACCAATTGGACTGGGTATGAGGACTTTCCGATAGAGATTTGGAATTCTTTCACTTTAAGCATTTATAAATTAAAGCTTGATTGGGGCTATTGATAAGCTCCCTTTAGTGAACATTTTAATACAAGTTTAAAAGCAAGTCACACAATTTGTATCTTGTTTTATTAATTATATATATATATCAACTCTTTTTATAAATTTACTATAATTACCTAAATACTTTAAATTTCTACTTTTAATATTTTGTGTTACACAGAAGACATTATATATTTGTATTTATTATTACAATATTCTACAATCATAATAAAATATAATTAGTCAATCAAATATATATATAAATTACTTTTTGGGTAAAACCGTCTATTACTTTATATTATATACGGATATTTTGACGAACTAGCACCCGCCATTATATATCGTTATATAATAGAAAGTAATATACCCAAAAAATAATTTATCTATATCGTACAACCGTGAAAACATTAAATAATATATATATATATGAATATTTGATGCTCAAAGTATAATAATATTTAATAAAAATAACAATTAAAATCAAGTCTTTAGGAAATTATAATTACTTACAGAAAGAATAAATCTATGTATAAAATAGATATAAAATGAAAACTATAAAATAAATATATAAATAATAACTGAAAATTATAATTAAAATAGAATATATATATATATATAAACATATGTGATATAAATAGTATAAATGTGAGCCGGAATTGTATATACACTATGTTAGAATATATTTTTATGGGTGTATATGTTTATAAATATAAACATATGATACAAAAAGTTAAATGGTTTAAGGACAATTTAGGAAATCTTAAATTATATTGAGATAATATGCGTAATATATGTGTGTGATTCAAATTAATATAGTTATTTAAAAAAGTATGTTAATTTTATCTGAAATATATAACTGGTTATATAAATGGGTCCCATCTTTTTCTCATAGTGCTGGCTTGTGTTCTTGAATCGAGAGTTCCACGTGCAGTCATTATTACATCTGATTAGCTGTCACATAAGCATTTTTAAGGCGCTTCTGTGGAAGGTTTTAGCCTTTCACATTATTATAACTGCTTATTGTATATTGAATCATATATATTAGGTAAAATATATAATAAGTATATGTAACAGAATTGGATTTCCAGTTTTCCACCGTATTATGAACCCCATAACAAAAACATCCCATTAATATATAATATTGTCTGTTGATTCCAATTTATAAACTATTTGAATTTAATTATAATATATACTAATTGCTATTAAACTGCTTATATGACATTTGCTCATTAAATAAACTACCCAATCTAATGCTTATTTGATTTGGTATCAGGACATTTGATTCAAGTAATTAAATGTTTTTTGGGGAAAATCAAGCATTTGAACTGACAGCTGGTGTTACATTGAATGTATTCTATTTATATAAGATTATGTATGTACTTGAATATGTATTGTAATTAATATATTTTATATTATGTAATGATATATATATATAATATTCAAATTAATATACAGTATATCACAATACATTAAAATATAAAAAGTAAGCAAATTGAACGTTGCCACAATAAGCATAAAATAAAAGAGACTGTTGATTTCAAGACATCATCAAATGTTAATGAATCGGCAATCATCAAATGTTAAAATAACAGAATTGTGGGAGAACTAAATTAAATTGAACTATGGGTATTGTGAAAGGAAGTCTCGTTTTGATTATTCAGTTATATAGTTTATAAAGACTACAAGTCAAAAGTACTTCTAATAAAATAAGTATAATTTATGTGAATTTTACTGTATATTGATTTAACATCTAAAATACAATGAACTAAATTCTTTATGTTGCTTTTGCAATTAAAAATAAACCCTAGATATTATATAGAATAAAATATCTTTATATAACAACAAAATAATATATGACAATAACTGTAGCCAGTAGATGTTGCTAAGTATGCAATATAGTTTTTTTTTTTGTAGTTAACCAAGACATATTGAAATGGCAAAAATTACAAATTGCCGAAAAGAGCTTTTTTATATTATGATTATATTACAGCTATTGTCATATATTATTTTGTTGTTATATAAAGATATTTTATTCTGTATCATATCAAGGATTTATGTATTGTTTGTATATTACATATATTTTGGAAAGAATACAGACATCAAACTTAATATTTAATATATATTTGTATCTAATCAAACCTTTAATAATTAATAATTGTGATAGACTTCTTTAAGCACGATGTAAATATTTTAAACTATTAGTCCCTTAAAATCTTTCATACGAATCTCCCTCATACATAGCGTCAAAGTTTAACTATAGGGCAGATTAAAAGTGAAACAATTTCCATACATCGTCTTTGTTATGACGGTAGATTTAGACAATAAGAAATAGAGAAAGGAATGTGCAACCTATGGAGTTTGCTTAACTTCATTCGCATTTGTAAGCTATATTCTCAGGAAAGAACAATTTCGTATTCATTTTAATGATGTTGCAATCAGAAAATTTATGAGAAATACATAATATCGAAATTACATAGTGCAATATATATATAACTGAAACACACAGGCTTATTATATATCTGTGTTTATATATGTAATATTAGGGTATATGAGCACAGACTTTCACAGGACCCACATCTCTCCACACTATGTCATAACACGGATATACTTGAACACATATAGCATGAAATACGTACATTTATCTTTTCAACATAAATGTATTCAAGTGTATCAGTGTTATGAGATAGTATGGATAGTGGTGGATCGGGTGAAAGTCAGTGCAATATATATATACTGTTAAAAGGAGATTGTCTTGACAACAGTTTGAAATTGTTGATTGTTATTTATATTGGGATTTTCTATGTGTTGGACTGGCCTTTAATGGTATGTTTATATATAATAAAAAATCTAGAAAAATAGTGTCAAAATAATATATATATGACATATTTTGCGGGTTCATCCGTGTTAAAAAATTTAAATATTGATATACCGAGACGTTTCGACTTGATCACACAAGTCATCCACTGGGACTTGTGTGATCAAGTCGAAATGTCGGTATATCAATATTTAAATTGTTTAACATGGATGAACCCGCAAAATGTCTTTTATATATGCAACCCGTGAAAATCTTCGTATCAACGTATATATATATATTTCTTGTTTATATGGCAACACTATAATATACACATAAAACATGTGCATATATTTATATAGATGCCACATTGGTAATGTTCATAATCTGGGTTTGAAGAATGATCATGTGAATCTAAATCTTTCTTTTGAATTTTAAATAGGTTTAAAACTGTATTTACTTGAATAGAAATGAATAAATATATTAAAATTATTATTATCTAGTAGGGAGACTTATAAGCAATGTCTCTCAGCCCTATGCTAGATAGATTTTTGAAGGTATCTTTGCCATGAAGGAAAAAATTAAAGTTGTTATATATAAATTAGAAAATATAGTAATTAAAATTATTTAAAAAGCACAAAAAAATATAAACGTCATTTAAGAGCGTTTTCAACTATCCTCCTTGTTTTTGACAAAGACTACAAGCGCTTCTAAGTGACGTATATATATATAAATTAATTACTGTATTTTTTAATATTTATTTTTAATGTTTATGTATATTATTTTGAAGAAATACAGACATCGATTTATAGTATTATATATATATTATAACGGTCAAGTATTACACGACTACCGTATCTGCCGTACAGGGTGCCACCAGGCCGTTTGAACCTGGAATAATTTATATAGTAGGCAGATACATATTGGTAAGATCCCACTTTTTTTTATAAACCATTAGCCCATGGCATTAGCTCACGGAGAAGCTGAACGTTATAATATAAATTCTTAATATACGTGTAAGAATGAAAGGATAAATAAATAAATAAACTACTGCCAGTAATATTACACAAAAATATTTATTATCACACATATATAAAATTGAATTGGAGGAAGAAGCATGATTACTTTAGTTTAGTTTGTATATTTATCTTTCTTAAATTTAAGTTTAGTTCACACAGATGCAGATTCTTATTTATACATTCTAATCTTTTCATAGACATAAATATGCTACAAAGATTACGCACATAAAACTTATGACTTACAAATTCATGCAGCTATCTACGTCTAAGTTTAAATTTTAAGCTTTAATATTTATTAAACCAAATGAGCATGTACATGTATACATATATGCAGCATAACCATCCACTCAAAATTATTTTAGTTCTATTATTATTAATTGAATGCATAAAATGGTTATACTCTTATTGAGTTCCTTAAGATACTCATCATGAGGTGTCACATTTACAAATATGAACTTATAGTGGAGGTTTAGGCACATACATTAAGACACTCAACATGAGATGTCATATTTACCGATAGACACCAAATATGGAGTTGCATGCATACATATACATTTAATACATAACATCATTTAATTTAACTAACAATTATACTTATTAATTAGAAGAAATAAATTAATAAAATGACTGGTTTACGATTAAAATATTAATAATTGATTTAACCTTCCATGTAGGTCAAATAAGAGTTCATGATTTAAACTTGATTAGGCCTTAATTATTTAAGAAATGATTCAAAATTCATTTAGAAAAAGTTTATGATTAGAGTTCATAATTTATAGTTTATATGTTACATTAGAGAAACTCCCAGTTCCTTGTGTCAATTTCTGTGAAGTCTTTTACTATTTATGCTTTCAGGGAAGGCCAGTCTGTCTGTTGTTCATGCCAAAGTTATCAATCCAGAGGTCACATTAGCTGGCTCAACATTCTCTTCACTTGAAAACAGCAAGAGGGTAAAAAGTGCATCTTTTCCCCCTCCTCTTCAAAAATCATGCTGTTCTTAATTTGAACTTTTTTCTTTTTATATTAATCCTTCAGATTCACTGACCATGGTTTCCTATTCCAATGGTTTTCATTAGGATCCAGGGTTGGTTGACCTTCAACAAGCAGGGTAATACAACCTTTTTTTAATTTTTTTATGTCTTATCTGACCTTTAATTATAAATTTGCCCCAAGGGCTCATTTGCTTTAGATTAATTAAAAACAACAATCATTTCCATTTTGAGTAGAAGGTAATTTAATTATTGTGCATTCTTAAAGGTATATTTTTATCTTTAAATCTTTAAGTTTTTGCTTAAAATTTAGTTTTAAAATCTTTTTTTTCACTTCACCAATTGCCTGATCATATCAGATCTAACAGAAAATCCCAGCCTGTGGCAGTTCAGCTAGATGTGTCCAATGCTTTTGATACCATAGATGTCAACATTCTTCTTGAATTGCTATCTCAGTTGACATATCAAAGCAGATAATTCAGATATTGGACAATCTCCTGAATAATAGGCACATTCATATTTCCATAAATGGACATTACTCAGACAGATTTGCCCCTTCAAGATCCATACCACAAGGATCACCGTTGAGTGGTCTATTGTTCATTAACCCTTAAACTGCTAATATATTATTGGTTGTATGAGGTAAAAATCAAATCTTTTAATTGGCCAACTCACAAACTGAAGACAAAGCCTATTGTTAAAACATATTCGCCTATAATATCAAATTCAACTCAGATACGTTTATAAAAAGTATATTACTAATTTTTCAGGTTATGAAGAGAACGAAAGTTCTTTCAAAAATAAATTGCTATTTATTTATTATAAAATATTCAATTTTGGCAACATAAAAGCTATGATATAAACAAAAAGGTCGTGATGAAATGCCTTTTACGTTATAGAAAAGTAAATATTTCTTTTTGCTAAATCTTAAATATTTTTACTAAAATCTTCAATATTTTTCGAAAATAATGTTGTTTTTTTAGTATTCTCTCTGAAAATCATTTGTAATTACTCAATATATACTTAATATTCTTTAAAATTATATTCAAAATGAAAATCTCAGCGTTTTTCTTCATTTTCTTTGATCAGGCGGTTTCTTTGTTCTTTCCAGCCAATCAGAATGTCTTTTTTGGCTGAGAGCTCGCTGACAACCAATCACTGACAATGTTCTTTCTTTGTTTAGGTTTAAATGCGGTTTTTTTGATTTTTTACTTGTAAAATAATTCGGAAGAGGGCACCATCTTACAGAACTTTTAAAAACCTAATCAATACCTGTCAAATGAATATTTTAGCATAAGAACTGGCAGAGTTAGAGTGACATCAGATGTCGACGAGAGGCCTCGTAAGAGGCGGGAAAAGGGTTAAGTGCATTGATCCTCTGATTAAAGAGCTAGATCAGCTTCCAGGGATATATGTTCCCCAGCTTAAAAAAACATCAAGGTTTTTGCATACATACTTCACTCCATCATTACCAATTATACTAAAAATTATAAGTTATCCATCAATCCTCACAAGTCATCATCCTGGTGCATCAACACTGGTAGGAAAATACTATCCAATTTTTTAGCGGAACCTCAGTGTTTTCTGGGGTTCCCTATCTTCAAGTCACAGACTGCTATGTCTGTCTGCCTACAAAAATCCATCACGAGCAATGCTACTAAGGTGGTTCAATCACTGTCAAGGACTTACCTATCCCTTCAAGGGAAGATTGCTCTGATTAAAATGAAGATCATGGCGAGCATAAATTACTATCTGCCAATAATGATAGTTACCAAATCATTCAGCTTCAAATTCAGAGGATCTGTGGTCAGCTCTTATGGAGAGGATGGGACACTGCAATTAGCATCCGCAGACTTCAGTTTCACAGGAGACAGAACAGTATGGGTCTCCATTCAATACAGACAATCAATTTCCAAAAAGGGCATTCACTTTTAGTAAACCTGGGGAAAAATATTCTCTATAAGATATTATAGAGACTGTAATACCTACTGACAGACCTCCCCCAGTAAAGAACATGGCTTGACACCATTATTAAACAATTTTTATACATTGGGCACTCAACAGCAGAGTTTAATAATAAAATCAGCATCTGGCAGGCACATCGCCTGCTGAATCCTGAAAATACAGCTATGTATACTCACCTAGGGTGCAGCAGTCATAAAATCACCACAATATTTAAATATCTGCTACTGGAGCCCAAACGTTTGGATTATCTGATCAAGGTGAATATGGGCTCCATGCCAACTAATACATTCTTACACTTCAAGCAGTTTCTAAATAAAATAGACCCAATTTGTTATGCCTGCTCTAGAGGAAAGGAGACCTTTAATCATCTGTTAAATATATGTCCAGGCTATAATAGTATTAGAAGTATCATCTCTCAATACTGCATTATAGCAGTAAATAAAATCCTGGACATCAGGGGTTGTCTCTCCTCTGGAGACTTTACAGTTATCAGGTTATCTGTCTTCCTGATATATGCTTTTTGGTACACAAGATGCAGGTCAAAGTTCACACAACCAACACCGGACCCCAATGCTATATTTTGCAATAAGCTCAAAGCTCTTCAAAACAAGGTTAAGATATTATTCTCCAGATTTTTATTTATTAATACATGGAGCCTACTAGTATGGCCCACAGTCTCTACATGAATATTGGACCTGATATATCCACATTGTAGTGTATCGTAAACGAAGTAGTCTTTGATGCAACATGCCGGATTCTACTAGAGAGGCATTGATTTCACACTACATATATCCAAGCTGATAAGTTAGCATTATTGGGCCAACCTTAAAAGGGGTGGTCTATACCAACAAAATAGAATGTATGTAATCACTTATCAACCTGCTAGTGCAGAGAATGGCTCTGGCATACATCTACCAGACCAATGTCAGCAATGGGTGAGTCAACATTAACAAAGTGCATTTTTTTATTCATCTGCACAATTTTATTATGTCAATAAATATATTTTAAAAATAAAATCTTTTTTTTAATAAAGTTTTTTTTTTAAATAATTTTCCATCTGTGCAATTTATATATGTTTTTGCAAGCTTTTAGTTTTCAATTTTTAATTCTAACTTTTATTTAATAACTTTTATTTGTGAACATTTATACTTTTTTTTTTTTAACATAATATAATCGCATGTGTGCTTGTTACAATATATATATATATAAAATATGAGTTTATACTACCAAAATATGTAGACAATTATCGACTAATATGGTAAGAAATCTTTGCTACACAATATTTGTTACATGACTGTGTCAGGCTTTTATTACAGCCTTTCTCTGTCAAAGCATGACTGTAGTGAAATATATGCTCTATCAAAAGCCTGATTCAGCAAAAAAATACATATTGTTTTATACCAAAGTAGTGTTACTATAATAGTTGATAACTATCTAATGACTCTGGTAGAATATATTTTATCACATTTGTATTTTCATTAGTGTATTTTTCATTTTAGCTCATTAAACTCACACTTATCCATCAGACCAGAATATATTTGAATTAAGAAGCATCAATTAATATTTATACACTAAGAGATGATTAACTCCCTGCAACCCCACTATATTAGCCCTATTAGTTTATATTTTTTAAAAAACCTTACTAGCAGATTGAACTAAATTTAAAACATTTTATTGGATCAATTTTCTCTTTATTTTTTATTATATTTTCAAAAAATTTGAATTATTTATTAGAAATGTACATTTACATCTTAAATTGAAATACATAGTAAGAGTTATAAGGAACAATAACTTTTTCCTTAGTGAATATTTACTGCACTGGTAGTAAAATATTAAATTAAAATATTAGAATTGTATTAACTTAGTAAAATCCCAACCAATTATTCTTCAAAGAAGTCAAGCATTGGTGGTCAAGAGGTCAGCAATAGCTGCTTTACAAGCAGTTGTCTCGGGTTAGCAGGTTCGCTTCCCAGCTGGTGCTATGACACATGAGAAAAAAATTCTTCAAAGTTCTTAAAGCTAACAGAATTCCACTAAAAGTTAAGATATTATTTATTATTTTTAAAAATAAAAATAAATATCTCAATCAGGTGATTATAAAATACCATATATTACTGAAATTTTTGGCTTGCCTTATTCTAAAAATAAATATTTTTAAATAAAATTTAAATCTAATCATATTATTCTTATAAAAAATAAATATTACAATATTTATAAAAAATAATATGTAAATAAACTATGGAAAATATGAGTTCATATTCTAAATCCAATAAAAGAATGAATAATTCAATGTTCCATTCATGTACAAAAAACAAAAAATAACCAATCATCAATATAGAAGACTGGCTTATTTATAAAAATATTCTTTATACAATATTAACAACTTGATAATTTTTTTTTTTTAAAAAATCAATATAATTTTATTTCCAGATTTTATTGTCTAATAACCACAAAACATGTGGACAAATGTCTTTTTTAGACATTTGGTAAACTCATAGTTTTAAACTATGTAGAGTTTTCCTTCAAATAATCATAAACAATCATATTTTCTTCATAAAAATATTTAAATTAGCTTATAATATACACCTGGGTCTCATTTTATGCGGTAGATAAGTTCCTCAGGAAATGTGCACAAAAGAAATTGCACAAAAATAGACTTAACTTATCTTGAAATTTGGGGGATACATACTGTACTTTTCCAAAAATCACATAAAAGCAAAGCAACAATGTAAAATTACTTTAAAATTTGCATAAAAAAATAAAAATAAAATATGACTAATAAAAAATTTCAAATTTAAAAAAAAATGATACAAGACAAACTTTTTTAACTTTTTTTATTAACTACAGGATTTAATTTTATTCAAAACAATATATTTTTATGGGTAATTTACATTTTTATCAGACATGTACGGTATCTTAATCATTATCACTATTTGAGACATCAGATTCATCATGATGTGATGTGAGGTACTGTAGCTTCTCCTTAAATGAAGTCGAGAGGAAATACAACTAAAACATTTTCCAATCACTGTTGATCCTTTCCATTTCACTAAGCGATCTAAAATTGAAATTTTTGTTCACAAAGAAATAAGAACTTAGACTTATGATAATAAAAAGACACTGACTTACCACTGTTTGGGCAAAATTTATTTAAAACTAACAATTAAAAATTAAATTCTTACATTTGTCTTTCATTTTTTAATTTTCAATTCTGTTTGAAAATCAAATTTTATTGTTTCACATCACCTTAATTTCAGATCACATTACATAATTTTTAAATTGATAATTACAATTAAAATTAGATTTTAATTGTCAAATTTAATTGTGCCCACTGCTGTTACTCACCTTTTAAAAATAAACTTGTGGACACTAAATGATTAATTGATTATGTACTCTTTTTATAAAAATCAAAAATAGAATGTGATTTAAAATGCAAAAGCAACAACATACATAGTATTTTTTCATCTATAATGTTTGAACAGATTTACATTATAGCCTTGTAAAATTTAATGTGTGCATATAAAATGGGGAAATTCTGATTTTAAGTGAATTATGAACTTCTTTATTGCATAAAATTTATTACAGTAGTATTATAAAGTGCTGAAAATATTAAAATTATTAGATGGAAGTCAAACTCCGATAATGCAAAATTTATAATATTTAAAGTAATAGCTCATTATCAGAGCTTGATTTCTGCTCTAATAATTTTTATCACATAAAAGAAAAGATATTAACAAGAAACAGCATAACTTCAAAATTGCATTAAATAAATCCTAAGACCCGGGTGTATATTTATATATTATAATTTGATGTCTGTATTTTTTCAACCCAATATACATAATCTTATAATTGAATATTTATAAATACAATAATTAGATATATGTAAAGTATAACTTTAAAAAAAATTACTCACTTAGGAGCACTTCCAACTATCCTACTATCTTCATAGTCTTTGTCAACTAAGACTTTGAAAGGCCAAACTTCCCACAATTCTGCAAATTTAATGTTTGCTGCCTGTCTGCTAATTAAGTCTTGTTTGTATTTGTACATTATCATAGCTTCCTTTATTTTCCTTTTGTTGTTATTTTTTTCAATTTGCAATATTTTTACATTATTGTAATTGAAGTTAAAACCGTAAATACATGACTAATAATATGGTCGTAAAAAATGGATGCTGAAACATTATTATTTATTTTGCAATTTTGTTTCGTTTTCTGAATCCTTTTTAATAACAGCAAGTGTTCCTATATATATATAGTTGAATCAGGTCAATAACTTTTGCATTTTTTGAACTGATTAGGGATAAACATGAATAGACAATAAGGAGCCTAAATAATTATCTATGCTTATGCAAGAATATACAGAAGCATTTTCCTGCATTTAAAATGTAAAATAAATTATTTATTCTTAAGATAGTCTTTCCTTTTAACTTGGTGTTATAAAAATCAAATAGTACAAATATTTTTTAAAGATATACTTTTTTAATTTAGTGCTAAGGATGTAATGGTCTTTCGCTTTGATATACTTTTAATAACATTTAAACTAAATTAAAGTTTTGAAATATGCTTATATCTACAAGAGATGAGTTTTGTGTAGCAATATAATCAGAGAACAGACCTTTATATTTAATTATCACTATTATTATTATTTACTCTACTCATTAACCAAAAAAAAAAAAAACCCACTTAATTACTTATGCTTATATGAATTATTTTAATATTAAAATGGAGAAAATATGCAATTATTTACAATTTTTAATCTATTTTCTAAACTATACGTTTAATATTGTACTATAAAAAATATTGTTATAATTATATTTAAAAACATTTAAAAATTACTAATAATTAATGCATATTTTCCAGTAAATACAAAATATATTTTTCTTTATAAAGTAATTAGTTCTCTTCGATAATAATATTCCTTACAATATTACAAATACTTATTTTAAAATATATGGAAACACTTACCCTTCATATGCATCAGACAATTATTCTCATAATAAATTTGTAGTTGTTTTAAAAGTAGCACATACACACACACATATATATATATATAATGTTTTCACGGTTGTATGATATAGATAAATTATAACTTTTTGGGCTGTACTGTGTATTATTTTCCATTAAACACTGATATTTCGATGGATTAGCATCCGCCATTATCAAGATTAACTTTTGAAAAAAAAAATAGTTAGATCTCAAACAATAACATGACTGTGTGCAAGATAAGAAATGAGATTCAACTTGAAGTAGTTCAGCATAAACAATATGAGGCTTAAAGGCATTTTGGAACTACTTCATTATCTCTATAACAAATTAGAACTAACCTCATATTGTGAAAGCTGAATTACTTCAAGTTGAATCTCATTTCTCATCTTGCACACAGTCATGTTATTGTTTGAGATCTAATGATTTTTTTTCAAAAGTTAACCTTGATAATGGTAGATGCTAGTCCATCAAAATATTGGTGTTTAATAGAAAATAATACATGGTACAGCCAAAAAATTTATAATTTATCTCTCTCTATATATGTAGTTTGAATCACATTATTTATATTTATTTTTCATTAAAACTAACTATTACATATAAACAATGACATTTGCAATTGAAACAAAAACTTTATTGAGGATAAAACTCTTATTAAAATGGCTTAATTTAGAATAGTTATAAAGAAGATTTCATTAATATTGTTTAACAAACCAGTACTTTTCATCCAATTCATATGCTTACACATGCTGTTAATAAGAGTACCAAACTCTTCTTACAATAATGCAACCAAGTGCAAGCCTTTGTAATCAATGGATGCAGGAACAACTGTTTTTAACATGGCTTTCATCAGTTAGGAGTCTTCAATTTGAGAGCACTGCACCTGATCTGATGCAACCCTTCAGCAGACACCTTTTACTTATTTGGTTAACCTAGGAGCCCAAAATTTAAAGACAATAATGTTTCCAACCCAAGCTCATTTACTTGTATGGTCTTATAGATCTAAATTCAGTTCAGCATTCCATAGGATAATGGTGACAGTTGTTTTTGAAAAACCAAAGATACTACAATACATAGATGCTGAACTGAGTTCAGGTCTATATGACTATACAAGAGAATGAGCTTGGGTTGGAAACCTTATTGTGTTTCATATTGGGCTCCTAGCATTATGGTTAATGAAATAGGTGCACAGTGACTCTGGATGTTTGTATTAGATTCTAAGATCTAGATAAAGCTCTCTCAAATTGAAGACTTCTCACTGATGAAAGCCACAAGTTAGTAAATAATCTGGTGATGTTGGATAAGTAGGTACTAGATAGAAATTTTATTCAAAAACCTTCCTGCATCCATTGATTACAAAGGTTTGCACTTGGTAGTAATACTGCATGGAGAGTTTGGTACTTTTCATCCATTTTTATATTCATTTAATGCAAACTTGAATAATCAATATTCACCATATGGAAGCATTTTATAATATCCACATTCCCTAGTTGTTTGCATGCTTTTGAATTTATTTGTTAGGAAATAAAACTCATAGCTGAAACCAAAGCATTTATACATACTACACCTGCTTATAATCTTTAAAATCATTCAAGTTAGTATTCTAAAATTCAAAATGTTCTAAGGATTTAAACCTAAGCCAATTTTCTGTTACAATGTATAAATAAGCAAATAAAATAGAGATGAAATAAATAAATATACATATTCCTTATTTGAATTATAAGTCTCCTTTGATAAGGCAAAATCAGAAACTAATCTGAGGGTTATATATATATATATATATATATATATATATATATATATATATATATATATATATATATATATATATATATATATATCATAACATTATTTCATCTGTTAAAAAGTGATTACTCAGGCTTACAGTAGTTGAATCTAAAATAGAGAGAAGATAACTGCTATTGAAAATATAGTAAACCAATAAGGGCAGATGGTAATTTAACTGGATAAAGCTGATGATCAACAGGTAAATTAATTGTAAAAATTAAATACTAGAAAGACTAATACTTTTTGAAAGATAAATTTTCATAGTTTAATTTTAAAAGAGAAAAAAACGAATAAAATTGTAATAACACAAAAATTACATTTACAAATAATTATTTCTGCTGAATGTATGTAAATATGCAATCTATAAATAGAATTAGGTGTGCATTTTCTTTGATCTTTGCATGATATTACAAGACCATAGTGTCTGAAGGAGCAACAACAATTCCATTAAATTGATCAAATATTTTTTTTATTGGCTTCAATGCAAAATATTTATCTTTAAGTCAATAAAGCCAATTACTCAAGGCTTTGATAGGTTTATAGATTTGGATGATAGCAATCAACCCTTAGGCTATCAACTATCTCAACCTGTAGTCAAGACAACCTCCATTTAACAATAAAGGTGTTTATTTATACTCTATTAGCATAGGTAATGCAAATTTTGAAATCTATTGATAACATCACACCATTTCACATGCTTGCTTATAACTGTTATTAAAACAGGCAAAACTCTCTATACGTATTGCCACTCAGTGCGAGCCAGAGCAATCAATGGATGCCATAAGGCTTGGGCATAAAATTCCCATCTAGTGCCTACTCATCCAATATCCCTAGACTAGTTTCTGGCTTGTGGCCTTTGTCAATGATAAGACTTGGGTCTGAGAGCACTGCACCTAGATCTTAGGATCTAATGCAACCCTCCAGCAACCACTTTTATCTCTACTTGACTACAAAACTATTAATCTTAAATTAAAATCACAATATTTTCAATCCAAGCTCTTTAGATTACATAGTCATATAGGTCTGAACTCAGTTCAGTAACCATACATTTTGGTGTCTTTGGTTCTTTAATAACAATAGCCACCACTATCCTATTAGGCAGGATTGGTTCCAAGCCAATAAACATCACATAATCACTATTTCTTATGCTTACTTATAATTGTTATTAAAACAGGCAAAACTGTATGGTGATCATGTGATGTTTATTGGCTTGGGATCAATGCTGCCCAATAGGATAGTGGTGGCTATGGTTATTAAAAAACCAAAGACACCAAAATGTATAGATTCTGAACTGAGTTTAGACCTATAAGACTATGTAAGCTAATGAGCTTGAAGGGAAAATATTGTGTTTTCAATTTAAGACTCAGTTTTGTAGTTAAGTGGAGATAAAAAGTGGCTGCTGGAGGGTTGCATTATATCCTAAGATCAAAGTTCACAAGCCAGAAACTAGTTTGGAGATATTGGATGACTAGGCACTAGATGAGGATTTTATGCACAGGCCTTCTAGCATCCAATAATCACTCTGACTTGCTCTGAGTGGTAAAAACTGAATAGATAGTTTTGCCTGTTTTAATTTTTTTAAATCTATTGATAACAATATAATAAACTCATTTAGATGTATAAAATATGTTATTATTGATATATTCTTTAAATGCTTTTATATTTTCATAATGTCATTCAAATAAAATCTATTGCTGCAAAACTGTTAATTTTATTTGGAGTACATTTAAAATTAACTATCTGTATAAAATCAAAATAAAAAAAGACGGTCGAACAACTAACTAAACATGCGTGTTTTAAAGACTGACAACTTAGTAATGCTATTTATTTAATATTATTTAAGGTACTGAACAGATAATTAACTCGCAAAATAAGGCACTCAATTTTTTTTTCTATTTTTTTTTTTTTTTAATTTTACTATTCTTTTTTAAATTTAATTTAATTTTATTTATTCTTCTAAGATCTACAGTCTCTCCTTTTTTGCAGTGGCTTGTTGGAAAAGTATATATATAAACAATTTGAGGTTGTTTATTTTTTTTAAAAAATCACTTGTTTAAACTACAATAAAATTTGGTGTACATAAATAATCTTTTTTAAATATAAATATTGTAAACATATGTTTAAATTTATATATGCTTACACTTATGATAACATAAGGGAAAGAAATTGAAAAAGATTACTATGGCAGTAGGTGAAAACCTGCAAGTTATCTTTTTATTTAATGTTTTAAAATGAACAATTATTGTGACACATTTAATTATTATAATATATTGCTGGTATTGATTACATAAGTATAAACAAACATATTCCCAGTGAAAGCCTTTCTAAACTCTTTAAGACTGCCTATATCAACTTCTAAAACCTTTGTCTAATTTTTGTGGTGGGCCATTATTTAAAAATCTGATAATATTATTTGTCCATTTCATTTCCAGTCGGTTTCTTTTCGTAAAATATTAATCCAAAATACATTGAATTGTTTCAATTCAGCTCCTAATAATTGAATAATTTCAGATTCAAATTGTATAAATGTAATGGAAAATTAATAACTGAAGAAAAATATAAGTAAAAAATGTTTAAAAAATAGCCAGTGATAAAACAAAGAATTATATTTCAACCACTCATTATGTGACCGCTGGCGATTTATTTTCATTTCTTATAAATTACAATGTCTCATTATTCACTTCTGTTCTATTTTCTTAGTCTAAAATTAAACACTTTAAATAAAAATCTAAATCTAGACTCATTACTAGTCAATATTCTGTAAACGTAATTATAAATTTTATAAAAATTTATGAACTATAATTGCGTTTTCTTTTTAAGAATGACAGTCTTTGATAAGGAAATTACAGTCTGTAGCTTTCAATCTTATATCACTTTTCTTGAACAGCGATCACTTTCCCACACTTCTCTTGTAAAATTATAAATTTTTTGAATCAAACTTTATATTTTAATAATACAAAATCTTAATTGTGAATGTAAAAGGTATGATAAATATATTTATTTACATTCAAAATCAATTATGAAAGCATAAAACATTTTGTTTTGATTTCTGACTGTCATTTAGAAATGCCTGATATGCAAATTATGATGAGCAGTGGTCAAACATCACTTTCTTGAAGAGTAGTCACTTTGCAACACTTATTTTCCTTGTAAAATTTAAATTTTTTTGAATCAAACATTATATTTTGATAAAGTAATATAAAATCTTAATTATGAATGCAACACTTATTTTCCTTGTAAAATTTAAAATTTTTTGAATCAAACATTATATTTTGATAAAGTAGTATAAAATCTTAATTATGAATGTAAAAAATTATGATAAATATATTTATTTATGTTCAAAATCAATTATGAACATGTAAAACATTTTGTTTTGTTTCTGACTTTGCCATTTAGAAACACTTGTGGCACAATTTCTACAGTTGGCAGCCATCCAATCAGAAAATGGAGACTGGCCTACACACCAATACACAGCAATGAAAATGTATTTTTTTTTTAATTTTTCCATATGTTGACTTTTTAAGAACTAAAATTTTAAATTTTGAATTTCCTATAAAATAAGCCTAAAATGAAGAAAATGAAACCAAAATTAACCAAGAGATGGTGCAAGCTATGCCATGAACTGTAACTAACATGAATGAAAATGAAAATGCTACAAAATCTAAACGTAATTAACAAAAGAGGGGTAAATCAAATGCAAAATTCTAGCTTTCTATGTAAACTTATAGTCTCTAGATAAGAGTAAAGTCTACTCTTATTATCTTTTCCAACCAAGTTTTATCATTGCTTAGATTCAATGTTTGGAGATATTGTATTCTGAATATGTTTACATAATATTTTGTGCTGCAAAAGCTTCTAATATTATATATTAGCAAGAATTTCATTTTCTAAAAAATAAAAATCATTATTTAGCAATTCTAATATGGGAATGTGAATTGAGCTAAAGTTACTAGTTATTGCTAACATGTATTACAAATTAAAATATTTTTTGCAGATGAGTTTATTTAGATTAACTTTTCATACAATCATTTTGCTGCTTGGAAGAATGGAATCTATTCTCATCACCAGAGGAATTAATTATTATTGCTTTAAAATTTGCATATTATTGAAATACATCATTTAATGGTGACTTTATTCCAAATATTTTGCAATGTAACATTTTCTAATATCACACACACACATGTGCATATATATATATATGACAAACTTTTAGGTCCATGATTGAAAATTTGATTTTAAACCTAGTAAAACTTTGCTATTTGTTTAGGCTCTGAGCAGAGTTAAAATTAGGTTAAGAAGGACATTTGTTTTTACCTTTACTTTTTACTGTATATGTATGTTTAAATTTAGTTTTTTAAAGGGTTAATATAGATGTAAATTAATTAGTAAATGGGAACTCCATTATATAAATGAAGTTAAATTCACAGCCAAAGTCTATTGATGTGCAGCAAACCACAATACCAGTTCTTCTGGATAATAGAAAAGAACAACAGACATATCCAAGTCAGTATTACTCAAAAGAGTCTGTTTATGATTTTCACAATTCCATTCCAAAGTGTTTTAGATTTGCTTATATAAATGAATTTGGGTAAAAAGATAAGATTTCCATTTTTATCTTTTCAAAATGCTTTGGATTGAGAGTATTTCATTTAATCAACAAACCAGTATTGAGAAATTAATTTAGTTAATATATATTGTAACAGGAAACCTACTTTATAGTATATAAAAAAATAATAATCATTTTTTAATACTTATTCCAATTATTTTAAGTCTAATTACTTATTATTTATTGAATTAGATTTTAAACATATCAAACTCTAACATGATTTAAAGACCCCGTTACTCAAGCAGAGGAGTAAATAGAATTAATATTTGCATCAAATTATATCCCTGGTCAGACCAAGATTTAATAAAAATATTAAACCAACAGCCACCTTTCAAGACTGAGGTAACTCCCTGGCTGCATGAAACATAAAACACCTCTTGGGGATTTTTTATGAAGGTTTAAACTCAAGGTGTTATCCAATACTCACACTGGAACCCACGAAATGTCACTAGCATGTTTCAAGCACTTGACCCATGGCTAGTTCTTAAACATGAGACTGGCAACACATTTACTTAGATAAATGGAGAGAGAGAGATGTAACCAACACTAATAATTTACATCAATTTATTAACAGGCAATAACAATAAAAAAGCTATAAAACACATAGGGGATATTCTATATTTACAAACAAATATGCATGCTTCTGAAATCAATTCTATTCAAAGGAAGATTTTATTTTTAATACTAGTATTAAAATCTTAAATTCTATTAATGATGTTACAGATAATAGTTACCTAGATCTAAATACAGCACAGTTTCTGGGTTTCATATGCAGTTTAAACACAGTCTCTGTCTTCCATATGTGGTTTAAACACAGTTTTTGGTTTCCATAAGTGTTTTAAGTACTGTCTTGGGTTTTCATATGTGGGTGATCAAATTTTCTTCAGATCCAGCCAGATTTATGGTAAGCATATCTGTAACATAAATTAAGCTTCTTTATTCCACATCCTACAGCATGGGCTGGTTCTCTTGATTTGGTGTAGAGGGTTTAAACATCAGCAGAAAGTGAATCAGAGTAAACTACCACAGAATTTGGGTAATGGAACACAGAAGATAAGTGGAGAAAAACTGTCAAATACCAGCATTCAGATGTAGTAACTCATTTCTTTCATGACACAATAGTAGAATGGTTTCATCATGCTGGGATATTAGCATCTTGTTGACTTTGCTCACTGCTGGTGAGTGATTTCAATGAAGCATATAAATTTCAATAATATGACCCTCAACAAATATCTATCAATAATAATCTTTTATCTAATATTATTCTGACAGTAGAGAATGCCAGCTCTTTATACTACCCTGACCCTACCTTTGATCGAGTTTTAACCATGCTATCAATACATTTGATCTTTAAATTTTTTTAATTAAAAGTTACTTCCCTTTATTTTCTAGTTTTTTTATTTTAATTACTCTGAGATTAGCTATATTGTTCAAGTAATCAGTCTGAAATCTTAATCTCCAGAGTCTCATCAGTTTAGTAGGACTTATTTTAATTAATTATAAATAACAAAAATAATTAAAAAGTACTTTTAACAGAGTATTTTTGACAGAATTATACAAAAATAAAAGTACATAAAAAAGATAAGTTATAATTAATAAATAATTTCTAACTTATTCCTAACATTTTCTTTTTATTTTAACTTTTACTTTTCCCAAACTATTAATTATGATTATTTTAAATTTTATTTAAAACAAAAAAAATAAATATATCATATAACCCATATACACACACACACACACTTACCCAATGTGTGTGTATATACATATCATTAATATATATATATAAATAAATAAATTTTAACGGTAAATTTATTTATTTGTTATATATATATATATAATATTTTATAACGGGTACTGTATTTTACATTTATTATATATATATATCTGATCAAAACCAGTTCTCTGGTTGAAATATTAAACTATTTCATGGATATATAAGTATTTTTGTATATATATATATATCATTAAAAACCAGTCAACACTTAGATAATACCAATAACAATAACAATCAACAATTTCAAACTGTTGTCAAAGCAACATTCTTTTAACAATAAATGTGGAATCTACCCCTTTATTTATAGTATAATATACTTATATAGACACTAAAGATTACAACTTGACCATAGAAATTGAAATTATTGATACAAATAAGTTTAAATAAATCTCTTTAAACAGGTAAATATAACCTATTCTAAATGTAGAATAACAAATAGTCAATTATAAATATTATAAACCACAATTATAAATTTCAAATTGCACCCAAAGTATTATTTAAATAATAAGTGTAATATATATATATATCAAAAACTACCCCAAATCCAAAATTCAACTAGACCAGCAAAAAAAATAATATTAAAACACAACCAAAGGTTTCACTGCTACAAGCAGACTTCTCAAGTGTAAAGAACTACAAAAACTACACAATATATATATAATATTAAACAATACCCACAAATCCATTCACTTTCCATCCACCCTTAATATTAAAAGAACTCTTAAATAAGTTAATTGCTTCAGAATAATAAATTTTCAATAATAAAGATTTTTAATTCTTTTGATTTCATTTCTCCCAAAGAAGACAACCTTAGCTTCATCAAAATTAATAGTGTGGCCTGTATCTTTTTCATGGACATACAAAGCAGAACTAAGATACCTATTTTTAACTCTACTTTTATGAACCTTTATTCTTTTATTTAAACTCAAACTACTCTGACCTATGTAGATCTTTTTACAAAATAAACAAGGAATAAAATATACTACACCAGGAATAGTCTTTCTATCAAAAACTTCTTTTGTATTATTTAATAAATTATTCAATGTAACACCTCTTTTCCAATAAATTTTCTTATTTCCAAACAATTTACTATTTCTACACACAATTTTATAAGAAGACAATTTAAATGGCAAAGAAATAAAATCACATTTTTCTTTAACCTTTACATCCTTACAAATATTACTATTATATAAAATACTTTTAACAAATTTATCAGAGTATCCAACACTCAAATAATCTTTATAAAACTGATATTTCTGAAACAAAGCTACGCCACTAGAATTATTTAATTTAATATCCCTATGACAATAATTCCTTAAAGCAGCTACTTTATGAGATACAGACTGATAGCTATCAGGTTTAATTATAGATCTTAATTCTTTACTTTTAACTAAATGACTGCACAATAAACAATTAATTTCTATACTTCTAATCACCAAAAGATCTAAAAATTTTAACTTACCAAAATCTAACCTCCCTCCTTCTAACACAAATTTTATAGAAGGATCAAAACAAACTCATTTACAAATTCCTTCAATTTATCATTCTCAACTACAAATAAACAATCATCAACATATCTGACAATAATTTTATATATAAACAATTCTTTTTAAGAATAATTTCCTCTTCCATAAAACTAATATAAACTGAACATACTAAAGGAGAAATAATATAACCTATTATCCACCCTTCCTTAATCTTATAAAAATTACCCTTATAAGTAAAATACATAGAATCTTCCAAAAACAAAAGCAAATCTTTAATTACCTTAATTTTATTTTTTGATAAAGAATTTTTCTTAATCAATACAGACAAAAGAACATTAATACTGCTTAGCCTATTAACAGACTGATACATATTTTCAATATCTAAACTTCCAAAATACCCAATATTTTAGTTCTGCTTTGTATGTCCATGAAAAAGATACAGGCCACACTATTGATTTTAATGAAACTAAGATTGTCTTCTTTGAGAGAAATGAAATCAAAAGAAGAATTAAAGAGACTTTATTATTGAAAATTTATTATTCTGAAGCAATTAACTTATTTAAGAGTTCTTTTAATATTAAGGGTGGATGGGAAGTGAATAGATTTGTGGGTCGTTTTTAATAGTATATATATTGTGTAGTTTTTTTGTAGTTCTTTAAACTTGAGAAGTCTGCTTGTAGCAGTGAAACCTTAGGTTGTGTTTTAATATTATTTTTATGCTGGTCTGGTTTAATTTTAGATTTGGGGTAGTTTTTGATTTTATATTGACTAGTTTAGCTTTATGCTTGTAATGTTTATATATATATATATATATATATATATCTCAAATAAAAGTTAAACTATTAACCAAAATCAAATTCAAAATTTAACTAACAAATATTAAGTAATATTCTTTAAGGCTATAGCCTCAAATACATGTGTATAAAATGCGATAGTAGGGACCTCTACAGGTCTTAAACCACAAGCTTACTCTTTGGAAGAAAAGTTTGCTTGTATATCATAATAATCATTTTCAATCTTTATTAATCTACTGCAGGAAAAAGGTTCCTCCAAGTTAAATCCAATTTTTCTGAATTCTAGCTTTTCTTTTTTACATACCATAAAACTTTACATGTAATTTATTTCTAGGGCTCTTACAATCTCTTGGTATCTAGTTTTAAATTACATGTTTCAATTTATTACCTTTTCTAAAAATATGTACAGCCCAGATTCAATCTTGACTTTTTAATGCTTTCAATGATTTTAGTAATAGCTTATTATCCTTTCATCTATGTATTTCATTGTGATCCCTTTTTGTTACTTCTAATGTACATCTCTCCATACCTTATTGAATAATCTAAATTCTGTATTGCTTTTCTATTATGAGTTGAAGTCCCAGATGGCTAAATAATTTGAGTGGTAAAACATATTTAATGAAAATTTTATTTTTCAAAAACAAAAGAATAATTTATTTTAACATGTTATTTTTATTAATATCACTTCATCCAAGATTAATCCTATGATTTATTTCATCAGTAATGTTTGCATCTGTATTAATAAATTGACAAAGGTTTTTATAGTTTAACTTCTTATTCATTATTATAATGTTTTCTTCTTTTGAGAAAGTTCATTAAACATTACTTTAGTCTGTTTAGAATTTATATTTATTTATTTTTCCTGATAACTCTGCAAAACCTCTTGAGTCTCTGAACCATTACTTGCGAAACAATCACACCATCTATAAAATCTCAATTACATAAATAATCTCCATCTATATTTATTTTCTTAGCAGTCCATTTTAGGGTGAAAAATCTTCTTGTAAAACTATCATAAAAGTTTTACAGATAGGGAATCATCCTACTGTTTGTACTATCACCATATAATTTAATAATTACTGTGGGAATTTGATGAATATTCTTCAAAATCTCACAATGTCCTGTGATTATATCTTGACGATCCTATTTTTTGATAACTGTAAAAATGCTTTTAGAATTAAATGACTTTTCAGAATCTACAAATCCTTACAACACTAACTGATATTTATTGATGCTTTCTATAACATTTTTCAATATTTAGATTACCTCCCTAAAACTATTTCCAAAACTTTTTTGTGTATCATAAAATGAACAAGGAATAAAATTACTTTAGTATAGAGTGATTATATTATAATGAAATTCAAGAATATTTTTATGTCTATACTCATTAATAACTAACAATTCAAAATAACGATTTCCTGTAAAAATTAAATCCACAACATCAGTTTAATATGTTGTGATGATTTATGTACAAAACTATTTATTTAATATAAGTAAGTATTTAAGATAAAATATCCTTTCATATCCCACTGCTGGGCTAAGGTTAACAGACTCTCATAAACCAACAATAAATCATTACAACATATGAACTGATCAAAGGATAGTTAATATATTTAACAATGCTAAAATTTTAAATGCTAATAAAAAATTAATAACGGGTTGACACAAAATGTAGAGTAAGTCAAAACTGATCATTTTTGCTTATACTATGCTCAAATAATAATCTTGAATTATATTTATTAACTTTAATTTTTTTATTTATATCCTGGATCCTCCACATACATTTAAATATATATTTTAACATATTGAACAAATTTTGTGTGTGAATCATGGCTCCATTTTAAAAATATATATTTTTAAAAAAGTATTTTATTTTAATTTTCCTGAGTATTCTGTGGCATTTATGTTTAGAATTTTATATTTTTTTTTACTTGATGAGAAATCTAATATAAAATTTTGTAAAGATATTATAATTTAAATTAAGAGAATATTGAATTTTTTATAGAAAATTGTCCAAAATTGATTGTTTGATTAAAGCAATATGAATTTATTTTTAATGTAAATAAATTTAAAATAATTCTTTAGATTTTAAAAAAAACTATAGCGCTTAAGCTTGTTATATTGAATAGTTTTATAAAAGTAATTTGTGATATTTTTTATAGTTCATCTAAAAATTGCGTTTAATACTTAAGAATCAATGTGTTTTGGTGATAGTAATATTAAAAGCTTCAAGCACTAAATTATTTATTAAAATATATTCACCAATATTGCCTTTAGTTAAATATGCACAGACATATAAAAATTTCATAAACATCGAACATTGTAAGTATTTGTATAGTATTGCTGTATGTTTGACTGATAATTTTTATGCAAAATTAGCTTAATGACAATCAGAATATTTTCTTCTCTTTTATCGGAATGTACGAGTGTAAGTATAATATTTAATCGAAACAAAAAGCATTGTAGAGAATATATATAAAAACAAGCCTTATTATTGTAAATATGTGAGATCAATATTTAGATTATAATAAACTTAATTTACCTATACAATTTTTAAAAAAAAAAAAAACATAAAATGAAAAAAAAATCACACTGCTAAAAACTGCTCTTAAATATTATTTTATACATAATTTATTAGTTATGCATTGATTTTACACATGCATATATATATAATTTTAATAAAAAATTATATTTATAAATTTCAATCGTGATATAATCAGTCGAAGTATCAATTAAATACTGATATGACCAACTGAAATTATAACCTAATAATAGTATTTGCTTACTTTACTTTCGAAACAAAAATGCAAACATTTTGTTTATATTCTACATTATACTAGGATCACACTGAAATTATTGAGATATGGAAAAGCTATAAAGGAAATAAAACAAAACTTTATGAATGTTCAAAATAATGCGCTTTAGCCTTAATTCATTTTTAAAGAGGAGTTTTCCATAGCTAGAAGGCATAATGCGATTCGTTTTTCATAATTGAGTCAAAAACAGTATTATATTTGTGTTGCTGTTGATGATTGTAGGATTTTTTTAGATTAACGAATAACCAGAAGTATCACATTGTGACATTATATGAATATGGAAATGTCCAGTAACTAATCTTATTTCTTTTTAAAAAATTTAAATATATACTGCATTACAAGAAGTCTGTTGTCATGAAATTGATAATAAGTCTGTTGCCATGGTGAAACCTTATGTCTCCTAATTGCTGATCTTGGAAAGACTTAGACGGGCAATGTTGTGTGCTACAAGATATTGTGATAGTCCTGTACTTCATATTCTTTTATCAATCCTGAAATAATCTTCAGAAGAAAACAATATACATTACTTTCTTTTAAAAAATGTTCTTATTTCTACAATGGTAATCATTCTGTCATCTTCAACCACCTTTATTCTACTTTGGTGACATGTTGGCACAACATAGAAAAAATATAGATTTGATCAACTGTTATAATTTTACAAATTATCTAGTGACCATCATTAATAAGTAATTGCTCAGTTTCTTAACTGATTGCTAATACTCATCTTTTTGCTCTCCAAGTCAATTAGGGTAAAAAACATTTTAACTTTTAATTCTTCATGAAAGATCTTATATATTGCTCAAGATACAGTAGCAAAGGTAATGCTTATCATTTAGTAGGTCCATGTGTTGTCATCTGCTACTTTACATATATGAGAAATATTTTGTGGAGTAACTACTGAAGCAGGCATTATCATATGTTTGTCATTTCGAAATTAACTATACCTTGTAAAATTTCTTAAAATACCAATGATAGTTTCTCATAGTGGAGTTTTATTGCAAAATATTGAATGTAACTGCTGCATACATTATTTTTCAGATAATCCAACTTTAAAATAATATCACAGTAGCATGCTCTTTTTAGCTACATGTCTTTTAATGTTGAACTGGTAGAGTCCAATGACTGCTCAGGTATTTATAAATCAAATCCAATGCATGTGCACTTAAGCATTTCTTCAAACAATGTTATTTTTCCATATTGAAATAATTCAGTGTGACGTTCAAATAAAGGAAACAGATCAAATGCTAATACTTTATATGTATAAAAATAGAAATATAATAATTTGATATATAACTTTACTGTTAAACAAGACTTTTGATAAAGAATTTTAGATAAGCATTTTCAGATGTAAATATTAATAAGTATAACCTGAATTTTTTTGTATATTTTATACATTTTAGTTATGATGCAATTCGATAAAGAGCTAAGGGTATTACTAACTGCATTAACACCATCTAGTAATAATAGGTGTATAGATCACTTTTAAACAAAATACTAGGAAATTCTTCTAATTATGAATATAAAAACAATTAAATTTTATATTTTGCAGCACACTACTCAGGATGAAATTTATTTTATGCAACCTGTTTTCTATTGTACAAATATGATAACATTTTTTTCCAGATTTTGCTGTAAAATAAATACAAATTATTGCTATCTTGATTGATTTATTTAGTTTTGCAGTTACAATTGAAATCTGAGACCTAAATAAAGATTGCAAGATATATTAAAGTTTTAAAATTAAGAAAGTTTCAATCATTATACATAAATAAAAAGTTGACTTGTATATTTGGTGTATAATTCAGGTATTCTAGATCTAAATATAGGAGATTTGAACTCAGACTTATTCTAGACCTGTAATTCATCTTCTGAGAATAGATTTACATCTGAAAATGTAAAAATAATATAAAATATATAAAGTTATTATAATGAGAGATGTTTTATAACATGTTATATATGAAAAGTGTACTAATAAAATCAAAAATTTGATTAGTATTTTTAAGCATATTATATATACGATAAAATAATTCAGAATGTGAGTAGTTATAGTAAATATTAATAATCCTGATAATTATTGATTCTTTTAATATATAAAGTAGATTGTCTTCAATGATTAAGAGGGGTGAATATTAAACAATTCCATCATTTTATTGTTTTTATATTGATCAAACAGATTTATTTTTATTTAACATAGAACAGAAATGCCTTTTTTTAAAAAAAAAAATGTAACAAACACGAAAAGATCTACATATAATAAAGTAATTCATAATGTAAAAGTATATAACATATAACACAGTTGTTTTAAATACTAAATGGTTATATAAGTAATGCACACACTCACTTCAATATTATAATACTGTAAAAAAAATTTTAAAAAAATAAAATAAATGTGTTATATGTAATTTAATGGTTTTATACTCTATATTAGTAAATATCACAAAACAAATAACATCTATTTAATTTACAAATATTGGCCTAAAAATAAAATAAATAAATAAAACAAAAACAAAATAATTATGAATTTTCAACTTATTTTTGGTGTAGAGTTGGTAATATTAAATAGATGAGATTTGTTTATATATACAGGATAAACCAAAAATTAAAGACAATTTATTTTATAAGTTATACTCAAAACAAACTCATCTAATTTTAACAAAATTGTATTTCTTTTTTTTTTTTGATCAAAAACATGAACATTATCATTCCATTTATAAAAGGTTTTGATTATTTTTTATAGTGTAACACTTTTGACGGTGAATATTGTTTTTTAATAATAATTTTTTAATTTTTTTGATGATGAAGTAAAAAATATATATAAAAACTAAAATTTATTTTAATATTTAAAAAAAATTATCTAGAATTACAACGTGTTTACAATGAGGCTAAACTATTTATATGTTAGTAAATTAGGTTCAACAATTTTTGAAAATCAAGCAAAATTAATATATATATGTGCATGTCAGAGAAAGAAAAAAAAATGGTGTATTAAAAATAATTTTATAATAAAGTGACAAAATAAATTTTTAAAAATTACGTTTTTTTACACTATTGTGTCTTTTTTGTTTTTTAACATATCCTGATTTTAAAAAGTGAAAGATATTTAGCGGTGAATAGATCAAGACCAATTATTATTATTATTATTATTATTATTATTATTATTATTATTATTATTATTAGTAGTAGTAGTAGTAGTAGTAGTAGTATGATGATGATGATGATGAATAAATCTCTTAAAATTGTAGGAGCTATTTACAGAATTGGAAAAGAATTTAATAAATTTACAAAGATTAAACTTTTTATATCCTTAGTTCTTCCCATCTTGGAGTATGGTTCAATTATATGGAATCCTCATAACAGGACAGATATCATAAGAATTCAGTCTGTTTTTGACAAATTTGCAAAATTAAATAGTTTAGGTAATGAACACTATATTGATTTACTGCTGAGATGAAAAACAAGAGATCTCAAGCGTCTTCATAAATTTATTTCCCAGAATATTCCTATATCTAATTTGCTTTCTAATTTAGGTATTAAGAAACAGAATTATAATACTTGTACTCACAATATTTTTGAACTGAAAATTTGTAAATCTGATATATTGAGATTTTCCTCTTTATTTCATTTACCTAGAACTTATAACAAAGATATTGGCAATGATGATGTTTTTAATCTGGATTTTAAACAATTCACTAATGTCCTCATAAAAAAATATTATCCCTAATTTCTTTTGATATATTGCCTTTTTTATTTATTTGTGCATTTTATGGTTTTTCTATTTTATTGGTATTATTTTTTTATGCTTATTTAGATTTGTATATGATAATGACATTATTGTGCAATCTATAATTGGCTAAATCCTGTTGATATGTACATTAAATAAATAAAGAATTGAATTGAATTATTATTATTATTATTATTATTATTATTATTATTATTATTATTATTATTATTATTATTATTATTATTATTATTATTATTATTATTATTATTATTATTATGTTTCAAAAGGCCTTTATTGTCTCAAAAGAATACAACATTAGTGGTTACATAGTAAATTAACTGCTACAAGTTGATTACAAATTTTAACATTTACATTGTCATTTTGATAGAGTTCTTTCTGAATTTACATGAGCTTAAAAACATAGTTCTTATCTGCATATAATATACTGGATTGTCCATTATTTATAACTATGCTGTTTGTCTGAGCAGGGACCAAGTAGCTGCATAAATCTCCGGGATGGTGATCTGTTTGTCTCTAACTTGAATTTTAATTAGCTTATTCTCAAATGTGGCTGGATGCTTTCTGGGGTTATTATCCAATACAAATGCACACCTAGTGCACCAAAGTTCATATAAGACAAACATTGAGGCCCTTATGGCTGGTACAGACCTACCTTTGTAAGTTGACATAATTTGTATTATTGTAGTGTTTTGTTTTCTATAATTCCCCTGCATAATGCATATTATTATTATTATTATTATTATTATGATGATGATGATGATGATGAATAAATCTCTTAAAATTGTAGGAGCTATTTACAGAATTGGAAAAGAATTTAATAAATTTACAAAGATTAAACTTTTTATATCCTTAGTTCTTCCCATCTTGGAGTATGGTTCAATTATATGGAATCCTCATAACAGGACAGATATCATAAGAATTCAGTCTGTTTTTGACAAATTTCAAAATTAAATAGTTTAGGTAATGAACACTACATTGATTTACTGCTGAGATGAAAAACAAGAGATTTTAAGCTTCTTCATAAATTTATTTCCCAGAATATTCCTGTATCTAATTTGCTTTCTAATTTAGGTATTAAGAAACAGAATTATAATACTTGTACTCACAATATTTTTGAAATGAAAATTTGTAAATCTAATGTATTGAGATTTTCCCCTTTATTTCATTTACCTAGAACTTATAACAAAGATATTGGCAATGATGATGTTTTTAATCTGGATTTTAAACAATTCACTAATGTCCTCATAAAAAAATATTATCCCTAATTTTATTTGACATATTGCCTTTTTTATTTTTTTTGTGCATTTTATTGTTTTTCTATTTTATTGGTATTATTTTTTTATGCTTATTTAGATTTGTATATGATAATGACATTACTGTGCAATCTATAATTGGCTAAATCCTGTTGATATGTACATTAACCTTTTAACTGTTTGACTCGTTCTTAATCGAGGCAGTTTTTGATACATATTCGTTTTAATCGAGTAAATTTGACATCGCTGTAAATTGCTTAGTTTTTGGACTACGTTTACGGTTTTAACGTCATTTTTTAGAACGCAAAAAGTTTTATAATATACTGCCATCTATTGAATTATTTTACAAGTAAAAAATCAATTAATTGATGATTTATGTCAAACAAAAACTAAGCACTGCCTTTTCACATCTTTTCTTGAATCTTATTGGCTGTTGAAATTTTGTAAACAAAAGAAAATGGAAAAGCTCCGCCTTCTCATCATCTTTTCTTGAATCTTATTGGCTGTTAAAATTTTTATATGGCTGCCAAAAATTAAAAATTTACGAACGCTTTTGTTTTATTTTGAAAATGATAAACGAATGTTTTAGAGCATTTTAAAAATATTTTTTGATGAAATACAAATAAAATACAAATTATTTTCATATAATATGTCAAAAATAAATATTATTTTACAAAAATAGTTACGATTTTAGCAAGAATTATTTATTTATTGCATAGTCGGGAAAAAAAAATCATAACGTGAAATTATGATTGCCGTTTCTTTTCATGTCAACCGTAACAAATATTTTTAAAATTAAAAATCAAAATTTATTTTTGAACAAACTTTCGTTTATTTTTATAATGTGAGAAATTACTAATATACTTTTTAAAAACGAAACTAAAGTGAATATATTTAAAAAAACGGTCAATAACTTTTGAAAAATTGATACATTATTTTGTGCATCGGCTAATTAAAAGCTTTGAGTGATACCACCTGCAGCGAATGAACAATTGGACAGTTAAAGGGTTAAATAAATAAAGAAATGAATTATTATTATTATTATTATTATTATTATTATTATTATTAAAATATTCAACTGAAATGTGGACTGATTATTTGATAACAGCCTTAATTAGTATTACAATGTTTTTTTTAAAGTGGTTCATTTAGATTTTTATTTATTTATTGTTAACAAAATAAATAAGTGAAAGTAATTAAACTTACTTCAAAAACTATAGGATTTTAATTTATTTAAATATTCATGTTTATGCCCAAAAGAAATGTAAATTGCTGATATTTTAAAATAATTATAATTACTTCTTATCTAATATATTGCAGTGAATGATTCTAGGAATTAAATTTAATTAGTTTATCAATAAAATGTTGTTCTTTATTTTTATTATTTTTATTTATTAGTTTAATTTTACAATAACTATTACATTGATCAGCCAATAGATGATCTAGACTTTATTCTGATCAGCCAATAGATGATCTAGACTTTATTCTGCTCAGCCAATAGATGACCTAGATTTTATTCTGGTCAGCCAATAGATGACCTACACTTTATTCTGATCAGCCAATAGATGATCTAGACTTTATTCTATGATAATTTTTTTTCTGAAATATTTTTTTTTGTAGGTGGCTGTTAATAAACCTGCATATATATATATGTTAAAAAATGAATATCATCTATTTTTAGATAGAATGCAAACAGGAGCATTCTGGCTAGCCCATGTCTTTCATTAATTCTCAGCCAAATGCTAAAAAATCATTGTTCTCTTAAAGCTATTTAATAATCGTTTATTTCATTTTATTTTAAGAGACAAAAATTACTATTATGAAGGGGGACAGATGTATAACTATAGTTTTATACAACAAACATATAATTATGTGATCTAATAGATTTAGAGACATATTCTAAGTCTATGTTTTAAATAAAATAAATACATGTTATATCAATAATAAAGAAAAGAGCATTATTCAACCTAAAATGACAAGATAGAACAAAAATAATGAGTGATCAAGAATAAATATAATTGCAGAATAAAGACATGGATTAGTTTGAAGCCTATCCATTAAAGTATGAATATTGGTTATCTTAATATAAAGCTGAGCATTGATTATATATATTGTACCTAACTGAAGTTTCACTTAGTTCCAAAAGGAGCCAAAGGTTATCTTAGCTTAACCTTTTGTTTTGAAATTGTCTCATTTAAAAAAAAATAATAATGATAAAAATGAAAATTAAATTAGTTAATGACTAAACTAGGATAATCTTGTATTGATTGTAATCATTATTGTATTGTGGAATTATGTCTAAGTATTTGAAAAAGATATATGAGTTAGGATGGTAAGAAATGCTAAATAATAATTTGAATTCTAAAAAAAAAGAAAGATATCAGAAATAGTTGCCAGTTTGTAAGTAATATTAAATGTATTATTGTGTAATCCATTTTAATGTCTAAAGAATAATAATTAGATATTATAAATAAGTCGGAATAATTAAGTAATAAATTTAAAAAAAATGTTATATAAGTTTTTATTAAAAAATAAGAATATTTGTTATTAGTTTTGTAGTTTAACATTCAGTTATAAAAATTATTTAGAGTAAATATTCATTAACAATTTATTGTTGTAATTTTAAAAATAACTTTTAAACAATTAGCTTGCATTCATATGTGAGAATATGTTTATGCCTGCAAGGATAATATAAATATAAAAATAAAGAAATAATTTAATTTCAATATTGTTTAAAATAAATAAATAAAACAAATGTGTGGATAAAATTATTTCAATGAATATTTATGGGTTTAATAAAGGGTATAACTTTGGATTTTATATTTATTACTATTGGGTTATAAAATATTATTAAAAAAACATTTGTTGTATAATATTTGTTAATAATAAAATTTTAGTTTTCCAGCTAAAGGTTACGTGGTATGGGAAGATTATATTGATTCCGTCATTAGATCGATTCTACAGCTAGTTTGTTGGAATATTTAAATTTAATAAAAAATAGTTTTTATTGGTTTTTAATTAAACTGTAGGGGGGTGAAAAATTGTGAGATAAATGGAGATCTAAAGGATTATTCTGTTGCTGATCTGTTTTAAATATATGTGTAGCTGAATCTTAAAAGTTCTTTAATAAAAAGTAATTTTTAAAACTATATTTTCTAAAAAAAAAATAAAAGTATGTTTTTAAAACCATTATTTTAAATCCTCCAGTAATGACAGTAGGCTGAGAAGAAAAGGTAATCTGTTTTTCCTGACAGTTTTTCATTCCAGTTGAGGCATTAAAATTTACGGTAAAATGTTTGCAGAAAAAAATACAGCGTCTCATATTTCATTTACTTTTTTTATTCTATTCATTTTTCTTTATTTAGAAGTAAAACTTAGATTATTAAGTATTGTTATGGCTAAAGACTTTATGGCATTAAAATATAGTATACTTCCTATCAAATTAAAAATGCATGTGAAGAAGAAATTAACAAAAAAAAAAAGACGTTCAAATATTTTAAAATATTAAAATGGAAATGGGTTAGCGTTTTTATAAATTAAAAGTGACATTAAATTTAATACTGCATTATTAATACATGCTATATACATGTAAATATGCTCTTAAAAGAATAATATTTAAGAAGAAAATATGTATTTTAAAATGCTAATTCTTGTTTATACCAGTAATATGAAAAGAATTTGTTTGGAAGTAAAACTTTAAATGAATTTAAAAATATTATTAATGAACTTGTCTCTGTCAAATATGTAATGTTTTGTTATAATGACCAGTACTTATAAGTAACTTTATGACCGTTGATCTTAGTTCATAAAACAAGGAGCGTCCTTAATTATAAACAAAGTCTATTCTTATGTTTAAAAATAAATAAAAGGAAATTTGTTAAAAAAAAAAAAAATACATTTTTAAATATTAAGAAACGTTTTTTTTTTTAAAAAGCTCTATTTTAAAAAATGCATTTATCTAAAGAAGAAAAGTGAAAATTAACTAAATAGATATATTATAATTATTCCGCATTTGAACCTAGGATTATAAATATATAAAAACATGTACTCAGCTGAAGAATTTATTGTTTTCAATGCCAGCTTATTTTACTTATACTTATGATTATTATACTTATGTTACTCAGTTGAATAATTTATTTTCCAGTGTCAACTGATGTTTAAAATTATCTTTAAAGATAAAAGAAAGTGAACGTGTTTATATAAAAAACTACTGAACATTTTCGTTTGGAAATGATTGCCATGTATATAAATGTATTAGTTGAAGCTTCAAATTTAAATAGATATCTTAACCTGGATAAATTGTCTACACATTATGAAATGGAAAAATCATCACGGAGCTGAAATATGAACTTGAATTAATGTATTATTATTATTATTTTTTTTTATATGGTCTGCTTTATTGGTTAAAAAAAAAAAAGAAACCATAAAAATATTTATGCTATTAAATTTTTATTAACACTTTTTGCATAAATATACAGGTAAACTAGGGTTATAATTTTAGAACAAAATAGGTTTATTTGAATGAGCAAATGTTTCTTGCCATTCTTAAGTAGATTTAGTTTATTTATCAAGCATTACACTAGCTAGTTTCTATTTAATAATTTTATTATAGAGATTTAAATATCACAGTCTTATTTTCATATAAATGGGATGTTTTACTCAATTCTATTTTAAAGTTACTAAAGACGTTTATCAGAGAATATCCATTCATTTGTTTTATGAATGCTATATTAGTAATAGTTACAAATATTTTATATTCATCGAGAAGTAAATACTCTTGCATTTAATTTACAATTTTAAAAGTCCACTAGTTACTATATTTTTAGCATTTAATATTTTGTTATGTGTCTATTGTGCCTTGTCTAGAATTTTATATGCATTTAAGTTTAAAGTATTTTCTACAGTAGTCAGTTGACACATAGTTTACTTTGTTGATTCGAATATTGGATATACATTTTATATTTTATAAATTTCTTGGAAATAACTTAGTCAGTTTAAGTGAAGTATATATCTTGCTATTAGTTAGAATTTGTTAGCCTCAAAAATTAGGTTTAGTTCATAATTTTTGAATATGTTTATGGAGTTGAGAGTATCCTCCATCCTTATTGTAATGTAATTCCATGATTTGATAGTGCTAGTCCCCAAAAGAGGGTTATTATATTGTATTTTTCAGTGATGATAATCACATTTATAAGCATTGAAAATCCCATGAGAGAGGATTGTGCTTTTCTGGTGGGTGTTCCTGTTCCCAGATGTACTGAAGATAAATTCCAGACATCGTCATTTTTGCCTCGAAGTTAGGTATTTTTGGAAGCCACCATATTCTTTTCCAGCTCTGAGGAGCCTAGTATCTTTATATTTTTTGCCTATCATTCATGATGACTTAATGCTAATTCCACCACAGTAGGTGATGTTGCATTTGTTTTAGATTTGTCAAGATATGCTTGTTTGAGGAAATGTATTTCTTCAGGTAGTTGTAGCTAATTTATGGTTCATAGGTATATCAATGTTTGAATTGTGTTGCTATGATAGTTTTATCACACACAAGCTAACCAACAATAAGTTATATTTATTTTAAAGTATATTAAATATGCATATGGTATAAGTGGCAATTCACACATAATAATTTAATATTTCATCCAGAGTTTCGCCGCTGGATTTGTAAGTCTGTTATATTATTAATTTTATAACATTGATGGAATAATTTTATGTGGACTAAATGTATAAAAAAAGTATAACTAATCTCTGATGAATGAATGTCCCATACAGTTAATTTATTTTATTTTAAGATTAGTTTAGTCTAATTTAAAAATATATCATTAGTATAATATTAGTTATGTCAGTATAAATATTTGTAGTATTCAAAATATATCCTTTTCCAACTTACCGTTTGTTAAGTTTAGGATTATAAAATTAAGTTAGAGGTTCAAATATAAACCTAGTTTTGTGTGTAATTCTGATTACTAGATAATACCAAAATGTTTTGAAATATTTTAATTAAAGAAAAATTATAATGTGCTTATTAAATACAGACATTATAATTAAAGTTAAAGATTGTTAAATCTCTAATTATTAAAAGAGATGGAAATTGAATAGCCTTAGCCTGTTATTAAGTATACTAATGTAAATTAAAGGAAATTATTAAAAGTCAAAATACTTATAGTAAATCTCAGTGTGATATTGGCAATGATTGTAGCCCATTAAATTTGTAAGAATTTTTTATTGATCTTAATAAACCATATTATTATTATTTCAAAAGTTTTGTTTTGTTTATTTTACTTTTATATGAGAATATATTATTATCTTGGGTTCCAAGTTCACAAAATCTGAAAATGTTAAAGTTATTGAATCTTCAATTCAGAAATTTACAAGTAGATTCTAAGTTAATTAAATACAATTGATACTGTCTTGAAAATTAAAAAAAAAAACTATGTTAAAGTAAATGATTCTCATATTGAATCACAAATACAGATAATTGCATTATAACAGATACCTAATTAAATATTTAGTTAAAAGTTTATTTTATTTAAATTATCGGTATATCTTTCAGATTAAAGATTATGCAATATCAGATTAACAATATTAGTACTTTAGAAGAATATTTTAATTAATATTATTTTAAAAGTTGCACATTACATTATCTTATATTTACTGCACATCATCTATCATCATATTAAATCTTATATATTTAAAGAATTCTAATCCATTTGCATTTGAGGTCTTTAGTGGTTGTCTATGAGTATGGAAAGGCATTAAAAGTACCCTTGCTCTTATCTTTGCTCAAGTAATATCTTAGATAATAGGCCATTATTAGTTAAATTTAAATTGATTCATTAAATTATTTGAATTAATGTTTGTTTTGTTTATTATTTTAAGATTGAACATATTATAATTATTTTATGGTCAGCTAAGATGTCACTTATTTATTTATTAATCACAGTAATTCTTTTTAGGCAACTTAACTTAAACTTTAATTTTACACAAGAGTTTTAGTTTTAAAATCCCTGAGGATATTTACTCTTGTTGTTTTAGTAAATATAATTCTGTAAGATAATCTTATAAAGTAAAACATCATAGGTCTTATTCAGAGAATGTATAATCTATTGGTAAGACTAATCTGGTAAGCATTGAGGAGTGATTTAGATAATCTTTGGTATGGTTTAGTATTAGATCATTATTAATATACTATAGTTGGTATAGTTCAGCAGTGTTGGATTTGAGCTTTATTTGATTATACATCTCTGGATCATCATCTCTTTTCTTTAAATTTATTGTAACCCCACTGAGCTGAGTCGTTTAGAGTCTCTAATTTATAGTTCATTTTATATCATTTCAATTTATTCCATTTCTTTTCATGTTATTTCTTCTATGTCTCTTTCATATTTTTCCAATCATCTCATTTCTTCTCTCTCTCCATTATATATATATCATTTCTATCACTTTTCCCCATTTCTTTTCCCTCTCAATTCTTTTCTTTTCCATCACATATATCTGTCATTATCATTATCTCTCCTTTATTTTATTTTCTTCTTATCTCTCCATCTCTTTATTTTATTAGGTTACAATTGGTCTCTCTCATTTCTTTTCATCATTTATCTTTATCATTATGTCTCCTTTATTCCATTTTCTTCTTATCTCTCTCTATTTTATTAGGTTACAATTGGCCTCTCTCATTTCATTTTCATCATTTATCTTTATCATTATCTCTCCTTTATTCTATTTTCTTCTTATCTCCCTATCTCTCAATTTTAAAAGGTTACAATATATATATATGTGTGTGTGTGTGAGGATAGTAATCAAGACCAACTGATGATTGCTGGTTTAGCATTAAATACATATTGGTGATTATTTATCTTTTCAACATGTGTGTGATCAGGTTAGTTAGAAATATGAAATGGCATGGAGAGTTGAGGGTTGTATGAAAGTTTGAGTTCGAATCCCTTATATATAAATTAAATATAATTATATAATTAATGGCATAACTATTTTGTAAACACTAACACAAAGCTAAAATATTTTTTTAAGTAATTAAACCTAATTTTTTACTTCAAATTTAAACATTTGAAGTAGAAGTAAGCTTTAATATGAATATTATTTTTTATAATTTTATTTAATATCTATAAGAAAAATGAAAGGATTAAAGCAATTTATAAGATTGAAATTGGAAATATAAACTTAATGATATTAAATAGAAAAAAATATTAAATAATGCAAAATAGAAAACATACATTTTAAATAGTGAATGGTAGAATTAAAATTAAGCAATGTGAAAAAAATGTTATTTACATAAAATTAATTGGTAGTTATATATCATTCCAATGCTTTTTTCACAGGGTGTTTATTGTTTAATTATTCATTTTCAGGGATGACCTGTTCTAAACAATATGGCGTTTTTAAGATGCTTATCTATCCCATATTTCATTGATTTTTTTTAAAGATGATTATAAAAACACAATAAAGTACACAAAACTCCAAACGATAGTAATTAAACTGTAATAAACAAAGTAAAAAAAAAGCATGAAAAAAATATTTGTTTTAAACATGTTTCAAGATTCCACATCATTGTCTTCATTCACACATAAAGTTTTATATCATGCTTATTAGCATTCACTTTCCATGCAGGCACTATTCCATAATTTTAAAAATACTTCACTGCATCTTCTGTCACTGGTAGATTCTTAAATTTTAATTATTTTTGCAAAAGGTTAGGAAAAATAATTAATCAACACCTTGAATGAAAATGCTACTATAAACGTAAAAAAAAATTACTGCAAAGTATAATAGTTTGCATAGACATGATATTCATAGTAGTAGTAGTAGTAGTAGTAGTAGTAGTAGTAGTAGTAGTAGTAGTAGTAGTAGTAGTAGTAGTAGTAGTAGTAGTAGTAGTAGTAATAATAGTAGTGGTATTAGTAGTAGTAGTAATAGTAGTGGTATTATTATTATTATTATTATTAGTAGTAGTAGTAGTAGTAGTAGTAGTAGTAGTTGTAATAATAATAATAATAATAATGATGTTGATAATAATAATAATTATTATTATTATTATTATTATTTGTTAAATTTTGTGAATTGCATTTATAAAAAAATATTATTTTTTAAAGTTAACATAAATTTATATTCCTTAATAGATTTAAACTTAACAATTAACACATGTTCAATACAATAATTAAGAGGAAAAAAAAACCCAAATACTTTAATAATACATTAATGTGATATTTATTTCAGGATTTCATTATAGTATTATGCATATATAAATTTTATATATTATACATATTGCAACAAAAAATAATACAAAGATGAGTGGTAGAAGAATAAATTGTGAAAATGGTGAAGGGTACTTAATAGTAAGAATTTGTAGAAAAATATTTGTACTTATTGAGATAACCAAATAAGGTTTAATTTAATGATGAGACAAAAAGATGTTAGAAATTCCTAAAATTTAATAAAATCAATATTTAGATTTTTAATTCTATTATACCATATCTATTAAAAAAATTAATATGTAAAAGTAATACAAAGTGTTAAGATATTAAATTAACATAAGGTTACTTACTATCAGAATTTGATATTTTAAAATAAAATGGTAAGTATAACTCTTGCTTTGATTTAGATGAAGGACTTTGCTCAGAGAAATCTGAGGATATTGTTGTAGTCAATCATGCATGCATACAATGTATTAAGATATTTTCCTTTTTTATAAATTGACATAAATGGATTCTAATATTTTAACTATAAATCTAAAGATGACAGGATAATTGAAAATGTTGAAATTTAAATATATTTTAAACTAGCCTCTACATGTTTGAATACTTTTTTTTGTTGTTTGATTTTTTATACTTTGTAAGATTTTTTTAAAAAAAATTAGGACTGTCAAAAAACTTGATTTTTTTGGAAAGTCACAACTATTTTTGTACAACAATTGTGGAATAATTATTAAAAATTAAAAGTACACCTAATTACACTTTTATTTTATACATATATGTTTATTTTTAAAACTAGAAGGTAATAAGATCTAGTATAATGTTGACATAGTAAGTTATATCATTCTGATAACTATGGCTTTTCAAATGGATAACCAATACATCATCATGATATTAGGCTAGGAGATATTGAAATATTTTAATAACTATAAAATGTTATATTTTAAACAATAATTTGATAGATTTATGAGAGAATATTTATTTGTTCATATTTTAAAAAGAAATTCCCCCAAAAAATATTTAATTGATTTTATGAAATTATTCTGTCTCTCTGTCCATTCACTAACAAAATCTTTCTTTCATGACAATCTTTTTTTTTTAAATTTTGTGAAGTTCTAATAATTTTTAGAATATATTTCATTTGTAAACTATAAATTTATATCAAATTAAGTCTATTTTATTACATTCTGATATAAAATAATGGTTTAATATTAAAATTAAAAGGTGAAAGCTTACAACATATCTCACCAGGAAGTTAAATTTGTTGCAGTGCTGGAAGGTTAGTTTTCAATTATTGTGTACAATTTCATTGCTGTTACTCATTAATTTTCTATAATTTTGTTTAAATTTTAATGACATTTTTTATAACTAAAATCATTTTTATTTCAAATTCTGTTATTGTTTTTTTTTTAAAAAAATCAACTAAGTATATTTTTTAGATACATACAATTTACATTCCACAAACTTATTCACAATAAACATGGTATATTCAAATTTCACAAATTTTATTTTATTTATTTATATTATTTTTAACAACAGGCATCCCATCTTCCCTTCTATTAGTATTCATCTTATCTTTAATAATCTATGGCACAGCTTACAAAAAATCCTTAAAATTTTCCAAAACTTAAATACAAAGATTTCCCAAGTTTATATAATCTAATTAGATTAAATCCTCTCATTTAATAATATAAAACCACTGCACCAGAAATTAAAATATAAAATAAAATTGAATAAAATAATTATACTTTTAGCACTTTAACGATAATCATGTTTATCAAACACACACATACAAAAAGTATTTCAAGGTTAAAAATAAAATTTAAAAAAAAAACCTGTTTTTTGCTTATTTGAACCCTTTTGGCTCTCTAACTTTTCAAGTGAACATTTTGCACAATAAACCAAATCTCTTTAATTTTTATATTACTTTAGCTTTGGTATTATTGAGATGATTTGTCAAAAAAATTAGATCTATGGTTTATTGTGCAAAATAGATACATGATAAAACTAAGAGCCAATAACATTTAAATAAGCAAAAGAAAAATGGATTTTTAAAAACTTTAATGGTTAAATACCGTTATATATATATTTGATAACCATGATTAAGGTGTTTTAAAGGATTGAAAATCGTCTTGGGTTATTATATATATGTATGATCACTAGATGGAGCTATTGGTAAAGCTCTATCTAGTGATCATAAAATGCAAGCTAAAACTAGTTACGAAATTTATAACTTGTTTTGTTTATCATATATATATACACGGTTTAAAAATAGGCTTGCAGAAATGATTTGGGATAGTTTCCAAACAGTGTATAAATATAATTAATAAAGGTACACCCATATATATTTTTTCATCAGCAATATAAATATCACCAGTAACCATTTCAAACGAATTTTGAACTGCTGCAATTAATTCCAAATTGTAATCACCCCCAGTACCTCTGACATATTTACTCCGTGAATTAAAACGTATTTCTGAATCAAATGTACCTTTTTATTTGACAAATTAATAAGATTCATATCATCATAAGCTTGTGGATACCGCCTATTAAATAAAAAAAAATCAATTATCTTCTCAAATTTATTACATAATTAAAGATCAAATAATTTAAATCCATTTTCACAAACAATTTTATATACGTGCCTAGCATACCATTCATTTAAAATTATTAAATGTTCATTTGCTTTCAAATATGTCCGACTATCAAAAAGTTCATTTTTACATTTTTAACTATATCTTTTAAAACTATTGATTTCAATTTATCCAAACATCTCGATATTAAATTTATACAGCTGTTCAATTTTGTATTACAACAATTCTGGAATACATAAAAAAACATTACAATACTTAAAAAAAAAAACAAGTTTGCATTTAAGCTTAATAACTTTTTTACGTTGCTTCCGCCAGACCTTAAAACGATCCATCGTTTCTTAACGGCATTAAATCCATTACATTAAAAAAAAATACAAGTCATATATCAAACATGCTTAAATATATATAACAAAACTGATTAATCTAACTATATCATCATCATCAACCATTATCAATCCACCGCAGGATGAAGGTCTCTCCAAGTTCAATCCATCTTCTCCGATCTCTAGCATCTCTTCTTCACATCACCCCTGCACAATTTCTTATTTCATCTATCCATCTCACATGTGGTCTCTTTCTGGGTCTTTTACAATCTCTTGAAATCCCGTTTAAGATTTTAATTGTCCATCTATCATCATCTCTTCTAGCAATATGTCCAGCCCAACTCCACTTCAGTCTTTTAATTTTTTCAATTGAGGTCAGTAATACCTGTTCTTTCTCTTATCCATGTATTGCGTCTTCGATCTCTTCTTGTTACTCCCAACATGCATCTCTTCATACTTCTTCGAGTGGTCTGAAGTCTCTGTATTGCTCTTCTATTAAGTGTCCAAGTCTCAGATCCATAAGTAAAAACTGGTAAAACACATTTGTTAAAAACCTTCCTTTTCAAACACATAGGCATATTTCCTTTTAGTATCAAGTTATTTCTGCCAAAAGCACTCCAACCAAGTTTAATTCTATGATTAATTTTATCCATTATGTTTCCATCTGTATTAATAATCTGAATAAAGTATTTGTAACTGTTAACTTATTCTAATTTATCACAATCAATCTTTATTTTCATATTTTGAGAAAATCCATTAAACATTACTTTAGTCTTTTTAACATTTATCTTTAGTCCTACTTTCATACTTTCATCTGATAACTCTTGCAACATTTCCTGCAACTCTAAAGCATTATTTTCAAAAAACAACTACATCATCTGCAAAATCTAAATGACTTAAATAATCGCCATTTACTTTCACTCCTTTAGCTTCCCATTTTAATCCACAAAGTACTTCTTGCAGCACTAACCATATATAAACATATAAATGAATAAATAGCCCATCATTTATATCAAAACATAAATAAAGCAACAACTAACTCTTGTCTATACAGTATTTCATTTCAAAACTGAAAAATAATTAAATGACCCTGGCAATGAACATCGTTTCTCTTTCTCACTTTTAAATTGTGTTGATGATGATTACTATTCAAATTAGAAATGCATGATTCTATTCAAAAGATAGAAAAAAAATCTAAACTTCTCAAAAATGCATATTTCTATATATGCATTATAGCATATGCAGAAATGATTACTGTATAGAATTATAAAATTAAAAATGCATAATTTTAAACAAGATAATAAAAAAATAACATTAATCTTTTTTTTTTTTTTGTTGATTAAACAAAATTATGATGAAACCTAAAATAATATATTTAATTTTGTGTATGTATATATGTAAAACCTTCAGTTTAAACTTCATTTATAAATAAAAATCTAAATTATTTTATAACAATTCGTATTTTAAGTGTTAATAACTATATTTAGATAAAAATAATTCAAAAATATATTCTGGTTTTAATTTATGATGAGAAAAAATAAACAAACATACATTTAAACGATATATTTTTATTAGATCACAGCTACTTGGATTGTTTCTAATTCTTAAAATAAATATTTTCATTAATAAAAATATCATTGAAATATATATGTATCTGCAATGCTAAAGAGAGCTTTCAAATTAAAATAAAACTTTTTTCTAGCTAAAAAGTACTTATTGTTTTAGCAAGAGCAGAAAATGCTTTCCAAACAGTGTTTGTATTTGTTATTGCTTGGTATATCAACAAAAATGAACATTGATATATATTATAATAAACCTTCACCCCAGCTGAAGGGATTAAATAAATAACTCACTAAAATAACATCGTATCATGACTGCTAAGAGTAAACAGCGTGGAACAAGAAATGCCATTTTAACATTTAGAACCAAAAATTAAAAGTTTAATAAAACTCTTTAAATGCACTTTTAAATTAATTACTATGTATACAATTATATGCAATTATTAAACATATATAAAAATCATATGTATATAAAACAATGCACAATAGTATAAATGAAACCATAGCCAATTAATGCATAGTAATGCATTAAAAAAATAAATATGGCGTCATATTGCAAAATTTATCCTGGAACTGCATTTTTTATCAGGTGTTCCTGGAGATTAACATCAGCTTCTTTCTTATATATTATTATGATAATAATTAATATTCAGTTAAAAATTGCATCAAGCTACTCGAGCGAGGAAAGGGAAAAGTTAACCAAAACTAAAAAAAAATGTATATATATATATTGAAGCAATGGATCTGAAGTCCAATCCATGCTTCACATCTTCCTATAAACTTGATTAATATTGTAAACCTAAATTAAGTTTATAGTTCAATATCAGCAGGGTTTTGCATTAGAGTTAAAAATAATTATGCTTATTAAATGTGTATTACATTTAAATATTTTGTTTTAAATAAATTCCATTCTATTAATAAAAATTGCTTAACCTATTAGTCAAACATATATATACATCTAGCGTATATATATATATGAGTTAATGCAAAATTCTGCTGAAATAAAATGCTTATTCTACTATAAAAAAATAATAATATATTGTTGTTAAAATTTTGTTAAAATATTTAGTATGATTTGATTTTGAGATAAGCCCACCAACATTTCTAAAAGAATGTATATTTTAATTAGTTAAGCCCATTCAAGTCAAATTAAAGATGGCCTTCTCTTTCTTTCTTTTTAGTTAATAGAATTCAAACTTTAAAGAAAGAAATTTAGAATAAAAAAGTAAAAGTTATTTTTAGAAAATGTTGCTTTGAAACAAAGGAGCATGGGGAGGCTTATCAAGATCTCAGATCATACAAACAATAGAAGGTAGCTGACAGAGAGGGTATAAATAGAAGTGAGAACAAAAGACTAGATTATTCAGATTTTTCTTTTTGAAGGATTTAGATTATTATTCAGATTTTTCTTTTTGAAGGATTCAGATTATTCAGATTTTTCCTTTGGAAGGATTCAGATTATTCAGATTTTCCTTTTGAAGGTGATTCATTCAAGGTTTTCTTGCTGGCATTCAGATTTCTCTTTGGAGAACTTTTTCAGATTTTGCGTGTGGAGATTTTATTTAAAAAAAGTAGACAACTGCCATCTTCAAAATTATGGAGAGGTTTGAACATGCTCAAGTTAAAAGCAACAGTATTTTGAAGGAGATGAATATGCTTGGCTAGGCAAATAAATAGCTTTGCCTATCGCCGAGGTTCCTGAATACCATCCAAAATGCCATAGTATCCACTCAATCGTCATCTGAACTCTGTGCCGTGTCTGGAGAACTTTTCGTGAAACCATACTACATATTTTCATTGTCCGGACAAATACCTGTCGACGGTCGGATCAAGCCACGAACGCCGTAGGGAACATGACCAAGGAAAAAGGACGGTAATCGTATCTCCTCTATTGAACTATTTCTTATGCTACCTTTTGTTCACCTTTTTTTAAATTGCTTCATTGAATCATATGTATTTGTTATGTAACCATTTTTATTAGACGAGTCTTAATTATATATATTGTGTGATCATCTATCTATATTTAACCTTTTTCCCTTCGCTATTCTTCCTTACTAACCTGTGTAAATATTTAGTATTCCATTGCGGTTAAGTTTAATAGTTAATTTTTGTTCATTTAAAATCTCTTTCCAATTTTATTTATGTTTGTTAATTAAATACGAGTCAGTTTCTTTTGTGTGCCAACTTGATCTCTTTGATAACGCCTCTTTTGTCCGCCATTAGCTTATTACATATATCTGATTTAGCTATATATGTTGTAAATAATTTTTAAACACTGTTTTAGCGCAAAGCAATTAGAAGCGCTTTGCGAAAGATTCTTTTTTTATCGTACTTTATCGAGAAGATCGAGTTGACAATTTTTAATAAAATTGGGAAGAAAAGATTTAGACCGCAAACCTATTAATCTGTTTTTATTGTCTAATTAGTTTGTTTCATTAATTTAGGGGAATAGCGGAGGCTATTAAATCATTATTCCTATTTTAAAGTCATTAATTAAATATCTATTATTTAACTAACAAGCTTGACTTTTGCTAAATTTGTTCTAAATGCTTTATTTTACTTTTCAATGATCCAGGCACGCAAAACGCAAAACACATATTTCTTAGTACCTTTGCACATTTAACTATTTAGCTCTTTATGTGTTTCCGTCCATGTTTCTTTCCGCTGATGCTAAGCTGTCGCCGGTTGAAAAATAATTTATGCATGGCTCAGATAGTGTTGTTTGTTCGTGATCAGGCCTCGAGAATAGGCGAATGGGCAGAAGTCATAGTATTCTTGATTTAATATCTCGCGTATGAGTGGCCCCGAGGTACCTTCGCCTAGTATTCGAACTGGGTTAAGCCAACATACATCATCTGACTGTCACAGTAGATTTTTTTTTCTCCGTATTCTGTCGACCAACGTGGGCTGAATTTCATTTTTTTAGTGGAAGAATAGGAATAGGGTATTTGAAAATATAGGTAGACGTATAAGAATTTTTTCTCTCCGTATTCTGGATGCCCAGCGTGTGTCTATTCGAAATTTACATACCCTGCAATGCCCTGTATAACATTTGTATGGGTGCATAATGTTTTTTACTTTCTTCTGTTTTAAATTAATGAATAATATATATGTAGATTTTTTTTTCCCCGGGTTTGTACACACATATATATAATGTTTTTTTAAATAACACGAAATAATTGTTAGTTATACGTAAAATTTTTTGCTTCTAGTTTGTCGCAGTGTGACTTATGTCATTTTTTAAAAAAAAAAAAAATTAGTACCCTGAGAAGTTAGTTTAGTTTAATATATTTATATAAAAATATATGTATAATTTTTCCGAGTTTTGTTTCCTAATGAGCCAAATGTCATTTTTTTAAATTAATTAACAAGTTAAATGTGTCACAAAGTGAAAAAAAAATTTTTTTCCCGAGTTTAGTATACATATGTAATGAATAGTTTATATTTAAAAAGTTAACACTCCGTTAGTTTTTTTTTTTGTGTGATTATAAAATTAGATTTCAGAATTAAACCAATTTTTTTTGCCTAATGAATAGATTTGTCATGGCCAGTTCGCCATATTTGTTTTCGTATAAAGTAGATAGCTTCGATGAGGCGGAAGTGTCAAATATATACCCACCCGCCCTCCCTTAAATTAGCTTTCGTACTTTAGATTATTTTAGTATTGCTCAAATATGAGAAGTTTTGATGTAATAATGTTTTTTTTCGAAATATAGTGTATATTCGGTTGTGTTAATATTGTAGTAAAAAAAAAGTACAATTAGATAATAGAATTTTTTCTCCGTTGGTATAAATTTTTGTAAAGATCTTAGATAACATTTGTTTTCCGTTAATTGAAATTTTTTTTGAAGATCAAAAAGTTTTGATAAGTTCAAATTAACACGTGTCAACGTATGGTGTTAGCAAATATTTTTTCACTTTCTCTGCGTTTCGTTTCTTTATATTGAATAATTGTAATCATGTAAATTTTTTTTTCCTTTTTAAAGATTTTGAAATTACGTTTCCTCGCAAACATATATAAATTAAGTTTTGTTTCAATACTAGCAAACTTAATTTTATCTTATAAGAAAAGTAAATGCGTATGTTCGTTAATAAATATATATTAAAGATATATTTTTGTATAACATATATGTCAGCCACCCTTTAGTTAAGATTTTTTTTTCTCCATTTCGGATTATGCTATTGAATCATTTATTGAGTAACCGTTAGGTGAAGCCCCTTTGAAGTAACCGTTAGGTGAAGCCCTTGTTTTTTAGTGATCGTTTATGAAGATTCTTTTAGTAACCGTTTAGGTGAAGACCCCTTACACTTTAGAGTTTAGAATTGCTGAGTAGCCTGAAATAATAGGTCTACGTCTGCAATCATTGCTTCCTTGTCATAGTGGCGACCAACGTTTACTAGCCTGAAATAATAGGAGTATGCGGTCCGCAATATGATGAATCTTTCTAAGAAAATCATGTACATAATAATAAAAGAAATATTTGTATAGGTATATCTGTTTGTATATTTATATGTAGTCATATATATGCTTATTTAATGATGTACATATTCATATATATGGGTGTATATGGTATACACTTCGTTATAGTTCGGTAAAACCCGTTTTATATAAATGTTTTTTGAAACAGTTTTTGATCTCAATGCGTGATTTTGTAAAATTGCGTGATAATTGTTAAGCTATTCCGGGTGTGACCAAAATGGTAGTTGGTTTCGATCCCAGGTTCATAATTCGGAGTGGCAGTTATCATGAGATTTTACTTTCATTTTTATTTTTTTTGTATATATTTTGTTTTGTTAATCGTACTTTAGGCTGTTTAAATTGTTTTTTGGTGTGTCATGACCAAAACGGTAGCGTGGTTTCAAACCCAGGTCAGACATGTTACCTTACTTAGTTGTTATACTTCGTAGACTTAATTAATATTGTCATTTAAAATACCATTTACTTATTCATGCATAGATTTTTTTGAAAGTGAAGTGAAAATCAAAATAAATTGTAATCGCATTAAACTTTATAAACCTTATCAATGTGTGCTTGGATCATTATCCATTAATATGTATATTTGATATGGCCATTGTCTTGTCGACTGGCACCTTTCTCAAATAAATTTGTCGGCAAGTGCAATCTCTCATATCGGATATCAAATAAACCAAACTATAGTAGATGATCAAAATAACAATGTATGAATAGTGAGCCAAAATAATTTTTAAACATGACTTATGTATATTTTGCTCACATATTTTTTTATATTTACTTGTATTAATGTAAATGCATTTTTTAGTTGTTTCAGGTGTCAGAGAAAGCCAGGTCAAGCTGTAAGTGTGTTATTTTAATTATATTGGGACAAAATAGCAGTGATATTTTAATGAAATATAACAATAAATAAAATGAGGAGACTAATATATAGTATAAATATTAAAGACAGACACGGCAGGATTTTATATATATATATTTTCATGTACAAACAGATACATATAGGCATAGGGTTAAGATAGGACCTCGTGAGGTAGGCAAAGTTAAATTTCTGAAAACATATAAATAAAACAGATAGTTGGAACTTAGAATAGTGACTTATTTTAGAAAGAAATAATTTTTTTGTGTTAATAACTAGTATAAAAATATACTTATCCAGATTGTTTATTAAAAGACAAACACATTTTACAAACAAGGTGGGATTGTTTTATAACAAAATAGCCAATATTAGGCAAAAATGGAGGAACAGAAGAGAGGCGAAGTTTATAGGTCAATATGTACTCATAATGAACAAAAATACAATTTGGAAGATCTCATCAACGAAATGAGAGATGAAGATGAAATGATGATGAAAATGTTGCAAGAATTTATGAATATCACATCGCAAAGATTGAACCGTTTGGAGGCACATATGGAACTCCATCAAGAACGGAGTATTGTAACAGAAGCATCACCAGAAGATGATACTCAAAATCAAGATGACACTGATATGAAATCGTCGAGTGATTATGAATCAGGTGAAGCCACTCACCAGTCGGATTTCTCTGGACAAATGAATGAGGAGAGTAAAAAAACAAATGATCAACAGCTGTTGAACCAACTCCAGGTGCAACAGGACAGTGAAATCTTTACTGGCAAAGATTAGCAACATAAAATGTTTTAGAGAAGAACCGGTCGGGAACTCTAGACACCACCGTGATAGCTTGAAAATCTGTCTCCAAGTCCAGAACATGACTGAGCAAGAAAAGAAGGCAAAGGAAAAATTAAGACGTACAGCTCGGCATCGCAAGAATCGAAACCGGCAATATAAATGCAGGAAAGGAAAGCAAGCATGGCTAAGAGACCTTAGGCCAAGTAGTAAAGTGTGGAGGAAAGTTAAAAAGTTCTTCCCAATATATAAAGGCCCTCACACATTAAAAAAGAAGTGTGGAATAAGTGTTTTGTTTTGGAAAAATAATCTCAGCCTACAAAGACAGTATAATGCTACAAACATAAAACCTTATGTACCAGCAGACCCCAGAAAATTTAGAAAGTAAAAAGATAAATATAACTTGTTAGACTAAAAACAACACGGACTCGATTTAAGATACAGGGGATTGAATCATGGATAAACCGTTAGTGATATAATAAAGTAAAGAAAGACTGTTAGTTGTTTAATATTGTAAACAGTACAGCAAATAAAGAGTAGGCTTGAACTCATCTGGCACAAAATTTTGACCTCTGACCTGAAGCAACAGCATTTTTTTTAACATTTTTTTTTTGTTCACTAACTATTGGGAAATGAAGCAATGGATCTGAAGTCCAATCCATGCTTCACATCTTCCTATAAACTTGATTAATATTGTAAACCTAAATTAAGTTTATAGTTCAATATCAGCAGGGTTTTGCATTAGAGTTAAAAATAATTATGCTTATTAAATGTGTATTACATTTAAATATTTTGTTTTAAATAAATTTCATTCTATTAATAAAAATTGCTTAACCTATTAGTCAAACATATATATACATCTAGCGTATATATATATATGAGTTAATGCAAAATTCTGCTGAAATAAAATGCTTATTCTACTATAAAAAAATAATAATATATTGTTGTTAAAATTTTGTTAAAATATTTAGTATGATTTGATTTTGAGATAAGCCCACCAACATTTCTAAAAGAATGTATATTTTAATTAGTTAAGCCCATTCAAGTCAAATTAAAGATGGCCTTCTCTTTCTTTCTTTTTAGTTAATAGAATTCAAACTTTAAAGAAAGAAATTTAGAGTAAAAAAGTAAAAGTTATTTTTAGAAAATGTTGCTTTGAAACAAAGGAGCATGGGGAGGCTTATCAAGATCTCAGATCATACAAACAATAGAAGGTAGCTGACAGAGAGGGTATAAATAGAAGTGAGAACAAAAGACTAGATTATTCAGATTTTTCTTTTTGAAGGATTTAGATTATTATTCAGATTTTTCTTTTTGAAGGATTCAGATTATTCAGATTTTTCCTTTGGAAGGATTCAGATTATTCAGATTTTCCTTTTGAAGGTGATTCATTCAAGGTTTTCTTGCTGGCATTCAGATTTCTCTTTGGAGAACTTTTTCAGATTTTGTGTGTGGAGATTTTATTTAAAAAAAGTAGACAACTGCCATCTTCAAAATCATGGAGAGGTTTGAACATGCTCAAGTTAAAAGCAACAGTATTTTGAAGGAGATGAATATGCTTGGCTAGGCAAATAAATAGCTTTGCCTATCGCCGAGGTTCCTGAATACCATCCAAAATGCCATAGTATCCACTCAATCGTCATCTGAACTCTGTGCCGTGTCTGGAGAACTTTTCGTGAAACCATACTACATATTTTCATTGTCCGGACAAATACCTGTCGACGGTCGGATCAAGTCACGAACACCGTAGGGAACATGACCAACGAAAAAGGACGGTAATCGTATCTCCTCTATTGAACTATTTCTTATGCTACCTTTTGTTCACCTTTTTTTAAATTGCTTCATTGAATCATATGTATTTGTTATGTAACCATTTTTATTAGACGAGTCTTAATTATATATATTGTGTGATCATCTATCTATATTTAACTTTTTTCCCTTCGCTATTCTTCCTTACTAACCTGTGTAAATATTTAGTATTCCATTGCGGTTAAGTTTAATAGTTAATTTTTGTTCATTTAAAATCTCTTTCCAATTTTATTTATGTTTGTTAATTAAATACGAGTCAGTTTCTTTTGTGTGCCAACTTGATCTCTTTGATAACGCCTCTTTTGTCCGCCATTAGCTTATTACGTATATCTGATTTAGCTATATACGTTGTAAATAATTTTTAAACACTGTTTTAGCGCAAAGCAATTAGAAGCGCTTTGCGAAAGATTCTTTTTTTATCGTACTTTATCGAGAAGATCGAGTTGACAATTTTTAATAAAATTGGGAAGAAAAGATTTAGACCGCAAACCTATTAATCTGTTTTTATTGTCTAATTAGTTTGTTTCATTAATTTAGGGGAATAGCGGAGGCCATTAAATCATTATTCCTATTTTAAAGTCATTAATTAAATATCTATTATTTAACTAACAAGCTTGACTTTTGCTAAATTTGTTCTAAATGCTTTATTTTACTTTTCAATGATCCAGGCATGCAAAACGCAAAACACATATTTCTTAGTACCTTTGCACATTTAACTATTTAGCTCTTTATGTGTTTCCGTCCATGTTTCTTTCCGCTGATGCTAAGCTGTCGCCGGTTGAAAAATAATTTATGCATGGCTCAGATAGTGTTGTTTGTTCGTGATCAGGCCTCGAGAATAGGCGAATGGGCAGAGGTCATAGTATTCTTGATTTAATATCTCGCGTATGAGTGGTCCCGAGGTACCTTCGCCTAGTATTCGAACTGGGTTAAGCCAACATACATCATCTGACTGTCACAATATGTGTGTGTGTATATATATATATTTTTGCGTTTTGACTATATATATATATACACACCAACTATAATTTATAAATAGCATGCCAAAAACGAAAAATCTTGAAATATTATATAGAAGTAATTATTATATACAATTATTAAAATTAGAAATGTTTAATTATATTTAAAGAATACATTTTTTTAATAAAGTTCTGGACAAACGCATTTAAATATGTACATACATATGTCAGAAATTGATTTCTGTGAAGCGAATTACTATATATATAATTCAAATAAATCTATTTAACACAGTATCCAAATTTTAATAAATATATTTTTTTACTGGAAGTACTTTCGATTGTAACAATGACAATCTTTATCAACCATCAATTAGTACAAATTTACACAAAATAAAATTTTTATATTACCCATCATTCAATTCGTTCAAATTTCCCACAATTCTATTAATAGGGTTAAAAATAGATAATAATGTTGTTATGTGTACATTTGACATATCTAAAATGTATGGTTCAATTAATCATATGAAATCAATAGAGATTATTGAGAGAGCTTTGATTTTAAAATCGATAGATAATAACATTAAAAATTTTATTATAAAAATATTAAGGTTTGTAAATGATCATATATATGTTAAATTTAATGATTGCTTTTACAAAATGAATTATGGTTAGCCAATGGGTCTTCCGGTAGTATCACAGATTTGTAACTTTTTTATTTCTAGTTATGAATTTAAAATAATACCTCAAGTAAAATATATATATATATATAAAAGTATATTGTAGATATGTTGATGATATATTTGTATGTGCACATAATGAAACAATAGTTTATTTATTTAATGAATTAAGTATGATTAATAATATAAAATAATTATATAAATTTTTTAGATATATTTATTAAAAGAAATAATATTGTATTAAAGCCTGTTGAAAATAGGGATTATATTCCATATAATTCTAGAGTTCATATTAGTCATAAATTGGCTGGTTTGAACTCGTTTTTGTTTAGAAATGGTTGTTTGTGTAAGTTTGTTAGTGATAAAATTAAAAATAATAATGTATTTGTTACTTATATGTTAGATGTTGGTTATGGAAGGAATATTATTTATAATACAATTAAAAAATATAATCAAAATAAAAGTAATAATAAAAAAATATTAAATACATTAAAAAATGATAATGGATTTCTATTACTTTTATTTCTAATCAACAAGATAAATTAATTAATAAACTTTATAGCGGTTTGTATAGGGTATCTTTTTATTTTTTCTCTTCAAATATAAATGATATGATAAATAATTCTAAAACTCAGATTTCTAAGTTCTATTATATATATATATATTGATATGTGGTTATGGAATGAAATATATAAAGGAATCAAAGTATACTTTACAAAAATGATATAATTATTATAGGATATTGTATAAACTATACAGAAAGGAAATAAAAATTCAATATGTATGAATACTCCATCAATTATTTTTGATCATAATAAAATGTGTAATTATGGTTTTTAATTTGATAATAGTGATGTAAAAATTATTCAAATTGAACAATATAATGAATAATAAAAAATTAAGAAAGCAATGATAAAATAGAGAGAGTTTAATGAATAGACAATCTGCTAATATAAAAACAACAGAATTGTGAAAAATTTGAATGAATTGAATGATGAGTAATATAAAATTTTTATTTTGTGTAAATTTGTACTAATTGATGGTTGATAAAGATTGTCAGTGTCACAATCAAAAGTACTTCCAGTAAAGAATATATTTATTAAAATTTGGATATTGTGTTAAACAAATGTATTTGAATTATTATATTAATTAAAAATACAGACATTTAATATATATATGCATGTGCATATAAATTATATTTTAAAGGTAACTTTATTCAAAAACAAGTGGTTACATTGGTTGTTGATTATACATAGTGTTATTCATAGGTTTACACAATTATTTCATTACAGTCTGTATGTTTGATTAGTCTCTCTTTGCACTTAAAAATTGACTTTTTAGAACTTAGATATTGGCTTTCACAATGTTTTAGATCTTTCTACACTTTATGAAATATTTATTGTCCAAGTTTATGTACAATATAAATCAATAATCATGGTTTCAGTATTTTTTTAATGTTCTTGCAACACTGAATTTCATGTTTGCCTTTGTCCTTTTCTATTATATCCTTTATTATAAAGTGACCTGAATTTTAAAAAGAGACCACATTGCTGCAAAGATATCAGGTGGTGCAATAATGCTGTCTCTTTCTGTTATTTTTTGCAATTGTTTTTATAGGTGTTAGGGTGCCTTCTTGTGTTGTTCCCCAGTGTAAAAGTGCATCTGGTACACCAAAATGCATATAGGCTGAAAGTGGTTACTCTTATGGTGGGTATTCCATTATTTTTGAATGATTGTAGAATCTCATCTATTGTGGTTCCATTTTTCCTATATCCGTCAACCATCATCTGTCTTACTTTTTCAAGTCCTGAACAATTATGTATGAAATGGTCATGTGTTTCCTTATCCCTGTGACACAGCATACACAAGGAATCTATATTTATATAGAATCTTCTGTATCTTATAAAATGACTTGTAGGTAGTGCTTTCAAATTGGCTTTAATTATGAAATTGTAAAATTTTGGTTCCAGGTACCATTTCCTAATTTTTTTAAGTAATTGGCTGTTATCAATTCCTAATACAGATATTTGGTTATTCTCAGATTGTTTTTGTGTTAAGAAATCATGTATTTGCCAATATGTATAATTTATTAGACTTTTAAATGTTACTTTGTTTTTGATACTCTTAATGCTTTCAAGCAATGTAAAGATATAATTGTTTGTAGGTGTTGGGTGATCTGTGGGTATGATCTCCAATATTGGTTCAATATCTGGAAATCTTTTGACTATGGCTATTAGCAGATTTATTGTTTTTTGTGTCTGAAACACTGATATTAAGTGAAGTCCCAGACCATTGCATTTTGTTGGTTGGTTAAGTTGCTTTATTGAAATGGCACCTACTTTCCTGTTCCATAGTAGTTTGCTACAAAATGAATTAATTGAGGCTATAAATGGTTTTGTGAAACTGATTATTGGTAAATAGTAGCTTATTTTTGAGTTGATTGAATAATGATATTTTTACGTATATTGATAGATATGATCTGTATAATGATTCTGTGATTCTTTCTGCATCTACTTTGAGTTTGTTTTGTATTGTTATTCTCATTTGATTTATTCCCAGATAAAATGGAAAACCTAAAAAACTGCTGGGCTTTCCTTGATAAATTTGTTTGTTTACTTTCCCTGTAGAAATTGTTCAAGCAGCTGACTTATTAATATTGATTTTAAGTTTGAATTTTTTTGTATATTCTTCTATGATGTTTTGTTAAGAATATTGTGATATCGTCCATATAAGCTATACAAGGAATGTATCTTTTGGTATTTGGTATTAACCCTCCCTATATTTTTTTTTTCAATTTCTTCCAGTAAAGTGTTTATGTAGAATGTGAACAGTAGTGTACTCAGTGGTGACCCTTGTGGTATTGATTGAGTGGGATAGAATGATGATGACTTTCTTCCATTAAGTGTGATATGTACTTCTCTGTTTAAAAGTAGGTTGGCTATTGCATATAATATTGATTGTGGTATGTGTTTTCTTTAGTTGGTTTAGTAAGATTTTTATTGGTACCGAGTTGGAAGCACTTTCAAAATCTAGTTGTACTGCAATTGGAGCATATTTCTTCTTCTTAATTACTGAGTTAATTATAGTTTTAAAGATTAGTGCTGCCTGACCTGTGAATGAGCTTTTCTTTGCATGCTGATGTTGTGATATTTTTGTCAGTATAAATGGTTCAATTTTCACCCTTATTACTTTTTCTAGCAGTTTAATTTCTAAAGGCTCCATTGAGATAGGTCTTAAGTTGGTGATCTTGGTAATAGGTTCTTGTTTTTTCATAAATGGTACCATTGATATCTTGTATAATCCCTGTATGCTATAAATTTTTTGTGATATTTGATTTGCCAATTGACACAGGTATATATTTGTAATTTGGCTAAGATGTGCAAGTACAAACTGTGGAATGCGTGGAGGTCCTGGATGACATGTGGGTGGGATTGATTCTAACACTACCTTAAAATCCTTGATTTTAAATGGCATCTCATCTTCAGTTGTTTCAAAATAGTCTTCAGTGGGTATGAATTGTGCATGCTTAGTTAGCTTTGTTTTGAAATAGTTATATATAGGTGCAACATGTTAAATCCTGCTGTAATCTTATTTTCTGATTCCAGTGCCATGGGAACTTTATTTGTGGATGAGTACCCCAAAGCCCACCTAATATATCCGTGTGTCCCAGTGTGCGGCTGTACTAGGCTATTTTTTCTTTTTTATGCTTAGATATTGTTTTAATTTATTGCAAGTCTGTTTATAGAGCTGGGTAAGTTTTATTATGTTTGTTTGATTATATTGAACCAGTTTAGACATACTGATTCTTTTATATATTTCATCTGCTAATGTAATTAGCCTGGAGGGAGGGATTGATTTTTGTGTGATATGGTTTATATTAAATGAAAGTGTGTTGGTGTAAGCTATATATCTGGATATTGGGTCTAATTCAAGTTGATTTATTTTATTTATCATTATATAAATTTCTGAAAAAAGTGACTCCGTAGTGTTATCTGGTAGTAGGATCCTGATCGTTTTTTTGCAAATTAATTATTGTGCTGCGGTGTGTGTTTATGTTTAGCGTTATTATCAGTGCTGCATGGTCTGAAAAAGGGGTTGGGGAAAGTGCTATTTCTATTGAATGATGCAGCATTGGGGAATAAAACATTAGATCTATTAAAGTTCTGTGTCTATTGTTATATATTACATTATGCTTAAATATTTGCAACAAAGTTGGATAATCATCAACTTTCAAGTCACAAGTAAATGTATACGATCTTCATCAGTATCAACACATAGAAAAACAGCAATAATATTCTCACTATACACAGTATTTTATTTCAGGACTGTGTCAGGTAATCCTGGAAATGAATAGTAGTTATATCACATTCAATATTGTGATGATTAATATTCAAATTAGAAATTAACGATTAAATTCAGAGGACAGAGAAAAGCAAAAACATCAAACAATAAAAAACTGTACTTTTCCATCTATATTATGTTTCAAAATAATTTTATTTAAAGAAAATATAAAATACAAATCATACATAGCAAATATAACAGAAAATTAAAAAAAAAAGTAAAATAAAGTATAGTCTGTTAATATATATACTTCTTTATAAAACTGCTTTAATATTTCAACCAGCAGACTGGTTTTCATCAGAAAGCACAGCAAAATGGCTATTTCCAGAATTTAAACGCTAAAATATTACAGACAGTTACGTATCAGATAACAAAACTAATTCCTATAGGCTAAAAATCTTTAAAAAACTTTGAATATAAAAAAATATATATTTACAAAACTTTGTATAAAAAATACAAAAAAAAATTCTTTCACAAAAAACTTATTTTAAAAAACTAAAACCATATGTATATTATTATTATTATTATTATTATTATTATTATTATTATTATTATTATTATTATTATTATTATTATTATTATTATTATTATTATTATTATTATTATTATTATTATTATTATTATTATTATTATTATTATTATTATTATTATTATTATTATTATTATTATTATTATTATTATTATTATTATTATTATTATTATTATATAAAAACAATAAAAATATACTATTATATATGTAGACACCAAAAACACTGTATATATTGTAACCGTAAATCTTGATGTCCAGCTAATGGCCACCGAAGGCCATTACCCTCTCAACTACCTATCGTGCCGAACACGTTGCGGCATTATAAATTGTAACCGCAAATTGTGTGGTCCCAATTACGTAACGTAAGTGCACTAGGAATTGTAACTTCGATCACTAATCAATTCCTGCTGTACATTGTCAGCTATTAAGAACTGTATCCAAAAGCATATCATGCTATCTATTTTATGCACCAAAGACCACAACTACAGACCAAACTAATGATCTAACATAAACTTTTTACAATTTAATTTAATCGCAGCCAGGGTGTACCGCCAAGACCTATCATATTATTATTATAAAACACCTTAAACAAATTATAAGTGCAATGTTATTACTTTTAAACCTCAATTTGCGATTTTTATTGTATGAGACCCGATGGCCGACCATGTACAAGATGGTGTAATTTGTGGAACTACATAAGATTATGAAATTTTAAACCATCTATATGATTTTTAATACGAATGCTAGTCCAGGTAAAGCTTTGCAATAAATAAATATAAATACTTGGGTTCTGATTTTATAGTTTATCATATTACTGAGACTCTTATTATACTGATAAATGACCATTTAAAAACGTTAAGTAAATATATTTAATCATATCATTATTTGGTAAATCTGTTCACAAGTTTAATAATTAATTTGTATTTTATACTAGAATCAACTACGCAAAGCCACAATGATGGAAAAGGTAAATGGGATTTTATTGTACCTTACCAATCATAAACTACCAAAGACGAAAAGCATCTTAATGTTTTCTTAAAAATATTAATAAACTCTTATATCATGTAGACAATAATATGGACTTCAATGTATGCTCTTCAATGTATGCTCTATCCAAAGTTTATGATTTCTGATGTTATGAATGACACATAGCAACGGCACAGTAAGTTTAATTATAAATCAACGTTTATTTACAAATTTATGAACAATAAGTAATTAATTTCAATATTCTAAATAAAACATAAATAAACAAATAAAATAAATAAATGATAATTCCATTGACTTTCTTCAATAACATCTCATAGGTACAGTTTTAAAATCTAATCATACCTTATTTCAATCTAATATAATGAATATTGATGAGATTATACGAAATTCAGCATCAAACTCGTGAAATATTTAACGTCATTTCCAGATTCAATAAATCCCTACCGTAAACTTATAATCATATAATAAATAATATGATGTCTGTATGATTTAGCTATAATGTAATCATTAATTAAAGTGACAATTTAAACTTACGTTCCGGTAAATAATAATCAACCAACAGTTAATTATTATGAAGTACTTGAATAGAATGTCCTGCTACCATTTAATAATCTAACCGATAAATTATGCTTACAAATGAAGAAGATGATTTAGCAGATTAACTAAAATACTTTGCCCAACTTATATCTGTGAAGCAAAACATATTCCCGTGGATGTATTCATCTACACGTAGGAATTAAATAATACTAAACGTTTTGTGTATTTAAACACCCTCATAAAGTAATACGTATAATCACACAATTCCGCGGATTAACCACCAGCGCAGGAATGTGTGTAAAATACAAAAATGGCAATTAAAATAATCTGCGGATTAACCACCAGCACAGATTAAAGCCCTTTAACATTCTAAAACAACATTATTATTTACTTCACATTAAAGTGCAAAATCATCCTCCTCAGTTCTTCTGACTATTCAGAATACACTAACACTTTAGCAAATGTGGGTTCTTGCATAATAAAATGTTACGCTAATCAGGACAACTAATGTACTACTTATCTTGCTTAAAATAAACATGTGTAATATAATATAAGTAATATTGGCATAGGAATATAAATCTGGAAAGACTCACAAAACATCTCACAAAGATTGATATATCTCATGAATTCATTAAGTACTTTTAAGCTTTTCCGCAAGCGCTATTCTCTTGAATAAATATTTTATTCAACCCCTATTAATTTAAACCTAACAAATGTAACTTTTGAACTTCACATGCAAGTTCATATAACGATAAAATTAAACAATACATTATTCATCAAATACATAAAATTTAACGGTGTGTGTGTGATAAAACTAAATGTATAGCATTTATAGTTCAATACATGAATTTTAGCAGATGTGTGCATCACCAATTGGATTGTATAGCATTTTATAACTCCTAATGTGATCCGTGGAATCCATGTATGATGTGTAGAATAATAAGTATACGAGGTAATAGCTATAACTGTAGTTAAATTCCATACATGCAATTCTATCCATTTGATTAGTTATTATAAGCAATATTAGATTAACGATTTTGCGTGGCTCTCCAAACATGAAACAATTTGAAAACATGATATGCAGAATTTAAATGAAAATGTTTTTCATAAAGTTATTAATATCTACATTTCTCTATCAAAAGTGTTCCAAGTTTATCACATCCATGCAAGTATTTATTTATCCACGCGTTAATCCAGGAATACTAATTACAGCAATTAATTTATTCATTTCAAACCAAAATTATAAAATAGCTTTGATTAATTATTTGAAAACTGTTTATTATCCAAATGTTAAACAAATTAACTAGCAAATATTACTGGCATTGTAAAGTTAAATATCAATCAATATTATATTTTATTAGAATTAAAAAACGGAAATATTAAAATATTTTGATAACTTTAACGTTTTACTTTAACTTAAAATTCTTCTTTTTTAAAAAACAAATTTTCATATTCATAAAACTTCTGTAATTAAAGTACTTATTTAATTTTTCCAAATTGTAGAATAATAAATATTTCAAAACATACCAAAATCTTGTATTTAATTCTTTCAAACTTAAACTGGGAAGCTCCGACATTCTAAAAATGTAATATTGGAAATTATTACCGGTGATTCGATCCACTTGGCCAGCCGACCTGAACAGACTTTTAAATCTAGCAATTCATCTTATAATTGATTACCACTATGTTATATTTACATTTATAGCAAGTTTTGTGGTAATCCGTTTACTTATAAACTATTTTAAAAAAAGCTTAGCAAATTTACACCATTTGCCTTTACCATTTTCTTTTCTTTCTCCTCCAAAAGCAAACTAACAGACGATGTTCCTTAGCGCTCTTTTCTTTTTTTACATTGAGACGCACTGTATTTATTTTTAATAATTAATTTTAATTGAACAAATGGTTTTTTAATTCAATGGAAATAATAATTTAAGAGACAAATAAAACAAAATATTATTTTTAATAATATTTTACCAAATTTTTATGTGTTGTCAAGTTTTTAAAAAGTTAAACGTTTTGATATGATTTAGTATATGGGAAGAAGCAAACTTAAATCTATTAAAATACTATAAGAGTAATCTGTTCAAAGTGCAGCTCAAGCCAATCAAATCACCAAAAGAAGAAAGAGAAATTTTTATATTAGTTACATCAATTAATATATTTTATACTAAAATATATGGTTACAATATATATATTCTACTATATGTATTTTACTATATACATATATATTTTTATATATATTCACCTTCTGTTAGTCCGCCTATAAAATAATTATCAAGGAAACAAAAAAACCAATCCCTAGGAAACTAGGTAATTCAAGGATGTGACAATACCTATATTCATATTCATACCATGAGAATGTAATGTCTTAAATTTAAAAATAAAAAATGTATACAGTAAAATACATATAGTAGAATATATATACAATTTTTTTGGTGTGTACGTATATAATAGTATATTTTTATTGTTTTTTGTATAATAATAATAATAATAATAATAATAATAATAATAATAATAATAATAATAATAATAATAATAATAATAATAATAATAATATATGTATGTTTTTAGTTTTTAAAATAAGTTTTTTTGTGAAAAAATTTTTTTTGTATTTTTTATACTTAGGTTTTTTATACAAGGTTTTGTAAATATATTTATTTTTTTATACAGAGTTTTTTAAAGATTTTTATCCTATAGGAATTAGTTTTGTTATCTGGTACCTAACTGTCTGTAATATTTTAGCGTAGTGTCAGGTGTTGTTAGCCGAGAGGTCAGCGCAGCTGCCTTGCAAGCAAGCAGTTGCTTGAAGACAGTTGTTGCAGGTTTGCTTCCCGGCTGATGCTATGACAAATGGAGAAAAAAAAATTCTGAAAATAGCCATTATGCTGTGCTTTCTGATGAAAACCAGTCTGCTGTTTAAAATATTAAAGCAGTTTTGTAGAGAAGTAATTGCGTTTTTATTATATATATTAGGCATTTGTTTTACACCATTATTACCTTAGATGATCACAGCTTATATAACACTTAGGAAATTAATTACTGTATAAAAAATAACTATATGTAATTATTAAAATGAGAAATTCCTCACTACAATGAAAACAATAAAAATATAACTATCCTTGAAAAATAAATATTTATATGTCCTTATTATAATTTGCATATAATATGACACAAATTGAATTTCATGAAGCTAATTATGCATATGTAATATTGATTTTTCTCTTTGTTTGAGTTTATAATTTAAATTTGGAAACGATTGATCGTTTTGCTCATCTGTGAAAGGAAGTGGGCTTTTTTTAATAATCTAATGCTAAGTGCATTTTATGTTATATATGTATACATGTGTTTGTTATATGTAGTTATTAAATACTACCAAATATAAACAACATATGCAAGTAAAATGCCAAGATATGCTTAAATATATGTGGCAAAATTTATTCATCAATCAACACACAAATATGTAAATGACTAAATATCTAATCATTATTTTAATGTATAAATAAAATCTTCAACTATCTAATCATTGAACAATATTTCTTTCAGTTTTGGGATGAAATAGTGTATAATAATAAGTATTGATTTTATGTATGAATTGAATATAATGATAACTATTTATTCATGTATATGTTTCTGCATGGTTTGAATAATCAAGTTTGTAACGCATGAGTGTGTATATGAATTAAATCACCACATCCATCATTCATAAATACACTAGAAGAACATTTGTCATCCTTTGTCAAAGCCAAATTACAAGTATTTCGTAATGAAATAACAATCTATTTGTAGTATTACACTGATAACAAACTGTTAATATTCTATTGATTTATTTAAGCATTACCACTGTTATGGTATATTGCATATATAATAATTAGTTATCTGTTGGCATAGCCTTCTATAATCAAATTCATATATATTATATCACTAGAAGATAATATCTCACTATAAAACTCATAAAACTATTTATACAATTTTCTATTGTATGCTAGTCTTGTATCATGTATATGAGAAGTCATTAAATACATATATTCATCAAGCGTTGGTGGCCTAGTTGTTATCATAGCTGCCTTTCAATCAGCATGCCCAGGTTTGCTTCCCAGTCATATATATATATATATAGAATTAAACTTGTTTGGAGTGCTTTTGGTAGAAATAACTTGATACTAAAAGGAAATATGCCTATGTGTTTGAAAAGGAAGGTTTTTAACAAATGTGTTTTACCAGTTTTTACTTATGGATTTGAGACTTGGACACTTAATAGAAGAGCAATACAGAGACTCCAGACCGCTCAAAGAAGTATGAAAAGATGCATGTTGGGAGTAACAAGAAGAGATCAAAAGGGAACAAACAGGTGTTACTGACCTCATTGAAAAAATTAAAAGATTGAAGTGGAGTTGGGCTGGACATATTTCTAGAAGAGATGATAATAGATGGGCAATTGAAATCTTAAACTGGATTCCAAGAGATTGTAAAAGACCCAGAAAGAGACCACATGTGAGATGGATGGATGAAATAAGAAAGTATGCAGGGGTGACGTGGAGAAGAGAAGCTAAAGATCAGAGAAGATGGATTAAACTTGGAGAGAATTTCATCCTGAAGTGGACTAATAATGGTTGATGATGATGATATATATAAAGATGATATCAATATATAACATCATAAAAAATCGCCAAAGAACAGAAAGTAAAAGATTAAAAAAGAATTCTTTGATTATATTGTTGATATTTTTTCCTCTGCATAGTAGAAGTAAATTCATTCTTCCTATTCTTCCTAATTCATAAGAAAATCAATGGCATTTCAGTCTTTTACATAATCACAGATAACTATTGTTTTTACACATATTCATTAATATCATCTGGGAGTCACATGATGAGTAACACCATAAAATATTTAGGAGATCAATTGTGTTTTTGTAAATAATAATTTTTTTTTTTAAAGGAAAATTTTATTGTATTGCTATATTGAATGTTACAAATACAAAAATATTGGCCAGATTTTTAAAATAAAAAATCAAAAAAAATATGCTACAACTTTTCCAATGATTTACCCATAACTAACAGTAACCAATATATCAACAATATTTTATATTATGCCATGCTAAGTCAAAGATTATATGAATTACTCCAGCATAAAAAAATAACCTCACAGAATTGATATAACAATAATGCAATAATATATTACAATTTGCTTTTTAAGATTTTTTTTCCTTACTATTTTTTCTCTCAGACAATTTTTATATTTCAAAATAGATTAGCAAATATAAAATATTAACATAAGAATCATTTGTCTATATATATAGTTTTTTTATCTATCTCTTCTTTTTTTCTGCCTGGAATAATAAATTCTTTCCATTTTTATTTTGTATAGTTTTATAAGTATATATTAATCAAATTCACCGCAGTCAAAAGATTATTTATTTTACATCATTTAATCACTTTTCAGATCTATTGTAAAATTTTATTAATCGTCTTTCATATAAATTAATACATAACCATTCTGCATTTTCATAAGCGTATTCATTGCAATATATCTGATTATTCGTTTTATCTTTATTATTCTCAAATTAAGAAAATGAATTTCCCAAATCCGTAGCAGTTTTTTTTTTTTTGTATGTAATGTACAATATGCTCTTGATTAAAGAATTTCACATTTAGATTTTAGTATCAATTTAAATTCCTGAAACGAACGGAAGAATAATAAAACTTACAACAATTATACATCACTGCACACTCTGACAAAAAATTAAAAATATATCAAAATTTAAAAATTTTAATTAATTAATCCAATATGTCATACGTTCGTAATACAACTTCCTTTAATTGACTTTCAACAAATATCCTCAAAATTAGCGGCATTTCATAGTAAAGTCTTTTATGTGAAAATGCTCATATTTTTTAAGAAAATGGATTAATAATATATAATCGTTACATTAATGAAGAAATGACTTAATATTTTTAATTCAGAGTACATCATTTGTAGGTTTTAACAAACACATTATAGACATTTTTTTTCATGTGTCATAGCATCAGCCGGGAAGCAAACCCGTTAACCCGGGACAACTGCCTGTAAAGCAGCTGTCGCTGACCTCTCGACCACTGATGACTTATTTATTCTTTAATATCATATATCTTCAGCACAAGGTATAGTGAGCTACCACAGGTTTTTATTTGTTCTTACCTCATATAACTCATAATCTCACAGAGTGGACAGACCTAGAATAATACTTATTTATGACACTATTATTTTTCAATGTTTAATATTTTTAATGAAATTGTCCAATAGTAAAAGAAAATCTGGAGTATTGCAGAAACATAAGGTTTGTAAATAATCGACATTAAATCACAAAGTTCATAAACATAAAAGCGTAACTCATTATCAATATATCTCAACTGCAAAGGTCTAATTTTCATCACATAAGCAACCGCGTTTATTGTTAGAGCTATAAATATTTAAATGAGATTTAAATCATTCTCAAATATATTATACCGCTTGATAATTTTTCAATTTTCATTTTTTCTTTACATGCATACACACACACCTTGATTTTTACATAAAGTGTAATACATATAACTGTAGTTCCTCGTTCGTCTAACGTCATAGATTTGATCCCAATACATTTCTAATACATGGCGTCTTAAATTATTTATTTCACAATATTTTTTTAATATTTTTTTTTCTTTAAATAAAGAAATCCTTATAAAATTATAATTACTTATCTGAGAGAAAAAAAAATCATATATTATTTTGAGATAGTAAACGACTTTTTTTTTTACCCTTTATAGAAGTCTAAATTAAATGAATGTTTTCTTGGACCTCAAATCCAAGTCAACTAATTTTCCAAATACATTCTACAAAAAGTGGATTGTTTGCTGTTTGTTTCCTCTCTTCTTTTTATATTATTCCAACTACCAATCAACAATAATAAGTAAACTACATATGCAATCGTGAGATCAGGGGAAAAAATCTTTCTTTAAAAGTTTATGGAAGAAACGTAAAAGTAAAAAAAAAGTAATACAAAAGGCAATGTTCTTTTTTTTTTATTATTATTCTAAGAGTCTATTGGTAAAATAAAAATAAGCGTTATTTTAATTTGACAGGACTTGAAAATTGTTTCAGCAAATATATATAACTTTTCCTAATAATGCACTATTTCTATGTAGCTTCATGTGATTCCAATAATGAGCTCAGATTATTTTCTATTTCAGTGTTTTCCTCATTAGAATTATAAATAATAAAAAGAAAGTTGGAATGACCACTTATAAATAAGTATATTAACTTTTGTAATATAATTTACAATCATTTTACTTTTCTAAATATTTTTTTAAAAATTATTTATCAGTGCAGATTAAAAAAAATAAATTTTGTACTGCAAAGGTGGTATGATATTTCATGTAAATATTTGTTCGTACAAGTTGCAAAGCAAAGTCCCTGGTCAAATGGCAGAGTATCCATAACTTCTACATGTTTGAGTACAACACTGCTCTTTATTAACCAAACATTTCCTTAGCTCTTCATCTCTTTTAAATCACTCTCAAAAACAAAACAAAAAATAAATTTTATATAGTCAGGATCTCTATCACACTCATGTTTATTGATATAATATTAGATAAGATTTTTAATTGTATTGTATTTCTGCGTACCTTTTTAATAAGTCTCTAAAGCTTTCCAAAATGGTAAACCAAACAAGAAAAATAATTCGACAGGAACAAAAGAAAAAATAACATAATGCTTTATAAACTTTTTCTCTTCTTTTTTTATTTTGTTTTTAGTATTTATTATGGAGCCATTTACTTTTATATTAAAGATGTTTTAACACATTCAAATACTAACTCTATTATGTTTTACGTGATGTATCTAATATATATATATATTCCTAAATGTAATTATCTTTCAAGAAATACATTGTGTCATTTTGATCTAATCACATTACTTGTTTTTGTAATAAATGTATTTCCATTATACCATCCATATGGATTTTATATTAGCTGTTGCTAGGTTACAAAAAGAAAAATCAAAACAATTATTGTAGGGCATGTGATTTAGGCATACATCATCTTATTCGCTGCCAAGCAAGAAGCCCTATTCAACATTTGAATACCAACTTATTATTTTTATCTAACTATTACTAATCTAATCTATTTAATGTCACATCATTAATTAAGAAGACTCACTTTAGTAGCATCTAATTTGGATAAGCTTAACATAACACTAAACAGCGTTGCTTATTACCCTTTTTTAAAAAAAAAACAAAAAGCCTTGTCTAATAATCAAAGAAAAAAACTAATTGACAAACTGTGTAATAATAAATACGTTAAATAAACTGAAGTGATACCTAACCTCTGGAGCACTGTCGGCATTCTTTCATAATATTTTATTTCTATTAGTATAAAATAAAAATAGTTAATCAATCTTTATAAAAGTCTGAGTTTTATTTCTCTATTGTATCTTGTAAGCTTGACGGAAATTTTATTAATTACATGTTTATAATAAAATAAAACAGTTTTACAAAAAAATATATAAATAAAATACCATTCATTTTTTTTTTATATCATCATAATACAATACATTTTCTTCAGATTTTTTTTCTTAAACTATTTTAATGTTTTTTTTTTGTTTGTTTGTTTGTCTGTTTCTTTAATTTATTCAATCTCTCCATTTTTAAAGTTTATTGGCTGAAGAATATTGAATAGTGTAATTTTTTTAATTAACTTTTTTAAAAATAGTATGGTCTTAATTAAGTGATTTTTGTTTTCCATTATTATGTCCTTCAAAAATGTGTTTACTCTCCTAATAATCACTTATTATATAAATTAAACTTTACCAAAATTCATATTCTATTAAAATGAATATTTATTTAAACGCACATTCATTACGTAAATAATATTCATTAAGGCTGTAGCCTCAATCACATGCGCATGTGATTGAGACTACAGCCTTAATTAATATTATTTAAAATGAATATTATAATTTTTAAATTAAAATGTTAATAAATGATTAATAAATAAGATTATATTTTAACATGATTTTTTAAAAAATAATTTTATGAATGTTATACCCAATAAATAAACATGATAAACTTAGGAGGTAAATAGTGTGGGAACTGAATTCTACTATCCTTATACAATTAATAAAAATAATAAAAATAAGAGAAGATTAGAAGTTGATTTATAATATAAGTAAAATGACAATAATATGTAATAAATAGTAAAATAAATATTAAAGTTTATAATTATAATAAATATTTTTTTAAAAAAAAATAAAATAAAGTGATATAAAATAAATATTGACAGAATTATTGAAGAGTAAAGTAAGAAAATGAGAAACAATTACTTATAATGGTCAGGTTAAAATGTATATTTATTTTTGTTTAATTATGTATATGAATATGTTTATAAGTGTATTAATTATATAATTAGATATTTGGATATTGTATCTTCGATGATGATGACTGCAGGACAGTCGAAACTGGAAGTTTTTATATAAATAAAGAGTATTGATAAAGTGTTTAAGTAAGTTGTAAATGGTATATGCTTATACAATTAAACAATTTTAACAAGTAAAATTATTATTGGATAGTTGTAACATTTGAAGAAGTAGTCAAACAATTACTGGATAGAAAAGAGCTACTATTATAATTGGAAAACAAAAAATAAACATAAATCAATCACATATACCACACCATTTATTATAGCTATCACTCTTCATTATTTTTCAGAATAAAATATAAAACAGTGATCAGGAAAGCTTGATGTCAAAAAATCAACAAAATATGAGTTCGAACCCCACATATATTACATATATAAATGCAGGTTTAAGCCTGTACAATGTATTAAAATCTTTGATTGAAATTTATTTTTTAAATGTGGTTGATGTGAGTTTATAATAAGTCTATAAAATTCTGCTTTCAAATATAAAATTGCTTTATAATTTTTAAAATAACTTAACAGTTTCTAACATAGTGTCAATAATAATAAGTAATGATATCACACAATCCATGTGACAAGGCTTGATCATCTTAAAAACCATAGTTTTCTTTCTTAACATTAGGATCAACTTTACTATTAACTTCTAAGGTCTGAGCGTATACATGTATTATTTTGATTTTAAATAATTATAATACAATTATTGTATAAAAATAATCAGGAAGATATAATAAAGTATACAAAATTCATATTGTTTCTTATTCCAAAAATGTTCTTGAAGTAATGTTACAAATGTTGTGGAAACCAGATTACAAACTATCACAAAGTTTAGAGGACTAAACATGTGAAGATGGATTTTAATCTTTGTCATATTACCTGGAAAATGTGATCTTCATCAGAATTTGTTTTTAATTAATAAATCAATATTCACTAAGTCATAGTTTTAACATTAAAAAAAGTACACAACGATTAGTGCAGATAGCTACAGAAAAGCAGTTTAATATAGCAGATCTACCATCACATTTCTGATGTAAAGAGACACATTAACTGTCAGATATTATATAAGTCAGATTAACAAGACAATCATTCTGATCAGATTTTTTTATGTTTAGTAGCACTTTAAAACATTTTTGTCCAGGACATTGTGTGATATAAAAAAGTTAACCAAATGTTTTTTTTTATATTTTCTAAGTAACTTTATACAATATAAATACTTTACAATAATACTTATTAAGCTATCATTTTTTATCTTTTTATATCTTTAAAAACATGAACCTATTACTTTTCTGTTATTCTATTTTTTTTTGGGGGGGGGGGGTGAGATACAATTGTTGGTTAAATTCAAAACATAAGTAATATCAACTGAAAAAAATCTATTTATTGAACTTTTTATGAAAATAATATTAACATTTGATGATTGCTGGAAAAAGCTATAGCTCTGTAGACTAAAAAAAATACACTTCCGAAAGTTAAAATTTCATTTAAATTATTTTTATTTCTTATATATATATGAAAAACAAGTTATAAATCATGTAACTTGCTATCACTTGCATTTATGATCAATAGATGGAGCTTTACTGATGATAGCAAATTAGCTTAAAATTAGCTGATCTGAAGGTGGAGCCAAGGAAAGAGATAGTGAATTCTGACTCTTTTGACATTTATGTAAACAAAATGCTCTTGTTCGGAGGTTTTGATAAAGCTCCATCTATTGATATATATATATTCATTATTTCTGCTTTTTTCAAAATGAAAGTTAATTATATAAAGGAAATTGAAAAAATGAAGATTGTGAGATGGTTCCATATTCTTTAATAGTCATAGTAAATATGCATATTATATTAATAAAAAAATTACTTTAAAAATACTACATTTTATTACTTGTTATTAAGAATATATGAAAATTATATCAGAATCATTTGTTAGAATGGGTTCTATAGCTATAAACCATTTTTTATAATTAGCTTTATTAATAAAAGCCAATAAACATCACATGATCACCATTTCTTATGCTTGCTTTTAACTGTTATTAAAACAGGCAAAACTCTCTATACGTATTGACACTCAGTGCACGCCAGAGTAATCTTTGGATGCCAGAAGGCTTGTGTGTAAAATCCCCATCTAGTGCCTACTCATCAATATCCCCAGACTAATTTCTGGCTCCTCATTGATGAAGGCCACAAGCCAGAAACTAGGCTGGGGATATTGGATGAGTAGGCACTAGATGGCATCCATTGATTACTCTGGCTTGTACTGGGTGGAAATACATATAGAGGAATTTATTAGTACTAAGAACATATTGAAACAGTAAGATTCGTATTCGAATCTTAAGTTTCACCATTTTCTGTCTTCTCTCACTGACCGGTCTATCCCGCCCAAATTTAAACTTTTGATATCGAGTTGTGTGTGTAACAATATTAAAAATGTATAAATATATGTAGAATTCAACATAAACACGCACACATTTCGATCTCAAATTAAAGGCAATAAATATGGATAAAGTAATATAATTTGGATTTCTTTAGCTAAATAAATCTTGTGTAATATTAATCATTTATTTTGAATTTATAAAGTTCGTATTTATTGCTTAGTTTAAATTTCGTTAAATAATAATTCTAACAAAATCTGATGCAATAATTAATTAAAGTTAAAATAATTTTATTCCCTTTTGTCTTTGAAAATTTAAAAGCATCGGTCAGTGATAGATAATAAATTAATTATAAAAAAATTCCAAAAAAAATGTAATTTACGAATGTAAAAAAAAAAAACAACAAAACAAACAATAGCACAGCAGATTTCTTCTAATTAAAACCAGCAAAAGCATTGATTATCCTGAGGGCAAGATAAAGAAAACCTAAAAATATTTCAACAGAAAAAATTAAAAGATCAAGATAAAAAAGGAGGCCATCTTGGACTTGCTGGAGACTTTCACTTGAAATTTAGCTTTGCTCTCGAGTGGAGAGTCTAAAATATCTTAAAATAAATTGATATTGCCAAGGTATGACCGAGTAAGCACCGAGATTATTCTCCATTGGGAGATGTCCCACCATATGCCACACTTCACCTTGCCCATCGTAAAAACACCCTAATGATCTGCTGCCTGAAATAAACAAGAAAGCCGCTGCTGTTAAAATCAATAAAAAAACCCAAAGACAAGAAAGAAAACAGCTAATCACGAACAATCTACTATTAAACAAATGGACGAAAACATCTTATAAAACAGGTACCTGTGTGTGTATTCCAAATTATAGAGTACTCTAGTAAATAAGCTATAGCTCATCTCCGACTATTTGTCTAACTTCTAAATGTTAAAATTGTAATTTTGTGAACTAAAATTTGAGAATTAATGTAATCTGTAAATTTCTCTCATAATCTAGCTTACCTCCCTCTATCCTTCTTAGGTGTGTATTTCTCAAATCTACACTTTATTTATAAGTATCATTGAAATATTACCTTCTCATAATTGTCTTAGTTTTAAAGCTAAATCCATAATTGCTTGAACATTGAATGCGTGTCGAATTGTCATTAATATTTGCTTTATACATAACTTAAATTTCATATAAATCGAGACGCATTCAAAGAATCAGTTATTGTAATGCAGGGTCTATTACGTCGTAACAGCTGGCATGCTCGCTGTAATAAGTCCCCTTTTAGATATTTTTTATTATTATTAAATTTTAATGAATAATTACGGAAATTTCATTTCTTTGAGAGTCACCAATTTTCTTTCAGTCAACGTTGATAATGGGGGGCCGAGTTTGAAATCTAGTTAAATATTACCATAATCTTTTAGATCTTATACATGTGTTACGTTTTGAAGCCACGATGGCTCATTCCACGCCGTGAATACTCCGGATTCTATAGGGTTGAATCAAACCCAGTCATCCTACACAAGTAGACATGATAATGTTCCCATAGGGCTTGACGACCGTCATGCAGCCAGCTGGCAAATTGCAACATGGACCGCTTGTCCCTGGTTATGCTCATGTGACACCTTCCCTCTTCGGGTCGAGGCAGAGACCAACCCGAAGCCCTTATATACTTATTCACGGCATTGCAGCTTCAGTGCTGCCATTTTATATCGCCCTTCTAAAGCGTACCACGTGTTCCTTTATTTAGTTTATCATTCTCTATATCACTCCGCCTCGGCATTATTTCCGTCATCCACTCTCAAATAAATGTTCGCCCTTAGTCATAAAATAAATATTTTATTAAATAAATGTATGCCCGCCGCCACGGATGACTCTTGCAATGCAAAGTATAAAGCCCCTACAGTACACATTAGAAATACTCACTCGGGAACCTTAGGTAGCTGGATTACGCCTTCATATAAATGAATGCTCTTTATAAATAAATGTACTTTTATATATAGTAAAATTGCCAATTAGCTATTGAAACTCTGAATAAAAAATATGATTAATAACATTAATAATGTTTTTTTTATTAAATACGTAAATAAATAATTTTAACTGTATGCCTGTAGTCAAGTTTTCATTGATTCGATGCCCATTATATATATTTCCTCGATTATATATGTGAATTAATATTTGTTTGATTGTTGGCCAACTCGGAAACAATACCATGAATCTCATGCATCTCCCTGACCACCGTGCCTAAAGAAGTGTTTACTTATGTCGCATCAGAGGCGTTGTTCCATAGATTGTAGTGTGGAACCGATAAACTATGTTCGAACTTGGTACCATGAGTGGCTTCGCTACTCGATGGTGCTGCTGTTCTGTGTGGTGGTTGAATTCTGCACCATGTTAATGAGATACACGTGTTTTGACTGTTACATAGTTAAATTTTTTTTTAGCATTTGGTGCCAATAACGTGAGGCTTCGAGTATAAAACCCATAGATACCCTGAGCAAAAATAATGCAGATAAAATCCTTTAGCGTTCGTTGCCGAGTTGGCTAATTGTTTTATATATATAAGAGTTTGTTTTGGATAAAAATAAAAATAACAAAAATAAATCGAGTGAAGTAATGTGGGTCGAGTGAGTGAAGGGACAGCAGGCGTAATAACAAAGTTAGGGAATGCAGGGATGTGTGTGTAATTTAAGAAGGAACGAAATACTCGGATCTAATGAAATATCTTTTATATAATAATAATAATAATAATAATCAGTAGCTAAATGAGACAGCAGAAGCTTATTATGTTTAACAATAAAATTTAGTTAAGGTAAAAATATATATGTCATAGACAGCAGTGGCTTATACGCGTTACTAATAGTTCGTTATGATATATATGTTAAGTATATTAATGTAGAGTAGGAGAGGGCAATGAAGAGTATTATAGGGCCAAGATACCGGTGGGGAATAGTTAAATGCTAATAGTGTAAAAAAATAAATAAATAGTAAGAAAATGGATAAGAAAATGGAAACAGAAAATACGGATACAGAACAGCTAGATTTATCTGAGGCTTTGGAGTCGACACCCGAGTGAGGGGAAGCTCCGCAACAATGCAGAGCATCAATGGACTATAATTTCAGGTTCATGGAGGAGGTGCTCAGACGAAGTATGCAGGAGGTGAAGAAAATGTATGAGGAGGAAATGAGAAAAAGAAGCGATGAAGAATCAAAAAGGAGACAGGAAGAAGAAAAAAGAAGAGTCAAGGAATGTCAGGAATTTAAAGACACTATAGTGAGAGAGTTAGAAGTAATAAGGGAACAGTTGGGAATATCCAAAGTTAGTAAAAAGGTAGAAGAGGTTAAAGACAGGCAGAGTGAAATGAAGGTAGAGAGATCTGATGAACCTATGATAGAAGAGCAAACAGGTAGTGTCATGAAGATAAAAAAATATGATGAGCAGAGAGACCTCATTCCAACTGATGAAGGCCCACAAGAACCGGAAAAGGAAGTCAGCATTAAAGAAGAGGCGAAGATGGACATTGGACACCAAAGCTATTTAGCCAAGATGATCCACATCAAGATCTTTAGATGGATGATCGGAGAAAACCCACAAGCCCACTTAGAGAGCTTGCAAAAGTTTTTCCAATTTCATAAAACAGGGCCAGATGAGCAGATAGCGATAAATAGCTACCATCTACAGGGATCTGCCAAGGACTGGTGGAATATGGTGAGATGGAAGCCGAAAACAATCGGAAATTACAAAGATGTGTTAATGAAGCGTTACTGGAGCAATGAGCGTCAAAGCGGTATCTACAATACGCTCTGCCAGGAAAAATATGGGACGATACCCCAAGAGACACACACGCAGTTTTTCCTCCGCCAAGCGAATCGGTTTAAATCCCTTACAACGTTCGCCTTTTCGGATTCACACATCATAGGGACCATCCAGCGTGGCATGCCGCTGGCCATCCAACAGTTGATGGCAGGCAGTCGTATAAAGGACATAGAAATGAGTGAATTTCTCACTACATTAGATTTTAGCCATTGGGCCAAAGAACCGCCGGATAGAAGACAAAAAGTAGAAAACCCAAGGCCGCAGTCGTCAACGACGAGAGATATATATTATCCACCTGACCCGGGGTTATAACAATATTGGAGCATTTCAGATGGCCATTCCATGTATAAAATTTAGTAAAACGAACTTGATAAATATTGGTTGAATGGAAATTCTATTGGTCAAATAGGGCTTAATATAGAAATTTTGTTATGTATATTTAATTATTATTCTTTAAAATTTTTATATATATATTATGTTAATTAATATTAGTCTAGGAATTTTTTTTTTATATATAAAATCGGTTTAACTAATAGTATTATAATGATTGCTAACCAGACACGGCCAAATTAGGTCATTTTAAAATTAAAGTTTAAATTCTAGATCCGGGTATATAAATTGTTCGTTGCTTCATGTAATCTCTGCTTTCTCTATTTCAATATCTGTAAAAACAATAATAATTTTTTTTTCGTCTTTCAATTATGTAATGTAAATTTTTTTTTCCTCTTTCTTGCCTCCTTTGTTCTTCCTTAATTGTTCACGGGAAGTACGGGGAAATGAAACAGTAAGATTCGTATTCGAATCTTAAGTTTCACCTTTTTCTGTCTTCTCTCACTAACCGGTCTATCCCGCCCAAATTTAAACTTTTGATATCGAGTTGTGTGTGTAACAATATTAAAAATGTATAAATATATGTAGAATTCAACATAAACACGCACACATTTCGATCTCAAATTAAAGGCAATAAATACGGATAAAGTAATATAATTTAGATTTCTTTAGCTAAATAAATCTTGTGTAATATTAATCATTTATTTTGAATTTATAAAGTTCGTATTTATTGCTTAGTTTAAATTTCGTTAAATAATAATTCTAACAAAATCTGATGCAATAATTAATTAAAGTTAAAATAATTTTATTCCCTTTTGTCTTTGAAAATTTAAAAGCATCGGTCAGTGATAGATAATAAATTAATTATAGGAAAATTCCAAAAAAATGTAATTAACGAATGTAAAAAAAAACAAAACAAAACAAACAATAGCACAGCAGATTTCTTCTAATTAAAACCAGCAAAAGCATTGATTATCCTGAGGGCAAGATAAAGAAAACCTAAAAATATCTCAACAGAAAAAATTAAAAGATCAAGATAAAAAAAGGAGGCCATCTTGGACTTGCTGGAGACTTTCACTTGAAATTTAGATTTGCTCTCGAGTGGAGAGTCTAAAATATCTTAAAATAAATTGATATTGCCAAGGTATGACCGAGTAAGCACCAAGATTATTCTCCATCGGAGATGGCCCACCATATGCTGCACTTCACCTTGCCCATCGTAAAAACACCCTAATGATCTGCTGCCTGAAATAAACAAGAAAGCCGCTGCTGTTAAAATCAATAAAAAAAACCAAAGACAAGAAAGAAAACTGCTAATCACGAACAATCTACTATTAAACAAATGGATGAAAACATCTTCTAAAACAGGTACCTGTGTGTGTATTCCAAATTATAGAGTACTCTAGTAAATAAGCTATAGCTCATCTCCTACTATTTGTCTAACTTCTAAATGTTAAAATTGTAATTTTGTGAACTAAAATTTGAGAATTAATGTAATCTGTAAATTTCTCTCATAATCTAGCTTACCTCCCTCTATCCTTCTTAGGTGTGTATTTCTCAAATCTACACTTTATTTATAAGTATCATTGAAATATTACCTTCTCATAATTGTCTTAGTTTTAAAGCTAAATCCATAATCGCTTGAACATTGAATGCGTGTCGAATTGTCATTAATATTTGCTTTATACATAACTTAACTTTCATATAAATCGAGACGCATTCAAAGAATCAGTTATTGTAATGCAGGGTCTATTACGTCGTAACAGCTGGCATGCTCGCTGTAATAAGTTCCCTTTTAGATATTTTTATTATTATTAAATTTTAATGAATAATTACGGAAATTTCATTTCTTTGAGAGTCACCAATTTTCTTTCAGTCAACGTTGATAATGGGGGGCCGAGTTTGAAATCTAGTTAAATATTACCATAATCTTTTAGATCTTATACATGTGTTACGTTTTGAAGCCACGATGGCTCATTCCATGCCGTGAATACTCCAGATTCTATAGGGTTGAATCAAACCCAGTCGTCCTACACAAGTGGACATGATAATGTTCCCGTAGGGCTTGACGACCGTCACGCAGCCAGCTGGCAAATTGCGACATGGATCGCTTGTCCCTGGTTATGCTCATGTGACACCTTACCTCTTCGGGTCGAGGCAGAGACCAACCTGAAGCCCTTATAAACTTATTCACGGCATTGCAGCTTCAGTGCTGCCATTTTATATCGCCCTTCTAAAGCGTACCACGTGTTCCTTTATTTAGTTTATCATTCTCTATATCACTCCGCCTTGGCATTATCTCCGTCATCCACTCTCAAATAAATGTTCGCCCTTAGTCGTAAAGTAAATATTTTATTAAATAAATGTATGCCCGCCGCCACGGATGACTCTTGCAATGCAAAGTATAAAGCCCCTACAGTACGCATTAGAAATACTCACTCGGGAACCTTAGGTAGCTGGATTATGCCTTCATATAAATGAATGCTCTTTATAAATAAATGTACTTTTATATATAGTAAAATTGCCAATTAGCTATTGAAACTCTGAATAAAAAATATGATTAATAACATTAATAATGTTTTTTTTATTAAATACGTAAATAAATAATTTTAACTGTACTCCTGTAGTCAAGTTTTCATTTATTCGATGCCCATTATATATATTTCCTCGATTATATATGTGAATTAATATTTGTTTGATTGTTGGCCAACTCGGAAACAATACCATGAATCTCATGCATCTCCCTGACCACCGTGCCTAAAGAAGTGTTTACTTATGTCGCATCAGAGGCGTTGTTCCGTAGATTGTAGTGTGGAACCGATAAACTATGTTCGAACTCGGTACCATGAGTGATGTGATGTGATGTGATGTGATGTATTATGGCTTCTCCTTAAACGAAGTCAAGAATATCTCAGCAATTAAGCCCAGATAAACCTGTTAGCCACTTTCTTTTACATTCCCCACTCTAAATTTACCCATAATCTGCTCTATTCCATTTCCACAACATAATTTTTGTCAACTCTATAACCTTTATATCTAAATCCCCCTTATCTTTTCCCAAACCTAGCATAAAAACCAATAATTCACTTTCTGGATAATCACTCTTTTCATATTTATTTTTCCACAACTTCATTATATGTACCCTTTCTGTTTTCAAACATTTACATTCAATTAACAAATGCCTAATATTTTCAATTCCTTCCTTACATAATTTACAAAATAAATCACCCATATTTTTCCATTTACATGTATATTCTTTTGTAGCTAAAGATCCCGTTCGAGCCTTAAACAATAAACTACTTTCCTTACTATTATCATATATTAACTCACACCTAATATTCTGTTTATTTCTATATATATTTAAACTCTTTTTACTCTCCATACTATTTCTCCATCTCTCTAACTCCCTAGTCTTTATTAATAAATTTATTCTTTTATCCCATTCCTTACTACTATAACACTCAATAATCCTTTTAACACAATCATCCCATCTTTTGTACTCAATGGTGCTGCTGTTCTGTGTGGTGGTCGAATTCTGCACCATGTTAACGAGATAAACGTGTTTTGACTGTTACAATATATGCTATTTACATATAAATCTTGTTTTTAATCTATATTTGGTCAGAATGTCAAAAATAATAACCAAATATGAATTGAAAAGGCTTTTTTTTCCAATAATATAATTAAAATGTTGACACATCTGAAAATAATAATTTTAAATTATTAAACTTTCTTTTGACTAACAATTGAAAAGTTTTTATTAATGGCTACAGGGAATTTCTGTGTTAATTTACATTTTTTTCCTAGCTCTTCATCAGTTTTGCATTTTGGTTGTTCTCCCTGGTGGCAATTTTTATTAATTTTCAATATTTGATTTTATTATGTAAAACAATTTTATATTTGAATTCAATAAATTGGGCTTGCTTGTTAGAAATAAACTTTAGACACTAGAAAAAATTCTAAAAATCACATTTAATTTTTTTAAATACAGAAAAAAATTATAAAATTAAATAAATGAGAGATTTATTTTATATAGCACTATGTTTTATAAACCATAATACTAATAATCAGCAATTAAGCTAATGCACATGCCTTTGTGGATTTTTTTAACTATAAATGAATACTCTCATTCCCAAACACAAGATAAAGTCTTTGTGAAAAGATAGAATGAATCCATCTAACTTTTCAACCCAAATGTTTATGTATAGGCAATCTTGACCATTCATAAACATTTGGGTCTATCTTTCACAAAGACTTTGTCTTGTGTTTGGAAGTGAGAGTATTCATTTATAGTTTAAAAAATCCACAATGCACATGTGCATTAGCTTAATTGCTGATTATTATTATTAAAATTAAAGGAAGTAAAGGTGATTATACTTTTTTAATAATGGTGAAAAAAAAAACAATATTTTATTGATTGTACTTCATTTGTAAAATGTGAATGAATTAATATCAAGTCATCATAAGTCTGAAAAATTCAGTTTAAAATTTAAAATTGTAGCTATAGTTATTAAACTATTACAAAAGATCCATATTATTCCTTTTTTTACTATTATGACAAATTACTTTAACCTGTATTTGTAATAAGAAAACATATATTATTAAAATCAAAGTGTAACTATTTATACTTTCATTTTTACATCATTATTATTACTAATATGTTGTAAAAATAATTATAAATGTTTAAATAACTTATGGGGCATAAACAATTTATTTGATCATCATAACATGGTAAGCAGGATTCTGTTGCTTTCTATGATTTATTACTGATCTTTTAATCATTTTTTTAACAAATTATTTTTTCTATCCATAAATATGAATGCAAATTGGCAAATCAGCATTAAATGTGGTCACAGGATAGTAAAGTAAAACTGAAGTCCTACTAATTCTATCTTCAAATAAAGTTTTTTGTATGTATTAATTAGTTAGATAAACTGTGATTCATAATATGCTTGTTATTTCCAGACTTATATATGTTTAATGGAGATAATTTACATAATTTATTATAAGCTGTGATATTATTTTGTCATTTTTATCTCTAAATTAACATCATAGTTAATAACTTGGTATTTCTAGGTAATTTTTTTTTCAATAAATTATATTACATTATGCTACTTATCATAAAAATAGATTATTTTCAATATGTAAATAGATTTATTTATTTATTTATTTTACAGCAATTGTAATAACTTTAGACTTCACTATGTGATTAATTAGTATATACATTTAGAAGTAAATAGTAAAAATATTATATATTTAAAAAGGAAAGTAAAATAGACTTTAAATATTCAATAGTCAATAATATGTTTAAAACTACATATATACTAGGAACAAAGATTATAGATGTCACTGTATGTACTTTAAGTGGTGGTATTCTGGAGACATATTGAAAAGGGCAAAAAAAACATAATTTGCCAAAAAAGACTTTTCTATGATAATTTTATAATTTGTAATCTTTGTTGCTTGTATATATGTATTTTTAAACATATTATTGACTATTGTATACTTGAAGTGCAAAATAAAAAAAGAATTGATATTAATTCTGATTATTTTTCTGTATAGTACTTTAAATATTCTACTGAGAGCCAAAGTCTTACCAAAATTTCTCATAAAATAACAATAAAAGAGAGACAGTACTTTCTAATACTGATTGGTTAGAGAGAGAAAGAGTCTGATCAGTTTTCCAACATGGCTTTAACAATTAATCACAAAAAGTCAGATATTCATTTCTTGATCAGCATTAGATGTGTTAAATAAATTGTTGTAGTTATTTTAAAATGAATTGGTGGATGTGTCTTAAAAATTGTTGCATTTGCAAAAAAAAAAAATTAATTTATTTGGCACATATTTGAGTCCAGGTTATAGTATAGTAAGGGATGAGCTAGTTTACATTATATTACTCTATAGTAAATATCAAAAGACTTGTATTAGTAAAAAATGATTTTGGCATTTGCAAAACGTGTGTTTTTCCATTAACAATCCTTAGCTGCATCAGAGAATTGAATAACAAGTAATATAATTTTTTTTGTTATGCAATATATTTTAATTTTTAAATTATGGTTCACATGAACAGTGAGCTAATTACATGCATTTAATAAAAAAGAAAGATTCTATTGTGAATGCTAGCACAAGTAATGAAATTTAGTATTGTGAAAAATGTGATATATTGCTTTGCATAAAGGGAAAATCTTTAAAAGCTTTATGCTCATGTCTAATTGATAAAAACATAAGCATTAAATTAGGGATATTATATCATATTTTCTATAGTTGGTGCCTTGTTACAATTAGTTGATTATTATTCAGAAAGTGGGTTATTGGTTTTTATGTGGGGTTGAGAAAAGATAAGTTGAATTTAGATATAAAGGCCACAGAGTTGACAAATATTATGTTGTGGAAATGGAATGGAGAAGGATATGTGGAAAATGGAAAGGGAAGGTAAAGTGGCTAACAGTTTTCTCTGGGCATAGTGGCTGAGAGATTCCTGACTCCATATAAAGGGAAGTCACAGCACATCACATCTTTAGGTAGGTTCTTAGTTTTTATGCGAGGTTTGGAAAAATATAAGGGGTATTTAGATATAAAGGTCATGGAGTTGACAAAGATTATGCTATGGAAATGTGATGAAGCAGGATAAAAAAAGAATATGGAAAAAACTTAGGGTGGAAAATAAAAAGGGAAGGTAAAGTGGCTAACAGGCTTCTTTAGGCATGGTAACTGTGAGATTCCTGACTCTGATAAAGGAGAATTTACAGTGCATCTCATATCATCATTATTAAATAATATAATAAATATTACATTATATTTGTAAAAAATAGTCATAAAAATATATGAAGACCGTATAGAGAAAAGTTTCATAAAGAAGGTTTTCATTTATTTTTTCATTTTTTTTAAACATTACGTGCTTAGCCGACTTTCGACTATTACAAGTTATAGACGTAACTAAATTGGAAAGTGGGTATATATATATATATGATAAACAAAACAAGTTATAAATTTCATAACTTGCTCTTAGCTTGCATTTTATGATCACTAGATGGAGCTTTACCAATAACTCACTAACAAGCTTTGTTTATAAACGAAGCAAAACTCTCCATACAGTATTGCCACCGTGTGCCAACCAGAGTAATCAATGAATGCCAGAAGGCTTGTGCATAAAATCCCTATCTAATGCCTACTCATCCAATATCCCCAGACTAGTTTCTGGCTTGTGGCCATTGTCAGTGAGGAGCTTTGGATCTGAGAGCACTGCATCTAAATCTTAGGATCTAATGCAACCCTCTAGCACCCATCTTTTATCTCTACTTAGCTACAAAACTATGAAAATGAAATTGAAAACACAAAAAAATATTTTCAATCTAAGCTCAATAGCTTATATAGTCATATGGGTCTGAACTCAGTTCAGCACCCATACATTTTGGTGTCTTTGGCTTTTTAACAACCATAACCACCACTATCCTATTAGGCAGGATTGGTGTTAAACCATTAAGCATCACATGATCACTATTTCGTATACTAGCACATATTTGTTTATAAACAAAGCAAAACTCTCCATACAGTACTGCCACCCTGCGATATTGGATGAGTAGGCATTAGATAGGGATTTTATGCACAAGCCTTCTGGCATTCATTGATTACTCTGGTTGGCACAGGATGGCAATACTGTATGGAGAGTTTTGCTTTGTTTATAAACAAATATGTGCTAGTATACAGAATAGTGATCATGTGATGCTTAATGGTTTAAGCTTTGTTTACATAAACGCTGAGAGAGATAGAATTCAATATCTCTTTCATTGTCTCCAACCTTTAGACCATGGTTTCGAGCTAGTTGGCCCATCAGTAAAGGGTAGGAAGACTTTACTGACGGGGCCAACTAGCTCAAAACCATGGTCTAAAGGTTGGAGACAATGAAAGAGATATTGAATTCTATCTCTCTCAGCATTTATGTAAACAAAGCTTGTTAGTGGGCTATTAGTAAAACTCCATCTAGTGATCATATATATATATGCTGGTAGTGCTAATTTTCATAAAATTAATAATTCTTTTTATTTCATTATTTCTCTGTTGAGAGGAATGAGATGACTTTTGCTTAAAGTAAAGTATTAATAAATAACTCCATCTTTTATCATAAATATTTTAAGATATTGTACTTAGAAAAAAAATAGTTGTCTATCACATAATTCTGTTTTATTATGCCAAATATGAGAAAAAATGCTGACAAATTTTTATTACCCTTTGAGATATGGATAAACTTAGGTAAATTAAGTTTCAACTGCGATTTTATATATAAAATTTACTTTTATTTTTATTAAATATTTTTTCCAAACAACAAATTTAGAAAAAAATATTTTTAAAAATGTATTTATTATGTGAAATTTCTGACATAAATATAATCTGATCTTACTTGAACGATATAAAAAATATTTTAATGCATAAATTTGCATAATTAAAAATATATATTTTATTATTTTATATATAATTAATTTTTATAACAATAAATTTAAAATATATGCAAAGTCTATAGGAATAAACCATTCAGGGCTCACTTACTCACCCAGAAAATAATAAGCTTAACTATATCCAAGTTTAACGCATTGCAGCATTGATTTAAATATCCATGACCAAATCCACATTTATTTCCACTCTGACAAAGTGCCTAATTCTCCTCATGAATCAAAACTCATATGTCAATGACTACACAATATATATATTACCAGATAATGCACATGCCACTTGTCAAACCTCATCCAAATGGCTCCAGATCAAATAACCAAGTTGCCTAGTTACAACATGCTTCAGCTGTCATAGACAATACCACACCATAATCATGGTCAAACACCTCGAATTGCATTGAACTTTTCATACATCATCAAAAACAAGATTCCACTCACAATATAAGACACTCAATAATTTCCACTCATTGATCCAGAATGCACAGAAATCAAAAAAGAACCAGGCTTCCCAAAAAGGAACAGATTACCTAAAGACCACTTAAAAAGATGAGACCAATAGCTCATTGGCCTTAACCAGCCTTTTGGTCTTTTCCCAAGTATGTCACTTGCCAAACAAGGACTCCATAAACTCTAACATAAACATCTTTGCTCATGATCATGAAAAGCCTCCTAGGTAGCATTAGTTGTTACTCCATGTATAACTGTAAACCTATACTGCATCCTAAAACTAACAATATTCACAGTATACCCTTAGTCCAATACACAATTTCATAAGCTTTATACAATTCAAAAATAAAACAATCTACATCAATGAAAACACCCCTCTGTACACTGCCCACTGGACTGTTACTGAGTACAAAGCTAATATGCATGCAACCAAAACTCAGACATGCCAAATCACATACTGTGCATATAATCACCAGAACCATGCTATAATACCCCACAATAAATATCTTATGAATCTAAATGCCATATAGACAGTCAATAAGTAGTCCATAATACTATGCATCAGTACACAATCCTGATAATAAAGACTCTAAGGGATTCACAAAACACCAGTATCAAGAGACTAAAATCTTATCAAGATTATAAAATCCCAATGTAGTATATACACATGCATTCACAAATCCCTATTGTATAAAAATTCTATTTCAATGTATATGTAAACACTAATTGATGTCATAATTTGTGTTAATTACTGAGATAACTTTTTATAATCATGTAAAGCTTCCTAAGTTGTATATTATGTTATACTATTCACAACTATAACCTTTCCCTGACATATGTAATGATCCATATTAAACCTTTACATATAATTGCAAAGTGGGTCAGGTTAAGCATATATACATGAAAATCATTGAAAACCCTTAGTTTAAAATAAAGTTATATTTTAAAACCTATTGTAATAAATACCTGCATAATTTCCGGATATGGAATTAAGCATTATTGTGTTTCAGTTTTAATTGTTCCTGCTATCTGTGTACAAAAATAGGAAATAAAATGTTGAACCACTAGCATTAAAATGGAACTATTCACTGCAAATGTGCATTAAAATTTTGGGGTCTTTGGTCAGTCTTTTACCATGCTGTAACATTAAGAGGTGATTTTGTTTCCATCATTTTTCATTCTAATCTTATAGAAATTATTCAAAAGTTATTTAATTTAACATGTGTTTTTGTCCATTTTTAGAATTATTATTGCTTTGAATCTTATTATTTAGTTATTATAAATTTTTTTTTTTTTTTATGTTAGTAAATTTAATTTTTATTCAGAGTAAAATTTAACTGATATTATAAAGTGATGAATTTTCTTGTTATTGACATTGTTGGTTATATTTTTAATTAGATTTGATTATATTCTCATCTCTCCTTTAGTTTTTTAATAAAAATATGAATTAATTTACGTGAATGGAGTCTTATTTATAGAGACATTGACATTACTGTCATCCATTTAATATTCCTAAGAATAAAATATTGATAGCGAGTAAGAAAAATATTTTATAAAGTTTCCTGTTTTTAACACATACATTAGCCCTACTAAATTCACTAAATATTGTTAGAAAGTATTTATTTATAATTATTAAATTTTATTTAATAGATTTTATTTGTGGCTTTCTTTATTGCCATAAGAATCATCATCATATTTATTTTATCTGCAAATATACTACATATCTGCGAAATATTGCTAAAATGTTTTCAATCCATAGGTTTTGAATCTCTTTTTTCATTAAACGTTCACTTTATTTGAAATTGTTTTTACAAGGATTTAACACAAAGAGTTTCTTGCTGTATTTGGAAAATATGCATTTGCCATCCTTCATGATATTGGTTTAATATTAAATTATTAATATTTTAAGAACGTTTTTAGTTTTCAATTGCCAATTAACTATCCAGTATTAGTAACTAGATATTTTAAGGTGTTAATAAAACAAGAATGAGAAATCACTCAAATCACCACGCTTAGCAACGGTGAGCCTGATTAATAATCTCTTAAGATTTTGATTGTTTCTCTAAGTAATTATTAGACAGCAGTTGTCTTGAAATAAGTTATTAAAAACCACTTTTACATATCAATTGTTTAATAAAGAGTTCTATATCAGGATGTGACAAACATTTTTTTCTGGTCGTGACATCTTGGATAATGGATTTTATTGTAACATGCTTCAAATTATTTTAGTGAATATCATGGGTTTACTCTGAAGCTAATTTTTCAACACTAACACTACAAGTTATTAAAATGTGCTTATTTGTAGAAAATAATTATTTTCGGTGATATAAAACTTACATTTAACATAGTTATATGTAAAAGTAAATCATTAGCAATTCATTATAGATTTAGCTTACAAATGTATATCTATAAATAGATTTTTATGGCCATGAAAACTATTTTAGTTGTTAATAGTAGTTGTTTTTTTAAAACATATATAAAACAGATGCACAATCATTACTAAATTTTGAATAAACTTTATAATATGTCCATGAATATTTTTATGCATTTTAAAAATATAATATTTTAGAATGACAACCATGTCATTAGTTTAGCATTTTGTATAACATCTAAACAAATCAAAATAAATAAAATTACTGAACATATATTATTGACAGATTTATATACATAAAGAATTCATGCTTTTATAAAGACAATATCATAGAAATAATTGTTGTTAATATATCAATGTATTACTCTCTTTTGTAAGATATGCTTTGTAAATATAAAATCAAATCAAAACTTAGCTAAAGATTAGTGAAAGAAATGTATTGTTCCATAATTATATATATATAATTGAATATTTATAAACACAGTAATCAGATCACTATATTTATAAATATTCAGTTATATAATTACAGTATATTGCTTTGAAGAAATACAGATATCGAATTATAATATTATTCCATATATATATAAATTATCAAAAAAAAATCTCTTAAAAATACCATCTTAGATTTAATTAAAACATTTCAAATTTGAAAATTTTAACATAAAAATGTTTAAACCTGCTAATGTTATAAATTGTAAATAAATATAAGTTAAGAAAAAGAGATTTGATATCAAATATAAGAAAATTAATAACATCAGTTAGAAGAATATTCATAATATTTATGAAATATAACGGTATATGACAATATTTGAAGAAGTGCTGATAGAAATATGATATGGACGTTCTCAAAGATTTTGAATTATATCCTTGAAAATGACTTTTATGTGAGGGATCAAAAGGATAAAAAAATGGACTAATATATATATATATATAATAGAAAATATTAATGTTTTGAAAAATATGTACAAAAGAGTAGAAACATAAAAAAACAATAATAATACATTGTACATATATGTATTAATGAAAAATTTTCCATAGAAGCAAATTAACATGAAGCAGTTATTTTTAAAAGCAAATTAGCCTTGCATTAATTATATAATAATGATAATTTTATTTTAAATTTTTTTCAAGTTTTGGATATTGAAGATCATGTAATATTTTATTACAGTTAAATTTTATATATTACAATTAGCTAGAATACTGATGTTCAATATTAACTTTTAGTTAATAAATAAAGATATTTATAATTTGCATGTAGCATTTCATCATATATAGATACAACTACCGGAAAATTCAAACCTGATAGTCAAGTTTAAACTTAAAGTATGAAGTATATTTTTAAAAATTTTGCAGTTACATACATATGCATACAGAAAATTAGATAATTAATTACCTTGATAAAAAACATTTTTTACTAAGGATATTTTACCAGAATTAAAATTGTTAAATATTTTATAAATACTTTATTAGATTAATTTATATATATATTAAACTTAAAAGATTACGCATGAAATATCTACCCAATCCATAGTTATTTTTTTATATATTTATTAATACATATATAATTGTAATGTTTATTTTTTTAAAATAATGTATTTATGAAAACACCTCAACATAATTTGGTAAATATTGTGTAATTTAGTACAGTGGTTAAATATCAAATCTGGATGGGCTCAGATGCTTAAACGTTTTATGAAGTACTGAACAATAAAACTATTCAATTTTTTAATTTTAATTTTGCCTAAGGAGAAATTATTGAGTAATAGATTTAGAAGTTTTATGACAATTATGTATAAATTTTATACAAACAATATTTTGAATTATATTTTTATGCCTTAAAATTGTATATTTTATTTACACATTTTTGCCTTTATTTTTTAATTTGTTTATTAATTTATATTTTGCTACCAATTTTCTTTTTTAAAACAATAAATAAACAGACTAAATAAATTATGAATTATACGTTATGATTATTTATGTATTTAGCAATAAAATTATTTCTATAAGACTCATCACAGTTTACGTTTTATTTCAGCAGAACTTCTGGAAGGATATATCAAGTTTCAGTTATTTCATTTAATAGTTTAAATACTTAATTTTATACCTAAATATAATTTATCTTATTTATTATTTATCTGGTTTATTGTAATTATAAAAAAATAAAATTTGTAATATTTACTGATTGTATGCATTTTTAATGTAATAAAAATATTAAATTGTTTGAGTTTTATTTTTTTACTATACCTTGGAAATTTCATTATCATTCTTTCTATTTTTGCTTAATTTCTATAATGCTTTTCTCCCCTTTTAAATTGTATTCCCTTTAGAAATATTTCTTTTTTTCTCTCATTTTTTTCTAGAAAAAAAGAGTGAATACTTCGTTTTAAACTTGATTGATATTATGTCCAAGTAATTACTAAGATATTGCTAAGTGATTACTAAGAGAGATACTCTGACATTGCTAGCTACTACATTACATTATAGCATCTCTAATTGAAAACACTAACATGAAAAATTGAGAGAATAATGAAATATTTAATCAAATGTAATATATATATATATCATAATAAAATAATAAATATAACGTTATATTTATTATTTTATTGTGATTAACAATTTTGTTCTATTAACGGACATCTTATTTATATTATATATATATAAAATAAAAATATATAGTTTTTAAATAGTTTATCGCAAAAATGATAAAATAAAAATATATAGTTTTTAAATAGTTTCTCGCAAAAATGAGCAGTAAAGAAGAACAAAGATTATTTCAGTCTTTAGCGAATAATATTTAAAATGATCATATATTTTAATATTAAAATGGTGGTAAAATGTGATTTGATAAATTAACAAATTTGACCAATAGGTTTTGGCGTAAATATTAATTGTCATTGCGAATAATTATTTTTCAATCAAAAGAAAAAAAGAAATACATTGGTTTTCTTTATTATTTACAGTCTAGATTATTAATAAATGGAAAATCTTAGTAGGAGATTGTATAAATGATAATGATTCTATCGTTTATATAAAAACTAAATAAACTAACTAATAAAGACTAACTAAAGGAAACATACAAAAAAATGAAATTCAAATAAATTATTTGTATTTTATGTTTTTGTATATATATTAGAGAAACATCTTTTCATCATATACCTATTAGGAATATCTTTTCATTAATACACATAGATATTAATCAAATTTTGTTACGCAAAATAAGTGGTATGAGATAGTGTGGATAGTTGAAGAGTATCTGAAAGCCTGAGTTCAAATCCTCTATATTTATGTAATAATATATTTTTAAAAAATATATTTTACATAAACATTAAAAATAATAAAATTTAAATTCATCTATATGATTTTGAATAAATAGTGTGATAATCTTTAGCTTTTAATCTTTCCCTTTATGTAACTATAACATTACAATTTTATATTCTTATAATTTATAATCCCCCCACACACGTATAATAATATGACAATTCATATCATTTTAAAAGGTAATTTTTAAGATGCTTATTTCATGATAACCATTTTCAGAAACGTCTTTAAAATCCACATAATATCTCACTTTTATCATCCACTTTTTATTAGAATATTCAATGCTTTTCCCTTTTGTTTGTTTATTTTTCATGTAGACCAAACATTTTTTACGTTTTAGTTGTGATAAATATATAAAGCTTTTGATAACCGCTTAATAAAATAAAAACAAAAATAACTTTACAACAAATTGCAAATTGTGAAAATTAAAATTACTAATACATGCTTGATATTACATAAAAAAATAGATTTTTTAGGTTTTATAAATAAATAATATTTTTAAGCATTAACAAACTTAAAATGCATTTTTCTCACAAAATAAAATAACCATTTGTATGTGTATGTATATATGGTATTTTTATTAAAAGATGGTTTATTCTGTGATTAATCTAGAAAATAAAATCGTTGTAGTAGTAAATGATTTAAAAGTTCATTGATTTTCTGATACTTTTACTGTTTTCTGTTTGATCAAACGAATCTATATTTTAATTTATCTGTCTGTTGGTTAGACATCTCTAGCAAACGATTTCCAATAAACTTTGACACTTTTTTTTTCTTTCACAAAAGAAATTGATTGGAAGAAGACTTGCATGACCTTAGAAGATTGTATCATTTGATTTATACATATTCTGTTGTATTATAGCCATCGTCCTAAAAACATCAAAACTTTTCTTCTCTTATTTTCATTTGTTTATGTCACAATCCATTTAAGAATAAAGGGATTGGTTTTAAACTTTGATTTTTTTACAAGTAATATATGCTTTTATATATTTTACACATATATATATATCCCCCCTTTCTTTACTAATATCTTGATCAGTCTTGGAAATAAATAAAAAATATATTTTTTAAATTTAAATTTTTTTTCTAGTTCTCAATGAAATTGCGGTAATATTCACATAGTAAGAAGACATCACACAACAGCAGCTATAAAAAAACGTCTAAAATCCAATAAAAAATTAAAGAAATATTAGCTCTACAATATAATCTTGTATATTTAAACACTTTCTGACTATTGTATAAATTGGGTTTCTTAATTACAATAAGTTTATTCTATAAACGGTATATACAAAATCATTTATTAGCAATGACTAAAATAATAGGTTAACCCTTGTGCGGGTCACTTCTTTATTGGACAAGTGAGGCAGAACTCAGAAACTTTTAATTGGCCAATTGACAAACTCTTTGATAGAAATATTTTCATCTTTTAATATATATTAATTTTAGTTTCGTTTTCAAAAAGTATATTAATTATTTGTAATGTTAGGAAAGTAAACGGAAGTTTTTTCAAAAATATATTTTTATTTGTATTTTATAGAAATATTCAAAAGCAGAAAAATCAAAGAAAACATTATGAGAAAATTACAAGCAATGCAAACGTCATTTATATCCCTCCCAGATTTGCGTTATTAAAAATGTTACAAATTTTTTACGAGTTTTTAAATAAAATCTTAGCGTTTTTCTAAAAATAATTATATTTTCAGCATATTTTAACCAAAATACATTATAATATGTAGATAAATGCCAGAAAAATATTCTAAAACATTAATCTTTGTTTGAAAATTAAATAAACAGCTTGGGGCAATCTAAACTCTTGACAGGATGTCAAAATTATTGCTATCACTGGTTTCTTTTTCAATATACAATCGTGTAAAGTATACAATTTTTTAACAAAACCTTACTACTTTTGTAAAATAACTATATTTTCAGCAGATAATCTATAATATGTATGAAAAATAATTAAAAAACACTCTAAAACATATATTTTCATGTTCAGCAGTGAAAAAATATTTATTGGAATCATCAGCCAATAAGCATCAAGAATGGATGGCCCAACCAGTAACAACTGGCCTTATTCTTTTGTTAAAGTTAAAACACTCCTAGTATTGATTTTTTACTTGTGAAATAATTCAAGAGAGGGCAGCATCTTACGGGACTTTTTCTAAAGTTTCCAACATGTATATATATGTGTCACCATAGCTCAAAAAATAGCTGATTTAGAGCAATCCAAAGCCTTTGATGCAACAATGTGTTGAACCCCATACAAGGGTTAATGTTCATTTTGTGGGTTTTAATTTTATTAAAAGAGTTAAAATTATAGAAAACCCAGGATAGTAAGCAAAGCAATTTTTTTTTTTTTTGGTTTTGTGATTACAATGGAATTAATTAAAGCATAAATGAAAAATTAAATAAAGCTCTTGCACTAAAATAATAATAATAATAATTCAATTCAATTTATTTACCGTACAAAACTACAGCATTAAGCCAATTACAGAATTGCACTATAATAACTATACAATAATATACATAAATGAGTAAAAATGATGAAAATAATATAATTATATGCCATACTTTTTATAAGATAAGTAACAAATTTTTTAAAGTCTAAAGAAAAAATATTTTCATTAATAAAATCATGATTATAGGTATTAGGCAAACAAAACAAAGGTGAAAATTTTAATATGTTAGAGCGACAAACCTTAATATAAAATAAAGTAAATGTACATGTTTTATGTAAACAATTATTAGTAGTAATATTTGAAATTTTGTTAGTTAATATAATTTTTTCATTCACAAGGTTATATAAAATTTTAAGATCTCTCATTTTTCTTCTAATGGATAGGGATAGATAATGGTCTTTTAATTTAATGTACTTAGAAAATTTGTCATAAACCAATTGAATTTTAATAATATCTCATTTGAAACTGGGATTCCAAACAACAGATCCATATTCTAAAATAGGCAAAACCATAGAGAGAAATAATGTATAGTTTGTGAAATTACTAAATTGTCTACCATGCCTTATAATTGTATCCATAATATTAAAAGCCTTATTTACTACATTTTCAATATGATGATGAAATGATCCATTGCTTGCAAAAATAATTCCAAGGTCTTTCTGAATATCAACAAATTTTATATTATGATCTTCAATATAATAAGGACAAATTATCATTTCAGATTTTTTGTAATAAGAAACTGTTGAACACTTATTCATATTAATATCCATTTTATTATCTCTACACTATTTCACAAAATTATTAATATCTTTTTGTAATAATATGCAATCATTAATTGAGTTTATATTCCTAAAAATTTTACAATCATCTGCATAACATAAAATATGCGAAAATTTTAAACTCTCTTCCAAATCATCAATATAAATGTTAAACAATAATGGTGCAAGGATACTGCCCTGAAGTACTCCTATATTACAATAATATGGATTAGAAGAATTATTCTTAAACTTTACATAAGCTGTTCTCTTCTTAATAAAAGATTCAAACCATGCAACCAAATTATAGAAAAAACCTAATTTATAAATTTTGAAAACCAACCTGGAATGATCCACTTTATCAAATGCCTTGGATAAATCAAAATAAACAATGACATTGATTCTCAAAGGCATTAGCAATGTGATCAGTTATTGCTAAAAGATTAATTTCAGTTGATCTTCCAGGTAAAAAACCATGTTGCACAGGAACCAAAATATTATTTATGTCATTAACAATTTTCTTATAAACACATCTTTTAAATATGCAAGCAACTGTATAAAGCACAGAAATTGGTCTATAATTATTAACATTATCTTTTGAACCATTTTTAAAAATAGGTATAACTTTGGCAAGTTTTAGAGAATTAGGAAAAATACAATATTTTAATGGAACAATTAAGAATATAACATAAAGGAGCAGCAATATGTTCTACACAACCTTCATAAATGAAAGAAGGTATATTATCATAACCTATACTTGAATGTGTTTTGAGTTCTTTGACAGCTGATATAATATCACTATTGTTGAAACAATCGATAGAAAAGCTATCATTAAAACATCCCTTGGTCAAATTAAACCCATACAGTAGAGAATTACCAAATAATTCAGAAAAGTGAACTGAAAAGTCATCAGCACATAAAGATGAATTATAATCCATTTGAGATTTTCTTTTGGTAATGCCAGAAGTTTTAATAAAAGACCAAAATTCTTTATGATTATCTGATAAATTGAGCTCCATATTTTTAATATAGTTTTGATAATCAATTTTCTGAATAGCTTTAACCAATCTTCTATAATTAACAAAATTATTGTAAAAAAGTATATTTTGTGTTTTAATGTACTGCTTATGATGATACAATTTCCTTCTAATAATTTTTTGAAGTTTATCTGAGAACCAAAAAGGGAAATAATAATTGTGAGAATCATGTTTTTTTGGTATATAAAAATCAATTAGATCAATAAATACTTGATTAAAAAAGTCCATATTATAATTAGCATCTGTTGAGGAATATAACGGGCTCCAATCAAAATTAGAAATTGTGTTACACAGACCCATATAATCCCCCTTTTTATAACATCTTTTAATATTTAAAGGAACCTGCCACTTAAAATAATTTATTTTAACAAAAAATTCAATAGGTGGGTAATGTAAATCTATAGGAAAATTAAGAGATGAATTGAATTATTATTATTATTATTATTATTATTATTATTATTATTATTATTATTATTAATAATAATAATAATAAAATGTGTACATTTCAGATAAATTATAGTAATTATTTATAATATATATTGTACCGGTCAAAATAGTATGCTCACTTAACAAGATTCAAATCCTAAGCAAAAGTACCTCGAATCCAATCATGCTCGAGATACACAGGTCTGGAGCAGTCCTGAATTCTAACCTATTTGCCTATTCTTCGAATCTCTGACTCAATGAACAACAATTCTGATGACACAGTAAAATTATTTTAAACCCGTGACCAGAAGCAAAGCAAAGCGGTAGAGCATAAGATCAGAATGATGATGATGATCGAGGTCGGAGTAGCCCAGTTATTACATTATCATAGTTATTTATTAATGCTAAGCTCTTAGCTAAAGAAAATAATTCTAAATATTAACTAGAAACTAATAATTCAACACAAACCAGGATTAACATGAAAATATATATATTTAATAAATGCAGAAAACGCATATATATGTTACAAAATTGTTTCACGCTTGGAGTGATTTTATACATTATGAAAACTTGGGATTTGTTTTATAAAATCCCCATTACATCAATTATTTAATAGATACCATTTTATAGAATGTGTTATAAGTTGTGCGGGGTTAATATGCCAAAATGTGGATGTACAAAATAATCTACAAGATCGGAACAGATTCGGATTACAGAAAGATACACGATAATTTAACGTTAATCATTTTGACAAATAAATATAAATTTACGTCTCAATCATTTATTTACAATCTTAAAATCATTACATACGTTTGATAAGCATTGTTTGGACATAGCGTCTCTAGAATAAGTACGCATAAGAAACAAACAATGCGCAATATTTACTAGAATAAATTATACAAATTGATTTGCGTCTCTGGGAATCGATAAAGCTTTTTAAAGGAAAACAATTTTTAGATCAATATACTGAACGTATTTTACGAAATGAATCTTTATCTTTAACACATCATTGCGACTTACTAAGATTAGACAGACGGATGATCAAATTAAAGAGCAAAGTAATGGTACTAGCATACAATAGCAAAAATAAGGCCTCATGGCGATTGTGGATATTTTATCATTTAAAAGAATACTTTGAAACGAACTTAGATTGGATATATCCACACCTTCTGGCGGAGCGATATCAAGAGAGGGTCTGGGTTTGAGAGCCCAGAATCTGGATGCGCTGTCTTCTGCAGCACATAAATATCATAACCCTCGTAAACTTTACGTTTCCACAGGAAGCATTGTACCTGATTGTGAACGATTCTGAGAAGTAGAACGGGAGCTTTAGACGTTCCCAATGACTAAACAATCAAGAAATGGAGAAGATAAAATATCAGAATAATGGAAATGTATGCCAGCAACATTATTGGACATGAATATAAGTTTTATAATATAATTTTCAAATTGTCTAACCTCTTGCGCAATAATCTGTTTTCAATTCTGAGTCATTTAACTAATCATAATGAATAATAATGCTTCTATTTATAATATTATTAAACTAACATCATTTATATTTAAAGAATCGATTCCCAAATACGTATTAACAGGTAGAGTTTGCCTTTCAGGCACCAGCAAAAAGGAATGGATTAATTATATGAAGGTTCACGATCTTTTTAAAATAGAAAATTAAAGCAAAATTCATCCACAGTAAAAGTTTTTAATTTACTTTAAGAATAATGAATTTAAAATGAAACCAAACTCGCGAGCAATTTCTATTTAATGTAGACAAAACTTTATTGATAAGTTTTAAACAAAGCCCACCCTTTTCCCAAGTAAAACAATTATTTTCCCCCTTACTCGCAAATTTAGCGATTTTGGCACATTAAAGAAAATAAATCATATTTATACATTAAACAAAATACATGAAATCTTAATGGAATCGCACACATTTATATATAATTTAATTAAGCGTGAAAGGTAAGTTAAAATACATGATATTAATAAAAGATTACTGAGAGAGAGAGTTTAAAAGCAAAATTAGCAGAAGCTTATGAAACAATATATAAATTAAGATATGAAGGTTGAACTATAGATTACAAAAGTATTGTCGTATAAAGGCAGTTCTACGTTAAAAGGTTACCTAAGGAAAAAAACAGCATAACAGCGTCATTAGCAATCAGCAGTCGGAAGCAATCGTGTTGTATGGTCGGCCGGATGGGACATGGCAATTGACAGGCAGACAGTTTTTCGAGAGAAGAAGAGATCGGTGCTAGATTCCACTACTCACGCTCCATCTGCAGCACTTGTGTTAAAGGTAATTAACTCAACTGACTAAAAACTCCTCTGCACTTAACTAACAACTGAAAGTAAACTCCTCCTTTCTCTGTTCTGTGGTTCCTTTTATAACCTTTCAATACTGCCCAGAATTCAATTTCATACACCACCCTTATCTCTGTAATCCTTTTAAAAACAACATTTAATTAGTAAAATATTTTGAATAGATAAGGCTTGAAATACCCCTTTTAGCTGTTTTGAAAGATTTGAAAACAACTGATAAACGATTTGTTTTTCGATTGTAATTAAGATTTATAAGTTTTAATTATAGACAACGATCTGACTAGTGATAAAGATAATTTCAATATTTCAAGGCTTTTCCATTTTTCTTTGTTGTTACATTGAATATACACAGATATAAAAATAATTACAAATATCTAAGCAAATGTATTTTTATAGCAATAAAATTATTGCTTTAGTCAAAATATATATACGCATCATTCAAACTACTGTTTCATTTTTACTAAACAAAATTAATTTTACTCATCTTTAGAATGATTCGACATACAGTGTGTGAGTGAATAGCATATATTTATAGCAGGGTCTGAATTGCGGGCCCCATAGGAGGTTAGTGTAGATGGTTAAGCATGAAGCTCAATGATGATTAGACATTGACTGCTTCAATATATATACAAATATTAAACATTAAATCACACCACATGGTTAAGAAATCCAATACCGCCCTCTGTGAACTAATATATAAATACATTAGAGTTCGTATTTCAAAATAGCCAGATTAAAATAATACCCTCTTGACCTGTCTGCTATATGATGTTATATATTGATATACGAACAAACTCAAACAAAGAACTTGAAATTTTAGCAAGCAACATTCTTAACTTTTTGCTACAAACAAACATGTTTTACTATTATTATATAAAGACAAACATTTTAATATTTAAACCACCTAACACAAATGTATAGAAAATAATCCCAGTGCACAATGCTATACTGAAATAAATATAAAAATATTAAACATTAAATTACCCCACATGGTTAAGAAATCCAGTACCGCCCTCTGTGAACTAATATATAAATGCAGGAGAATTCGTATTTCAAAATAGCCAGATCAAAATGATACCACTTTGATCTATAATGATATTAATAAAACTAAAATCCTTACCCTCAACCCACTGGTAGAAATTGGTAGAAATTCATGTACTTAACTAATTATTTACAATGGTGAATATGTAACATATATATATATGATTGCGATTTTAGCTGGCTAATTTAAAATATATATACAAACATAACAAAAAAAAAACTAAAGTAATTGATTTACTTTTGTCATGAACATTTTTATCAAATTAATTTCAGTTTGAATACATGTTATCTAACAATGGCATCTTCCAGCACAATGGGTAAAGCTTATGTAGAAATTCTTTTATAAATTAGATTAGAGAATGATTAGCAGTGCCGAATCAAAGAAAGTGTTCCACAAATACCAGGGCATAGTATAAAATGGACTAATTTTGACCAGGGAACTAACTAAAAAAAAAGTCAATGAAAGCAGTTGCCAAATAAATCCACGTTCATTTGATTTCAATGTGTCGTAAGTAAACCCACTTTGTTTTTCTCACCATTTGAGATGGCCCTCCCTGAAATCTGTGCCCAGAATCCCAATACTCATAAACTGTAACTATGTGCCTGTTTATTGAATAATGAACTTATTACCTGCCTGAATAACTTTGCTCATCAAACTAGATCTAGTTCTCAGAAGGAAATCTGAACATCACCAAAAGAACAGCCAAGTGTGTACAGAGGTAACAATTTCAAGTGCTGCTAGACAAATTTACAATGAATAATTTAAAATCTCACCTATCTGTTTCTTTAAACACTCTGTAAAGCCTTCTTTGTAAAATTAATATTAATTATGAATTAATCAATTTGTAAATTCTTACCTTGTTATTCAAATGTACTTTGTTCTCTCTATATAGCTTAGCAGTAATCTCTCCTACATTAAATCTCTCCTGAACAATTATTATTTCTTAATTTCATGTCTATGCAGCAATATTTCTATTTTCATTATTATCTTTTATATTTTCGTATACTAAATTATATGAAGATAATTTTCCCTAGATTCACAAATGTCCATGCTATCTCTTTTAAAAACACTTTTCCTTCTTTTCAGAGGGTGATTAATCTAGTTTTTAGTAAAAGAAAAAAAACAAATTTGTTATTCTTATTACAGTGGATGCCTGCGAGTCTGGGAGAGTAAAATAAAAATCAGATAATTATTGTACAATGTTATTTTTGAAAAACTAAGCAAATTCAAAATCTGTTTTCTTAAAAATGTTTTTTTTATGAATTAAATAATAGTGCCAACTTCTAAAAACTTTAAATATACTTATATGAATTAAATCAGTATTATTTTCCTGAAATCATTAACCACCACCCACTTTATATATATATAATAATATGTAAGGTATTTATAAAACCACTTCAAACCAAAGATTTGTATTAGTTATACTTTGCGGGAAGCTTTATGTGTAATTTAAAGTAAAAAGGGGAAAGGGGGGGAATCCTCTAGTTGTAAGAGCTATTATATTAGCTTTAATTTTACTTATCCCTTATCCACATAGTAAATCAAATCATACTGGTATGCTGGGTATTTATCAATAAAGATAGGTGATAATTCTTTATTTCTTAGTTTTAAGTTTATATATTTATATTAATTCAAGTGTTATGTGTATACTGGCTTTTAGTTTTATATATTATTGTGCTTCATTTCCCAGGTGTATTGGAAAACCCGAATCATGTCTACTTTTACTTCCAATTCCAAGGACAAGGTTTTTAAACCCCTTGGGACTTCTTTGGCACTAGATATTATTACATAGAATCTGCTCTGGCAAAAGTCCACTCTATGGCAATTCAATAAAGTGCATTCTTCATTTTTTTGTGACCTGGCCCTGCCAACGTTTGCAGAAAGTCACCTTTTTAGCCATAAATTGAAGCACCTTTTTAGATCTTAGAATAGATCTCTTCATTGCCATCATGCACGTACCACTCTCCCATATTTCATTTTCACTAAAGCCTATCAATACTCCTAAATCATACCGTTATGATTATGTTAAATGGATTGCCATTTTTATATTTTCATACATACTTTCATATGTGCTATTTCTGCCACAATTATTGTTTCCTAAATTAGCTTCCAACATACGTTTTTATTTCACGAATGTGAATACTATTTTATTAATCAAGTGTAATTACTGTTTGCCATCAAACTCAATAATCTTATACATTGGTTCAAGTGCTATTGTTATACTAATGGTGGATTTAAATAATTTTAAATGGCTGTAATCCAGCACTATTAAAAATCTTAGGTACACCATGTAATCTGTTAATTATTGACATATAAACAGCTGCAATAAAACAAAGTGATAAATTATTTGTTATTGCAGCATAACTTGAATAAATATGCTCATTTTATAGTATTGTAAAAAGGGTTAATGTCATCTAAGTGAGATAAATACCCATTTTTATTTGTATTTTGACACAAATAACATAATCATATATATCTCAAGTTAACTTAATAAATCTTATATATATTTGTAAATATCAAAGTCATTGTTTCATTTATTGAATAGTAATAATATTTGATGTTATATAAATGGTTTAATTTACTAGGTGATTGAATCTCACTAACAATAATATTCTATACATGAATAAATTCAAATTAGAGTCTTTTTTGTGTCACAGCTTTGCGATGGCGGCAGTGAGAAATAAATTAGATTGGTATCATCAGGATTGTTGCTCATACGTTGGTAGATCTGGAAAATAGGCAAATAGGGCAGAGTTCATGAGTGTTCTGATTTATGTATCTTATGCATGATTGGACTCAAGGTACTTTTGCCTAGATGCTAGATCTTGTTATATAAACAGACAAAAACAATTGATACAATATATATGCAAAAAGAATCTATTTATTTGTTAATATAAATTTAAGAGAACTAAATAAAATAAATACTTGTTATAATATATATAAGAGAACAAAATAAAACAAATACTTGTTATAATATAATTCTTTTGTACTCCTAATATAACTGATATACCTGAAGTTAATTTATAATCAGTTTTATATAAAAATAAATGTTAATTTAAAATAATATTTACTATGCTACAAATTATAAATTAAAACTTAGGAAGACATAACTCTTTTATATTTAGATTACTACTTGCAGCATTTATATCAATAAATTGTAACAGTTTGCTACCTGTGCGTAACACGTATATAGGTGGTATACATTTATTACATATTTAAAATCTAAGTTTCTTCTTTTTTTTAAAGAAAATTATGATGCGAACATACATATATAGTTAGTTCTGCACTGTATGCTTACCACCCGCCCAGCATATTTATGGATGCCAATTTGACTCCAAGTGCCAATCCTATTTATGAGTAAATAAGAATTATGTTGGGAGAGAATGAGTATCAATTTCTAATAGATAAAGCTTATACCACCTCTGGCTAGTTCACTCAGGGGTAGTGGTCATTGACCATGGGAAAGAGGTGGGAGAACACATCAAATGTGCATGAAACGTATAAATGACTTGTTTTACTTTCTTACTTTTATTCCTAATACTACTCTCTAATTGTACTCTGTAATCTAGGCTTTTAAAGAAATTAACATTGAACACACACAATTATACTTAAAACACTAGCTTAATATTTATTAATAAAAAAAATAATAAAACAAAATAGAATCCCGTAATTGGATATTGGTTTGTGCTCGAATACTTGAATGATATGCATGCAAATACACCCCCCCATAAGTTCATAAATGTAACAAAAAACATATATCATAGCATATAAAGTAAATGCATTCCGTCATTATCTGGTCTATTTATTCATATAGTTATATAGGGCATTATTTCAGATATCTCTTTATTTTCTATTAGCCGTTACACATTATTATTTTACTGAAATATATTCTTATTCCAGAGTGACTGGTATTTACGAAGATATTTGAGTTACCTTGTTTTATCTCACTCGGGTGTAGATGAATAGTAACTTTCAATGGCTTCATGCTGCGATGTAGTGAATAAGTGATTTCTTTCTTTTTTGTAGTCCTACGTGGATTCTGTAAAGCAAATCAATGGCGTTCGGTGAATGTTCTGCAATTTTAGGAAGGGCTTTGCCCCTACATGGACAGCAACCATAGCATCTCCGAAGGATGGATGGCAGAGCCCGGTCCGTTCTTGTCCTTTACCCCAGCCTGTTCATGGTTGACCAAGATATATAATTTTTAACTAATTTTTCTTTGATCCTGCTCATGGCACTAACAGTTCAGTGAATCTGCTTCAAAGTTCAGGTTTCAAACTAATTAAAAATGCTATTGTTCCCTCTCTTCTCTTTAATGAAACCATGTGGTTTTCCCACAGAAAACCATTCAATAACTTTTCTTTTTTTCTTTCTATATGTTCAGGAATTTCAATTATACCTTGAGATCCACATTCATTGTCTTTTATTTATAACATTTTCTTTTCTCTATAACATTTTCATTTTTATTTATAACATTTCCTTTTATTTATAACATTTTTTCTAATTAAAACGGCTTTGTCTCGAGATAGCGATCTACACATTTTTGAATTCTTTATTTTCAATTAACATATCTTTTGGAATTTGTGCCTTTTGTTGTCCATCTTGGAAACAATTTCCTTTCAATCAAAATAGCTTTATTCCTTAAGATAGCAATCTATAACTTTCCTAATTCTTTCTTTGCAATTAACTTATTTTCTTTTTTATAAATTCTTTCCTTAGTCATCCATCTTGGAATTAAAGCTTGGCCATGTAAATTTTCTTATTTTTATGAATCTATTACATTTACTCACCCATGCAGCAATATTAATACACGTGCCTCTAAACAAAATACAAGAACACAAACCATCTAACCCCCCGTCCCGCTTATGTTTCAATCTATTTTTATTTACCCATTTAAAATATATACACACATGCATACAAAACAACAATGAAAAAAAAAATTTAACTTAATATTACTTTTGATTGAGTATATATATATGCTCACTGGTATCATCCTATGCCTTAGAACAGGGTTTGAACCCAGCCCTGTTATAATACACCCCCCTTGGAAAGCCTTTAAATACCATTTTAGTATTTAAATGGTTCACTCCTAAACCACAAAATAATTCTAAATAGTGAGTAACCCGAAAGAAAACACACACATATAAAATAAATAAAAAAATACTCATCTTGAATTGATTTGCTTTGCCTTTCCCCCTGCAACTTTAGAACCAAAGAGTAAAATGACCAACAACCCAATGATACACAATGAATCTGACTACCACTCATGCACACACTGCTTGCAATGCACAACATATAGTTAACTCCCATTCTGCCTGTCTTCGATTATGCAACCCCCCAAAAAAATTATATATATAAAAAAAACAATTTGTTTTTCAAAAGAAGGACTTTTCTAACTACACTCAGCTGCTTCCGAGTCTTAGGAGTGTAGATAGTTAGAATGATACCTGGCTCTTATTTTGAGCCTTCAGGTTCAGTATAGGTTGCCCTAGACCTTGCTCACTTCTGGAGTCTTACAGGTGGGACTGTATGTGAATGCCATGCTCACTTTGGAGTCTTGTCAGCTTGAATTAACAGACTTTTAATGTCTGCATCCTATGTTAGATAGGTCGACCATGTCAGAAATAGCAGCAGCCACACAGTGTGCAACACACAATGTGATCGATCCAGCAGCCACACTCACCATCCACTGACAGAGATGCGAGACCACTTCTCTAACTCTCTAAGCTTACACACACAAAACAAAAGAAATAAAAAAGAATTCTACTTTTCTCTTTTACTCAATTTCATATAAAATCCCATATAAGAATATTATAAATATTGAACCACCACCTAGCAATAATGATAAAAACAATGAAGGAAAAAAAACTTTCCAAAATCAGCGGACCTGCTTTCGTGATTTGTTTATTTGCCCTCTTTTGGCATTGGTGAATTTGAACCCTTTCCTTGACCATAATTTGGCTTGCTCGACGGTCTCTGCTCTTCACAATCATACTGCCATTTTGGTCAAGTACTACTATCCCCTCTTTTAGGATCTGGTGTGTTCCAATTTGACCTCTGTTCTCTTTCCCCAAATCTGACAACTCGTGCTTCACGAGGCTCTTTTTCTCGATCCATCGGCCTGTCATAATCATAGGCACTCATATCTATTGCTTCTAGTATCTCAGCCATTTCCTCAATTGATGCTTTTCTCATCCTGAACATCATTTGCTCCACTTTCATCGGCAGATTATGCCTTACAATTCGTATATTACTTTCAGTTAAGTTGCATGCATCTACTGTTCGCAGCTTTGCCACCTGCCGATAAAAAAATTGGGAATAGCTTTCTTGGCCCCCTTCCCTATATTTCTCTTGCATAACCCAATATCTAGTTAACTCCTGATGATCCTCAGACCAAAAAATACCCCTCACCTCTTTCTGATATTTTTCGAAGGTTGTGGGATGTTGCAATAATGAATCCCACCAGATCTGCACGTTTTCAGTTAAATGGCTGGACGCGATCACAATTTTGATTTCTTCATCCATCGGGTTGATACTGAAGTATCTCCTCAGGCTTTGCAGGTGCTCTATGGGAGCTTCTCCTATTTGGCTGGAAAATGGCCGAATCTTTAGAAATTGGTTGACGTTGGCCTGCACAGTTACATATTTCGTAGAAGTTTCCCATGTTTCTGCTACCTTTACCTTATCTCCCTGCATTTTTTCTTTTCACACTCACTCTGATTTTCTCCTACTCTCTTTTCACTAGACCTCATCTTTATCTATAATTTCTTCCTCTACTGGCTCTTCCTTACTCTCTTTCCTTATACCCTTATCTGCTTTCCCTTCTATTTTCCAATCTAGCTCTTGAAATCTTTTCTCAATCCTTTCCTCTAATTCCTGAAATCTTTCTATTCTTTCCATAATAATTTCAATCATGCACAATTCTCTCTCCTTTTCTTCCTTCTGCTGAACCATTTTTTTCTTTGATCTTGTTATCATTCGCTTTATTTTACTCTATTTTTAGATATCTATAACTATTACTAATAATGATTAATTATAATGATTTTATATTACTATTTCTATATCAGAAGCACTGGACCTGCTTTCCATCCCTGAAGTACTGTATCACCTGACTAATTTTCCTATCTAGCCCCTTTCAACCCTATTCCTTAATCTCTTTCTTTATATTTCACCGAGACGATTAGTATTTCATGTTAATTTGCCTATTAAACTAGAATAGTAACTTATTCAAAGTGAATCCACAGATTTCTTGCACTAGCTGTATAGCCTATATTATTTTATACATTTGCATATTAGTATAACATTTGCATAATAGTATACTGTTTTTGAAATTGTGTTGTCCTTGATAATGAAGGGTAAGTCTTCGAAAACGTTTGGATAATTTATAATTTGTTGATATTTATCTATATATCATATTTTGTCGTTTGAGATATATTTTGAATTAATGTGTGTATTTATTTTAATGGATTTAAATTTTACATTAGTATCTTTATCACACATCTGTGTTCATTTTACATGTATAGTATAATATGCCATTTCATGGGTAAAATTATTCAACAAATATTAATCTCATAATCACATACACACATATAAAATGGATGAAAAAAGAAAAATTCAGATGTATTGGTTAGTTGTATATATATATCTGAGTTCATGTAAATATCAATAGCAGTTAAATATTTAATATAATAAGAAAAATCTTAAACAGAAAATATAACTCAAATATATAATAATATTTCACTCCAAATTAAAACACTAAAATTTCCATGGAATGTTCAATACATAAACATATACACCGAGGTCTCTTTTTATGCGGACTTATTTAACATGATTTTGAAGTTACATGATTCGTGTTTCACCGCAAGTGTGTTAAATAAGTCTGTGTAAAAAGAGACCCACGTGTATGAACTCCGATAATGCGCTATTACTTTAAATAATAAATTTCACGCACTTACATTATATTGAAAGTAATAGCACATTATTGGAATTCGACTTTCATCTTAGTAATTTCAATATTTTTAGTGCTTTATAATAGTAAGATTTTATGCAATAATGAAATTAAAATCATGATTTCCACATTTTATGTATACACACATTAAATTTTACAAGATTATAATGTAAATTTGTTCAAACATTGTACGTGTTAATTTTGCAAAGAACGTAATCAACTATTAATCATTTAGTGTCCACAAGTTTATTTTTAAAAGGTCAGTAATAGCAGTGGGCATAATTAAATTTGACAATTAAAAATTAAAATCTGATTTTTTATTGTAATTAACAATTTAAAAATTAATTACCGCGACTTGAAATTAATGTGAAATTTGATTTTTAAACCGAATTGAAAATTAAAGACAAAAATAAGAATTTAATTTTTAGTTGGTAGTTTCATAAACAATTAATAAAATCATCATCTCAAAGATTAATTACTAATTATGTTGTCACCAGAAAACCACTGTTACAACATGAGTGTGAAGTTAGCGCTAGTTGTTTGCAAACATTTCGGCAAATAGCTAAAATAATTAAAACGTGTATAAAAAATGTAAATTACTGTACTGTAAATTATGCATAAAAATATATTATTTTGAATAAAATTAAATATTATAGTTAAAAAAAGTTTGTCTTGTATCAATTTTTTTTAAATTTGAAATTTTTTATTAGTCATATTTTATTTCCTTATATTTTTTTTGCGCGAATTTTAAAGTAATTTTACGTTGGTGCTTTGCTTTTATGTGAATTTTGAAAAATCACAGACTGCATCCCCCCTTGTTCAATGTAAGTTACATCTATTTTTACACGATTTCATTTGCGCGTATTTTCTAAGGAACCTGTCTATCGCGTAAAAGGAGACCCAGGTGTACACCAACATATTAATCTGAATGTGATTTTATCCTAAGTAATTTCAATATAAAGTAAAATTGCCAGAAATAATTAATCTACAAAAGCTATATTTTATAGCTGTTTTTTTTAAAAAAAATATAAAAATACTGTATACATGTATATAAAATCATATAAAGGAAAACTCCATAGTAAACTGTTCTAACTGTTTTATTTAACTTATGTTCTATCCCCCCCTACTTTCCACTCTTCAAAAGCTCCTTCGTTGGTTAGCCATTGTAACAGTTTGCTACCTGTGCATACCACATATATAGGTGGTATACATCTATTACGTATTTAAAATCTAAGTTTTTTCTTTTTTAAGAAAATTATGATGCGAACATACATATATAGTTAGTTCTGCACTGTACTCTTATCACTCGCCCCGCATATTTATGGACATCAATTTGACTCCAAGCGCCAATCCTATTTACGAGTAAATAAGAATTATGCTGGGAGAGAATGAGTATCAATTTCTAATAGATAGACCTTATACCTCTGGCTAGCTCACTCAGGGGTAGTGGTTGTTGACTGTGGGAAAGAGGTGGGAGAACAGATCAAGTGCGCAAGAAATGCATAAACGATTCATTTTACTTTCTTACTTTTATTCCTAATACTACTCTCTAATTGTACTCTGTAATCTAGGCTTTTAAAGAAATTAACATTGATCACACACACACTAGCTTAATATTTATTAATAAAAATAAAAAATAAAATAAAATAGAATCCCGTAATTGGACATTGGTTTGTGCTCGAATACTTGAATGATATGCATGCAAATAACCACCCACATAAGTTCATAAATGTAACAAAAAATATATATATCATAGCATATAAAGTAAATGCAATCAGTCATTATCTGGTCTATTTATTCATATAGTTATATAGGGCATTATTTCAGATATCTCTTTATTTTCTACTAGCCCTTACACATTATTATTTTACTGAAATATATTCTTATTCCAGAGTGACTGGTATTTACAAAAATATTTGAATTACCTTGTTTTATCTCTCCAGGTGTAGATGAATAGTAACTTTCACTGGCTTCGTGCTGCAATGTAGTGAATAAGTGATTTCTTTCTTTTTTGTAGTCCTCCGTGGATTCTGTAAGGCACAATCAATGGCATTTGGTGTATGTTGTTCTTTCTGTAATTTTAGGAAGGGCTTTGCTCCTACATGGACAGCAACCATAGTACCTCTGCAGGATGGATGGCAGAGCCCGGTCCATTCTTGTCCTTTACCCCAGCCTGTTCATGTTTGACCAAGATATATAATTTTTAACTATTTTTTCTTCGATCCTGCTCATGGCAGTAACAGTTCTAGAATCCCCTTCAAAGTTCAGCTTTCAAACTCTAATTAAAAATGTTATTGTTCCCTCTCTTCTTTTTAATGAAACCATGTGGTTTGCCCACAGAAAATTTTTCAATAACTTTTTTTTTCTTTCTATATGTTAAGGAATTTCAATTTACCTTGAGATCCACATTCATTGTCTTTTATTTATAACATTTTCTTTTCTTTATAACATTTTCATTTTTATTTATAACATTTCCTTTTATTTATAACATTTTTTCTAATTAAAACGGCTTTGTCTCGAGATAGCAATCTACACATTTTTGAATTCTTTATTTTCAATTAACATATCTTTTGGAATTTGTGCCTTTCGTCATCCATCTTGGAAACAATTTCCTTTCAATCAAAATGACTTTATTCTCTAAGATAGCAATCTATAACTTTCCTAATTCTTTCTTTGCAATTAACTTATTTTCTTTTTTATAAATTCTTTCCTTAGTCGTCCATCTTGGAATTAAAGCTTGGCCATGTAAATTTTCTTATTTTTATGAATCTATTACATTTACTCATCCATGCAGCAATATAAATACATGCACCTCTAAACCAAATACAAGAGCACAAACCATCTAACCCCTCTTATGTTTCAATCTATTTTTATTTACCCGTTTAAAATATATCCACACACGCATACAAAACAACAATGAAAAAAAATAATTTAACTTAATATTACTTTTGATTGAATATATATATATGCTCACTGGTAGCGTCCTATGCCTTAGAACAGGGTTTGAACCCAGCCCTGTTATAAAATAATATGTATATTAAATGAAAATAATATATATATATATATATATGAATAACAAAAAAAACAAGTTATAATCACATAACTTGGTGTCGCTTGTATTTATGATCAATAGATGACATTTTATCAAAACCACCAACCAAAGCGTATATTTGTTTACATAAACATCAAAAGAGTCAGCATTCACTATCTCTTTCATTTGCCCACTTTCAGATCAGCTGATTTCAAGTTAATTTGCTATCATCAGTGAAGGATAGAGCTAGAAATTAGATCTAAACACTGACTCCAAGCGTTTATGCAAAAAGTTTTTATCAGTTTGCAAGCATAAATTTGTCAGACCCATAAAGACTTCAAACCCAGCCTAACAAACCAGATAGATATATGGGTCTGATCTCAGTTCAGTTTTACCACATAGTCAAAGCCTCTGCAATATATATCATTGCAAAAACCTTTAAAGGTACATTTATGAAAAAAAAAAACAACAAGTTATAATCATGTTACTTGGTGTCACTTCTATTTATGGTCAATAGATGGCGTTTTACCAAAACCACTGACCAAAGTGTATATTTGTTTACATAAACATCAAAAGAGTCAGAATTCACTATCTCTTTTATTTGCCCACCCTCAGATCAGCTGATTTCAAACTAATTTGCTATCAACAGTGAAGGATAGAGCTAAAAACTAGATCTAAACACTGACTCCAAGTATTTATGCAAAAAGTTTCTATCAATTTGCAAGCATGAATTTTGCAAGCATGAATTTTTTAGACCTGTATAGTCTTCAAACCCAGCCTAACAAGCCAGATAGCTGTTAGGCTGGGTTTGAAGACTTTACAGGTCTGAAAAATTCATGCTTGCAAACTGATAGAAACTTTTTGCATAAACAGTTGGAGTCAGTGTTTAGATCTAGTTTCTAGCTCTATCCTTCACTGATGATAGCAAATTAGCTTGAAATCAGCTGATCTGAGGGTGGGCAAACAAAAAAGATAGTGATTTCTGACTCTTTTGACATTTATGTAAACAAATATACACTTGGTCGGTGGTTTTGGTAAAACGCCATCTATTGATCATAAATACAAGCAACACCAAGTTATGTGATTATAACTTGTTTTTTTGTTTTTCATAAATGTATCTTTAAAGGTTTTTGCAATGATATATATTGCAGAGGCTTTGACTATGTGGTGAAACTGAACTTAGATCAGACCTATGTAGCTATCTGGCTTGTTAGGCTGGGTTTGAAGACTTTACGGGTCTGAAAAATTCATGCTTGCAAACTGATAGAAACTTTTTGCATAACACTTGGAGTCAGTGTTTAGATCTAATTTCTAGCTCTATCCTTCACTGATGATAGTAAATTAGCTGGAAATCAGCTGATCTGAGGGTGGGCAAACGAAAGAGATAGTGAATTCTGACTCTTTTGACATTTATTTATAAACAAATATACACTTGGTCTGTGGTTTTTGGTAAATGCCATCTATTGATCATATATATATATATTGTGCCCTTTTCTATAGGTCAGTAATAATTCATAACAGTTAATTACTAAAAAATTTTAAATTTAAAATATGTTTTTAATACATTAATTGTATTAAGTCAATTATATCTTTAAAGTACAATTTGAGGCTAAAGAAAGTACGTAGTATATAAAATTATAGCGAATTATTTAAAAATAGTTATATAAAGCTTTAAATATTGTTTCATATGGTTGTAAAAGCTGGCCATATTAAATAACACAGCTGTAAATAATTAAAAGTATATTTAATAAATTCGATTTTAATAGTTTAAAACTGATAAGTTAATAAATACAGTGTTTAAATTTATAATCATATTTAATAAACAAAAATTAATATAGTATATTTTAAAAATAAACTTTATGATGGTGAGAATTGTATTTAATTCTATATTTTCTAAATTATTCTTCCAAATTTTTATAATTATTTTTTATAATATAATAAGTGTATAAATTATATAAATCTAGGCAGAGAAATAGATTAAAAATCATCTGTTAAAGTTATAATCATGTGACTTTTAATGTATAATCTCACACACATGCTTGTTTGAAATAACAACAAAGTTTAAAATATTTTAAAAGTTATATTATAGAATTGGATAGAATTATTGCCTATCATAAAAGTAAATAGTATTAAACATTAAGTTAACTATCGTATAACATGTTTAAGTAATGTAATAAAGACGAATACAGATATAATAAAAATTAAATATTTTATTTAAATAAAACTAGATAAATTGAATAGATAAATGGAATAGGTTATTAAAGTTATTTTCAAAGTTATTTTAAATGTTTAAATAGTTTTAATAAAATAATAATTTGTTTAAAAGTAATATTTTAAATAATATTTTAAGTTCATTACGTCACAATTTCTAATTTTGAAATTCAATTCTACTTGAAATTGGAAATATGTAAATTTGTTCTCAAGCTAAAGTAAGAATTAACCAATAGGAATAGGTATTCTTACCGACTATAAATATGATTTGCACGGGGGTATAAGGGGAGATTAATAATGTATTGAAACCGGAGAAAGGTAAATTATAACTATCAAAAGATAGTATTTTTAAAATCTTTTATTTTAGTCAATTTTTTTTGGTACTTTCTTATAACTTTATCTGCAAAAAATTAATTAATATTTTAAAAGTAACTTGCAAAAAAGAGAGTGTAAACTAAAAAATATTTTAATAATTTCGTTTAACATGCTTTGTTAAATTTTCTAAAGTTCCTTTATCAATCGTATTTTATCTAAAAGTTTAACCTAAACTACGCAATAAAAAATGGATATACTACGAAATAAAATGGATATAAATTGTAATACTGAAAAAAAATTTTAAATATTTATTGATACAGCTTTATTTATGCATAACTGGAGAACTTTTTTGGTACATAAAAAAAAACCACAGCATGGACATCATACGGAGTCTAATGAAAAAATTGGAGACGCATTATTATTTATAAGCCTATCCAAGATTTATTTTTAAATAGTAATAAGACAATTATATTTCATGAATTATTTTATATAATATGATATTCAAAGGAGTAAAATGTTATATCCTTTCTGAAGGTAACATTTTTTTTTTATTTTAAAAGAGATTTTATAAAAAAATACTAAACGAAACTTTAAATATATCAAGAAGGAAACATAGAAAAAAAAATGAACACATATATGAATAAAAGATGGATCCATGGAAATACAAATAGTACTTAAAAATTCGTCGAATATTTTTATCCTAAAAATTAAAACCAAGGATTATTTTCTAAATTTTACTAAATGGATTAATAATTATTTTTATTTTAAACTTTAACGCGCTTAGAGAACATTTTTAAAAAACTCTAGAGAAAATAATAAACATTTTGGACTTATCAGGAACTATCAACAAGAAAATATGTAATTATAGTTTTGATTTTTTTATTTTGTTAACCTAGTTTAAATCTAAATTTTTATATAAGATTAGGAAAAACATAAAAACATTAATTTATTAATATTAAAATTTTATAATATAACAATTTAATAATTTAGCTAAAAATATTTTAATATAAAGTGTATGGGTGTGAATTTTTATATCTGCAATGCTCAAGCGGATAAAGGCAGCCTACTGAACACGATGACTAGATAAAGGTTATTGGTAATAATAATAACTATTGATAATTTATAATGTATATTTTTTTGTTTTCTTTAGATCATCCATAAATTGGAAGAATGAAGTGTAAAAGTTTTTTTTTACTTATATGTACCGCATTTCATACAACATTTTAAAAAAACATTATGAGATAGGATTGATTTGAAAATATGCATACGACAATTGTTTTATTTTTTTTTATTAGTGATATAATCCAACATAACAAATAATTATGTGATTCTTTTAAAATTTTCATGTTATTGGATATTCAAATATTGTCTAAGTAGATTGTATATGATTAAACATACAGAGCAATGAAGTAAGCAACTTTTCTTATGGGATAGTAAGATTGTTTAACTATTAATGAATTTTATTTATTGTTTTGTAAATGCAGATAGTTATTTTATCAATGTAAGATGCAGAAAAATCTTGAGAAATAATGTTGAGATAGTGGCTTGGAACTACTATAGTTAGCAGGAAACCAAGATGATGTTTTAAGAAATAGGATGTTATAAGGAATGGAAATAATATTTAGTTTTTATGTGGTTATCAGCATAGTTAACATAGCCCTATGACTTATACACCTTTTATTTGGACAGTGTTTATATTTCTTTAAATATTTGATGTTCTAATAAAGCTGAAGAAATAGCTTTAACATCGTCCCTGTACTAGAGGATATTAGGCAGGTAAATGACATACCTCTTCGCACTGTGCCATGATTTTGAGATATGTTAAGAGTAATACTCTAGCTTTCTTCCTTAATCCTATGCATCTGTTTTCGCTATCTTTATTTCATGTAACTGCATCGTTTAGTAAGATATTTTAAAAGAAATGATAAATAATTTAGAACTAAGGTTGTGCTATCGTTTTTTGGATAAGATTAGTTTATTTGCTTATAAGGAACAGAATATTATAACTTAAAATTGAAGATTCAAAGTATCCTAAGGAAAGAAAAGAATCATAGAATATATTTTGAATTTTATTTCGGAAATGAAATATAAACTTTTTTAAAATAAAGTATCTAAACAAAGATATTTTCTTTAAAATGATAATAATTTTAAATGCTTTAGTATTTTTTTTTTTTAAGAGAAAAATAAGCATTGCATATTTTTAAAATACAATAGTACAAAGTAAATTATGTAAACAATATGCATAGTATATTTTTGTTTATTGATTAACAGACATGTATTGATGATTACACTTATATCATACTAAAGTAAGTCTTAAAGAAGAATATATTATGATTAGTAAACATTGTGTGATAAATACTAAAATCTAGTACTGAATTTTGGATAATATTTTTGTGTAACATCTTTGACTTTGCAAGATGAAATTTTTAAAATATCTTGAGAAATCCATACTCATTATAAAATTTTGTTTTCTATAAAATGTTTTCTAAGCATGAATTTTTAAAATAAGATAGTTTAATAATATTAAGGATAAAATGCTGTTGCTAATAAAGTAGATAAATATATTTGTAATAATTTAACCATAATGAGAAACCAAATAGTAACATTTTTTTTTTTAATTTTGTCCTAAATCTAAATAAAGACATGATTGAAATATAAATTATTTTTTTATAACCCGGTAGATCAAACTGTAAAGTAAAAAAGGTTAAGGATATCCACTGTAAATAATGTAAATAAATTGTTATTTATTTGTTGTTAGTAATAAACTTTGTTAAATTTTGTTATTTAAAAAATTTTGTGTCCGAGTTATTTATTTCTCCACATCGCTGCATGAAAACACGATATATGCATAATAATTGAAACAAATATATAATTTTGAAAAAAAAAAAAAAGATAAATAGAGAATTATTTTAAGAATTTTAAATATTTTATTGGTATTCATTATAATTAAATAATCATAATCTTACATTATTTTATTGGTCATAAATCAGTTATCACAATATTATGTTAAATTATATGTTATCAGTTGCCACACATATTTTGTTTGTCAGATTATTAAAATGCTACCACATATTTATTATATCATTACATGAAGATATAAGATCATATTATATTGTTTCATTGTTTTATTATGGTAATAAAATTATAGTAAAAAGAAAAGATATACAGAATTAGTTAAACAATGAAGAATATTATTACTTTTATTTATTATTATTAGTTTCAGTGTAGTAGATTATGACATAAAATCCCTTCTCATATTTTACTACCATATTTTTTTTTTACTTAAAATAAACTTTATGAACCTGAGATTATTTTATTTGAGCTAGATTATTACAAATAGAAGATTAAGACTCAATTATTAGTTTAATCTTAGTGAGTAGAAGTTATTAAAGTCGTAAGAATACTATGAGTTTGTTATTTAAAATAGTAATAAGGGGGATAGTGTTCTTATGCCATTGAGGTAGTATCCTGTAGGATATTGGCTCAATGTAATCTATCTTGTCACCTGTATTTTCACTTCAAGTCTCATGAAAATATTAAATATTTATTTAATATATTTTTATAAATTGAACCTTATTCGAATTTTAAATTTGAGCTAGTGGAATATTTTAATTTTAATGCTGAATATTTTAGTTATTAATTATTAACTGAGATAGAACCCATTTTATTTTATATCATATACTATCTGGAAGTGAAGATGCACGAGAGCAAGGTTAGAATATATATATATATATATATATATATATATTGTAATGGTAAGAATTATCTCTCCATGTAACAAAATCTAGAACACAGGCAAAATACACTAAAGCTGATCGAATCCGGATGCTGGGATCCAGAACCCAACCAACATTCAACCCTTTCACCTCTGATCAATCATCTGATACATATTGATGATACTTCTCAACTTACACAGACATTCAATTTATCCACTGCCCAGCAGTTACTCAGCGTAAAACAAAAGACTTCTAAATTAACTAATTTAACACTGATTTGGTCAGATATACACACATAAGACTAAGTGATTAATTAATATGTCAATGATTGGCCTACGTATGAATAAAATGATGTATGTGCAATTAAATCTAGAATTGGATAAAATGAACTTACGGACAATAACGAGTTATAATTTTAAATATTATTACTTAATAAAACAATAACAAATAGTGAAACTTAAAATATACAAAATTATATATGGAGAATGTGAGAGATTACGCTCACAGGTGTTGCATAACTAATGAGATTAATGTTACATATCTCATTATAAGAGTTTAATAAAGTATAGTGCAGTATGGGAGTTTATGCCTATATTAATATGCCAAATTTCTAGCTCTTATGTAGTCTGCTAGATCATACAAAACTTTATAGCCAAAGTTATATAACTAACTTAATAGCGCTCCTATGCCATCTATCTATATATCTAGTTAAGTCGAGCATACAATCAAGCTCAGAGATATGCAGGTTAGTGTGTTAACCTAGATTAGGGTATACACTGATGGTAGATAAGCATTTAATATAAAAGGAGAGAAACCTGGTTTATAATAGGTTTACCTATATACTCTATGGCACAGAATATTAATAAAGCTCAAAGGTGCGAATGGGTCATTATTCATGGGCTTCAGCTTCAAAGGCTTGGTTGCCCTAAAACCGATCAACTTGCTACAAATAGGAACATCAGTAGTGCAGGGAATCAGATAAGCATTAACTATGAATAATCAAGGTCCTTGTGCCCTAGTTCTAAAAGTGTGTGCTTTACCCGAACTAAGTGGATAAGTGTGACCTCCACCAGCAACTCATCAATAATCATGCAGCAAGCAGATAATTGTACATTACGTACTTTGTAAGGACACTTCCACAACTTATACATATATAACATAAATATGTAAACTTATATTATCATGTCTTAAAAATATATAGCATCTATTTGCATATCTATACAATCCAGTTCTCAAATTTAGTATTTCAAATATACTATTTAGGGACTAAATTAATTAGTAACCTAGTTTAATATTATCACCTGCATCTCAACATATATAAATCTAAGGAGGACAAAGCATATTTGCAGGGTCATTACAAGTAAAACATTAAAATATGCTTTGAGAATATCTGTGTGGCTAGTTCCTATGATGTACAAGTTACATATATAAATAGGTATAATTCATAACTAGAGTTAAGCAAACTATAATTTTAACTACGTATGTCTAATTATTGTAATATCGATACCCAAAAATTTATCAGTAAAATAATAATATCTCAAAACAGCGAGTGAGAAAGAAAAATAATAATTCAATTATTTAATATTTATTATAGCGAAGATTTGAAATTATCTTCGCAGATTCATAAGCTAAATTTATATTTATAATACTCACATTTTCGAGTTATTTGGCATATTAAACACATATAATATTAAAATAATAAAATCATAGAATAAATTGAGTAGATTAGAAATAGGCATAAAAGACTGCATAAAATTATACATTTAATTTAAAATAGATTACTAGAGTTTTACATTTTAAAAGAGAATTCAAGTTTTACAATCAGACAAGATTTAAACATTAGCATTTAACAGTTTTCTTCGCAGATTTTAGGAAAGGTGTTTGGGAAAGGCAGATTTAATAAATAGCTAGCTTTTAAAAGAAAGAATTGAAATTCACAGTTTATAAACAGAGCTCTGAGAGAAAATTTATCAATTTACCAGTCCATTGTTTTCATTGAAGTTCTGGGCACTTGGGAAGATAATAAGCTGACACTTTTGGCGATGATTTAAAGTTAATGGAGGTTTTTCCATGGGCTGCTTCGCTGGTATATGGCATTATATTTTATCAGACCAAAGTTCTTTTTCATCCTGCATGAAGAGAGGTGAGTGATTGCCAGACTACCTCACCATTTTGAAGATAAAACAGGTGTAGATTCTGTGTACAATTCACTTATTATATATATGATCGATTCTTGGTGACAAAACTTTAAGTATTTATCCCTTTCTAACTCTGGCCACCTGTTTAATTTTACAAGCTTGTCCACATTTATTTATTTTAGAAAAATATATTTAATAGCTACAACTAGTAGAACATTTTTAATTATGACAACTAATTTAGATTTTGTTTTTCTGCTTTTTCCTTCCTGTTTATTGCGACAATAGTGTGACCTAATTTAAAAGCTGTTTACAAAAATCAAAAGTTATTTGGAAAAGTTACTTTGATAATTAGTAGAAAGCTAATTTTATAACCATACATGCAGAATAACAATGGAAATGGCTTATATTCATATGCGATTTTCAATAACATAATAAAATTGGCTAAATAATTTCAATTAAAATATTTCTTAAACTAGAAATATTTATAAAATGGATACATATCTGTAATATATACTTATACTATTAAATTACAGGCTTACCATTCGCATATATATATATATATATATATTGTAGATATATATATAGTATTCAATTATTTAAAAAAAAATTTTTTTTATTCTTTTATACATACAGAGATTTATATGTATAGATTTATTATTATGAATAAGCAGTTCTTTTTGTGATTTATTATATAATATTTTTTTATTAAATAATATGTGTTAAATTTATTTAACTTTCATTTTGTTAAAATAGAGTAAATCAGAAAAGTGTGAAATAAGGCAATTAAGATTGTTAGATAAGAAGATAAAAAAATTGTACACGTGTGAAACAATGAATAGATCTGTACAAACACAAAGATGCTTTTACACTTATTCCTGATGGCTATAGATTCCAGGTTTGTTGTTATCTGTATCTTAAGATTATTTTTACAAAAGAGGTGCTTTGATGTAGATAACGATAGCGATCAATTTTAAGTCTTTATTGATTGTGACTGACGTCAAACTTGTGAAGCTTTGATTTTTTTTTTAAGATAAAGATTTCCAGATGTTTTTTTTTTCTTTGGTTGAAATTCGCGATATAAATGATTGAAACAATTTTTTTAATCAGTCAGTCATAAATTTTTTTAGAGAGATGATCAGTCAGTCATAAATTTTTTTAGAGAGATGATCAGTTGGTCTTAAATTTTTTTTTTAAGAGATGATGAGTTAGTCATTAATTTTTTTTAGAGTGAGAGTCACTCAAATTATTATTATTATTTTGAGACTCAACTCAGTCGGTCCTTCCTTGTTATTATTCTTAAGCAGAAATGTAAGCGAATGCTTTAATTTTTTTTTTCTCACTCTTTGAAAGTTGAAAAAAAAAAGAGCAAATGAAATGTGCGTTTATATAAAGCAATTTCCAGCAATATTAAAGAAGAGGAGAGAAATGGAACAAGATTGAATTTATTATAAGTTAGTAATAATTATAAAAAATGATATTAACATATTTGGTTATGCATAATACTATGCCTCTGCATTGCTAAACCATTTTTTCTGCTTCCTGGTTAATACAGAATGAGTCAAAATCGCTGATCTGTCTATGAAGTCATGTATCCAGTAATAACCAACAAAATGATAGATTTTGAAGCCAACCACACAAGCTATATGGAATGCTTTGTTTCTAGTTCCTGGCTTATTAAAAGCTCATTACCTTCGAATGAATGGAGAAGAGGAAATAGGAGGAAAAGAAAATCTATAACAACCATGTAGAACCAAGTTTGAAGCCATAAATCAAATTTTTGTTGATTTACCTCAATCATCTAAAGTGTCAACAGCAATTATTTTTTTTAAAGGAGAGAGACAAGCAAATCCACCGGTACCTACTTATTCAAAGTACTTATAATAACTTTTTTTTTAAATGGTAGAAGGAAGCCAATCAACAGTGAATAATAATGGAATTGAAGAAACAAGCAAAGTCAATTGATTCAGCATTATCTTAAAAGTATCTGCAATAACTTTCTTTTTTTTTGTTGTTGTTGTTGGTGAGCAAAGAAAAGCAGTCTGAAAATTCAAACTCAGGACATTAATAAGAAGTAAAAAGTAGACGGGTAAATATGAACTTTCTTTAACCGATTTTATTCTTTTACTTATTAAAAGTAAACCTTAATTTACTGGTCAAAGCAATTTTCTTTTTTTGATACAGAAACATTAAAGACTTGTTTATCTATAGTTATTTGCAATATCTCACAACATAGCACAAACATAGTTTAAATCTTTAAACTTAAATTTTTCATTATTTTTTTTTATTTTTTTATTATATATTGTAATGTTGAAATGTTTTTTTTTTTTAATTGTTCTTCAGTTGTTAATGATAATGAGCAACCTATAGATATATGCATTTATAATGTTTTTTATTTTTATTTTATCTTGTTGCATATTAAAAATTAATATATGTATTTTATTTTCTTTCGCTATAAGGTTGCAAAAGAAAAAGATATTTTTATATATGTAATTTATGGGTATACATTTTAAACATATATGTTAACATTACCGAATGCGTGAATGTGTAACTGCTTATCCAAACACATCAAAGAATAGGTTATATATGATTAGTTTAAAATGGTAAATTGAAAAGTAGGGCATTACATTTGAATGGAAATGAAATAACATATACAAGTTACACCTGAAATTTATTTTATGATATGATAAGTAAGAAAAGTCTTAAATAAGCATTTATAGAATATGTATTTTTTTTTAATATTGATTTAAGTCAGCTTATTTTGAGATATCAAGAAAGATGACAAACCTATATATTAAGTTTATTTGCTTATACTTATATGAATTTTTATATTAATAAGCCATTTATTTAATTGTCGATTTGACTTTAAAGAAGGAAAGAAAGAGTAGTAGTGTTAATAAAATATAATTATATATCTTAATTGGTTTCCGAGTTATTATTAAGAATATTGTGTTTTTTTTTTTTTTGTCTTAATTCTATCATTTTAATTCATCATCATTGCTCGCAGTTATTAAGTATTACCATTCGTATATATTGAGCAATCACTTGCAAATATTAAGCGTCCGCAAAATAATAGGTAAACTAGAATGTTGATATTTAAGTATTTAAGGATTATGCTTGAGAATAACCAAATTTTGATAATTATAGTTCAACATAGAAAGCTAAAATTGTGTTGTGTCCATGAATTTAGATCATCCTCATCAAAGATGGATATCATGTTATTAGTTAAAAATGTTTCAAATAATACTATATAAAAGTTATGATCGCCATCAATCATCATTAATAAATTATAATCATTAAATTTAATGTTTAGCGTAATGAATATATTTTAGTAAATAGGGGTTTATAGAAAATTGAATATTATGCAAAGAGATTCATGATGATCAATCATCACCATTAGTATTATTAAATCCCAGTATGAAATAGGATAATTTTAATAGATGCCTATAAGTTTATAAAGATGAATTTATTGTTGTGAGTTTATTGATAAGCCATGGCTGGTATCATCATCACTATTATAATCATTATTATGATATCACTATTATTATCATTATTATGATATTATTATTATCATCATCATCATTATTACCTTTATTGTGATAAATAATCTAGTTAAATGGCCATCAATATCAATAATGGTCTTCACATGCTTGTTTGGAAGCCATTAATAGGATTATACATGTCTGTTCATCAATATACGCTAATGAGCTAGCAATGTCTATAAGAATCTTTGATCTATAGTATAAACTTTGGTAATATTGGGATCTTGTAATTTTATCAATATAGATAAAATGTAAGAATGTCATTTTTGTTCAATAGTCATCCAAGTCATGTGTAATAAATATGTACTGAATGAGTTTGAACTCAAGTACACTATAAATAGATACTTATCTAGATTGAAAACAATCTAGTGGCGCTCATGGGAAAACACATGTACTTAGCTAAACTGAATAAAGAGTGATATCATCCCTTTCCAACTTCATAATATTAGTTTTATAAAATATATTTTTTTATAAGTTGTCATGAATAGCACCCGTGTGTGCATATGACCATGAATGGTCTTATATATTTGGAAAGAAGAATAGGAAGGATTCTTTGTTAGAAGAACCTAGTATTGGAGATAAGCATAAGGCACTCCAGGAATCTCACAGTGGGTACTTTTATTCAGTTGCTATATTTAATATTATTTTTATTAGATGACAATGGCCAGTATGTTTTATTGTTCAGATGACTGCCCCAATATATAAATAAATACCAAGAATCTTTAATGCTGATATTTTCAAGTGGCACAGTGATTCTATAATTTCTTTATCTATGCTATGATGAATTAATATAGTTACAAATGGTACAGATTGGATAGGCATATATCTAATAATTAATAATTTCCCCTATCTAAATATTTATTATGGTTACAAATGTGACATATTAAAATAGTTACAAATTATAGTTACAAATACATATCTTTTATATTAATTTAATAATTACAAATACATATTTATATTAATTTATAAATATTGTTACAAATGGCGCACCAACTAGGGCTCGAAATAAGCCAAATAATGGCTTGAAATACCCCACATACATGAGAGATGGGTAGTATATAGTGATGACAGATGTATAGTTTAAAAAAAAAAAAAAAAAGAATATTTTTTTTCTGTGCAATTTTTTTATTATTAGTGTATACAAATATTTTGGCCTGATGTTTAGATGATGATGATTACTGTTATTGCATTTTTGATGATGATAAATGAATACAGTCATTATAGAGCTTAGTTTCAATTTTTAAAATATAATGATATCACAACTTATAATGTGTTAAAGTTAATAACACTGTTTTTTTTTTATATATATTTTGCTTATCAATTAAATAAGCATAGAAATATTAATAGCCTTGAAGTGTGGAATAATAATTTTGTTCATATTTGAAAAGTTTGTGTTATAGAAAATTTATGATTTTGGAGGTTGGATTGGATATTTGATTGTTGGAGTTTGGTTGGTTGTGTTACGGTTGTGATGATGGATGGAGAATTTTTGTCATTGCCTTGAGAATGTGATGTATTCATGCCACTGGTGATTGATTTATCTCATTCACTGCTCCAACCCAGATTATAATATCAGTTGTTTTATCATGAAGCAGTTAACAGTAGGCCTGCCATGATTTCGCCTCTAAGACTCCAGAGAGAGCAAGGCATAATTTTTCTGATACATAATATTTCGCCTCTAAGACTCCAGAGAGAGCAAGGCAGTATTTTGTTTTACTGATATATAATTGTTGCCTCTAAGACTTTAAAAATAAGCAAGGCAGTATTTGACAAATTAAAGCCCCTAAGACTTGGAAGTAAGCAGGGCAATGCAACAATGTTTGCAATAAACTATTATGGGTTGTAGTAGCTTAGAGTGATTGAATTGGGGTGATCATCTGAGTGTTCATGGAGCATTGTGTGCTTTAAGTGCAGTGATTGAATTCTTTTGTCTATCTCATGATTGTGAATTGCTAATCATTCTTTTGGCTGTCAATATCTGTCAGATCTCTAGAAGGATAGATGAGTATATAAATGACTTGAGACATGAACTCTGTTATAAATCTAGCACATATGTTATATAAGTAATTTTTCTTTTTTTGCTTAGTGTATTAAAAAGGGCATAGAGAGAGTTAAGTTTTATAAAAGCATGAAAAACTAGATAAATGATGGCATAAAAAGGACACACTAATACAGAGATAGCTTTTTCTTAAATAAATGTTTTAAATAGTACTATGACCTCATACTTTATCAATCATATATAGGTAAAGGAAAAAGAGTGATGATGGAGGTTAAGTTAATTAAAGGCACTAAAGATATAGATAGATTGATGGGGAGAATTATGGCTGAGAAAGAGTGGTTGAAAATTTTAAGGTATATGAGGATAGATAAAGGTGTTTGACTCTGGATGTATAGGAAATCAGGGAGCAGAACAATAAATCAGAACAGAATAAATCAGAATATACTAAATCAAACAGAAATAAGTAATATAAATATTTTATAAATTTATGATGGAGCCAGAAAAGGAATTAACTATTGAGGGAATGGAAGTAGAGAAGCAAAGCCAACCAGAGTGGTTGCAAATAATGATGTTACAGTTTAAAGAAATAAATCAGAAATTTGATAATAAATTTGATCAACAATCACAAGAGATGAAGGAAATGAAAGAGGGCATGAACCAAAATCACAAGAAATAAATCAGAAATTTGATAATAAATTTGATCAACAATCACAAGAGATGAAGGAAATGAAACAAGAGATAAATCAGAAATTTGATGAACAATCTCAAAGGCTAGATAATAAACTAGACCAACAAGCTCAGGAAATGAAGCTAGATATAAGTCAACAAACTCAAAAAATAGAAAACCTAGGAAGAAATATATGTAAGGCATGGACAGCCAGTCAAGAGAAATGGGATGTAAAGATATGTATGATAGAAGTCAAGAGTTGTGTGACTGTAATCAAGCTATATGAAAATGATGAGGTAGCTGCTGTTCAAGAACAATGTAATCCCAAAGAGGATATATACAGTGAGATACATAACCTAGAAATAAAGGTAGCCACTGTACAGGAACAAATTGACCTCAGGAAAGATGTAGTCAGTAAAGCTAGTTTCTTAGAATTAAAGATAGCTGCTGATGTATATGCCCCAGTAAATGTAGCAGACAAGTTTGAGACATTGGGAGCTACCAAAAGGATAGCTGAAAGTTATCATAGAGAGGAGGAGAGCTATGGCTATAAAGTCTCCAATATGAGAATGGGAACAAACCAGTTAGGCAGACAATTTCCCACAAAACCTGGCAAACCAAACATAGGAATGCCTGGGAATATATATATGATAGTGGATGATGTGTACTCCCCAATGAGAGTGGCAGACCTATTGGATGCCCTGGGAGTTGCAGAAAGGAAAATGAAAGGTTATTCTAGGATGGAGGAGAGATATAGTTATAAGATCTCCACCATTAGGATTATAAACAACCAATTAGGCCGACACTATCCCATGAAACCTAGTAAACCAAACATAGGTAGGCCTGGGAATGATTCCCATCAGCAAATGCAAAATAGCGACCCGCAGAAGCATACCTTCAAAAAGTTCTATAATATATATGAAGGGCCATTCATGCTCAAGGAAAGAAAAGGGGAAAATGCATTTGTACTAGAATCGTCAGAAGGAGTAAAAGGCACATATAATGTACGTAGCCTAAAACCAATGGCACTCATGACCTAAGCAATTTTTTTTTATATTCAAAATTTTTTTTTTTGTTTGGGGGTGAGGCAAATGTAGATATATATATATAGTATTCAATTATTTAAAAAAAAAAATTTTTTTATTCTTTTATACATACAGAGATTTATATGTATAGATTTATTATTATGAATAAGCAGTTCTTTTTGTGATTTATTATATAATATTTTTTTATTAAATAATATGTGTTAAATTTATTTAACTTTCATTTTGTTAAAATAGAGTAAATCAGAAAAGTGTGAAATAAGGCAATTAAGATTGTTAGATTAGGAGATAAAAAAATTGTACACGTGTGAAACAATGAATAGATCTGTACAAACACAAAGATGCTTTTACACTTATTCCTGATGGCTATAGATTCCAGGTTTGTTGTTATCTGTATCTTAAGATTATTTTTACAAAAGAGGTGCTTTGATGTAGATAACGATAGCGATCAATTTTAAGTCTTTATTGATTGTGACCGACGTCAAACTTGTGAAGCTTTGATTTTTTTTTTAAGATAAAGATTTCCAGATGTTTTTTTTTTCTTTGGTTGAAATTCGCGATATAAATGATTAAAACAATTTTTTTAATCAGTCAGTCTTAAATTTTTTTAAAGAGATGATCAGTCAGTCATAAATTTTTTTAGAGAGATGATCAGTTAGTCTTAAATTTTTTTTAAAGAGATGATGAGTTAGTCATTAATTTTTTTTAGAGTGAGAGTCACTCAAATTATTATTATTATTTTGAGACTCAACTCAGTCGGTCCTTCCTTGTTATTATTCTTAAGCAGAAATGTAAGCTCGGATTTTTTTTTAAAAGAGAGTGAACGCTTTAATTTTTTTTTCTCACTCTTTGAAAGTTGAAAAAAAAAGAGAGCAAATGAAATGTGCGTTTATATAAAGCAATTTCCAGCAATATTAAAGAAGAGGAGAGAAATGGAACAAGATTGAATTTATTATAAGTTAGTAATAATTATATAAAAATGATATTAACATATTTGGTTATGCATAATACTATGCCTCTGCATTGCTAAACCATTTTTTCTGCTTCCTGGTTAATACAGAATGAGTCAAAATCGCTGATCTGTCTATGAAGTCATGTATCCAGTAATAACCAACAAAATGATAGATTTTGAAGCCAACCACACAAGCTATATGGAATGCTTTGTTTCTAGTTCCTGGCTTATTAAAAGCTCATTACCTTCGAATGAATGGAGAAGAGGAAATAGGAGGAAGAGAAAATCTATAACAGCCATGTAGAACCAAGTTTGAAGCCATAAATCAAATTTTTGTTGATTTACCTCAATCATCTAAAGTGTCAACAGCAATTATTTTTTTTAAAGGAGAGAGACAAGCAAATCCACCGGTACCTACTTATTCAAAGTACTTATAATAACTTTTTTTTAAATGGTAGAAGGAAGCCAATCAACAGTGAATAATAATGGAATTGAAGAAACAAGCAAAGTCAATTGATTCAGCATTATCTTAAAAGTATCTGCAATAACTTTCTTTTTTTTTTTGTTGTTGTTGGTGAGCAAAGAAAAGCAGTCTGAAAATTCAAACTCAGGACATTAATAAGAAGTAAAAAGTAGACGGGTAAATATGAACTTTCTTTAACCGATTTTATTCTTTTACTTATTAAAAGTAAACCTTAATTTACTGGTCAAAGCAATTTTCTTTTTTGATACAGAAACATTAAAGACTTGTTTATCTATAGTTATTTGCAATATCTCACAACATAGCACAAACATAGTTTAAATCTTTAAACTTAAATTTTCATTATTTTTTTTATTATTTTTTTTTATTATATATTGTAATGTTGAAATGTTTTTTTTTTTAATTGTTCTTCAGTTGTTAATGATAATGAGCAACCTATAGATATATGCATTTATAATGTTTTTTATTTTTATTTTATCTTGTTGCATATTAAAAATTAATATATGTATTTTATTTTCTTTCGCTATAAGGTTGCAAAAGAAAAAGATATTTTTATATATGTAATTTTTGGGTATACATTTTAAACATATATGTTAACATTACCGAATGCGTGAATGTGTAACTGCTTATCCAAACACATCAAAGAATAGGTTATATATGATTAGTTTAAAATGGTAAATTGAAAAGTAGGGCATTACATTTGAATGGAAATGAAATAACATATACAAGTTACACCTGAAATTTATTTTATGATATGATAAGTAAGAAAAGTCTTAAATAAGCATTTATAGAATATGTATTTTTTTTTAATATTGATTTAAGTCAGCTTATTTTGAGATATCAAGAAAGATGACAAACCTATATATTAAGTTTATTTGCTTATACTTATATGAATTTTTATATTAATAAGCCATTTATTTAATTGTCGATTTGACTTTAAAGAAGGAAAGAAAGAGTAGTAGTGTTAATAAAATATAATTATATATCTTAATTGGTTTCCGAGTTATTATTAAGAATATTGTGTTTTGTTTTTTTTTTTTTTGTCTTAATTCTATCATTTTAATTCATCATCATTGCTCGCAGTTATTAAGTATTACCATTCGTATATATTGAGCAATCACTTGCAAATATTAAGCGTCCACAAAATAATAGGTAAACTAGAATGTTGATATTTAAGTATTTAAGGATTATGCTTGAGAATAACCAAATTTTGATAATTATAGTTCAACATAGAAAGCTAAAATTGTGTTGTGTCCATGAATTTAGATCATCCTCATCAAAGATGGATATCATGTTATTAGTTAAAAATGTTTCAAATAATACTATATAAAAGTTATGATCGCCATCAATCATCATTAATAAATTATAATCATTAAATTTAATGTTTAGCGTAATGAATATGTTTTAGTAAATAGGGGTTTATAGAAAATTGAATATTATGCAAAGAGATTCATGATGATCAATCATCACCATTAGTATTATTAAATCCCAGTATGAAATAGGATAATTTTAATAGATGCCTATAAGTTTATAAAGATGAATTTATTGTTGTGAGTTTATTGATAAGCCATGGCTGGTATCATCATCACTATTATAATCATTATTATGATATCACTATTATTATCATTATTATGATATTATTATTATCATCATCATCATTATTACCTTTATTGTGATAAATAATCTAGTTAAATGGCCATCAATATCAATAATGGTCTTCACATGCTTGTTTGGAAGCCATTAATAGGATTATACATGTCTGTTCATCAATATACGCTAATGAGCTAGCAATGTCTATAAGAATCTTTGATCTATAGTATAAACTTTGGTAATATTGGGATCTTGTAATTTTATCAATATAGATAAAATGTAAGAATGTCATTTTTGTTCAATAGTCATCCAAGTCATGTGTAATAAATATGTACTGAATGAGTTTGAACTCAAGTACACTATAAATAGATACTTATCTAGATTGAAAACAATCTAGTGGCGCTCATGGGAAAACACATGTACTTAGCTAAACTGAATAAAGAGTGATATCATCCCTTTCCAACTTCATAATATTAGTTTTATAAAATATATTTTTTTATAAGTTGTCATGAATAGCACCCGTGTGTGCATATGACCATGAATGGTCTTATATATTTGGAAAGAAGAATAGGAAGGATTCTTTGTTAGAAGAACCTAGTATTGGAGATAAGCATAAGGCACTCCAGGAATCTCACAGTGGGTACTTTTATTCAGTTGCTATATTTAATATTATTTTTATTAGATGACAATGGCCAGTATGTTTTATTGTTCAGATGACTGCCCCAATATATAAATAAATACCAAGAATCTTTAATGCTGATATTTTCAAGTGGCACAGTGATTCTATAATTTCTTTATCTATGCTATTATGAATTAATATAGTTACAAATGGTACAGATTGGATAGGCATATATCTAATAATTAATAATTTCCCCTATCTAAATATTTATTATGGTTACAAATGTGACATATTAAAATAGTTACAAATTATAGTTACAAATACATATCTTTTATATTAATTTAATAATTACAAATACATATTTATATTAATTTATAAATATTGTTACAATATATATATATATATATATATATATATATATATATATATATATATATATATATATATATATATATATGATTTTGCATATATAATTTAATGTTGTTTAAATGGGTACTCTGAGTAAACATATAGATAAATGTGGGGGAAAATATGTGAAACAGGCGGATGGATAAATATTACTGTTTCAATATATATATATACACAGTAATAATAATAAATATAAGCAAACAATTTGAGTAATCGTCTTTAAATATGGTCTTTCTAAAATAGTACCACAGTTTTAGTATTTATTTTTTAAATTACCACCTGTCAATGCTTTGTTATTCCAGAGAATGAAAAATATAATAAAACATTCAAAGCTTATTATGTTAATTTCAATATTTTCTAAATATTCATATTTTTTTTATTCAGCAGATATTTGATCTACATAATATTATATCTGTGTAAACACTAATTTATATCCACAATGATGCAACATAGATATCATTTCAATTAGCAAGTAATCCATTACTAAAACATTACAAGTCAACAGATTCTGATGGTGCTTCGGAAATTGAACTAATTTTTATCTGGTGTATAATCTATTCATCAAGATTGTAAAATTATATTAGTAGGGGACCACAATCTTTGTGTATATTTTTTTATGATGCTAACATTTAGATCTCATCATTGAAAAGTAGGTAATATCCATTTTTAAAGCAAATAAACATTCAGATGGCTTATAACCCAATAAATCATTTTCAATAACTTTTTTTTTTATAACAAATTGTTGCTTCTCACAAATCTTCAACACACTGTACAGTTCTGGATAAATATTGTTGTTGTTATCCCATAAATTTGTTCAGTTAATTATATACTTTTAAAATAAATTAATAAAATCATGTGAAGAAGTTTAGATATGCTTCTGTTGAAGCTAAAACAAGAAAGAGAGACAGAAAGAGAGACTTTTTCTAGTCAATTCTATTTATAAGTTTTCCCATTGATGTCAGAGTAACTATAGCAACATCTTTTTTAACTATTTAGCCAATTTCAACCACTGTATCTCAAATAAAAAGTGTATTATGCAAAACGACAACAAATAAAATAAAACATTTTAGAATTGTTACATATGACAAACATTGACATCTCATAATACAAATACCATTCTTTCATTCTAATGCACACTAGACAATTAAATCAGCATTCTTTCATACTACAATGGAAATAAACTTTTTACACATATCTTTCAAAAATAATATTATGCACATAAAACAACACATACACTGGTGACATGAAACATTTAGTTGTATTGCTTGTAATTTATTATCATGGATGCAGTAATGAAAATATATATAATAACAAAAGAACAATAATTTTATCCAAACTATATGCTTTATTATTCACATATCCATTTTAAAATGAATAAAGTCAATTCACAATCTTATACAATACAATTAATAATAAACAATTTTTAGATCAATATTATTATTGTCATAGCAACATTGTTCAATGATTCATAGGTTAAAATATCAACCATCAAAATCATATAAGAAAAAAAATCTCTGACTGATATTTTATCACATATTTAAACACTATTCTAACTTCTGTATGTATGATATATATATAATACAAAACCATAAAACAATACAATACTAGATAAAAATCCAAACTTTACCAAAATCCTTACACAATCATAGTTTCATCTATTAAACAAATAGACATTCTCAAGTGAAAATCAAACTAAAGAAGCAACATATATATATACAAAAAACAAACAAACCTTCCCATAATTCATTTCAAAAATCAACTTTCCTTTATATTAAAAGATGTCTTCATAAGATTGATAGCCTCAGATTCAAGAAGTTTTATCATTAATGTTTCCTTTACCCTTCTCTTTAAATCATTTCTTTCATAAAAGTAACTCTTGCATTATCAAACAATATTTTATGACCTGTATTCAATTCATGAATATATAAAGCTGAGTTATGATACCTATGTTTAACTCTACTTATATGAACTTTAATTCTTTCATATATATATATATATATATATGATTCAGAACAAATATTATCTATAAGTTTTATTAATATATTCAGTGACATTGTGTATTTCAGGTAATTATGTACATTTCTTCATCATCTAACCTCATACTGAATATCAGTCGTCTATTTTAATTCAATAATAAAAATTATAGGATTCAGCATACAAATATTTATAAATCCATTTCCTTGTAGAAATTGATATTAGTTGGGGCACTTAAATTTAATTTCACTATTGTTCATAGCCTTGACTTTCAAATATGACTTATCTTTTTATATATTAATCATCTTAGACATGGTAAATTCTTAGTAATGAATTAGTTTGGGGTAATTACTCACAATACACATTATTAATGAATATTTTAATAAAACTTATAAACAAATAATACATTTCAATCTTTATATTTAAACAAATGTTTGAAAAAAATTGCAAATAATTGTAAAATTAATGAAATCATTTCAGTGCAAGAGAGAAGAATGTTATTCTTAACTCTTGTTTCAAATATATAATAAAATGAACTTAAAAATAAATAAAAATCAGCATTTTAATATTATAATAAAAAAGTTTTATGATTTATTTTAGTTGATATGTAACTGTTAAATAATGAAATGTGTGGTTTATATATGTAATAAAGTCAGATATTCTACGGTGATATCGCCACACAAACTCAAATATATATTATTATTCTAATTATTTATTTCTTAAGCACTTTTTGAAGGAGCTATGCCTTCATTTTCAAAGCTATAGATAGATAGCGATGTTCAATTTATTTAAACCAACAGATGCAAATTATTTAAATTAGGTCTGCCATTTCTTCGAGATTGTGTAGAACGTGTCTCTTTTGTTTAACGAGTTTTCATCCAAGTTAATGAAATAGGCCTCCTTGATTTTCCTTCTTATCTCATGTCATTCACTGCACATCACTTGCAGATTATCTGGTATGCACGAGAGGCCCATAGTGATTTTATGCTGCGCAAAAATAGAAAAGTGGGAGGGATCCGTTAGCACCTTATTGTATGCATATTTATGCTGCAGCAACCTCGTATGAACAGAGGCCTTGGTCTCCCCATAATATGCTGCATGACAATTGTTTTCTGGGCAAATAATTTTATATACGGCCTGCTAAGTGTTAATTGGAGGTAGTTTATCTTTGGAATTGTTAATGCAACTATTAAAGTTAAGAGGGGATCTGTAACATACACTAAAGTCTTTGCAAAAAATTGTTTGTAAATCTGTATATATGTTTTTAATATATGGTAATAAAATCCTGGTTTTGTCAGCCTATCCCCTAAATTAGGAGGGTCTTTAAATTGTCTAATTATCTTGTCTATTGTTCTCTTGCTATATTTGGCATTTATCAAATCGTCCCTAAAATTTTGAATATTCTTGTTCTTGTCAGCCTCAAAACTACACAATCTAGCATTTCTCTTCAAAAATATTTTTAAACCTGCCAGCTTATACAGATTAGGTGTATTTGATTGATGATGAATATGGCCTCTTATATTAATAGGTTTAATTAACATTTTATACTGGAAGCATTGCTCTTCAATTGCCACTTGCAAATCTAAATATTTTACACATCCACCAATTTCCTTTTGTGCTATATTAACTGTAAAACCTGATGCAGTTTTCAATTCTGTAATTATATCTTCCAATGTATCCTCTGATGCTGCCATGAAAATGTCATCCACATAGCGTATGTAAATTATTAGGTCCCCACTTAAATGTCTGGGAATAATTATTTGCTCATATTAGTTGATATGAAAAATTATTGTTTTGAAAAAAAAAATTCAAATATTTAGCAGTGTTCGCTATTATCAAAAAATGGAAAAAGTTACCTTTTTGTCTGAGTGGAATGACGTAATTTATCATAGTACTAATGTTTCAACTTAACTCAGTATAAAATAGTACATTTCTCAATGAATTGACTGAGGACAAAATATTTCAATCACAATTTTACAGTTAATGGTTTCATTTGAATGCTATTGATTCTATATTTTAGTTCTTTCTACTTGTGCACAGATGGTAGGAGTAATTAAAAAATAAAATATGAAAAGTTAAAATGCCATCTTTTTACATTATTCTAATAAAATCAGATTGTTTTTCTTTTAAATTTTATTGAATAATTTTATTTTTAAGAAATATTTTTCTTAAATTTGTTATTTTAAAAATAATCCTTAAATAACAAATATAATTTTACCTTGCCACAATTTCTTTTCAAACTTATAACTACATCTGTGATAAGTTAACTGCAGATTGGAAGTTTCACTAATTAGTTTTTATGTATAATATATGTCTATAAATCCTGAACTAAATCATAAATATATAAGCAACTACAAATAAAAATCATAAATAAGAAAGAACTGCAAATGCTTTATTCTTATAATTAAAATGCACAACAGATAAACTTTTATTAGAATTTTAAAATGAAATTTGAAACAATTAAAATTCAAAAAGTAATTAAAATTAAAGTAGTTTTGTATTTAAAACAAAACGAAGCTTGTTGAAGATTATTAATTTATTGTTTAAAAACTGAAAGATATGATCCCTTGAATTAATGCTAAACACGTATTTATATTAAGATATTTTTATTCAGATGTTTATATTGTTTTAAATTTATATCCAGATAATGATTTTTTCAATGTTCTCTCTCTCTCTCTCTATATATATATATAATAGATTAAATTAAAGACAATTTCACAGCATGATTGCATTTGTCACTAATGATTTCAGAAAATAAAATGGCTTGCATAGAAATAATTTTAAATTTAGATAGACTTATGAGTTTTATTTTTTAGACAGTTATTCCATACTCAACTAAAATTATCATTAAATTATTGCTTTTATGATTGATTCAATATAGTCATGAGATTATTTTTAAGCAGAGTAATTATCATAGTTATACCACTTTTCTAACCCTTAAAAAAGTGTAGTTGTGTCCTGAGAAACATTTTATTGTATTTCTTCTTATTTCATAGTTATGAACTATATATAAGCAGTGTCTTATGAAATCAGCGGCCAGTGATCTGCCTAATCTGATCTGCATATTATATTAGCATGTAATCACATAAGTGATAATTTTCCATCTCAATGAGCAGCCCAACTATGTTTGCTTATCATGTAAACAATTCTATGGCAATGACAGACACAACCATAAAAATGTCTTGAGCAAACATTAATAATTTATCTTGGCTGATTTGTCAAGAATTCCAAAACGAATTTAGTTTTCATTGATATAACTTTAAAGTTTTTATTATTATTATTATTATTATTATTATTATTATTATTATTATTATTATTATTATTATTATTATTATTATTATTATTATTATTATTATTATTATTATTATTATTATTATTATTATTATTATTATTATTATTATTATTATTATTATTATTATTATTATTATTATTATTATTATTATTATTATTATTATTATTATTATTATTATTATTATTATTATTATTATTATTATTATTATTATTATTATTATTATTATTATTATTATTATTATTATTATTATTATTATTATTATTATTACGATAGAATGACAGCCTGTTAAGCTAAATTGCGCAGACGCTGTGAGAATGTTGTTAATAAATGAATACCTTCGAACAACCACATGATATAGTATTTATATAAGAGTAAAAGGAATCCCTCTTACTCCTACAACTCAAATGTTTATATATGAGCAAATCTAAAGTAGTTGTAACGAAGGCTATTATATAGTCACGCCTTCGTTACAACTACTTTAGATTTGCTCATATATAAACATTTGAGTTGTAGGAGTAAGAGGGATTCCTTTTACTCTTATATAAATACTATATCATGTGGTTGTTTGAAGGTATTCATTTATTAACAACATTCTCACAGCGTCTGCGCAATTTAGCTTAACAGGCTGTCATTCTATCGTAATTATAATCGCACGCAAGACGTTATAAAATAAATGCTTATTCGTATTATTATTATTATTATTATTGATGTACATAAGAATATTTACTCTATCTCAAATATTTAAAACATATGAATAAAGACATCTTAAATGACAATTGACTCCCCAATGATGTATTTCATGCTGAACCAGCACCAATCAATTGGCCCACATTATAATCTCTCACCTATCTTTATTATAGATTTGATATTTATCAATACTAAATTGTTATATTTACATTTATAAGTGGCAAACTTAAAATCAACCCACAGCTGTGGCATGACCCATCTAGATACATACATTTATGATTTTATCACTAATTATTTAAACTTGTAATTATAAATTTATTTAACGCACATTGATTACATTCATTACGTAAGTAATATTTACTAAGGCAATAAACCTAAAGCATGTGCAGTTGAAAATGCGAAGTAGGGACCTCTATAGGTCTTAACCACAAGCGTATGCATTGGAAGAAGAGAGGGGAACCCTTCTTTACTTCAACCTACTTTCTATATAAATAGGTGAAGCTGAAATGGTTACATCTGAGAGCCTGAAGCTATTCAATACTTCACTGATTAAATCCACAATATCTATTATACATTAGTACTCGCGAAATCTTTCAATTGCCAATTATTTATTAAACTAGACATTTAAAATTATACAATGTTAAGCAAATAAATTATTTTAAATTTAATTGTTCACTAGAGCATTTAAAAAAACTGATCTTCTGACTGGAAATTATCACTACATTAAAGCTGGTAAACTCTTTTGTAACAGAATTTTCATTCTTTTTTTTAAGTGTCATAACATCGGCCGGGATGCGAACTCGCAACCCAGGCAACTGCCTGCAAGTGCAAGGCAGTCGCGCTGACCTCTCGACCACCAATGCAAGACATTCAATGCAAGATTATTCATGAAAGGTCATAAAAACTTTAAGATTATTGAATGAGTCTTATGTTCCTTGCTAACTCAGATTTTTAGTGTGGATCAAACCCACTATCATCTATATACTGTCGGCCATTCAAGTTGTTTTTAGCATCTCTGCAATATCAACGTGAATGACATTTATTCCTAGATAATGTCAACTGAAATCCATTCAACAACAATAGAATAATATTAATCTTAAAAAGGAAAGCTTATGTATAAATCCAATATCTATGTTTTCTACTTTTGTTTTAATATATATTAACATGTATATGCCTGTTTGCGAGACTAAATTTATGAATAGGATAGCATAAATTTTAATAAAATTTCAAATAATATTGCAAAACAAAAAGAAAAAAACAGTTTGTTGTTTGAGCCTAACTTCCTCTTTCCCTTAGTAAGAATCTAAGTGCAAACGATATTCCATTTATAGTGTATTTTCTCATAGGAAACACATTCCAATACCCATAACCATACAGATATGATGAACTTATATATATATTGCGAAGGACTTCTTGGTGACATTGTTAATGTACCCATTTATTCTGTTCGTGATTTCGAATTAACTTTTTAGTTTTCTAACAGACTTAGAAATTTTCTTTAAGATCGCTATGAACAATAAGAGTCCCTCAATTTTTGGTAAATAGGTAAATATCTGGATATTTTGTGCTGAGAATCAAACAAAAATTACAAACAACTAAAAGAATGGTCACTTCCTTTCTCTCCGCCTGCTAATCTGATGAATAATATTTTTTCTTCTTTAGTTAATTGCTGGAGTAAACATTGCAGGCCCTGGATTATTTAAAAATCATTTTACATAAATTATATATATATTTAATGATGGAAATGAAAAAAAGTAGGTGTAAATTACTAATAATTAATATTAGCACACACAAAAAAAAACGTAGACAGAAAATTGTATAAAGGACTTTATTAAATTAGATATATAAATAAAAGGGTTGCATTATTTTGTTTTTGATGTAATCAAAAATAAATTCAATAATTGCCAGTAGAGGGGAGTACTTTTCAAGTAGCTTAATAAAGTTTGATTATAGTATTTTTTTAATATCTGAATATAGTAATGTTAAAAACTTCTAATAGAGGCCACCACATTATTCATATTAAATCTTGGATATTAAAACAAATATATTTATTCTTTTTTTTCTTTATGTTACTTTATTTGATAATTATAAATAAAATTTTAATTTTACTTCGCTTGTTTTTTTTATTCATATAAAATTTTATTAAATAAAAGTTGGAGTACGTTGATAAAATATAATTCATGAATGCAAGACGGATCAGAACGGAATTAATATATATATAGAAAAAGAGATAGATGTAATAAATTACTATAATAGTTGAAAACCAATTTTTTTTTAAAAAAAATAAAGTATGCATAATGAGATTTTCTTAACAATTTATTGCTTAGTGCAATCAGCGATGAATTATATTACAAATAAAATATTAAAGATCTTGCATTATTTTTTATTCATTTTATTTTTCTAAATTTAGCGCTAAAATAGTAATCATTTAAAATTTAGTCACACACACTACTGAAATTAAAAAATAAAAGAATACTGATAAAATATAGATTGACATTAGACAAATAGCGTAAAAGGCTTAGAGAAGAGGGTGATAATTCAATTTTTCATATATTTTAAATAGAACCAATCTTTTTTATATGATTTAACAATGTTTCATTTTTTAAAAAAATTTTAAACACATTATTTAAATCATTAAAATAAGCTAAATTTGTGTTGCGCGCGTGTGTGTGTTTTTACACCTCATTAATCAAAGTATTGCATTATAATAACTAATATTGAAATAATAATTTAGGTATTATATTTAAGTTTATTATTTCTGATTTTGGAATTTCTGATTTCGTTATTGTTTTTTAATCAATAAAACTCATAGAAGTAAATAAACTTATCAAGATCTGGTTAGCTATTGAAAACCCCCTGTTGGTTTTTTTTTTTAAAAAAATAATCAAATATCTGCAATCTTCTTAATAAAAAAATGCATATAAAGATGTTACATGTATTTTATATATAACATGTAAAAGCCAATGTCTATATATATGTATATATTAAAATAGTAATGAAATGTTTTCACTTATCTTTTATAATTAATTCATATAAAGATATTTCATTATTTATAAAGAAGAGTGGGAGTATTTGATTACTGTTTTAATATATATATATAACATCGAAATTTTCATATTATAATATATATCCTTTATTTATTATTGTTAATTATAATTAATTATAATATTTCCACTTTATTTTTTTTGTATTAATATAAAAAAAAATAGAAACATAACATTATAATAAAAAAATTGTAAATATTAAATATGAATTTTTTTGTCAGCCATTTTGTTTTTTGAATATTTATTGTATCTTCCTGAAACTGTATTTATAAACAAAATTGTGTGCCGAGCTTGATAGACAGGATAACACATAAGTACCCTATGTTTTCTTGATATTTTCAAATCAAATTTGAATCATAAGACATGCCTACATCTACTTATTAATTTAACATGTTACTTTCCATTCACAACTGAATTTCTTATTTTGAGGCATTGTATATATAATGCTGCTACCAGTTCAGTTTTTGTTCACTATTTTTCAGTTATCTGCAAAAAATAAGATGGGAAAGTTTGCTAATAAAATGTTAGTTTGGTTGTTCACATTTATTTTTATAATATATGTTGGAACTAAAATTATTACTTTAAAAATAATCTTAGGTTAATAGTATTGTAAAGTTATTATACAAAGTTGCAAATTCATAAGAAATTGACAACACCATTCATTAATAATTTTTATTAGTCATTTATTAGACTAGAGATTATTTATTTAATGAATAATTTTTCTGTAGTGTAATTTTTACTATCCTACTATCACACAATATAGAAACTGGATTATATCCACTTTTAACAACTTGTGGAGGGATGCGTTTATAAATGTATGACTAAAGACATGTGAAAAAGATGTATGAACTTCAAATTGTACATTTTGTGCTGAACCAGCACTTATTAGTTGGCCCAGATCACAATATCTTACACATATCTTTATCATTATTTAATATATATATATATATATATATATATATATATATATATATATATATATATATATATATATATATATATAAATAGCCAGTTACTACAATTTAATTAATAAGTGGAAAACTTACCACTCTCACAACTTTGAGTCAAAAAACAACTACACATCACATGATTACCACTTGTAGCTTGCACTGAGTGGCACCACTGTATGGAAAGTTTTTCCTGTTTTTAACTTTGAGTCAAACTATTTAGTGGAATTATATTAATATTTTTTATTAGACATTCGTTGAGATTAAAGATTATCCACTTAATGAATAATATTTTGGGAGTGCAATTTTTATGGAAGCACTCTCACACAAGGTAAGGACTGGTTTCTATCCATTTCTAACACCTTGTGGAAGGGTGTAATTATAAACCTGTGATCAAAGATATGTGAAAAAGATGTATGATCCTCAAGATGCACATTTCATGCTGAACCAGAACTCATCAGTAGGACCAGATCTCAATTTCTTACACATATCTTTATCATTGTTCAATATATATATTATTAAAATTACCCCAAACCAAAACACAACCATATATATATATATATATATATATATATATATATATATTATATATATATATATATATATAAGGAATTGCTTCAGAAATATTTTTGGCAACACCATTGATTATTAGTGTATTTGGTTCAGGCTTTTAAGAGCATGTTTTTATTTTTTAGTACTTTTTAAAAAATTGAAATTTACTTTAACTTACTTATGTATTTTGTTCTTATTTATGCAACATATTATAAAATATTTATTTTAATCCTAAAAAATAAGTGATTATAATTAGATTTTATTTGAAAATGTTTGCTTTTAGAAAAATACAGGATAGTTATGAGTATTTGCAGAAAAGAAATGTTTTCATAAAGAATGCTGAAGAAAGATTTTTTTGTGAAATTTTATTAATAATAACTGTAATTTTAAATTTTAAAACCTACTTTTATTAACTTATGGTGACTCTACTAATGTTTAATCCCATTATGAAAATGGAATTCAAATAATAAATATTACATTCAATGTTTTTTATAAATAGGTGAAAGTGATGATCCAATATTAAAAAAGGCCATTATTTTCATGACATATTTAATCCAATGCATTATTTTTCTATCTTGAAAACTTCAGATATTAACTTTCAGAATATCTTTCATTTGTAAACTTATATTTGTAATAAATAATGTAAAGATTGCCAAATTATGATATAGAAGAAAAGTTTAACTGTAGTAAAAATGTAAATATGACCCAAAGTGCCAATAGGTTTTTTTTTAAAAAAAAGAGAGGGGTTTGTTCAGAAATAAATAAAATAAAATTGCTATTTAATTTTATTTACTATTTTGGCACAAATTATTATAACTACTATTCATTGTGTATTGTAAGTATCATTTCATTTTTCATGGGCACTACATTTCCATTTATTGAAGATTAATTGTCTTTAGTTATCATAACATGTTTGAAACAAGTGTTTAATATCTTTGTAAATGCAATATATTTTTCTTTTTGTTGCACATCATCAACTTTATGGTTTGTTCTTGATTAATCAATTTCTAAGAAGAATTGGTATTTTGATACAAAATAATTATTAATAAAAACAAAGTATGTACAAGTATAATTTATACAAGTAATTGAGCAAACACATTATATTAATATTAACTACAATTAAACAAATACAGAATATTAACAACAACAACATGTAGTAAAACACCACACTCGTATATATATACTGTACCGGTCAAAACATGTTGATCCATATAACATGAGCTGGAACTCAATGAAACATACTTCAAACCCAGTCAAACCCGAGATTTAGATCAGGGACCAACCTAGATTCGAGCCCATTCCACAAGCCCCAGATCAAACATCTAATGAATAACATAATAATGATGACACATGAGAATTAATTCTTAAATTCAGCCCACTAGAAGAGCGAAAGTGAGAATAAGACATATTTAGCAAAAGAATGCATATATATGTTGGAATGTCTGGAAGTGGAGAGAAGATAATTCGAACTACATAAGTTGCTTGAATAATAAATTATTTAATAAAACATTTAATTAAACAGTAAATTGATTATATATTTATTTGAATGTGCGTGACAAGATGATTCATATGCTCATATATCTTTGTTACCCAGTTTTTCTCTACAGCTCATTCTAATATCTCAATATTTAAAAACACTCTATAAATTATAATAAGACCTTTAAAGGCATATAAACAAAATTTTCGCTTAAGCCATTTCTATAATAAATTGATCTTATTTAGAATTTAAAAAATAAATACTACTAATAAATAACACTATTTGATTTTTCATTTTAAGAAATAAAAAAAATTGAAAGAAAGAGATTAGATTAAATATTTTAAACTCGATGCATTTTCTGTTTCAGATTTTGGTAATGGTATACATATTTTTCAGATTTTTAATATAAAATACTTTTCCAACCATTAATCTTAGTTTGACATCTAGCGGTATTTTTAAAAACTACTTTTCAAATTGGAATGTTATATATATTTTTTCTACCGTGATCATTTAATTTATAGTTTTGCGTTGCTTGTTTATCGATCGCTTGATATTCATATATTAAAAAGTAATTAATTATCTTTTATAAGTATTATTTTATTATCTGAAAACTTTTTCGTTATAAACTAAAAAAAAAAAAAAAAGAAAAGATAGGGATCAGGTGTTTTCTCTTTAACCGATGAATTAACTAGTAAAGTAAACGCTTTATTTGCAAGGTTAATATCATATAACCATAAAAACAAGCAAATTACTTTGGATATGAGCAATTTGTAAGCAATTATATTTAAAATAGAAACTTTTTCTGGATTATTTATTTTCAACAATATTTTAATAATAATAAGTTACGTTTTAATTAATATTCTAAAGAATTACATTAATTAATTAACATTATATTAAGTATATATCTATAACAACATAGTGGACAGATAATTTTATGTTGAATATATTTGACCATTATAATTATATTTAGCCGTATTCATCATCATCACTCATAAACGAGGATGACCATTTCAAATTCGGGGGGGGGGGGATAAAAAAACAAAGCAAACAACAATAATAGACCTCATTTCTGAGATAATTATACAAACCAATCTGTGAATTATAAATATGACCACATATAAAACAAAGCTGACCCATTATTCTACTTAATTGTTATTTTACCATCCTAATCCTTTAAATTTGTCAGTAGAGTAATCTTTTTTACTGAAAGCTTCAACATTTGTTCAATTGTAGTTCTCCAATGCATTTCACTCTGCGACATATCTTCCCCATGAAAACCATCTATAATGAACTTTTTTAGAATTGGTTTTGATATATTTCTTTACGCCATAAACGTCTATGCCTACCATAAAAAATAATCTTACATTTAATTTAAAACATTCTCTTATAATGCATTATGTTACTCATTCATTTCATACATCTGATCCATGTCAAGAGTTGGTGGTCGAGTGGTTGGCACAGCTGCCTTTATCGATAAATAAAGATGAAGGATATTGTCTTGCGTTGTTAGCCGAGAGGTATCGCAGCCGCCATGCAAGCAAGTAGTTGGTTGCAGACGGGTGTGGGTTCGCGTCCCGGCAGATGCTGTGACATATGAAAAAAAAAAAAAGATAAAGGATAAGCAATGGTAGTTATTAATTGATCATTCTGTTCGAGGGTAGCTAGTGAAGATTTTTGGGTTCTCGGGCATGATATGTAGGAGCTGGATTGTATCTGGGTTTCTGTCCTCTCGGAAGGCAGCAACGGTTCAGTGGGTCGGCCGGAGATCTATATGTAGTTCGGACTTTCTATGACTTTGTAATAGTATATGTACTCCGTCATTCGTGCGGGGGGTACTGTTTAGCTGAGAAAAGAGAGATAATCTTTTCTCGGAGACCTTCATACCTTGTGATGCGAAAAGACTCTGTAAGCCTTAAAAAGAAAGAAGCATGGGTGCATTTACTAAGGTTATACCTTTAAATTGGCTCTTCGAAAATGAAGAGTTCTTTCTTTCTGTTCTATAATGCAAAAAGATCCCGTAAGCTTCCAAAGATATGAGCAGGGATGCATTTATTGAACATTTTCGTACTTTACATATATTGTTTATAAACAACAACAAATTCAAGTATAAGTTATTTTAAAATCATTACGAAACTTTTGATAACCAGGTTTTATACCTGTATCTAAATGTCTATTTTCTCTCTTTTTAAAACAAAACAATAAACTCAATTGTAAGTTATTTTATAATATTACGCTATAATAAATTATTACTTTTATTTGTAATAACCATTTATAGAAATCCTCCGTCCATGTTTATATACGTATATAAGCAAAGTGTGACATTATTTTCCCCCAACTCATTCATTTAATAGTTTTTATTTCTATTTTAATTTCACAAGTTGATGTCAGTTTTTACTCAGATTAAATGGCAGCTTTACTTATCTAATAAAATGTTAGCGACCCGGTTTAAAGTGAAAATTGTTAAGCAATTATTAAGATAAAAGAAGCTGTACTCTATATAACGAAATATCAACCGTCAATATATTACATGTATACTTATTTAAAATTACTTTTAAGTCTATTTTACTTATACATTATACTTATAGAATACAGTGTTTGCGTTTGATTTATTGCTAACAATTTGAATCGTAAATATATATTAAATATCCGTCGCTACAAAGAATAAACTATCATTTTGGAACTGCAATTTTCTGAGTCAAATATTTTTAATTAACTAAGAATATCTTCAAAAAATATATATAGCAAACTAAGCATGTTCATTTGTACAGCCTATTAATTACCCTATATATTTAAAAAAAAACAACAACTAACGATCAAACTTTATATAACTTCTCATATATATAGGCAACATTTAATTTAGTTTTCATTTCACCTACATAAAGTTTATATATACATACGACACGTAAATTATTTTTACCGTAATTTATACATTTATATAATTTAACTTGTTCTTTCCTTAATCGTACCATTTTTATGTTTAAACCAAGTTGTGCACCAGTTTTACAGTACCAGACCATTCTCCCTGCGGATTTCCTAATCCTAATCTTGCACTGAGCATGAAGTGAACAAGATTTAACAGGAAAAGAAATGGATACTTATTTAGCCGATTGCCTGTACTCATGTATATTGGTACTTCCAGCTAAACTGATAGAAAAAGTGGATTGACAGGACTCTTCCAGTTAAAAACACCCTTTAGTTGATATCTTATTTGAATGCCAGAATATGTAGAACAATGGCAAGTACACACCTTTGAAAAATCTATTTACACAATAGACTTTTGCACACCACTTCTAGAAAAGAATAAAAATGAATTTTTCCCCTCCCAGAAGGGTGTGCAATACCATATGTCCAGCGAAGCATGAGAATAAGATTTAACACCCCGGTAGAGCGATATCCCTTTGTGGCTAGCTCAGTCACTCTACATCTAGGGTCTTCAAATGCATAAGTTAAATGATTATTATAGGTACGTGGTTGATAAGGAAATGATACGTTTTTATCAATATAAAGAATATGAAAACGAAACAAGTTTAATATTATGATTAAATATTTATTTAATCCCAAATACCCACCACCGTTTCATACTAATGATGATATAATAAAAAAAAATACTAAATAATTAATTATCACAAACCCCTATATATATATACACGAGACATTGAAATCGACAAATACAATTTATATAAGAAAAAATAAATCCCTAAAGCTATTTACAATGTTGTATAAAGAATGGAAGGGGTCTGAGCTCTTTTACCCTGTAGAAATAAATTTTACTTTGTGTGATTTGATATACAGATATGAGATTTTTGGTCATACATGCATACGCTTTTACTCAGTACTTTAAAACCTTTTTATTGATAGCAAAAAAAATAATAATAATAATAATAAACTATGCATACGTGTATTTTCAATATGAGATATTTCACTAATTTCATATTTTTCAACAAGTCAACAAGGTTGCATTTGCTCAGATACTATATAATACTCAACATGAGGTACCGTATCTATTTCCTTTTTGCCATAGATAAATTCCTATACATGTATATGCGTGCAGCACAATTAAACACTTACTATTTTAAATATAAAGTTATTTAAGGACTTGCTTACAGGGAATCTATAATAGATCCCTTCTTACATGCATCATAAGGTGCAACAGTGACAAAAAAAAATAACTTAAAAATAAAGATATACGGTTAAATACATTTTTTTTTTTTTTAGATATTCAACATGAGATATCGTATTTACCGAATATTATAAGCGTATGTACGCATATATACACATGTATATTTGTGTATGACGAATTTCAGGAGTAACAAAAAGGAAAACGAATAGCAACAAGAAAAAAAAATCTCATTGCAACCTTTGTTGAAAATACTAAAATTTGAATTTGACTCAAAAGATTTAATTAAAAGCTTTAACATTTATGCCCGTAATAACCGTAAATTCAATATACATATGCGAGAGACAACTCTCTTTTTTAAATGACTAATAATAAAAAAAAAAAAAGATATATTTAATCAGAAATATCAAAGTTAATTATTTCAATATTAATAAAATATCTTAAAATAAACTTATGTCTGCGTCTTCATTCTTCTCCTCTGGGCTCTGAGTGGGCTTCAAGTCAACTGGCTGTGTAGTGAGGATTTCATCTATTTAGCAAGGCATTTGTCATCATTGTGGGTGGCTGGAACTGGCGTGGTCACATCTTGGCGGCTTGGGACAGAGAAAGGGCTGTGTGCTGGCTGATTGTCTACCCCACGGTCATTTTACTGGGCTCACTGGTAGATTGCTTCATATTTTCCTCTGTTTGTATATGATAATAAATTTTATCAAATGTTCATTTTCTATCTTGACTAGTTTATTAAATTCTTAAGAAATCAAGAGTTCTTAAAAGAACTATATAATGGATTTCTTAGAAAATGTCAGCAGCGGTCTAGTCCGTAAATTTATCTCTAAGTTGCTAGATGATTGAAAATCTCTGGAGCCAAAGTAGTGAATGACTTGAATGCCAATGAAAGAATGAATCTCTCAGCGCTGACTAACTTATCAAAATCACTCATCAGAACCAATACAGATAGCCCTCTGAGAAGTATGAATCAGCCAATCCTTTTAATTTAGCTTATCACTTAGATTATAACATTGCTTACAATTTTTCTGATTAAATTTTACATTTTAGGGTTTGATACAATGATTGGTTTCCATCTTGAAAAACCCAGACCACTTGCTTACAAAATCAATTCAAAAGAATTTTTAAAAAGATAACAGTTTAATTATAGCATTATCAAACATTTTGCTTTTGATCAGATTTTTGCAAAAGCAATTAACATTCTTAGTTTACTGAATAAAATTAGTTTTTAGAAAAGTAATTAAAAAAAATATATAATAAAAAAAGAAATATACAAGTATGTTGGAACAATTGCTTTAATTATTTACTTTACTAATATGTTCCAACATTTGATCCATTTGTTTAATAAATTTGCTTTTCTCTATTTGAATTTTTCAGAAAAAAGAAAAATACATAAAATAACATATCATAAAATAAACAAAAATGAAAAATACATGAGTTTATTATATGTGTATGATATTTGTGTGACCATTAAATGTTTGCTTTAGATTGGTGTGTGTGGGTATTCTAATTGCTCAGATCCAACTTCCATTATTAATATAGCACATTTATATATTTGTTGTGCCTAATATGTACAAATCTATATATGTATCTGCTGTAATATTCTTTACAGCAGATTTTGTGCAAGGCCATTTGATAATGCCTGGCACAATATATATATTTCAAAATAAAGCAGACTAGTGCAACAAAAATGAAAACTAATTGATGAGCAAGATTTATTTTATGCCAAATTAATAATGAAAATATCTTCTACACATGATGAATCAAATTAAGATTAGCAGAAAGTATCGTAGTTGTTTTTTTTTTTTTGACTAAGACAATGAATAATATTATATAATAATAAAGTATATATATATATAGTGTGCCATTGGTATTAAACATATGCACAAACATGTATGCATCTATCCATCGTTGGACATTTCTAAACAAAGCATGCATAAGTATTTTGGAACATTGTTTAGAATAATAAACCATTGTAACTTGTATGGGCATAAATGAATATAAATTTGTGTCTGAATATAAAAATAGTCACTTTATTAAATGAAAAACGATGTGCATTTAATATAAAATTATTTTAATTAAACATTTAAATGCATGAAAATAATATCTTCTAATTAAAAAAGGCCTTATATATATATATAACTGGGTCTATTTAAAATATATACTAAGTTTAAGTGGGTTTAAATATCTTTAACATATTTTTAATATTATGTGAATGGACCAGCTCTTCTAGCAGAGGGAAGAATGTCATTGATAGTAGAGTCATCAATGATACCCATGGTCAGATTAAGCTGTGCAAAGTATAACATGATAACATTTCCAGACCATGACCAACATCGGCTGCTAGATTAAAGCCCCTGCCATCCAAAGCATTTTGTTTTGAGGATCAACTTCAGGTGCCAGCCAATCATAAGTTATATAATCAGCATGCTTTTGATGACAGGTCACAATCCAATGCTTGAAATATTCCACGACTAGCTCACACTCTGCCTCAGAATTCAGCATATTTACTTAACACAGAAAATAACACTACATTAATTTACTGGTGATGCAGTGACAAGAGAGAAAGAGAAAATAGACAAAATCACAATTAAAGAAAACATTAATATTTAATTACTTATGCACACATATATTTAATACAATATAAAATAAGACAATATTTTTTACATAATAAAATTTTAAATGATTATTTTAGGCTATAGTTATAATAGTTCATTAATTAAATTTTATATCATTTAAAATTAAATGTGTACACATGTATTTAAAAGTATATTTACTCAGGTTTTTATTTTGTATGTATTGTGCAATGGTTTTGCTTTCCATTTCATTTTGCATTCAAACTAGTTGGATTTTTGTTTCTCCATCGATGGTTTCCAAGCTTTCCTTCCATGTTAATGTCAAATAATGAGAGAGGATATGCAGCAGCTTTTATTTTATAATCTTGGCATTGATTCCTGGTCCAGATTCAGTCAGGATAGTTGATGGCTGAGGGTTTGGAGTATGAATTACTGTCAGACACTTCTATATTTTATGTGGTCTCTCCAATAATGTTAAAAGAACCTGAACTCCACACTAATAACAAATTAACAACAGGAATAACATGATCATAAAATGCAGACTAGATTGAATAACATTAGAGAGAGTTACTTTATATACTTTTTTCTCATATTGTTTTAATTTCTTATCATTATTTTTAATTTAGATCTTATTTGAAATCTGTCTTTTAATTAATTTTACATTTCTGGGTATCTTAATCCTTTGCTCAGATTCATCTAAACAATCTCAGGTTTTTAACTATTTGAACTATTGATTTTGATTTTCTTATCAGCTAAAAATATTTTAAAGTAATTACATAATGAAGGTTTTACAAACATTTTATTTTTACAGACTAATTTTTAGTCTGATTTCACATTGGCTTATTTTATACATTATAAAAGAAGTTTTCTTTACAAAGAGAAAGTGAAAAAATGAGTTTAAAATTTTTTCTAATTCTTTTAGATTTCTCCCTCCCCCCTCTTGCTAAGAAGTTTTATTCTAAAAGAAAATATGAGACAAACTTTTGCTTTTGTGAAATTTCATTTTAAAAATCTTAAAACTATTATTTGTCCTTTTTTTTACAAATTTTGAAACATGTACTGCTATATATGTGTTTGTAACAAATATTCATTGGTGGTACAATGTATATATATATATATATATATATATATATATATATATATATATTGTATATATATATATATATATATATATATATATATATAAATTATTAATCAATGACTGTATTCCAATTATAATAAAATATATATAATTATTCAAAACAATACAATAATTAATACAGTAACAATATTTTAAACAAATATATACCAATTTAATAGAAGTACTTTCAACTATCTATGTAGTCGTTGTTTTTTTTTTTCTAATACAATTTGAGTCTAGTTGACAATGACTACATAAATAGTTGAAAGTACTTCTATTAAATTGGTATATATTTGTTTAAAATATTGTTACTGTATTAATTATTGTATTGTTTTGAATAATTATATATATATATATGAAATCATAGTATTATTTCTGGGAGTTTCCATATAATAAAAATATAATCGATAAATATATGATGTTTTAGTACAATAATAAGTACTTTCCTTAGGACTTTTTTCTAAATCATAAGAATGTGTATGATGAGAGTTAAAATCTTTATTTTTTCCTTTGTATTTTTTTTTTATTCTCAAATTTTATTGATTGAGAAATTTAAAAAAAAATTTTTATCCTCCAATAGCTTTACCCAAATAGTGTTAATTTCCTTTAATTTACACTTTTCATTTATGCTCTTATGCATTTTAAAAATATCTATAGCTTTCCTTAGCCATCTCTGGTCATATTGTTCAATTTTTGCCAGAATATTTGTTTTATTAAAATTGCTCTCATGGATTATTAATTTAATATATAAATAAATGGCTGATGAATTATATTTTTCTCTACCTGCCAAAAAGTGTCTTCTTTTCTTATGTTTATTCTACAAATGGTCTGTCCAATATATGAACATAAAGAAACCTCATATGGATTCATATACACAACGAGACTGCAAATGAATTTTATTTTTAGAGTGTAGAAATAATTTATTAACTTTTTCAAATGTAATATAAATTGTGTGGATATTATTTTTCTGTACAACTTTACCAATTTTATCAGTTACTCCCTTTATGTATAGCAGAACCATCTTAATTTTGAAGTATCAACATTTTTTTTCTTATTATATAAAAAACCTATTAATAATCCAGTGATGAAAACCATTATAAAGACACATTTTTTTTAGTTGTATAGATATCTCGTGAAAATGGCTGTCATCAGAAGGTCTCTTAGTTCTCTCTGATGTCTTTTCCACTGAAAATAATCATTCTGGATGGTGATGAGAAGAAAAATGTAGATATCTTTCAGTGGGTGTTTGTTTTCTAAATATTACTATGGGATAAAAAACAGCCTTTTTTCATTGAATTAAAACATCCTAGAATGAAAGTTGGTTATTATTTTTTATTTCAATACATAATTTATTGTTGTGAAAAGAATTTAAGAAAATTAAAAATCAACAAAGAACATGCTTACCATGAGGCCAAATAACAATGTTATCATCAACAGACCTCAGTCATACAGATGGTTTTTTAATTGCGGATATCAAAATAAAAATAGAAGCCAATGCTGAAGAAATTATCCAAATCTGATGTTTGTTTATACATCTAACTATCAAAAACAAATAATGTATTTAATAACAAGTGTTCAATCAAACTCACAACAATATATATATATATTGTAACAGTCAGAAAACGTGTGGCTCATAAACATAATGCAGAATTCGATCACCACACAGAACAGCAGCACCATCAAGGTAGTGAAGCCACCCATGGTACTGAGTTCAAACATAGTTTATCGGTTCCACAATACAATCCATGAAACAATGCATCTGATGTGACATTAGTAAATATTTCTTTAGGCGCGGTGGTCAGGGATATGCAAGAGATTCATGATTTTATTTTCGAGTTAGCCAATAATCAAACTGATATTAGTTAAACAGTTGTATTTATATAATCGAGGAAATATAATATAGAATGGGTATCGAATAAATGAAACATAACTGCAGACGTATAGTTTAAAATTATGTATTAATACATTTTAATAAAACAATCATTTACTAATAATATTTTGTGGATTCAAAGCTTCAGTAGCGGAATTTGCGACATGATTATATTTTAAAGAATACATTTATTTATTTAGACATTATTTTATATTGAGGACTTCAGTAGCGGTATTTCCAATACTGTAATGTTTACAAAAGGAATTCACTTATTTGAAGGCATAATCTAGCTACCTAAAATTATCGAGTAAGTATTTCTAATGCATGCCTGGAGGGATTTATACCTTTGCAATGCAGGACTCTAAAGTAAGATTTAAGAGTAGCGGTGGACATATATTTATTTAATTAAAATATTTATTTATCACTAAGGGCAAACAAACCTTTATTTGAGAGTGGCTTATGAAGATAATGCTGAGGTGGAGTGATATATAGAATAATAAAATTAAGTAAAGGAACACGTGGTACGCTTTAGAAAGGCACTATGGAATAGCAGTATATCGAAACTGCAATGCCGCGAATGGTTTTATAAGAATGTTGGGCTGGTCTCTGCCATCGGCCCGACAAAATAAGGTGACACATAAGCATAATTAGGGACAAGCAGTCCATGTCGCAGTTTGCTGGCTGGCTGCATAATGTCGTCAAGTCCTATGGGAGCACCCATTTGCCCACTTGTGTAGGACGACTGGGGTTAATTTCAACCCTGAAGAATCCGGAAATTTCACGGCGGAATGGGTCATCACGTCTCTAAAACATAACACATGTATAATGTATAAATGATTATGATAAGATTTAAATAGATTTCTAACTTGGCCCTACATTATCAACATTTACTAAAGAATGTTGGCGACTCTCAAAGAAATGTAATTTGATGGAATTATTCATTAAGATTTAATAAATACAAAACATATCTAAATTGGGAATGATTACAACTAATATGCCAGCCATTTGCGAAGTAGTAGACCCTGCATTACAATAAATGATGCACTGAATGCATGTCAATTTATATGAAAGTTAAGTTATTTATGAAAGTAAATATTAATGAAAATGTGACACGCATTCACTGTTTCAAACAATCATAGATTTAAACTTTGAAAATAGAGACAATTGTGAGCATGCAATAATTAAATAATAAATATAGATAAAATGTAGATTTTAGAAATATGCACTCAAAAAATATAGAATGAGGTAAGCTAGATTATTAGAGAAATTTACACATTAAGTTAATTATTCAGTTTTAGTTATACATATGGTAGTTTTTACATTTTATAATTTAGATAAGTAGTATGAAGAAGAGCTATAGCATATTATTAGAGTACTCTAGAGTTTGAACACAGACAGGTACTTGTTTTATAAGAAGTTTTCTGATTCCATTAGTTTAGTAGCAAAAGGTTCGTGATTAGCAGTTCTTTCTTGTATTTAGGCGTTTCATTTATTTTAACAGCAACAGCATCTTTCTCATTTATTTCAGGCAGCAGATCTTCATGGTGAACTTATGATGGGCAATGGAAAGTTCGGCATCTGATAGGCCATCTCCCGATGGAGAATAATCTAGGTGCTTTTACTCGGTCATACCTTGGCAGGAACAAATTATTTTTATATTGTGGAGACTCTCAGTGATCGAGAGCAAAGCTAAAGTTTAAGTGAATGTCTCCAGCAAGTCTAAGATGGTCTCTTTTTTATCTTGATCTTTCACATTTTTGTTCAGGTATTTTTAGGTTCTACTTAATCTGCCCTGAGGATAATCAATGCATTTTGTTGGTTTTAATTAAAGAAAGCTGCCATTCTATTGTGTACATTTTACATTTACTAATTACATTTTGGGGAATTTTTCTTTAATTAATCTATTATCTATCAATGACCGATGCTTTAAAATTTCAAAGACAAAAAGGGAACATAAGATCATTCTAACTTTTAATTAAATATTACATCAGATTTTTTTTTTAGAATTATTATTAAACGAAATTTAAACAAAGCAATAAATACGAACTTTATAATCCAAAATAAATGATTAAAATTATATAACTAAAAGAAATCTAAATTATATTATTTTATCCCTATTTATTGCCTTTAATTTGAGATCGAAATGTGTGCATGTTTATGCTGAATTCTACATATTTATACATTTTTAATATTGCTACACACACAATTCAATACCAAAAAGTTTAAATTTGGGCGGGATAGACCGGTCAGTGAGAGACGACAGAAAAAGGTGAAACTTAAGATTCAAATACGAATCTTACTGTTTCAATATATATATATCACTAAATGGAGCTTACAAATAGCTCTAAACAAGCTTTATTTTTATAAGTGCTAAAAGAGAAAGAATTCAAAATATCTATCCTTAAGTCCCTACCTACAGACCAATTGGTTTTGAGTTTATGGCTCACCTCAGTGGAGAGCTGGGACTCTAGAAACTAGATCCAAAATACTAACTCAAAAGTCAGCATTTATAAAATACATTTCTATCAATTTGAAAGTCTGAACTTTTCAGATACGTAAATGTCATCAAATTCAGCTTTTCAAACTAGATAGCTATATGGATCTGAATTCAGCTCAGTTTCACTATATAAAAATAAAGCTTGTTTAGAGCTATTGGTAAGCTCCACCTAGTGACCATTTAAATACAAGCTTAAAAAACAAGTTATGAAATTTATGACTTGATTTATTAATTATTATAAGTGTACCTTTGAAGGCTTTTTGTTATGCTATATTGCAGAGGCTTTTTCTATATGGTGAAACTGAGCTGAATTCAGACCCATATAACTATCTGGTTTGAAAAGCTGGATTTGAAGACATTTATATGTCTGAAAAGTTCACTTTCAAATTGATAGAAACATGTTTTATAAGTGCTGACATTTGAGTTAGTATTTTGGATCTAGTTTCTAGATTCCTAGCCCTCCACTGAGGTGAGTCATAAGCTTGAAAACAATCGGTCTGGAGGTAGGGACTTGATGATAGAGAGATTTTGAATTCTTTCTCTTTTGGCACTTATATAAATAAAGCTTGCTAAGAGCTATTGGTAAGCTGCATCTAGAGATCACTTAAAGGCAAGATTAAAAGCAAGTTATGATATATATATATATATATATATATATATATATATATATATATATATATATATATATATGACAATCTTATAGAAGGCTGCCCTTAAACCATATAGTATTATTTAATCTTATACTCAACACAAAAGTGGAGACATTATAATATATGATTCACATGAATGAAGATACCCCCTGAGTGATTGGGGTTTAGAATACTAATATATAAAGATGCTCGTGAAGTTGAGTTAGATTGGCATATAATTACATATTAAATAAAATACATAAACAGAAAATAAATATATCAATAAAATTCTACCACATTAAAATAAAGAATAAAGTAAGAGCATAAAATGGATTAGAATAATTATATATACATTTCAAAAGGATACAGAGAGTCATAATAAAAGGTTAATTACAATTATATAACTGGCATTAAGTTATCAGTGAATAAATACAGATAAAATACATTTCTAAAAGTTAAAATAGGGTTTAATAAAAAAAATATAGCAAGTGAAATGAATCTTTAAGGTGGTCTTGTAGATTACCTTCTGATGCACTGGCATGATGGCTTGAGATCTATGTCCTTTGGAGGCAGTTTATATTTGAGAATGGGTGGTCCTTATTTCATGAGAATGGAGGTAGCATTTTGTGCCTGAATCACTTTCAATATAGCATTGTAAGCAGTCCATTTGTGTGGAATTGGAAAACAACATTATGGTATAGAGACAATCATAGAAAAGACAGGAAAAGGTGGACTTGGTCCACTAGTCAGTGGTCATAATGATGAAAATATGATGAGCATGGATTTGACTTAGCAACCAAATTCAAAATCAACTGTCTGTTTTTGTTAGTAGAAAAATAAGCCCTATTTATACTTAGTTATAACATTTATAGGAATGCTTTTAAAGAATCACCTGAGGCAATGAAGATACACATTTACCTAGGCAATAGAAAATGCAAAGTATTGATAAAATCCTTGAAGTTATTGTTCTGAATCTATTTTGAGTTTAGAAATGATTTGCAGAATGATAATTTTAATTTAAAATATTTTAAACCTGAATTAGTTCAATAGAGTTATTTTCTAGATTTCACTAATGGATTTCTTTATTATTTGCTAAATTTTACTTTACTTAGAGTGGCTTCAAGAACCTTCTCACGCATTGCATCATTCTTTACAACCAACTTGTATTAAATAATATAATAAAATTATTAAATAAATACTATTATTCTTTACATCACATATATGTATCTGCTGCATGTATGCGAACACACATACATGACTGTACATATTATTTAGGAACTTTTAACTATAATTACATTTATAACTGTAAATATTTAATAATATTTATCTGAAATAGGTATGGAGGGTCAGGAAGAGTTATGCAGATGTGCATGTTGACTATATTATCCCAGTAGATGAGAAAATGGGTTTGAACCTTATTTGGTGGTTAAATTGGTTGATGGCTCATGAAGCACACATCTGGATTACAGATTCACCACTAGTTAGCGGAAAAATTTAAAAAAAATAAACAAAAAAATATTTTACTTTGGGTAATGAGGCAACAACAGAGCACCCTGGGTTTGTCACTTCTTGTTTAAATATAAAAAAAAAGATAATATAGCAGGTATGTCATTATTCCTGGTCACTATATTTTACTAAAACAATTTATTAAGGCTAGAAAAATGTTAGTATGCCATACTGTTAGTAAATAAAAAAACACAAACTCTCATCACCACTTCTCTTGTATTTATCCAAAGTCTTTTCTAGTTTCTAATCCTGGAGTTTCATCCTATCAGTCCCTTGTCCTCATGAGTTGATCCTTTGTTCTTCCCTGGGATCTGGGAGTATGTAAGGTTTAAGGTGGAAGGTATTGTATGTTCCATTTTTTACTCCTCCACTATCCAGTAAGAAGGTATTTCCTCCACACTGATGTTGTATCCTGTATGTTCCCTGATACAAGGGGAAAAACTTGCAGAATTTGTAACTGGACATATTGTTCACTTTTGGTACTAGATCTATGCCATGTACTAATTTTTTGAAATCCTTGAATGTGATCTTTACAATCATTATTCATAGTTGGTTGACATCTGTCCCACACTCTGATCACACTTAGTACTGTTGCTTTCATTATCATAATCCATCTGGTTGATGTCTTCACGTTCACTCTTCCCACTTTTGCCACTTTCTATTTCCGCATATTCTATTTGATGCATTGATTTAAATCCTTATAGACTTTTTGACTTTCTGATACATGATGGGAAATCCACCTTCCCCCTTTTCCTCAATCATCTCTTGCCTAATTACCATTCTGTTATCCTCCAAACCTTTTACAATCTGCAAATGGTTTTCCCTATATTGCTACTTCTTCTTAATCACTATTTATGAGGATCTATGCTGTAGCTTATCTCCTTTTATTTACACTAATAGTCAATCAAAACATCAAAAAATATAATCTTAATACTACATATATATTTTGTTACAACACAAATTAAAGAATTAAACAAACAATTTTGGAAACATCAAAAAGCATCTTATATTTACAAAAAAAAAAATTAGAAATTAACTGACAATAATTATTTCTCATTTTATAATAATGATTTTTATTTTATACTAGTATGATTTCAGCTGATGAATTTTTCTGCTATAATAAACATATCCAATGAAATAAACATCAAATATTTATTAAAAACAAATATGTAATATATTTACTAAAAATAATAAATAAATGATTAAATGAGTTATAAACTTATTCTATTGTTTTATGTTGAGCAGAAACAGTAAAGTACACTCTCTTTTACAGAGTAATCTAGCTTTTTAATTTTTTTTGACTTTTGATTACATGACCAATAGCTTCGGACTTCTAGAACCTTTAGTTCGAATAAAAAAATATTAAGCTATTACATGCATTATAAATATAAAAAATAATGACTTTATGAATATTTAATTTTTTATCATTATTTAGATCATAATGGATTTTTGTCTTTGACGTTATGCATTATTAATGAATTAATAATGAAAATCTTGTATAGATCCCATGCAAAGTATTGAAATAAAATGGTTAAAAAAACTATGCAATATTGAAATGACTTAAATGTGAAGTAAACTAAATAAAAGAATATCTAAAAAATGTAAACCTTAAAAAAGTAAAATGCATAAATGATAATTGGATACCAATTTTAAAATTATATATATATAATTTGTTACTTTAGATGTCTCTCAAAGTATATATTTCTTTATATTCATTGTTTGCATATTATTATCACTTTTCTTATTATTTATTATAATAAAAGTTTAATTCCATTTTAAATTACATTAAAAAAGAGAAAAAATACAGTGAATAACAAAACAATAAAAACTATTTTATTCTTACTTACATTTTTTAAAAATTTTAATAAAATTTTCAGCAAATTAATAATCATTAAGTATGTATTAATCCTTGGTAAAATATATTTATTTAAATTAAAATAGTGTATATAATATGTGAGAATTAAATTTATAATGTGATTATAAAACTCTGTTAAATATTTTGATATGATTAGTTTTTGATTTATTTTAAACTATGTTTTGAGAATAGCCTTTTTAAATCATTGCTCCATTTATGGATGGTCAATAATTTAATTAATTCCATATATGTGTATTAAATAAAAGAGGAGCCAATAATAACTTAATATTTCTCTTCTTTTCCTTATAAATGCTTTTATCATTGTCACCATTATTATATATAACATCCATATAAATGTATACAATAAATAGTCGTAATAAATAAATAAATATTTGTATACATTGACTTTCAACCATTAAATTATAAGTAATTTGTAAAAGTCCTTTTTTCCAATTTCTTTACCAAAATTAATTTCCATTGAATGCAATCTAATAAACACATAACATGGAGAAGCAAGATTTTAATTACTTTAATATAGTTCTTTTAACTATGTGCACTTTTAGATGTAGTCAATTAACAATAATTATTAAATCGATAGAATCATCTTTCTGTAAGTTATTTATTATTTTATGTTTTGAAAGCTAAATTGTATCATAATTCATATGAAAAACATTTTTGCGTTTATAAGATGGATATAAAAATGGAGAAGTAGAATAATTTATATATGCATAATATATTTATTTACAAAAAGGTTTCCACATTCTAAAAATATGGATATTAATTGTAACAAATTATTAGATTTGTACAATAATGTATAACGATTTTAATTTTCAAGTTTATATAAACTTAGAGTAGTTAAACTTTAATTTTCATTGCATTCCACTAATAGAATGGATAAATGTTTATAATTTTTATTTTGTTAAATAAATATTTATTTCTTATTACATATTTATTTTTTTAGTGTGAGTGAAAACCTAGGAAAATGTATTTTTAATGAAAAAATATTTATTTTCATTATTTTCTTATCAGTAAGAAAAACATTTTACAAAGAATATAACAATGAAATTATTTTTAAAATATTAAAACTTGACTTGCAATTACAAAATAAGTCAAATAATGACTATAGCTGCTATGACATTTGCAGAGTGGACGTTGTAAAATCAAAAATGACTTTTTTACATTATTACACTTTTTTTATATATTTGTATTACATATATATATATATGTGTGTGTGTGCGTATTCAAACAAAAATGTCAATCCAAATATAATAAACTTACCCAAAAATTAATTAAATTTTACTACAAAACTATATAGTTTAATTATGTGTGAACTTATGATTTTCAATTTGAAAATCAATCAAAGCTAAAATCCCACAAGAGTGATCATTATTTCTTGAAAACACCCCCATACTAATTTATTTTCTCTAAACAATAGTAACATCTAGTGAAATAATTGAAATTAATATATCAATATACATTTTATTTTATAGTATATACAAGTGCTGTTGTTTTTTTTTTCATGTGTCATAACATCGACCGGGAAGCGTACCCGCTAATCCGGGACAACAACATGTAAGGCGGCTGTGCGGACCTCTCGACCATCAACGCTTGACGAAGACGCTGTTGTTTTTGTCATTTAATGAATAAAAAAACTACCAAACAAACACAAATAGTTGTAATTTAATCACTCTGATTTAAACAATTGCAATTCCATAAACCACATGAAACAATTCAGATATTTAATTGAAAAGATTATACAGCATAATAAATACACTGAAACATTTACAAAGAGAAGAAAATTGGACATGATTTGCACTAGTGCCTTAAAAGAAATAAAACTTTGGTAAATATTATTTTTAAGATAAAAGTTTTATTAACAAAAAAAAATAATCACAGTAAAATAATATTTCTCCTTACAAGATGAGGAATGAAGAAATAATTGTCAATACAATTGTTGGTTTATCATTTTAATTGTCAATATTATGTAGAAGCATTAAAGTGATATCTAATAAGAATGAATCCAATAATAAATAATATTTTCTGTAGAGTAATTTTTACTATACTATTCTCATACATTTATGATAACATTTCTCCACTAGGTGTTAAAAGTTGGCAGATATCAGTCACTATCTTGTGTGAGAATGATGTAGTGAAAATTATATTACTGAAATGTTATTGATTATTGAATAATCTCTATTCTATTGAATGATTAATAAAAATGACCAATAGTGAATCTAGTTTATCAAAATAATAGCCACATCTCAGTAAAATTAAGACGTTTGAAAAAATGATTCTAGTAAAGAACAACAGCATGGAGAACTATTTTAATATAATAAGAGCATGTGATGTGATGTGGTGCACTGTGACTTTTTCTTATACAGAGTCAGGAACCTCTCAGCAACTATGCCCAGAGAAACCTGTTAGCATCAAACTCTTAATAAAGTAGGGTCACCAAGTGCAATTCTTCATAATCAATGGATGCAGAAAGGTTTTTGCATAAAATCCCTATCTATTACTTACTCATCGAACATCTTCAAACTAGATTCTAGCTTGTGGCTTTCATTAGTGATTAGCGTTGGGCTTGAGATCACTGCACCTAGATCTTAGAAAAAGGTGATCATGTGATATTTTAGTATAACATAGAATATATGTATTTATTCAATCATTTTAATGAAATTCTGGTAAAAATTATGGCATTAAATTTTTAATAGTAATAATAATCACTAACATTTTTTTAAAAAAAAATTAGAGAGCACACAATTTAAAACAGGAAAAACTCTCCATACAGTAGTGCCACTCTGTGCCAGCCAGAGTAATCAATGGATGCCAGAAGGCTTGTACATAAAATCCCCATCTAGTGTCTACTCATCCAATATCCCCAGACTAGTTTCTGGCTTGTGGCCTTCGTCAGTGAGGAGTCTTGGATCTGAGTGCACTACACCTAGATCTTAGGATCTAATGCAACTCTCCAGCAGCCACATTTTATCTCTACTTAACTACAAAACTATGAGACTAAAATTGAAACACAATATTTTCAATATAAGCTCAATAGCTTATATAGTCATATGGGTCTGAATTCAGTTCAGAACAAATACATTTTGGTGTCTTTGACTCTTTAACAACCATAACCACCACTATCCTATTAGACAGGATTGGTGTTAAACCATTAAACATCACATGATCACCATTTCTTATGCTTGCACATAACTGTTATTAAAACAGGCAAAACTCTTCATACAGTAGTGCCACTCAGTGCTATCCAGGGTAATCAATAGATGCTAGAAGGCTTGTGTATAAAATCCCCATCTAGTGCCTACTCATCCATTATCCCCAGACTAGATTCTGACTTGTGGCCTTTGTCAGTGAGGAACTTAGATTGAAAATATTATTGTGTTTTCAATTTTATTCTCATAGTTTTGTAGTTAAGGAGAGATAAAACATGGCTGCTGTAGGATTGCATTAGATTCTAAGATCTAGGTCCAGTGCTCTCAGATCCAAGGATTCTCACTGATGAAGGCCATAAGCCAAAAACTACTCTGGGTATATTGGATGAGTAAGCAGTAGATGGGGATTTTATGCGCAAGCCTTCTGACATCCATTGATTACTCTGGATGGCACTGAGAGGAACTACATTAAGGAGAGGTTCACCTGTTTAAATAACAGTTATGTGCACGCATAAAAAATTTTGATCATGTAATGTTTAGTGGAGAGCACAATTTATTATAATGAAACATATTTGATGTTAGCACCTGCAGTAAATGTAATAAATTGTAATTTAAGTCATTAAACATCACATAATTGCCATTTCTTATGCTTGCTTATAACTATAATTATAACTGGAAAACTCTTCATATAGTATTGCCACTCAGTGCAAGCAAGAGTAATCAATGGATGCTATATTGGGCTTGTGCATAAAATACCCATCTAGGTGCAGTGCTCTCAGATTCATGGCTCCTCACTGACATAATAGTAATTGATCTGACATTGAAAACATATGCAAACTATGTTTGAGAAAGTCAAAAACACAATCACATTTTCTATTCACATGTCCCATGTTTAATAATATCAGGTGGAAAATCCTCAAAATATGTAAATATAAAAATTACATCATACATACACTTCTCAATATATTTAAAAATGTATTTATGCACACATTCCATTCAGAACATTTATACTATTTTCATTGTGGTATACCAGTGTACATTTATGTACAGTTAAATACAAGAAAACACCTAATACATTTAGAATCAAAATGGACATTATACCAAGAAGGGGGAAAACTTTTTGCTAACTAACATTTATTTAGACATATGGTCACAAATGAGACTCCAGTCAAACTTTTGCCATGGGTCATTATTATGAAATAATAACTAGATAATTAAAAGCAAAAAACCACGTCAATGCAATGATGTATATAGATAGATGTAAATCCTATGTAGCAGTCAGAAAATGCTAAGCTGGTTTTAAAATTTTATTTTTTTCGGTTACACATAGATTTGTAATTTTTCTCATCTCTGATATGAATACAAATACAGAATATATAATTTAAATCACATATATTTTTTTGTTTACAAGCTCATAGTTTTTTCTTACTCTATCCTATGTATATGGTAGTAAGTACTGTTTTGTAAACTTATAAATCAATAAAGCCTTTTGAAACTAAAATTGAACAGATATTTACACATTCTTAAAAATATGTCAATAATAACATCTGTTTACAATTATTAATAATTAACATTCTACTCTTGTTGGAAGAGTATATTATAATGAGGGAAATAGGAAAAGTAAGATTTTGTTTTTATAAGTCAAATATCAAGAGATTTCATTTATAAGAGGCTCCCCTTTTAGTTGCAAAAATGTTTACAGTTTATTATTTTCATTGAACACTGCCTATATCATCTGAATATGATTTTATCCTACTACTCCAGATGGCCAATAGTATAATATCAATTATTATCTAATTATTGTCTCAATAACAGATTGACAAAATTGTAATAATTTATTTAAGCATTGCATGACTTTATGTGATTTGCATATGAGAATCAATAAGCTATTTTTATGTTTGTTTCTAAGAAAATAAAAACAAATATCATTACAGCTAACTCAAGATAGTTTTCAATATGTGGCCGTTCATTCTTTATATGTAAAATTCTGTTAACTTTTGCAGCTTGTAATTTAAGCATATTTACCTATGCTTATTATTTACATGAATGTTTATCTTATTTGGTCATGTATAATATGTTTTTGAAGCTCAGTTTAATATCAGAATGTCTAGACATTTTCTCGTAAAGTAAAGAAAGAGGAAAAATAAACAAATGGATTATTTCTCAGTGGCTTATTGGAAGATCAATCACTGAATGTGCAATAAATAAAAGTATAATTTATAATTCTTGGGCCTTAGTTTACCTACACTAAAAGTGAGCCAAATCAAGGGAATCAACATAATGCTCTGAAGACAAAATTTTTTTAAAAAGTCTTTTTTCACCAGAGAATAATGGAAAGAGCATATTGTCTTATATAAAAATTTGTTCATCACTTCCAGTAATTGGCTGATTGCTTGATATCATATGCAGCTGCACAGAAACCTTAATGATGAGAGAATGTTAACTTAAAAAAAATAACTGCAATTTTTTTTTAAAAAAAGATTATCATGTGACAGCTGCAGTTAAGCAGAAGCTGAAATGGGATGGACATACTACTGGAGGTTGTGTATTATTATTGTTGTTATATATTACTGCTACTAATTCTGACATAGAGTGGAATAAATAGAGTAACTAGACTGCATAGAGTAAAAATAAAACAAAAGTGTTAATCTTTCAAAAGATCATGTGACCTTTGTTCAAAAGTTGTTATAAATTGAGCTTTGATTTAGAGATTTTTAGCTCTGAAATTCCTCATCCTACCATTGCATTTAAATGAACTGTTGGCATTTATTCTTTTTTCTCTCTTTAAATCTAGTTAATAGAAAAGTCATCTTTACTCCTATCAGAGAATTGCTTTGACCAGAAGTGTGTGAGATTAGAAAAAAGAGAAGCAATTTGATTTTTTTTTGTACTTCAATATTATTTATAAAATAGTAATTAAAAAATTAAGTCAATTTTTTTTTGCCAAAAAAAAAAAAAACAACTTATCGATACCTTTGCATAAAATTATATGTATTTGAAAAATTAAAATAAATTAAATATTTTAAATAAATTATTTTATGTTAATAACTATTGTGGAGTTATAATTGTTTATTAAGTGCACAGGAAGTATATGTAAATACTTTTAAGAAAGACTCTAACCTGTATCAAATGTGCCTTGAAATTGATAATAGTCAAGTAATATCTTTATTTTGCCGATAGAGGGACCTCTCAAACCATGATATAAGATAGAGACTTTTATAAAGATAAGATTGGATTTTTTCTTTAAGCTAACTTTCCACCTATACAGGCCAATCTGCTGAAGTATCTTGAATTGGAAGCATGAAGCTGTTGTTCTCTCCACTTCCTGTGCATTTAATAAATAATTATAACTCTAAAATAGTTTATATATTTCTAATATAACTCATAAATTGCAAGATTTCATGATTGTTTATTTGTATAAGAAATAGTGGACTTAAAACAGTGGAGAGAACAACAAATCAAGATGCTTCAGATTGGCCTATATAAGTGGAAAGTTACATTAAATATAAGAGCAGCTCTTATCTTTATAAAAATCGCTATCTTGTGCTGTGGGTTGTGAGGTCCCTCTATTGGCAAAATAAAGATATTGCTTGACTATTATAAATTTCAAGGTGCATTTGATACAGGTTAAAACCTGTCTTTAAGATAGTTAATAAATATTATAACATGAAAGCAATAAAAAATAAATATATAAAATATGTTATTTATCATTAACCATTTACCGAGTATAGGTGGATTTATTATAATCTCTATTTTTTGTTCAACATTTAAAATGCTTTTAAGTCATAGATTGGAGAAGAGTGATTTACTCCTTTTGTTTACTTATCATTAATCATAAAAATTAAAATTTAAAAATAAATACACTACAAGATTTTACTTAGATATTTTTTTTATATTTAAACTAGTATATTGTTTTTAGATATACATATTTAAAAACACATAGCTTGTTTTTAAATAAGTTACTATTTTCAGTGTAAAGTAAATGATATTTATATGTGATTCGGGGACACGTGACAATATACCATAGAATCAAATATAAATACTTTTGAAATACTGGAAATCTTTTCTATTATTATGTAGGTAAAATTGAAAACTCTTCCTCTGAACCAAATTCTATATAAGCTTTTATGAATACTTTTAAACTAAAGATCATCTTATATTTGAAAACACATGAAGAGCTTTCTATTATTAAGTCGATTTAACACAAAAAATAATTATGTATCATTCTAAAACAGTGGAAGATGTTTATTAAATAGATCAGATTGATAAATAAGCACGTGATTTTATCATATTTATTATTTAAAGAAAACATAAAAATGTATAAAATATAAATCTAAACATATAAAAAAACCCAAGATGCGATTGTATTAAGAACAATATTATTCATGTTTTTTTTAGACCACACACTCCTATTTTTAACAACCCTGTTGGGAGATATTAACATTATTGAAATTAAGATTTAAATATTTTTTAATAACATTATCTTATTCTTTCTAAAAAAATAGGAATACTCATTTACTTTTAACAATTTGTAATCTCATTTCTGCATGTTTATTATAATGTTGAAATCAGATATATTTTTTTTAGATATAATTAATATATTGCCGCTTCATGTTTGCATATTATACTGCAGAATGACACAATTTTTTTAAACCGTATATGATATATTTAAACTAAAGATAATTTGTTAGACTAATAGTTATACAAGTGGAAGCATGTCACTGTAAACTGGTTTTGCTGATTCTCCTAAATAAATTGGCAGTAAGGAATGGAAAACTAAATTGAAAATCTTCATAATTTTAGTTTAATTGTAAAGTGTGTGTAAATATCCCCTTAATATACTGAAGACAAAGATAAATAAGATAGTGCAAAATTGAAAATAATAAATAATAATTCAATTTTGCTTTAAATCAATTGATAAAAAACATTTTATTTTATGATCTTATTATAATATGGAAGTAATGATAAAAACAAATTCATTAAAAAAAAAGTTGAGAAACGGCAAATTGCCATTTTATTGTAAATTGTCGTTATTTTGTGATCGCATCATATTGCTTATATATAGAGTTCACAAAACAAATTCTTAACAAGTTTGAGAATACCCTCAACCCCAGACCGGTTTCTGCATCTAGCATCATCAGTGAGGTGCCAGGAATTCATTAGATTAAAAATACTAGGACCTGGCACCTCACTGACGATGCTAGATGCAGAAACCGGTCTGGGATTGAGGGTATTCTCAAAGCTTGTTAAGAGTTTGTTTTGCGAACTCTATATATAACATTTGTAAATACGAGCTTTATTAAAATTAGGTCATGTGACATCTGACTTGATTTTTTTTTTATCATTTTATCATATTGCTTATACAACTTTCAGTAAAGAGCCTTACAAACAACATATTATATAATGGTATCAAATCGAAAGCAAATTATTGAATAACATTACTATGAGAATACTAATTTTTTCTGATATTTGTGGATTAAATGATTTTTAGTAACATTTAATAAATATCTTGCAGAAATTAGTTAGTTGGTACATTTGTGACCTCTTGACTCAATAATATAAACAATGTAGCCAAAATGTATGATTTTTTTTAATTACTGTTTCTATACATGCAATTTCCCAATAAATTATGATGCAATAAATTCAATTAATCTACAGTTTTGTGTAGCATGTATAAAGCTAGAATACCGAATAAAAAATATTACTGACTTGAATAATGTTATTCAATAGCGGTAAAGTTATATAAGTACTTTAATAAAAAAAAATGTTTATAACAAAGATATGAACAATTTTCAAGTACAAAACACCTTGTTCATACATACTAATTTCACATTCTAAAAAAATAAGATATACAAAATATAATTACAGTATATTGCAAATTGTTTTCAAAATCGCTACCTTTAACATATTAATAATGTTACACTTCTAATGTTTAAACATGCTATTTCAAATAAAGCTAGATCTAATATTTTTATATGGCAAAAAAGTAAGGAAACTATTGTTCACCTGGAATGTTACTAATACAAACAATTAGAATCTTTTGAGAAAGCTATATTAATCTAAAATATTATTAAATCTTTCAAAATATTTATTATTTATATTGCAAAGGTATATTCAATACTGACTTGGCTTGACTGTACTTCATCAAATCTTATGGGTTAATTTTTTTGTAGTAACAAGCTACGATAATAAGAATATAGCTAAAACCAATAAATTAGTTTATATAGTACAATATAATATAAAATATGACATGTACAATTTAAATTTGATTGCAGATAATAAAAATTATAATATAATATTTTAAATCATAAATGACGTTGTTTAAAATTAATTGGTCAGTCACCAATATTCTATAGTTTCTGCATGATGGAATGCTAAAAAGTGTCATTACTATAAATAGCAAATGTGATTCATTTGAATTGAAGATTGACGTTAAACAAATGTAGTATTATCTCTGTCTTTCTTTCTGCTTATTTATAACAGTGTTTTTTAGAAACTATTCACAAATAGCTATCTGTAGTTGGCATCAAACTAATGTGAATCAATTAAAACTGAAACGAGAGGTTAAGATTTTTGGTTTTGAATATACAGCATTCCAATTCATGTTCTATTCAAAAGGTAATCCACACACTTCATGTTTTGAATAAAACATATTAAAACATTGTTTTAGTAATTATTGTTTTTCAAAAAAAAAAAAAATTTTGTAAACGGCTGATAGAAGGAAAAAAAATAGCAAATTTTACCTTAGATGGTTATCATCAAAGATGGAGTTAGATCTTCAGATGCAGAAACTATTCCAATAGATGGACTTTTTATGAATACTCATGATGTTGTATAAAATTGTAAACATCCTTTTATTATATTATGTGTTTTTAGACTACTGAAAGTAATATTACAAAAGTGTGAATTATAAATTTATTTAACGCACATTGATTACGCAAGTAATATTTACTAAGGCAATAAACCTAAAGCATGTGCGGTTGAAAATGCGAAGGTAGGGACCTCTACAGGTCTTAACCACAAACTTATGCATTGGAAGAAAAGAAGGGAATCCTTTTTTACTTCAACCTACTTTCTATATAAATAGGTGAAACTGAAGCGGTTAGATCTGAGAGCGTGAAGCTATTCAATACTTCACTAAATAAGTCCACAATTCCTATTACACATTAGTACTCGCGAAATCTTTCGATTTACAACGAGTCAATGGAATGATCTTATAGTTAGAAATCTATTACAATAATTCACAGCTGTAATTATAAAGTTGTAATTATAAAAATGTGAATTGTAAAATCATAAGTTAGTTAATTTAAACACATGAAATGAATAAACAATATTTCAAGTACGATGTTCTTGGTAGAGACAGACTGTATTTATGATACAATGTTATTCAAAGACATTCTTAAAAAAATATATTTTCACTAGAAAGATATTGTTGAGGATAGAATACAGTACAGTCCAACAATTAGGTAGAGAATTTTGAAAAGTAAAATTTACTACAAAAGCTAAAAGACAACATTGCAAAATATCAAAAATAACAGATTAATCAGCCATCATGTTTTATACTAAAAGTATTTGTGGTTTACATATTTGTGTGTATAAATTTTACAAAATTGAGTTTTAATGTATTATTAATGTTATTATTGTAGTTGTTGTTGTTTTTGTATCTTTTTTTTATTTTCGTGGAGAACTAATATTATTCATTTACTAATACTTGCTATTTATAATAATTCAATTCAATTCAATTCATTTATTTACCGTACAAAACTACAGCATAAAGCCAATTACAGTATTGCACCATAACAAATACATAAATACATAAATGAGTTTAAATGACAAATTATTAATATAATTATGTGCCATATTTCAATAAAAGATAATTAACACATTTAAAAATCTAAAGTAAAATTAAATATCAGCATATAAACAATTATTATTAAAACATTAATAATAACAAATAAATAAAAGGGATAAATATAAAGCACATAACAAAATAATAATAATAATAAAACAATTTAACATATATATATATATATATATAACAAAATCAAGTTAAACCAATCAAATATGACATTTAAATTTAATAACATTACAAAATTGATTATAATCTAAATTGAAGTAATTATTATTACTACAAATCTGATTATATAAATATGGCAGTCTAAATAAAGGAGAAAATCTAAGAACATTGGAATGACAAGTTTTAATGTAACAAACAGAAGCAGACCGAGTATCATGCACATGAGATCTAATTACAACAGTAGAAATTGTGTCAGATAAAAGAACTATTTTATTAACAAGTTTATAAAGATATTTAAGATCTCTATATTGTCTTCTAGAAGAAAGATGAACAACAGTTTTATTTCCCAAAGAAACATATTTAAAAAACTTATTACTCACTGATTGTAATAAGTTACATCCCTGTTTAGAGCTAGGATTCCAAATGACTGAACAATATTCAATGATGGGAAGAACCAATGATAAAAATAATTTAAATTTTGTATCACCACTGAAATGATGACCAAACCTTAGAATAGTATCTATAATTTTTAAAGCTTTACCAATAATCATTTCCAAATGAGGAAGAAAGGATCCATTACTAGAAAATATAACTCCCAAATCTTTTTGGGATTCAACAGAAATAATTTTGTGACAATTAATAAAATAAGAAAAATGCAAAACTTCAGATTTTTTAGAATACGAGACTAAGGAACATTTACTGAAATTAACAATCATATTATTTAAATCACACCAAGCACTAAAATTATTTATATCCTTTTGAAGAAGAGTGCAATCAAACACAGATGTGATTCTTCTAAAGATTTTACAGTCATCTGCATAGCACAAAAGATAAGATTTTAAGCAATCCTTAAGGTCATTCATATAAATGTTAAAAAGCATAGGTGCTAAAATACTACCCTGAGGAACTCCAAAATTACATTTAAACTTAGATGAAATAGTATTATTAAATGTAATATATGCAGTACGACCATGAAGAAAGGATTGAAACCAATAAACAAGCTTAGTAGAAAAACCCATTTGATATAATTTGTGAAGAAGAATACTGTGGTCTACTTTATCAAAAGCTTTTGATAAATCAAAATAAACAACATCAAATCTCTGCTGGTCCTCAATTGCATGAGCTATATGATCATAAATTGTTAACAAATTAGTTTCTACGGATCTATTAGGTATAAAACCATGCTGTGAAGAAGAAATGAGTTTACTAACATCTAAAATAATTTTATTATAAACACACCTCTCAAAAATTCTAGCAATAGTATGTAAAACAGAAATAGGTCTATAGTTATTAAGATAATCACGTGAACCATTCTTAAAAATTGGGACCATTTTGGCACACTTAAGCACATTAGAAAAAACACAAGAATTCAGTGATAAATTAAAAATAAATGCAAGAGGAACTGCAATAAATTCAGCTAGCCCTTTGTAAATAAATGAAGGAATATTATCATTTCCCAAACTAGAATGAATTTTAAGTCGCTTAATAGCCATAACAACATCATCCTTAGAAATATGGTCAATCATACAATGAACAGTTGAAGAATTACAAAATAATGCAATATTTGAAGATATTGCATCATGTGATGAATATACATCAGCAAAATGTTTTGAAAAGTCATTTGCACTTAAAGTGAAACCATGAGTAGCTTGAACCTTTTTTCTACCCAAACCAGACTTTTTAATGAAATCCCAAAATTCTTTAGGGTTAGATGAAATATTAACCTCAATTTTTCTAATATAATTCTTCAAATCTCTTTTATAAACATGCTTCACCAATCTTCTGAAATTAATAAAATTATTATAAAAAAAGATATTCTGTGTTTTAAAATAAAGTCTACGATGATAAGACTTCCTTTTAATAATTTTAATAAGATCGCATGAAAACCAACGAGGAAAACCCTTATAAAAAGGTCGCTTATTGGGAATATACAAATCAATAAAACCATTAAGAATCTTTAAAAACTCATCCAAGCAATGATTTACATCATTAAAAGAATACAAAAAATTCCAATTAACTTTAGAAAAGTTTCTACAAAAATCAAAATAATTACCCTTCCCATAATCCTTTCTTGAAATATTAGAAAAATTAATCTTTGAGTGACAAACGTTAATATAAAACTCAAAAGGTGGATGATGAGCATCAATAGGAAAATTAACAGAGACAACTTGAAAATTACTAACTACTGTTGAATTACATAAAATATAATCCAAAGTACGATGAGAGGAATTAACAAATGGGTTATATTGCTTAAGTCCTAAAAATTTACAGAACTTTAACATTCTAGAAGCCTTAGAAGACAAAAGAGAAAAGTGTGTAGCAATTCTACCCTGATATAAATCCGGAATATTTAAATCACCAGTAATAATAATATTCTCATAGCCAATCAGAAAATCTTCAAGTGATGTCAAAAAATAATCAAACTCCAACAATGACAAAGTGGGTTTGAGATAAACATTACCTAAAATAAATTTAAAATTGTGATTTAAAGTAATTTCACACCATGTAGATTCACAAAAAGAAGAAGAAAAAGAAAGTTCTTTATAAAAAACATCTTTATGAAGAGCAATCAGAGTACCACCACCTCGAGAAATATTATCCATAGATCTGTCAGTTCGCAAAATACTGAATCTATCATCAAGAAAAGAACAATCAGGAAATTGTTGATTCAACCAAGTTTCTGTAAGTAAAATAAGATCAAAATGTTCTGTTTCAAAAAATTGTTTAATTTGAACACATTTAGTCCTCATACCTCTGACATTCATGTAAAAACAAGAAAGGCCTACCATGTTACCCACAAAGATAATGGAAACAACACAAATAAAACCAAAAAGAGAAAAAAAAAGTGATAAAGAAAAAATAAATAAATAAAAATAAATAAATAAAATAAAATAGATAAAATAGATAGTAAAACAAAATAAATTCTCTTAAAACCTTAGAGAACTAGCCAGAGATCCATAAAAAAAGAAATGGAAGCACCGCAAGGCCATAAATTAGGGGATATTATTTCATTATGTTTATGTGCAGAAACAGAAACATAAAAGCAAGAAGACTTAGAATTATTCATATTAACTTTATGACAAACAATGCTAGTTTGTAAATTATTTTCAAGAAATACTGTAATATCTTTTGAACTGAGATTTACTGGCATATTAGAAAGAAAATATCTATTATAAGTTATATTAGTATTAGAATAAACATCAGCAAAATTAGATTTATTAAATCCATCAGATATATTAGTTTTATTAGTCCTTGAAAAATCATTTTTACTAGAAGATAAAGAGGAGTATCCAGAATGATTTATCCAATAGTTACTATTTGAATGAAAGTCAAGTGAATGTGATCTATAAGCTGGAATGAATTTGGGAGCAAAATCTGGATAATTAAGAATTTTATGTCTAACAGACTTAGAATAAACATTACCAAAATTAGATTTATTAAATCCATCAGAAATATTAATTTTTTTAGTTCTAGAAAAGTCATTTTTACTAGAAGATAAAGAAGAGTATCCAGAATGATTCATCCGATAGTTACTATTTGAATGAAAGTTAAGTGAATGTGATCTATAAGCTGGAGTAAATTTGGGAGCTGTATCTGGATAATTAAGAATTTTATGACTAATAGACTTTAGGGAATAATAATAATAATAATAATAATAATAATAATAATAATAATAATAATAATAATAATAATAATAATAATAGTAGTAGTAGCAGCAACAGCAGCAATAATAATAACAATAATAATGAACTTAAATTACCATAACCTCCGCAAACTGAAAATGAAAAGTAACTTTGCTCATATTGGAGCCAAAATTATTATTTTATTTATTACTAATAATTAAGAAAAATTAAGAAAAAGTATAAGTTATAATAAAAACATGAACCCAAAGTAAAGGTAAGATTAGCAAATCTATTTAACACTGTCATATAAATAGCTTTGTATTCTTGAGATACCAAAATAATTAATTTTTTAAAACTTCACCAAAAACTTTAAAAAAAAAATCATGGCCTCTCATAATAATAACGCGATTGAAATATAGTTTAATCAAATACAAATGAGTATATATATATTTAAAAAAGTGTAATACTATACTTAGTTATATATAATTGAGTTATTATGAAATGGTAATAATTAAGGTTCAAAAGTTTTAAATGCACTGAGCCACTTTCAGCAGATTATTGCCATAATCACAGTGTTGCTTAAACGTCAGCAGTTAGAAGTATGCCTATACATATGGAAAATATGTAAATGTGGCATTTAAATGTTCCATTTTTTAGATGATGGAACACATGAATGTTCTCTATTGATAGAGTGTGAATTCTTTGCGATTGTCCAAGCCTCTTTATATTTTCTTCTTCTATGGTATTTCAGTACAGATTGGTCTGACATCGGTAGAAGTAAAATTGTGGACCATGGTCAGCTTATGATCACAATGATTGGTTTATAAAATGTGAGAACAAACTGTGCAAAAAGAGATGAAAGAGAAAGAAAATATAAAGAGGCTTGAACAATCGCAAAGTATCCATATTCTGCCAACAGAAAATCTTTATGAATTGTCTATAAAATGGAACATTTAAATGCAGCATTTACATATAAATATCGTCCATATATGTAGGCATACTTCTAACTGCTAAACTTTAACCAGAACTACGATTCTAGCATTAATCTGCCAAAACTTTGCTAAGGCATTTAAAACTTTTGAACTTTAATTATTAGCATTTCAAAATAACTCGATTATAACGAATTTACAAGAATTACGTTATTGTATGAAAAGAGAAGTAAACATTTGGAATGTTATATGTTATAAAAAGTGCTCTATGAAATTATATACAACCCCCTTTCCCAACTCAGAAAAATGTAAACCGCAAGTAGTCAGTGTGTTAAATAATGTGATTAATTGGTTAAATAATTTGAAGGGTACATATTATAATAATGCAAACTTGTAAAATGCACTGAGGCTATTTTATGATAATATATTAAATTGCAATGCAAAGGTTTACTAACCGAGGTCAATAATTAAATTATAGAAAAAGACATGCAGAAATAACCTCAAAAAATGAGTATATGTATACATTTTATATTCTGTATTTTAAGACGATTCATTATCTAAGACATAGTGTTTGATCATCATGTATAATTTCCATTACTTGCGTCCTTTTATCACCTATCTCTTGTATAATAAATAGTAATATATAGAATTATTTATTAGGTGATTATACTATGATAATAAACTTAAAACACGCACACACACGTATATATGCATAAAAATGTGTTGTCTTGATTAGACGTAACAATTACAAAGAATATTACTTTAGCTATCACAAAATATTATTTCTATTTGATAAATTTAATGTAATTACATTTAAACTTATTCTGCCATGTATTAAATTTTCCCCGCAACTTTATTCGGCAAAATCAGAGAAACGTTTAAAAGAATGCGATTAGAACTTCAATTAATCTTTCAGGAAAAGTTAGAGATAACGCAGAACATCAGCACCAGAGCTCAAATAATTGATTTATAATTGAATTAAAGCTTCAAATTATATAGAAAAGAAGTGAAACATAAAAAAGACGACTCAGGTAAAAGACAAAAACTAACCTAATGAAGTTCAACCTTCCCGCCGCCTCCATTAAAAAGAATCGAGCTTAACTATTAAAAAACAGTTAAGATAAGTTTAATGGAACTGATTTGTAATTTAAAACTAGCGTCGAAATAAATGAAATAGAAAAGTTTTTGCTAAATAAACTTTAGAAGACTTATTTAGTGTTTTCAAAGAAAGTACATTAAAAATTAATACGTAAACTAGTAAAAAATAATATCCAAAACATTGTGCACGCAATTACATATACATCCACGCATAGATACACATATAAATGTATATTTAAAATGTATCCTATAGTGGTATTGTTTATTAATAAAACTGTTATATCGCTACGAATTTCTATTACATTATCATTCTCGAATTAATTTATCACAAATTTTCTATTAAATAAACTTTTAAGAAATAAATGAATCACTTAAAAAAAAACAACAACTCTACTTTGGAAGATCTGTAAATTTTTGATGTTTTATATATGTTTTGTTGAACTAAAGGTTTGAGATTTTGTTGGCTATTGGTAAACATAAGGTGTATCCTTATTTATTTTAACAATATATAATATATTGATCGAGCATAAAGGATGATTAAAACTTTAGAGTAATTAAATTATGAAAACAAACGGAATGTATATATATAAGAATTAAATTATCACATCCACTGATTATGCCCTGTCGTTTTAGGGTGTTACCTGAGAAAAATTAATGTTTGAATTTTTTAAGCCAATATTAGCCATCAAGTACTGAACAGCAAATGAGTAAGTAAAAAAGATATTAGAATGATTTATTTCTTAAAAGTTAGCACCACAAGTTATACATATAATCCGAAATCATACTCTTGCGCTTATTAATTTACTATTGTACTAAACTACATAGATTTTTATGTATTATGAGATAATTGATATGCAGGTAGTCAGATGAATTGTCAAATCATAATAAAAATGTTTGTAATGTATATATGATGGATCATTCCCTACTGCTAGTTAGATACAAATATCAAACACCTATGAATGCAAAGCGTCTAGTTATTTTTTACCTTTAATACTTATAAGAAGTTTTATTTTGCTTGCATTAGTAGGAAAAAGCCAGTCTAATAAAGTGATTCATTGCTAAGACACTTTATTTAAAAACAAAAAATGTAAACTAGAGGCAGCATGATACACACACATACAAATATAAGTACTTTTTAAATTATAATAAAGTAAATGCTAACAATAAATAAATTGAACACAAGCACTTTCGATTATGCTGTAATCATTATCAATTAAAGTCAGATAGACAAAAAAGGCGGATATAACATCACATTTCATGAAATGTGTATATTGATATTAGGATTGTCTACTTATTATACAGTCTTTAAATTGGTTTATAAAAATATTTTCTTTATTTTTTATTTTTTTTATGATGTCTTTCTTCATTTATTGTTTTTTTTTATGATCTACTTTAATGTTTAATTTAAAATTGTAAGATTTTTTGTGGTCAAAGAAAACTGAAGCTTTATTGGTGTGATTATTTATAACATTTCTGAATAATTACACAATAGCTGGTTTCTCTTAGTGATTTTTCCAAAGTAATTTAAATTTTCCAATGTATGATTTTTTGCATTCACATTTATTATTATTATTATTATTATTATTATTATTATTATTATTATTATTATTATCATCATCATCATCACCCCACCGCCATAACCATCATCATTATTATTATCATCATCCCCACCACAACCACCACCATCATCATCATTATTATTATCATCATCACCACCACCATCACTATCATTATTATTATTACCATCATCATCATCATTATCATCCCCATCATCATCACATCACCACCACCATCATCATTCTCATTATTATTATTATTATCATCACCATCATCATTATTATTATCATCAGCAGCAGCACCACCACCATCATCATCATCATCATCATCACCATCATTATTATTATTATCATCATCATTTGCACTTCAGGAATATTATTTTTAGAATTATTAATCAAACACTTTATATTTAGAGAAATATAAAATGAAACTATATCACTAAATGTTTTTTTATAAATGTGAAATTAATATTATTTAACAATGGCATACATATGCATTTTTAATTACTTTTATTTATATTAATATTGTAAGATTTTTTTAACATAAATTTTCCTTTTGTAAATATACTTATAGAGATATAAACTTTAAATTAAACATAGGTCAATGTATATGTAAACAAAGGTAGTAAATCACCCTCCCCTATGAGTTTGATATTTCTTCAGTGTCACATTCTGTCAGACTGATAAATTAATTTCATGATAAATTACTAACAATGTTGACAAACATGTGCTCATAAACATCAGAGCTTCCATCAATAAGTGATCATCAATTCTTAATCTTTTGTTCAAGCTTTAGAGTTCTAAGTCATAATCTGGGGAAGAAGGATTTACTCTCTTTGTTTGTATGTTCATCTATCTTTAATATAACATTTAAGTATTAAATCTTATTTAATTATTACATTGAAGATGTTACAAAGACGTGTTGTTTCCAGCCTTGTATATTTAGTTGCACTGCACGTTTTAGCTCAGTTGGCAGAGGGTCTGACATGGGATTGAAAAGTCACATGATCATGTCTGATGCTTGAAGTTCTTGTGCTCAGACTTCTTATGAACTTTTAAGTAATAAAGTCACATGACTATTTTATAATTGACTTTTCTCTCATTTACCAATAATGTTGACAAAGGTATGCTTATAAACAGCAGAGCTTCCACGAATAGGGAGATCCGTACTATATTTGATCTTGTTTAACATTTAGAGTATTTTTAATACATAGCCTAGGAGTGGGTGATTTACATTCTTTGTTTACATATACATTGATCTATGTTTAATTTAAAATTTCTATATTAAATCTTATTTAATTATTACAATCAAGATGTTAATAGAGTGATGCTGTTTCTAGCACTGTATAATAGATTGTGATATTAATAACTTAAGTACCATATACCATATGGCTGATAAATTAATTTGACTCTGAATTACTAAAACTGTTGATAAAGATATTCTTACAAACAGCACCCCCACCCCCCCAATATGTGGATTCATTCTATTCTTAATTCCTTGTTCAACATTTATACTGTATTTAGTTTATAGCATGGAGAAGAGTGACTTACTCCCTTTGTTTACAGATATTGGTATAGTGAATTTTTTTAATGGGTAACTTGTTATATATATATATATATATATATATATATATATATATATATATATATATATATATATATATATATCATCATTATGAACCATTATCAATCCACTGCAGGATGAAGGTCTCTCCAAGTTTAATCCATCTTCTCCGATCTTTAGCTTCTCTTCTCCACATCACCCCTACACATTTTCTTATTTCATCCATCCATCTTACATGTGGTCTCCTTCTGGGTCTTTTACAATCTCTTGGAATCCAGTTTAAAATTTCAATTGTCCATCTATTATCATCTCTTCTAGCAATATGTCCAGCCCAACTCCACTTCAATCTTTTAATTTTTTCAATGAGGTCAGTAACACCTGTTTGTTCTCTTACCCATACATTGCGTTTTCGATCTCTTCTTGTTACTCCCAACATACATCTCTCCATACTTCTTTGAGTGGTCTGAAGTCTCTGTATTGATCTTCTATTAAGTGTCCAAGAATCAGATCCATAAGTAAGAACTGGTAAAACACATTTGTTAAAAACCTTTCTTTTCAAACACATAGGCATATTTCCTTTTAATATCAAGTTATTTCTACCAAAAGCACTCCAACCAAGTTTAATTCTATGATTAATTTCCTCTATTATGTTTCCATCTGTATTAATAATCTGACCAAGGTATTTGTAACTCTTAACTTCTTCTAATTCATCATAATCAATCTTTATTTTCATATTTTGAGCAAATCGATTAAACATTACTTTAGTCTTTTTAACATTTATCTTTAGTCCTACTTTCCTACTTTCATCTGATAACTCCTGCAACATTTCCTGCAGCTCTGAAGCATTATTTGCAAAAACAACTACATCATCTGCGAAATCTAAATGACTTAAATAATCTCCATTTACTTTCACTCCTTTAGTTTCCCATTTTAATCCACAAAATACTTCTTGCAGCACTGCTGTAAAAAGTTTTGGAGATATGGAGTCACCTTGTCTTACACCTTTCTCAATGTTGACTTTCCCAGTATCATTATGTAATCTAATTGTTGCTGTTGCATTTTTATAAATATTCTTTAAAATATGACAATATCCTGGATCTATACCTTGATGATCCAATGCTTTAATCACTGAAGAAATGTTTATAGAATCAAATGCCTTTTCATAATCTACAAATCCAAAACATAATGACAACTCATATTCATTTGTCCTTTATATAACTTCTCTCAATACTTGAATATGATCTACTGTACTAAAACCACTTTTAAATCCAGCTTGTTCTCTTGGTTGGTGAAAATCCAAGGTTCTCTGTAGACGAGTTGTAATTATCTTGGTAAAAATTTTATATAAAACTGATAAAAGGCTGATAGGTCTGTAATTTCTAATATCTTCTTTATCACCTTTTTTAAATATTAATATTATTACTGCATTCTTCCAATCATCCGGTACATCTTTATCATTTAGACATTTGGTATATAACTTTGCTAATATTTTTTCTGTTTCTTCACCTGCTTCTTTTAATATATCAATTATAATTCCATCATTACCTGGAGCCTTTCCTTTTTTCATACATTTAATTGCATTTCTCACTTCTTCATTTAAAATTCTGGGCAATTCGGAAGATGTAATAGATATAGGAGGTACTTGTTCTTTATTACTATATAATTCTTGATAAAAATCTTCTACCAATTTCATAATGTCATCCCTCTTTTTAGTAATAATTCCATCTTTTTTCCTTATTGCAGATATAAATTTCCTACCAATACCAAAATGTTGTTTTACATTCTTAAGACTTTTATTTTCTTCTACAGCTTTTCTTGCTAGTTCACAGTTATACTTTCTTATATCATTTTCAACTCTTTTCCGCACCATTTTACAAAATTCGAGATATTCAATTCTTTTTAATGCATCATTCTTGCATATCTTCATATTCCTTCTTTTCTTCATAAGTTCTCTAGTCTCAGTAGAAATTTTATTAGTCAATTGCTGCTTTTTTCTACCAGCTATCTTTGTTGCAGTTTTTAAAAGTGTATCAGTTATTTTCATATTAATTTCATTCAAATCTGAATCATGTTCAAAATCTACTAATACTTGAAACCGATTTGTAAGTTCTAATTTAAATTCATTAGAATGTTTCTGAAGATTAGGAATATCAACTGTAAATATAGTTTTTCTTAATAATTTTTGTCTCTCTAGTTTTACATTAACATGTATCTTACCCCTTACTAATCGATGATCACTTCCTGTGTTAAATTTATTAAGAACATTACAATCTTGAAATATGTATTTCCTGTTAGTCAAAATATAATCCAATTCTGCTGTACCTTCATTTGGATGCTTCCATGTCCATTTCCTTCTAACATTTTTCTCAAAAAAAGAATTCATAATATAAAGTTTTTCCTTCTCTGCAAACTCCACAAGTCTATGTCCTCTCTCATTTCTATTACCATAACCAAAATTACCTACAACACTTTCATCTTTCATTTGTTTACCAATTCTAGCATTAAAATCTCCCATAACAATTTTAAAATGTTGTTTACTCTGATCAAAAGCCTTTTGTACATCCATATAAAAATCTTCTACTACTTCATCACTGTGAGAACTTGTTGGGGCATAAACCTGAATTATCTGCATTTGATATCTGCTATTAAGTTGTATAACTAATCTTGCCACTCTGTCTGATACACCATCAATCTCCACAATATTGTTCTTCCACTTTTTATTTATAATGAATCCTACTCCACTTGTATTTCCAATATTTGTGCCTTTATAATAGAGCATATGTCCACTTTTTAAATCAATTGTCTCTTCACCTTTTCTTCTAACTTCACAAAGTCCAATAATATCCCATTTAATATAAGAGAGTTCTTCTTCTAATTCTTGCAATCTTCCTTCACTTGAAAGTGATCTGCAGTTGTAAGTACCTAAATAAAAAGTCATCATCAAATGGCAGCCTGGGTCTGCCTCCAGGATATTCTTAGCACCCTCCGCCTTCAGCCACCAACCACTGCCTTGGTTGGTGACTTTACAGCCTCCTGGGATTAAGGGCCATGCTTTATTTTTGTCTGTCATAATTGTATAATTGGGAAAAATCTTTATCATTTACACAAACATTCATTCTGCCTTATCAGGCACTGAGAAGAAAGACCATGGTGTTTCTTGATCTTAAACTCAGAGGTAAAAAGCCAATAAACTCACCACGCTGGCTAATGCATGTTGGTGAGCAGCCCATCCATGTTCGTATACTATATGAATAAACATATAGTAATAACAGCTGCAACGACAAGAACGTATGGAGTGGACATTAGGAATTTGCCCTGCTCGGTTCCTTTAAGGCCTCCAAGAGGAATCAAAGGGTCTCCTTTCAGTTAATAGCAAACTCCTTTCTGCAGCCATATATATATATATATATATGACATATTTTGTGGGTTCATCCGTGTTAAAAGATTTAAATATTAATATACCGGACGTTTTGACTTGATCCCACAAGTCATCTACTGGGTGATAAAAGGTAGAAAGACGGTTATAGAGGCACTACAATCACTGTTTTGAAAAAAAAAATGTTAAAGTTCCACCAATAGCCAAAATGTTAAATTAAGAATGTTTTTTTTTTTTTAAAAATATTTCCAAATAGGAGGAAGTTTGCATGTATCATCTCACTTATTGATACAATCTGGCCTTGTAAGTGTCTCAATGGCTTCTCTAATTTTGCACTGGTAGAGATTATCACACCTGGATATGATCCTGGTACTAGAAAAATCAATTTTATGACCTGAATCTATAGTATGGAGTGAGAGTGCTGATGATGATGAGTGTTGTTTAACTGCATTAGCATTCTCATCTCTCCTAACACTGATGCAACGATTACTCATACCTATGTAAGAAGCTTTACAATTTTCACATGAGATTTGATAAACACCATGAGAGTCAAGAGGGATTGAATCCTTAGGCTTGGTTATTATATTGCTGATCTTTTGATGAGCAGAAAATGCTGTATCTGTATTATAGCATTTTAATATATGTCCGATACAGTCCGTAGTTCCTTTTACATTTGGAACCCAAATCCTAATAGCTGATTTATCATCTTTTTGTTTCTTATTTTGTCCATTTTGGGTTTGAAATAAGATTTTTTAAAGAAATTTTTAATTATAACTATTTCTTAATAAAACACTATTAATATGATTTATTTTTTCTTTCAGATGTGACTTATCTGAAAGGTTAATTGCTCTATTTAAAAGAGTTTTGGCTACAGAAACTATCTGAGTTGGGTGGTGATGAGAATAGAAATGTAAATATCTATCCATGTGTGTATTCTTTCTGTAAATCGAAAAAGATAAACTATTTGGTGTCCTGGTGACTAGAACATCAAGAAAAGGGATTTTTCCATTAGACTCTGTCTCCATTGTAAATTTAATATAACGATGCACATTATTTAAATGTAAGAAAAAATCATCTAATTTATTTTTTCCATGTTGCCATATGACAAAAGTGTCATCTATGTATCTGAGCCAAATGAGACATTTTAAAGATGATTCTAAAGCATGAGTTTCTACATTTTCCAAGGAATAAATCAGTTATTACTCCTGAGATAGGTGAGCCCATAGGAGTACCAAAAACTTGTTTGTAATGCTGTCTGTCATATACAAAATGTGTGTTCAAGAGATAATGTTTAATCAAAGCAATAATATGGTTTGGTAAATTGCAGCATTGCGAAATTACATTTAAAGCTTCATCAATTGGAATGTTTGTAAATAAAGACACAACATCCAAACTGACCATAACGTCATTAACATTAATTTAAAAAATTTTTAAAATGGAAATAAAGTGAAAAGAGTTTTTAATATATGATTGTAGGTTTAATGAAATCAGATAAATATCTAGCTAAAGTGTGAGTTGGAAATCCTATTGTGCTTACTATTGGACGAAGGGGCGTATCTGCTTTGTGAATTTTTGGAAGTCCATAAAATTTTGGACAGACACATGATTTTTCATGAGAGATTATTTTATTTTTTCTCTCTGTTTCAATAGGCGATTTATTAATAATGGCTTTTGTTTTTTTCCAAATACGTAGTATGATCTCTTTTTGATAGTTTATAAGTTTTATCATAAAGCAAATCTAAAATTTTATTATGGGAAATGTCATGATCTATAACAACTGTGGCATTACCTTTATCAGCTGGAAGTACAACAATTGATTTGTCCGATTTTATATTATTTAATGATTGTCTTTCTTTCTTTCTTTCTTTGAAATATTATTTTTAGGAAACTTTTTTTTTTTTCTTTCATTTAAATAATATGCATCCTCATATTAAATTTACAGTGGAGACAGAAACTGATGGAAAACTCCCTTTTCTTGGTGTTCTAGTCACTAGGACATCAAATAGTTTATCTTTTTCGATTTATAGAAAGAATACACACATGGACAAATATTTGTATTTCCATTCTCATCATCATCCAACTCAGATAGTTTCCGTAACCAAAACTCTTTTAAATAGAGCAATTAACCTTAATAGTGTTTTATTAGCAAATATTAGTTATAATTATAAATTTATTTAAAAAATCTTATTTCAAATCCAAAATGGACAAAATAGGAAACAAAAAGATGATAAATCAGCTATTAGGATTTGTGTTCCATATGTCAAAGTAACTACAAGCAGTATTGAACGTATATTAAAACGCTATAATATAAATACAGCGTTTTCTACTCATCAAAAGATCAGCAATATAGTAACCAAGCCTAAGGATTCAATCCCTCTTGAATCTCATGGTGTTTATCAAATCTCGTGTGAAAATAATAAAGCTTCTTACATAGGTATGAGTAATCATCTCATCAGTGTTAGGAGAGATGAACATGCTAGTGCAGTTAAACAACACTCATCATCATCAGCACTCTCACTCCATACTATAGATTCAGGTCATAAAATTGATTTTTCTAGTATTGGGATCATATCCAGATGTGATAATTTCTACCAGTGCAAAATTAGAGAAGCCATTGAGATACTTAAAAGACCAGATTGTATCAATAAGTGAGATGATACATGCAAACTTCCTCCTATTTGGGAATTTTTTAAAAAAAAAATTCTTAATTTAACATTTTTGCTATTGTTAGAACTTTAATGTTTTTTTTTCAAATCAGTGATTGTAGCGCCTCTACAACCAACTTTCTATCTTTTATCACCCAGTAGATGACTTGTGTGATCAAGTCGAAACTTCATCGGTATATTAATATTTACATCTTTTAACACGAAAGAACCCGCAAAAGATGTCTTTTATATATGCATTCCTTGAAAATCTTTATATCAATATATATTGGTTATTGTTATTGATATTGGTATTTATTAAGTGTCACTGTTTTCCTGCATAAAATCTATTGTGGTAATCACACCGTTATAACAAGCATGTACTCAAATAGTAAAATTATTTAAAGTTCTTTTAGATTTATAATATTATTATTAAGAACTTTATACATGTATGTGTTTGCAGAGGTAAAATATATAAAAACATCTTACTTAGATAATTGAAACATTTTGATTAATAGGAATCTTAATAAATAATTTAAATTTTTTGGGTGGTTTAAAGAAAATGTAATTTGATATATACAAACAGTAATTAAAGGATAAGAAGATTCCAATTTATTGTCTGATCGATTGTATACTTGTAATTTAAAAAAAAAATGTAAAAGATTTAATAAGAGAATAAAAAGGACACATTTTTGGGGAGATTATTATTCATTTGTAGTTTCAATTGGATCTCAACTGGAGAGTTTAGCATTATACAATTGACAACTTTTGTGAAATCTTAACGTGAGTAAAAAATATTTCACAGTTTACTGTAGTTTGTGAAGCAGTAATCGTTCTTAACAAAAGTATAGAATCAAGAGATTATTTATTGATACCTCAAGAAAATATGCTTAATCACTAAAGTGTACTATCTCATCATAAAATATGTAAATGTCTTCTCAGACTTTCACACGACCCACCACTCTCAGTGCCATCTCATATTATCGACCCACCTGATCTCACACATGTTGAAAAGATAAATAACATGTGTGTGATCAGGTGGGTCAGCAATATGATATGGCACTGAGAGTGGTGGATCGTGTGAAATTCTGAGTTCGAATCCCGCATATATTACATATATAAATGCAGGTTTAAGCCTATACAATGTATTAGTAAATGTCTTCTGTAACTTTCTGAACTCGAATGTCATTGCCTAATCCAGGATTAATCAAAAATGCCTATAAAAAATGTGTGTCTCTATTGCTTTTCTTTTATCTTGAAAAATGGGGCATTTAAAAATAATATTTGATAAAGAAAACATTATGATTTTTATGTCATTCTCATTATTAATGGAAGTATGAATAAAATAAAATAAAAAAGCCCACGGTAAGAATAGACCTTGTCAAACTTTGAAAAATAAAACCAATATATTGAAAAGTAAAATCTGATTTCATTTTGTTAACATGCATTTATATGTATTAGTTGCTAGTCATTATTATCCATTGATTTTTTTATATGCTTTGCTGTATGAGTGCTATTTAAAACAACCAGTTTTAATTTTGTATGTGTGAATAATTTTAATTGTAAATGATTATTAGTTTTAAAAATTCAAGTTGTCTTTGCTTTTTATTTAGCAACTTTCATTTCCAAATGACCATTTTTGCACTTATCAGTTAAGAAAAAAAGAAATAATTAGTCTGTTAACCATAGATCAAAATGCCGGCATGATCATGGTGTTTGAAATTGGTTCATCATTCGGTCTGGCACTATGATAAAAAATGAATATTTTCTTTTATTTAACTTAAACTATTGCTGAGTACAAAAAAAAATACTCTTTCAAAATACTAGTGTTGATTTTGGGGTCTCCATTATTATCTATTTTAGATGTGACTATGAAATTTGCCATTGTTTCAGTCACATTCAAAGGTGGGCCCTCATGGTTACTAGGACAATAATATAACTTCACCAAGTGTGGCTGGATTAATTTATTTTTACCTAAGATACTGTTACAATAAAATGGCTTTCCAAATAGGATTGGATTAATCCATTTTACCCACGAATTTGGGACAAAAATGACATTCTAATGTGTAACTCCATAATATATATATATATATATATATATATATATATATATATATATATATATATATATTATATATATATATATATAGGGCTGCAGAAAGGAGTTTGCTATTAACTGAAAGGAGACCCTTTGATTCCTCTTGGAGGCCTTAAAGGAACCGAGCAGGGCAAATTCCTAATGTCCACTCCATACGTTCTTGTCGTTACAGCTGTTATTACTATGTGTTTATTCATATAGTATACGAACATGGATGGGCTGCTGACCAACATGCATTAGCCAGCATGGTGAGTTTTTTGGCTTTTTACCTCTGAGTTTAAGATCGAGAAACACCATGGTCTTTCTTCTCAGTGCCTGATAAGGAAGAATGAATGTTTGTGTAAATGATAAATATTTTTCCAATACATATATACAATTATGACAGACAAAAATAAAGCATGGCCCTTATTCCCAGGAGGCTGTAAAGTCACCAACCAAGGCAGCGGTTGGTGGCCGAAGGCGGAGGGTGCTAAGAATCTCCTGATTGCGGACCCAGGCTGCCATTTGATGCCAACTTTTTATTTAGGTACTTACAACTGCAGATCACTTTCAAGTAAAGGAAGATTGCAAGAATTAGAAGAAGAACTCTCTTATATTAAATGGGATATTATTGGACTTTGTGAAGTTAGAAGAAAAGGTGAAGAGACAATTGATTTAAAAAGTGGACATATATTTTATTATAAAGGCATAAATATTGGAAATACAAGTGGAGTAGGATTCATTATAAATAAAAAGTGGAAGAACAATATTGTGGAGATTGATGGTGTATCAGACAGAGTGGCAAGATTAGTTATACAACTTAATAGCAGATACCAAATGCAGATAATTCAGGTTTATGCCCCAACAAGTTCTCATAGTGATGAAGTAGTAGATTTTTATATGGATGTACAAAAGGCTTTTGATAAGAGTAAACAACATTTTAAAATTGTTATGGGAGACATTAATGCTAGAATTGGTAACCAAATGAAATATGAAAGTGCTGTAGGTAATTTTGGTTATGGTAATAGAAATGAGAGAGGACATAGACTTGTGGAGTTTGCAGAAAAAGAAAAACTTTATATTATGAATTCTTTTTTTGAGAAAAATGTTAAAAGAAAATGGACATGGAAACATCCAAATGAAGGTACAGCAGAATTGGATTATATTTTGACTAACAGGAAATACATATTTCAAGATTGTAATGTTCTTAATAGATTTAACACAGGAAGTGATCATCGATTAGTAAGGTGCAAGATGCGTGTTAATGTAAAACTAGAAAGACAAAAATTGTTAAGAAAAACAATATTTACAGTTGATATTCCTAATCTTCAGAAACATTCTAATGAATTTAAATTAGAACTTACAAATTGATTTCAAGTATTAGTAGATTTTGAACATGATTCAGATTTGAATGAAATTAATATGAAAATAACTGATACACTTTTAAAAACTGCAACAAAGATAGCTGGTAGACAAAAGCAGCAATTGACCAACAAAATTTCTATTGAAACTAGAGAATTTATGAAGAAAAGAAGAAATATGAAGATATACAAAAATGATGCACTAAAAAGAATTGAATATCTCGAATTTTGTAAAATGGTGCGGAAAAGAGTTGAAAACGATATAAGAAAATATAACTGTGAACTAGCAAGAAAAGCTGTAGAAAAAAATAAAAGTCTTAAGAATGTAAAACAACATTTTGGTATTGGTAGGAAATTTATATCTGCAATAAGGAAAAAAGATGGAATTATTACTAAAAAGAGAGATGACATCATGAAATTGGTAGAAAATTTTTATCAAGAATTATATAGTAATAAAGATCAAGTACCTCCTATATCTTTTACATCTTCCGAATTGCCCAGAATTTTAAATGAAGAAGTGAGAAATGCAATTAAATGTATGAAGAAAGGAAAGGCTCCAGGTAATGATGGAATTATAATTGATATATTAAAAGAAGCAGGTGAAGAAACAGAAAAAATTTTAGCAAAGTTATATACCAAATGTCTAAATGATAAAGATGTACCGGATGATTGGAAGAATGCAGTAATAATATTAATATTTAAAAAAGGTGATAAAGAAGATATTAGAAATTACAGACCTATCAGCCTTTTATCAGTTTTATATAAAATTTTTACCAAAATAATTACAACTCGTCTACAGAGAACATTGGATTTCCACCAACCAAGAGAACAAGCTGGATTTAAAAGTGGTTTTAGTACAGTAGATCATATTCAGGTATTGGGAGAAGTTATAGAGAGGACAAATGAATATGAGTTGTCATTATGTTTTGGATTTGTAGATTATGAAAAGGCATTTGATTCTATAAACATTTCTTCAGTCATTAAAGCATTGGATCATCAAGGTATAGATCCAGGATATTGTCATATTTTAAAGAATATTTATAAAAATGCAACAGCAACAATTAGATTACATAATGGTACTGGGAAAGTCAACATTGAGAAAGGTGTAAGACAAGGTGACTCCATATCTCCAAAACTTTTTACAGCAGTGCTGCAAGAAGTATTTTGTGGATTAAAATGGGAAACTAAAGGAGTGAAAGTAAATGGAGATTATTTAAGTCATTTAGATTTCGCAGATGATGTAGTTGTTTTTGCAAATAATGCTTCAGAGCTGCAGGAAATGTTGCAGGAGTTATCAGATGAAAGTAGGAAAGTAGGACTAAAGATAAATGTTAAAAAGACTAAAGTAATGTTTAATCAGTTTGCTCAAAATATGAAAATAAAGATTGATTATGATGAATTAGAAGAAGTTAAGAGTTACAAATACCTTGGTCAGATTATTAATACAGATGGAAACATAATGGAGGAAATTATTCATAGAATTAAAATTGGTTGGAGTGCTTTTGGTAGAAATAACTTGATACTAAAAGGAAAAATGCCTGTGTTTGAAAAGGAAGGCTAACAAATGTGTTTTACCAGTTCTTACTTATGGATCTGAGACTTGGACACTCAATAGAAGAGCAATACAGAGACTTCAGACCACTCAAAGAAGTATGGAGAGGTGTATGTTGGGAGTAACAAGAAGAGATCGAAAATGCAATGTATGGGTAAGAGAACAAGAGATCACATGTGAGATGGATGGATGAAATAAGAAAGTGTGCAGGGGTGATGTGGAGAAGAGAAGCTAAAGATCGGAGAAGATGGATTAAACTTGGAGAGACCTTCATCCTGCAGTGGATTGATAATGGTTGATAATGATGATGATGATGATGATATATATAAGATACTGTTACAATAAAATGGCTTTCCAAATAGGATTGGATTAATCCACTTTACCCACGAATTTGGGACAAAAATGACATTCTAATGTGTAACTCCATAATATATATATATATATATATATATATATATAATAAAGAGATTGCAAATAAGCTCTTAACAAGCTTTACAGGATATCTCTGTAATACAAGCTTGTTAAAATTAGGTCATGTGACATCTGACTTGATTTTTTTGTAATATATATATATATATCTGTCATACAAAGGCGCCACTAGGCCATTTGGAACCTAGAAAATTTTTATAGATGGCAGATACACATGGGAGAGGTTACTCTTTTATTGAGCTGAAAACCCCAGTCACTAGCCCAGGGAGAAGCTGATCTTAAAATATCGTACTGTATATTCAAATTTCTAATTCTTAATTTTAAATATTACTAATAAAATATATAAAATAAGTTACTGTCAAAATTAATTTAACAAAATATTTTATAATTTGCACACACACATTAAAGAAGAATTCTGAAAATTAAATTAATTAGTAAATATATTTCATTTCAATCATGTGCACAGATGGAAGAATTTAATAGATTTAAATATAATTTTAATATTTTAATAAGCACAAGTATGCTACATAGATTACACAATAACCAACCCAATCACTTTTAACCCTAGGCCAAAAATCTTGCATGTAAAACAACGCTAGCTTACTGACATACCGATGTGACCAATGCAAAATGAGACTATTAGCAAAACACAACCATGCCAACAGGAATTTACATCTGTAGCATGATATCATTTGAGAAATAAAGAATCATGGTGGGAAGGAATGAGCATCTTCCCCATGATACAATAATGAAATTATTTAAAATATATATATGAGAAACTCAGTAAATGGTGACAGCAGTCTTTGCCAGCTTATTGTCCCAGTCAGAGTGTAAGAAAATCAATGGCATAGGAAATATGTCTACAACCATTGACAATGTGATGACTACTCTTTTGGGTCATATGTTCAGGTGGGTATTGTGCCCTGTATGCTAATGCAGTACAAGGAAATGAGTATCCAATGCACCTACTCAAATTACATTGACATAAAACATCCATACATCTATCCACCAACACTGATTTAACTACGAAATAATTAGCCAAAATTAACACACTTAACCTAGCATAATCTTACGAATCTATGCAGCCATTTAAGCCCATTTTAAATTATTAATTTAAAAGAAATTACGAGAATGGAAATGATATTAAACATATTAAAAAAAAATATAACAAATAATTTAAATTTTAGGCAGATAGAAGATTTCGTTTAAAAATTTAAGTGATGTTTAAAATTACTACTTGGAAAAGTTTGTTTTATAAAAGTAAAGTTCATTTAAAGCAAAAGTCCTTACTTTCCAATGCTGTAGATTTATTGAAGTCCATCTTGGTGGCCCTCGATGCATCACACAATTCAAAGTTCTTTCCATTTCATATTGTTCTAGGTGGATACAAATCCATTGCTGGCCAGTTTCTGGAAACCATCATACTCTGGAGATCACTTCAGCTGTTGCAAACATGAGAAATGTAAATTATTGCTGGTCCCTACATTTTGGAGCTCTGCAATACACATATATTTAAATAACACACAATCAGCAAGAGCAAATCAAATCTCAATCTCAACTTAAAAGGTTTTTTTTTATATCTTTGTAAATTCTTATCAGCAAATTCCAGGATCGATCTTACCTGGCTTGACTTTTCTCTCTGGACCATGTACTTATTTCCATAGTTATTCTTTAGAGTGGGAACTCAAAATTTTATCACTGGTATTTTTTTTAAATTTATCTTCTATCTGACTTTATGCCCAAGGGCCTATTTGCAATTACATCAATATAAAAAAAAAACATTTCCTCTCTAACAGTGAAATAACTAATTAACAGCATTTTTTTAAAATAATATTTTATATTAAAACAATTTTGTTTTTAGATTTTAAACTTTAAAGAATTATATAATTAATTTGTCGTCTGTGCATTGTATATATTAATTTAAATAACATTATTAAATTATTTTTATATATATACATTTCTACTTGAGGATGATTTTATATATTTTTTCCACTTTTATTTCAAAGAAATGTAATGTCATATACTTATCCCATTACAATATCTATGAGAGCACACCCCAAAAAAATGAAACATAAAAAAGATAGTACATTTTAGTAGATATATGTATGTATTTTTAAATAATTACATTTTTATTATTTAATATTTGAAATAGGGGCACTCTTCATATACCTGGAGCCTAATTGTAAATATTAGGGAGTTTTAACTCAGACTTTCAGCACCTTTGAACTATCCACAATAGTGTGGACAGTTGAAAGATGCTTGAAAGTCTGAGTTCAAGTCCCCTACAATTTTATTATTTATACATTAATGGATACATATATATATAATATTATATTTAATATTTTCATGGTTATATGCTATAAATAAAATAGTTTTTGAATTAAACTGTGTCATTTATGATTACATTCTAATGTTTTGACAAAATAGCATCCATCATCGTCTAAGTTAATTTTTCAAAGACAAACCATTCAATCTTAAATACCATTAGATGTCAAATAGTTATTACTGTTTGTTATTTCAGATCTAATGTTTTTTTTTCTTTTTGAAAAGTTAACTTTGACAATGGCAGATGCTATTTTGTAGAAACTTTGGGAAATAATCAAAAATAACACACAGTTTAATCCAAATATACTTTATTTATATATGTATAATTTATTAAAATCGTGCGTTGACATATTAAAATAGGGTCATTTATGATAGAAGTTAAGATTGATACTTGGATATATTATAAGAAATAGTAAGAAACAATATTAAGGGCATAAATGAGTTAGAGGATTAAATAGTCAAGAGAATTAATATAGGCATAGGTGTGAGTTCAGGCAAGTTCAAATATTTATGAAGAGGTTTTTGTGGTTATAGTAAGAGATGGTCCACTAAATTATGTATTTGAATTTTTTAATATTGATAGTTATTCTTTCTTTATTATCTAAAAAAGTCAAATAAATAGTAATAATAGACATATAAATTAGATAATCACCAGTTCAGTTGTATAAAACATGGAGAAAGAGTCAAACACAGTGATGGAAGACACAGAACAGTGAACAAAGATGGAACTTAAATAAGCAAAAGTTAAATCTGCTGAAACAACACCACTTGTTGTCGACATGAAAATGTTATAAGACTAAATCAAGGAAGGATAACAACAAAAATGTTCAATGGTTGGCAACAAATAATGATATTAAGGTTGAAAAATATCAACAAATGATTAGGTGAGTTTATGAAGAAATAAAAGGAAGAGTTGTAACCAATTGATAGAAACCTAATCTGAAAAAATAAGAAAAGCGTTAACCAACTGAGTGAGATGCAAGAAGGAAGATAAAGTAGAAAAGCCTTAAACATAAATAAGAACTAACATATAATAAAAATTAGTAGAGGTAACTGTAATTTTAAATGATGTAGAAATTGATGACAAAAATAATAAGTGAGAGACAACAAGTAGCTGAACTGCTAAATGCACTGGATACAACTACACATGGACAGTCAAGTGAGCAATTCAAGAAAATGCTTATATAAATGTTCTGTAGTTAGAAAAGGCAGAACAGATAAAAGAAACATAAGTAGATATGGTACATCAGCTTAGCAAAATAGAAGCTGAACAAGAGAAAATGCATAAGATGAAGTTGGGAGCCTAGAATTTAACAATAATAAGGTTTGATGTGAGGAAAATGAAAAAAAAAACCTGAAATGACAGATGTTAAGCATACTAGTTTGGAGAAATTGGCCTCAGTATAAACTGCCATTACATCAATTCCAAATAAATGAGGAAAAGATCAATAAACAAAATCACTCTCAAATAGGAATATAAAAAATTAATAAAAAAAATATTTAAATCAATATATATATATAATGTGCATAGATGGCAAACTAATTAAATAATTATTTAAGAGTAAGTTTAAAGTTTAAAAAAAATCTAAAAATAAAAGATTATTTAAAAGAATGTACAAGAAAATAATAAAAGTTGTTAATATTTTGTTAAAAGTTAATTTTAATTTCAGTAGAATGAAAATGATTTTTTATTTAAATGTAATGAAGTAATAACAAACAGACCCTTAGGCATTTAACTTACTCTAAGTCAGATAAGAGATCAATTAAAAATTACTAGTAATAAAATTTGGCGTTCTTGCTCTAAAGTGAACTGGCCAATAACAATGCAAATGAACACCTGGTCCACAAAGAAAATTATTATCACCAATAACAATAGTGCCAAGCTAGGCAAGATCAATCCTGGAATTTGATGAAAAGCAATTAAAAACAATATAAAAAGAAAAGAAGGAAACTTTTGAACAATTTTTTTGTTTGCTTTCACTGATTACGTGATTATTAAAACATATGTATACGTGTATTGCCTACTTCTAAAATATAGGGATCACACAATAATTTTCATTTCCCATATTTGCACCAGCTGAGGCAGCCTTCAAAGTGATGGTTACCAAAAAGTGGTAAACAATGGACTTGTCTTCCTGAGAACAATATTAATATAAGATGGAAGGAGTTTTGAGTGGAGTTGTGTGATACATCAAGGACTATAAAGATGGAATTCAATAATTTGATACCATGGAAAGTATGAACTTTAATTATATAAAATAAGAACTTTTCAAATACTAAACATTACCTAACTCCTAAAAAAAGTATTTTATCTGAATAAAAATAAAAATTATTTGTTATATTTTTTATATGTTTGCTACTATTATTTCTATTCTCATTAATTTCATTTAAATTAATAAATTTAAGAATAGGCATACATGGCTGCATAGATTTGTAAGATTATGTTAGTTTAAGTAAGTTAATTTTGGACTAATTTGTTTTGTAGCTAGATTCAGTGCTAGTGGAAAGTTGTATGGATGTTTTATGTCAATTTAATATGGGAAGACACATTGGATTCTCATTCCCTTGTGCCATGTTAGCATACAGGGCATAGTACCCACATGAATGCATAGCCCAAAAATGCAGCCATGACATTTCCAATGGTTGTAGATGTATTTTCTATGCCATTGATTTTCTTATGCTCTGGTTGAGACAGTAAGCTGTCAAAGATGACTATCCCTCATTTCTAGACCATTTCTTTTATATATATTTCCAAATGATTGCCTCATCAGACAGATGCATGTTCCTGTTCTGGACAAGGATTATTTCTCTAATTGATATCCTGCTACAAATGTAAATTCCTGTCAGCATGATTGTTTTATGCTAACATTCTCATCTTGCATTGATCACATCAGGATATCATTAAAACTAGAATTGGTTTGAATGTGAACTTTTAGGGTGGAGTTAAAAGAGTTGAATTAGTTAAAAGCATATTCTATGTAGCATATTTACACTTAGCAAAATATTAAAATTGTGTTAAACCTATTGAATGTACCTATCCGTGCATATCACTTAAATTTATTCAGTAATTAAATCAGTTTTCAGAATTTTGTATTAATATGTGTGTGTGTGTGTGTGTGTGTGTGTAACAATAAAAATGTTTTGTTTAATTAATTTATGGCAGTAACTTATTTTTATATATTTTTATTTAAAAAAAAATTTAAAATTAAGAATTAGAAATTCTTAAATTTGCCATATTAGATTATAATTTTAAAGCTCAACTTCTCTGTGAATTAGTGACTAGGGCTTTTGGTTAGATAAAAGAGTAACCTCACCTGTATGTATCTGTCATCTTTATAAATTTTTGTAGGTTTGAGTGGCACCTTGGTCTGGCAAATAGGATAGTGAGGTTTCATCACACAGTTATATATGAGTGCATTTAAACATCAAAGACATCAAGCTCCTGTAGACCAGCATGACCTATTAACCAAATGTGTGCTACCTATAGATGGATGTAGCTACAACCCTGCCTTTAAGATCAAAGCAGAGGATGATAAATTTTTCTGGTTATCTGAAGCAATATCACCAGCATCAGTCAAGAAATACTGAAAAAAAGTAAAGATTAAATGATTAATGTTGATGATCCCAGACGTAATTAAAAGGATAAAAAATTTATTTTAAGCTAAGGCTATAGGATTTGATAATAGTGATTATGACCATATTACATGTAATATTTTTTTTAAAAATTTATATCATGATTTTTAGATTACCTTTAGATAACAAGGGCCACAGGTTTGTTTTTAAAGTATAAAATAGTGGTATAAATGGAAACATAATGTTCCATTATTGAAGCCATTCAAGTATAAAAATAGAAAACGAATGCTATGATAGGCTTTGTAGTCATTTGTAAAATTCAGGTAAGTCATAAAAAATTATCTTGTGGATTGATACTTATACTAGGTTAGAAGTATAGTTATTTGACATGAATGGTGGTAATTCATAATGAACCCACACTTTTTGTTTTTAAAGAAATGTCTTCTTAATTTATTACAGGTAGTTATGCAGTAGAGATATTATAATTCTATCTGTATATTTCAGTCAGTGATTTGGTCTATATTTTTAATTACTACAGGAAGTTATAAGATTACTCTTGTGGCATGGTCCCAGGGCAAGAGAGCAGAATGAATATGACTTCTAGTGTATTCTGATATTATCTAAATTAGCCAAATTTACATCACAACCAGACTTCTCAAGTGTAAAATACTACAAAATAACATTTAAACTAAACATCATCCACAATTCCACTTATCTTCCCATCCACTATTAATATTAAAGAACTTTTAAATAACATCACATTATCACTATTTCTTATGCTAGCACATTACTGTTATTAAATTAGGCAAAATTTTCCATATAGTAGTGTCACTCAGTGCCAACCAGAGTAATCAATGGATGCCAGAAGGCTAGTGCATAAAATTCCTATCTAGTGCCTACTCATCCAATATCCCCAGACTCCCTCAAATCATTTTAAAACTGTCACTTGTATATATTCGTAAAAAAGTGCTCATTTCAGAATTATCTCTTGCAAAGACTCAAATATATAATATACAGCCTTATAGAAGCTGTCAGCAAATAAAGATTTTCAAATGAAAACTATTGCAGCCATATTTCTTAATTACTGTATTAATTTCAATCTCAGAGCTTTGGATCTGAGAGCACTATTGTATAGAGAGTTTTGCCTGTTTTAAACTTTTAAATAAATTAACTGCTTCAAAATCATACATTTTTAACAATAAAGATTTTTTAATTCTTCTTTTAATTTTATTTCTCTCAAAGAAAACAATCTTAGCTTCACCAAAATTAATAATATGACCTATATCTTTTACATAGATATATAAGGTAGAACTAAGATAGTTATTTTATCCTACTTTTATAAGATTAAGAATGGGTGGATAATAGATTATATTATTTCTCCCTTAATTTCTTCAGTTTACATTAATTAGTTGGAAGAGGAAATTATTATTAAAAAGCATTGTTTATATGTAAAATTATTGGTTATATATGTGAATGATTGTTTGTTTGTGGTAGAGAGTGATAAATTGGAAGAGTTGGTGAATGAGTTTAATTGCTTTGATTCTTTTATAGGATATGTAGTAGAAAGAGAGGGGGGGTAGATTTTGCTAAGTTAAAATTTTTAGATCTTTTTTAGGCATTAGAAATGAAAAGAATAACTCTTTGGTATATAGTCATTATGTTAAGAGTAAAGAGTTAAGGTCTATAATTAAATATTTTTGCTACCAATCTGTATCTCTGAAAGTTAACAGCTTTAAGAAATTGTTATAGAAATAAAAGGTTAAATAATTCTAATGAGGTAGCTTTGTTTCAAAAAGATTAATTTTATAAAGATTATTTGAGTATTGGCTACTCTGATAAATTTGTTAAAAGTATTTTTTAATAGTAATAATATTTGTAACGATGTAAAGTATGAGAAAAAATATGATTTTATTTTTTTGCCATTTAAATTGTCTTCCTATAAAATTGCATGTAAAAATATCAATTTTTTTGGAAATAAGATAATTCCTTGGAAAAGAGGTATTACTTTGAATAATTTATTAAATAATACAAAATAAATTTTTGATAGATTATTCCTGGTTTAGTATTTTTATTTATGCAAATTACTTAAATCATTATGAAATTTTAAAATATTTCTTTCCTAAAACCAACTTTTGCTTTGAATCACTTTTATTAGCGTCTGTAATTTTTTCTTAGTAAATAACTATCTTCATAATTTTAACCCACCTTTAGGAACAATACTCTTTACTTCCTTCTCCAGAAGTCAATCAGGATCTGCTCGTGGGTCAGATATGCACACCACTAAGCTTGAATCCCAGAAGCAGATTGTGGCTCAAATTTTATTAAAGGATGTAATAAATATTCAAATAAATAAAAATAGATTCTAATGATTTAAACATTATGGTGAAATTAGTTACAGTAGATTACTTTACATAATCATAACATAATAAATTGTTTTAAAGATAATGCTGACGATAAAGACTGATAAAATAAAATAAAAAGGTTTTATTTACAAAAAATTTGACAAGCCTGATGAAACCAAATAACCCCATGAGGGTGCCACTAGGCATTTGAGCCTTGATTCTAGTCCACAATTGTCACTATCTACATTTCGGTGGAACCTGATCTTAATTTATTTAATTGCACAGTTATAACATCACACCAAAGCAGAATATCCATGACATAAAGCAATTCTCTACTTTCGTTTTTTACATAAACAACATAACCATAATACAGAAACATTATTACCCATCTATATGTTAAATCCAATCAATTAAGAAGATGAATTGTACAATACACAACTTTAATTTTAATAACTTAAACATCTATTAAGTCTTAAAGCAAAATCTGATAAATCTTTATGTGCTTAACCCATTTCCCCCCTTTCTTTCACCTTATTACTCATTCTTTCTTTATGGTCAAACTAATTTTCTATATAAGATTATTTCAACTGAGGGTATACATAACCTATTCTTTTTTTAAGCATTGAATATGGAGACATGATGTGCTTCCGGAGACACATGCCTAATGAAGGGTAGCTTCAGATCAAAGTGAGCTATCTAATCACTGTTTTAACTACATGTCATTACTCAACCAAATGCTCTATCCCTACCTTGGAGCTGGCCTGGAAAATGTATAATTCAAATTGGAAAATCACTACTTTGTTTTTTTCTCCTCTGTGTTATAAGATTTTAACTTAGCTGACTGTATTTAAATTGATAATAAGTCACTATGTTTCTATATTACCAATTTGCCTTCCTGAACTCTTTTCACTTACCTCATTAAAACACATGACTCAATAAGAACATATAATGAAATAGTAATAAATATCATACAGCAGGTTTATTAATTTAAAATTATACAAATTAGTTAAGATGAAACACAAGCTCTTTTTGTAAATGGCTGTCACTACTGTGTATGACTGAAAACAAATGTGTTCCAATTATATTAAAATCATATAGTTATTTTAAAATAAATGTTCATTTTTACTATTCTTTCCAATATAGCACTCTTACTATGTGTCATTCATGGCTAGGTACTACACTAGATCCATCCAGATGTGATATTAAGAAAGGTTCTCTCACTATCTTTTGTTTATCACTGTTCCTTAACATATATGATTGTACAAAATAATGTTGCTGAGCTTGACTACCTACATCACTGCAAGTTTTTCATCTGGAGCTTCTTCCTTGGCTGAATAGGACTACTGTGAGACATGGAGACTTCCCCCAAAAAAATCATTGTCTGTCTAGCTGTGCTTCATTATTTTAAAATAGTTCTCATGAATACTGGTAATGCTTCTGCGTTTTAGACAAACTTAACTATTTTTTGGACAAAACAAGTTTTTTTTATAGATTTCCAAGAGAAATGAACAAAGAAAATGTTTTTAGGCTATTTTCTACAAATATCTTATCAATTGTAAATTTTGCTTTTGTCCTGGATCCGGATGTTTTTTTTTATAATTACAATTAATGACTTGCTTATCAAACATGGAATCATAACATTTGATTTTTAATTAACAGTCAATACTAGAGCTACATTTTAGTTTTTTTTTCTCATGTGTCATAACATCATCTGGAAAGCGAACCCACTAACCTGGGAAAACAGCTTGTTAGGCAGCTATGCTGACCTCTTGACCACCAATGCTTGACTTCATTTAGTTTTACCTTACACTACCCTCCAATATTCCAAGAAGTAATTATCAAAATGCAAAATTTACAGATCGATTAAACTAAAAATTTTCAAGTTCCAGTAGTAAAAACAAACAAAACTTTTAACCTAGATTGTTTAAAAGATAAATTAATTAAATTTAAAATTTCGTTAATAAAAAATAAAATTTCCAATAAAAAAAATAGAAACCTATAATATCTCATTAATGAGGAAATCAAGTTTTTACATTATATTGCATTAAAACTATTGAAGAGAAATAGTCTCTACTAATTATTTTTACATGTTGATATTTTTTATTTGAAACATTGGTGAGAAATAGAGAATAAAGTTAATGAATATTTGTTTTAAATATTATAAAAAACAAATTACATGAAATATGTATTAATACCTTGGGAGTTTTCATAAATTATATTTTGGAACCTTCTGTGCAAAGAAATATATGTTTTTTAATATGAAATCTTGCAAGTAATAGTATTTGCTGGTATAGCTAAATGGCACAATATTTACTAGATCATCTTTTTTAGCGATTGAATAATGAATATACCAAGCACTATGAGTGGAATAATTACTACAAACATTTTTTTTGCCAAGATGTAGATATTATCTTACATAATAAATCATCAAATTCACTATTTTAACACATGGAGAGTAAATAAGCAATAGGTTACAACAACCCAAATTCATTTTCATCTGAGAAATTTTTATTATATATAAGCATATATAACCTAACATACTACTGATGTTTTTAATTACTCAAGCAAATTGTATGTTGGCATCCACATATTTTTTTTTAAATACAATAGTTTTATAGGGGCTTTATTTTAAAATTCATTACAAAGTCAAGTATTTACCAATTATTTATGTAAAAATATATTTACTATATAATTCATAAAATCTAATATTTATTAATTTCTTCTATTTTATATAATGCTAAGTTTAAAGTAAATATGTCATGATTTCATAATTTGAAATAAAATTTATTTTCAGCAGCATATTATAATGGTTTAGATAGGCACTATAATCATTAGTCAAATATACTTGGAATATCATTTCCACAAATGCAAGGACCAGTTATTTTTATTGTCTCTAAAAATTTATTTAAAAATGTATTTATTTTAAGGCATTTTTGTATACACAAATAGGAACTGAGCAATTATATATTTAAAAACAGAGGAAGAGAAAAAAAATATGTATCAGGATTGGAAAAATAATCTGGCAATAAGAAGTCATTGTATGTCAGTTTATTATAGTGTAACGGAACAAATATAAGCCGTTACATTACTTTCAAATAAAAGTGAAAAAATATAAAATCATCCTCAATTATATATATAAGAGAATGTAATATATATATAAGAAAATGTAATACTTTTATTTAAATTAATATATATAAGGCACATATGGCAAACTAATTATATAATTTAAAGTTTAAAATCTAAAAACAACATCGTTTTGATATAAAATATTTTTTTTTTAAAAGCTGTTAATTGGTTATTTTTAATCTTAGAATGGAAAGGATTTTCTATATTGATGTAATAGCAAACAGGCCCTTGGGCATAAAGCCAGATAGGAGATAAATTAAAAAAATACTAGTGATAAAAATTTTGAGTTCCCGCTCTAAAGAAAACTTACTAATAACAATAGAAATAAACACATGGTCCACAGAGAAAAGTCAAGCCAGGTAAGATCGATCCTGGTATTTGCTGATAAGAAATCAATAAAGATATAAAAAAAAAACTTTAAAATTAAGATTCAGGTTTGGATTGCACTTGCTGATTGCATGCTATTTAAATATATTAGAAGTGTATTACAGATGTCCAAAATGTAGGGGTCAGCAATAATTTACGTTTCCAGTGTTTGCAGCAGCTGAGGTGGGCTCCAGATAATGATGATTCCCAGAAACTGTCCAGTAATGGATTTATATTCACCTAGAACAATATAAAATGGAAAGAACTTTGAATTATGTGATGCATCAAGTATGACCACGATAAACTTCAATAAATCTATAGCATTGGAAAGCATGAACTTTTGCTTTAAATGAACTTTGCTTGTTTAAAACAAACTTTTCCAAGTAGCAATTTTAAATATCATTTAATTTTTTTAAAAAATCTTCTATCTGACTCAAACTTAAATTATTTGTTATATATTTTTTAATATGTTTAATATCATTTTCATTCTCATAATTTCTTTTAAATTAATAATTTAAAATAAGCGTAAATAGCTGCATAGATTCGTAAGATTGTTAGTTTAAGTGTGTTAATTTTGCACTAATTGTTTTGCAGTTAGATCAGGGCTGGTGGATAGATGTACAAATGTTTTATGTCAATGTAATTTGAGTAGGTTCACTGGATACTCATTCCCTTGTACCACGTTAGCATACAGGGCATAATATCCACCTGAATGTATGACCCAAAAGAGTAGTCATCATGTTGTTAATGGTCATAGATGTATTTCATATGTCATTGATTTTCTTACTCTCTTAATGTGACAGTAAGCTGGCAAAGACCACTATCCCATTTTTTTTCAGAGCAGCTCCTATATATATTGTACCGGTCGAAAATGTATGTCCATCCAACAAGATTTAGAATCTAAGCAAAAGTACCCCAAATCCAATCATGCCCAAGATACACAGGTCAGGAACAATCATGAATTCTAACCTATTTGCCTATTCTCCAAATCTATAACATTATGAACAACACCTATGGTGATACGACATAAATTCATTATATCCCGTCCCAGTGCTACAACATTTTACATGAGAACTCAACTGGTGATGATGATGATGAGAGATTGAGTGAACCTGAAATATTAAGTTAAAATTTATACATAAATATAAATATTAATAAGGAGATCCAAACAACTGGATTAAAGTTTAAAATATAACTATTTATTTTGAACAGAATTCAAGATGAGTTTTATATATATAATTAACTCTATGCTTGTAAAACTTTACTTTCATTACAACCATTTAAGAAACTTATTACAATTATTTTTATTTTGACAAATATTAATTTAGTGCAGCGGTTACAAGAACCGGATTAATCGGAGTGGTTTGGCGGACGTTTTATACATAAAAAAAAATATTTATAAAGATACAATAGAGTTTCACTGATTAGACGATTTCAATACATAAGTTTATTTTATTTAGATATTTGATTTATAACAATTAAAATGAGGATACATTTTGATCAGCAGACTAAAACATTATTTCTTTTACATTTTCAGCATTTAACGATAGAATATAGCAAAACTCTATAATTGTGGGAATGGCCCATTTCAATAAAGAGGGAGGGCAGCTTCATGAGAAGTTGGATTTAAATTCCAATGAAAAATATTACTAAGAGAATATCATTTTATTATCATATACCATTATGATTTACTTTGCTAAACATGCTAGAAAACTAACTATAAGAAATGGCAGTGCTAGCATAATATCAGCAAGAGGAAATGGCACATTTGTCCAGGACAAGGTCATTCTCAATTTTCTTTAAAGATGGTGCATGCCAGTTTCATGCTAAAGTGGTACAGGAAGAAAAGGTAAGTAGGAAGATTCTATAGGCCAGACTATGGTGCATCTATACATTGCTTCATCTACTCTGATCTGCATGTTCTAGAAGTAAACATAGACTTCTATTATGAATGAGAACACTAACGATGAAGCTTTGAATCCCTGGAGTGAGGTACAGGCGATTCAAAGCAGTATATAAATATATACTTGGGGAAGAATGATGAACAATGATGATCGTGACTCCCTGGAGTGAGGTACAGGTGAATTAGATCAAAGCCTTATGTGGCTTATGAATAATTGGACCTATGCTAGCAACACTATCATAATAATATAAAATCCCTAAATTTAAATATTAAAGAAAAGCCTTAAATGGTTTAACAAATACGTAATGATATGCTAAAATAATGAACCATGTAATCTAAAGTCATTGATCATAAATTATATTATCTTTAATGAAGCATGCATTGCTCCCCCCTCTTAAATCAATATTTTAACATAGGGAACAAAAAGTAAAATTCACACACTTAATATTGCAACTTACAAAAGAAATTTAAGTCACCAGACTTTTTGGCGATGATGATCAATAAGACATTAATAAAACTAACAGACATCAATATCCACTCCAGATTGCAAAGTGTTTGTATATCTTGGATAAACTTGCGATAAAATATTTATTTAAAAGCATGTATACATTTAAAATATAAACTCAATCTTACGAACCTTTAGAAATAAATAATAAGAACTCATTAATCCCCTCCCTCTAAGTTGATAAGACAGGGTTTAATTGGCATTTACAAATAAAATTAAGTGAGAAAATATAAAAATATTATTAAAATTAAATTACAACTGCACTAAATTATAAAAATAATAAGGAAGCATGAGTTGGATGACAGATTAGTTTATATAGTAGAGAATTGATACAAAAAGGTTAACAGACTTGCCAATCAGTGAAAAAAAATTCAACATAAAGAAAACATTAATTTACAAATTAAATTATAAATAAGAATTGGTTAATGTGATTATACTATCTTTGGGCTGGTTACCTCAGGATTCCATGAAGTATTGAGGGATCTTCTATGGCAGGTGGCATTCTTGAGTGATAGGAGCTACATCTCAGCATGGGTCGGGCTGAAGACAGAGGAGATGGTGGCTTAGGCCCTCAAAATTTCAATGGACATGAAGTCATCTAACAATGAACTCTCTGGCATAATAGATTTTTAGCCCTATTTATGTCAGTTTTTAGCCCCTCAGAGAATGTTTGTTTTAATTAGATTTCCTGGCTCTAATGAATCCTTAATTTAGAAGACTCTTTACTTTATTGTTAGTAGAGATGCAGTCGTGAGATAACTTCCTAAAATCAATTCAAACCAATTTCCTATTTGGAAATGGATTTGACAAAAATGTTAATAGCTAACTAAAATCCATTAGCTTTGTTTTAGATTTTACTTTTTCTTAACTTTAATTTACAAATTCCTTTTTTAAAATCATGAAACAAATGTCCCACCCTTTTAATTATTTTTAGACAGTCAATGGCTGCATCTTCCATCTTGAATTTATATGCAGTTTTATGAAAAAAGTATAATTACAATATTAAAATAAAAGTAAGAAAAAAAATACAATTTTTAAAAGACACAAAATTATATATATATATATATATATATATATATATATATATATATATATATATATATATATATATATATATAAAGCTCCAGTAATATACATATATCTGAGTCACATCTATAAAAGCTAATATTTAAAATAATTAAAGATTTTTATTTCAGATTTCTATTTATAAATCTCATAGACACTTCTCAGAAATATACACACAGTTTATATACATTTTACAACAACAACAAAAAACATGATGACATGTGGGCTGTGGTAGAACCATGAAACTCGATCTTGAACTAAGGTCGACTGTTTCAATATATATATTTCAAATAATTTTGTTCTTGTATCATATATTCTTGTATAAATATTTTAGAGTGAGAAATTGCTTAAATATGGTTATAATTGTCTTTAATCATATAGACCATAATCAAGAACCTCTGAAACCATCTAAACAAAACATTTTATATTACATCATATTAACTAGAAATATCACTTGATGATCTTCATTGAAAAGTTGCTGTTACATGCTACTTGTTTAGCAAAATTTATTTTAGCATAAGTTTACAAAAACACATGTGTGCATGTGGGTACATGGTAGGACTAAGATGAATTAATAAATACAAATTGTTTTCTTTTGTTATTAGTGTTACTTTAAGAGAATTCATTTTTGATTTAAGATAGATGTTCATGACTTTCAGATATTATGTGATAGATAAAGGTAAGTGTATTTGAACAACTCTATAAAATAGTCAAAAGCAAAGCCCACATACTCTTACTTACTTTTGAAACATGATAATGGACACAGAAAGTTCATTAGACCTAAAAAATTCTCTATAATAAAGCAACTCTGTGAAAGTATTGAGATAAACAATAATTGGAATGCTGAATGTTATATATACATAATGTGTCAAAGCATTGTCCTGGAAGCAAACCCCGGAACAACTACTTGTAAGGCAGCTGTGCTAACCACTCGGCCACCAATGCTTGACTTGAATTGAATGTTATATTTTTATAAAATTTTTACACAAATAACATTAATTATTGTGCCATGATTAAAATATGAAAATATTCCTGAGGCTTTCCAAAGAAATTTAAAATACTTCCAGTATGTTTTGAAAGTTTAATTCAAATGTAAACTTTAAAACCTCTCATTTTTCAATAGATTTATTATGTATCTATATGATATGAACTTACTTAATTTTAAATGTGGCAACAAGTTTTTCTGTGAAAATATTGTTTGATTTAATCAGGTAAAAAATAGTTAACATCTTTCTGATAACAGCTAATAACTTAAGTAGTCAGAATTCAAAACAAGACAAACAAGTAAGCATGATTGGCAAAAAACAAGATTTTAACAATTCACAAAAAAAAGTTTTTCATTTTTTATTTAGAAAAGAAAGATTTTTATTCTTGACACTTTCCCAAATTTATCTATATAAGAAATCCATCTTGTTGTCAATATTATATTTGAAAGCAAATATACAAAATATGAACTGATCTAATGCTAATTATGTGATTTCATATTTTCCATATTTGATTTCCAATATTAGCAACTGGTTTAATTTGATGTACATATATAAATATATACATCGAACTTTAAAAACATGGCATGTAAATCTCTGAACTAAATATATATTAAGGCTTGAAAGAAAATACGAATTTCAAACTTTAAAAGATGTATAATAACTGCTTAATGAATTAATTATAATCTAAAATATTTTGAAAGATAAAAATAATTTATCCTGGTTGCAAAATCAGAGTGCAAGTTCATTAGATTTTATTAGTTGTGCTTTCCAGCTTAGAAAATGATTGTAGCAAGATAAAATTCAGAGCTAAAAGTTTAAGCATAAAATATAATATGCATAATTATGAAAAACAAAAATGTGGGCAGCTATTGAAGGGAAACTGTTGAGATCAACTTAATATTTAGGTGCACTAATGTCATTTATTCTCCAAAGCAATTAAACCTAGAAGTTTATTATTTCCTCAAAGTGTACTTTAAATCCAAATCTAAGTTTTAATATGTTTTTGCCCAACAACAAATGTTTTGTGATTCTAACAAATGGATACCATTTTGAATAATTCTAGCAATATAGATGTATAAACACCATTTTCAACCTGTAATGATATTCATGTTTAAAATTCAGAGTCATGGAAATGAAATTGAGATCTAGTATTAGGTCAGGATGCTCTTGGGCACTGGATATCAGCAAGGCACTGAGAACTGGGGAATTTGCTATAATCCAAATGGCGGACAAGGTGTCACAGTGTTTTTCAAGACAATTTTGCAACCCATGGTTAGTCTTCAAGGAACACCTTTGTAATCTGAAAACCAGAGACTATCTTATAACTTCCCCCAGACTGTATGTTGACCCATGAGAACAGATAGCTCTGGATGACACAATTATATCTCTTAAACTGACATCTAAGTTGTAAAAAGATATGTCAACTGAAACTAGAAGAGAACAGAAGGAAGAAGAAAGAAGAGACAAGAAAGAAGAAAGAACGAAGTTAGAAAAAAGGATAAGGAAAGGAAGAATGAGGAAAAGAGGAAAGAACAAAGAGAATACAATACAGATAAAGCCAACTACCAAATGGAAAATGGCTGCATGATTTGATGCGGTGTAATCAAAGGCCAAGATGTAACATGAAACTGCAGAAGATAAAAGTGATATGTAAGTTCAAGTTAAATTGTAATCAATGTAAATAATGACTAAAACAAATGTAAATGAATAGAGCTGTAATCTAATGTAATCTTGCAGAATCTGTATCCCGATAAATAATTCCTTAATAAAAAAAACGATGAATATCCAGTTGTATATAATTGAACATATATTTTTTCAATTTCTTTTTATTTGTCTTTAAGGAGAATATTTTGCTGTTGTTGTTGTACGAGCAAGTGATGTTTTAGCATCAAAATCCAAGACAGAGCACAATATATCAATTCAATTGACACATTTTTTTTTTTTTAAATTTGTTTGGTCAGCATAGTGTTAAGAATAGCGGCCCTGAAATTAAAAATGCTCGGACAGAAATATCGATTATATAAATTTGTTTTATTCTTGGATTGAATATATATAAAACTTAAAACGTAATTGAATAAAAAGTTTAATAATATTATCATTAAATTAAATTGAATTAGCTTTTTTTTTTATCTTGGTAAAGTGTAATTTCATTTTTATTATCGAGAAACTAAAGAACGAGAGAAAAAAAAATAAAGATTTCTAATGCTCCAATACAATTCAGTCTAATCTTGTGATGTTTCCGGGTCACCAAGCAGCTATGAAAATCAGAATTAGTTGCCCGAACTTGCGGAACAAACAACACTAACTGAATCAGGAAAATGTAGATATCGTTATTGCTAACATTAAGACTCCATTTTCTGGATAAAAACGTTCAAACAGCATTGATTAGAAATTTAATTTAGACATCACTATATATTGTGGATCGCTTTTCAAGCATTTAAAAGAAAGATTGTAGCAGAGATTGGGTTAAAATGAAGACGAAGCCCTGCTTATTCTTTTTTGTGTATGTGATAAATCAAGCTTATATAAAGTAATATTGTAAAAAGAATTTTTTTGGGACTTCCAATTGTTTACTGTTTTTTTTAAAAAGAATCTTTACTTTGTGCTTTTGAGTCTAACATTTTCTTTTTAAAAAATATAAAGCCGTGAATAATATTTTGATGCAAAAGTACGACGTGAATATTATAATAAAACAACCCAAATGATGACAAATACATATCCGTGTGTTTGTGTAGGTAATTTTATATATGTGATAGACAAGCAGATACGTAGAGGTTAGCATATACTTTAATATAACTCACTATTGTATTGCTTCTATACGACTAAGATATCTGAGTTTAATTAGATTAATATTTTAAATCTAATAAGAAGGCAATCGAAAATTATATAAACAAATACTAGTATTAATTTAATGAACGCACATCTAGCATGTCAAATGGTTACATATTTTATCCAACAATTGATATAACTTGTAATTGATGATTACCAAAATAAAGCCAATCAATCAGCCTTTAATCTGTAAAATGTAATGAATTAATATAATAGTTTGGGAAGCAAAATTATATATTTTAGTTATAATAGTGAATATATAGCTCATCGAATGTCAAAAATTCTATGGATAATATACTTATAAGAATATGATGTCTCTCTCATCAGTAGTAAAGACTGCCCCTTCCCATCCCAATTTTGCTTTTTTTTAAATTTTTGCAGTCTGAATTTTATTCATAAAATCAATTAGATTAACATGAGATTTTTATCTTCTATTTATAATTAAAACACAGGCTTATTATATACCTGTGTCTATATATGTAATATATAAGGTATATGAGCACAGACTTTCACACCACCCACCACTCTCCACTCTATCTCATAACACTGATACACTTGAACACATATATGTTGAAAAGATAAATATGCACCAATATACGTATACAATGTGTAGATAGGTAAGTACTACCAAAAAAAAAAAAAACAATTTGAAACATATTTGCTACCACAAACAATTTCATGCTTTACCCACCTTAGAATCAAACCCTAAATCATGAATATGTCATATGAAAGTGATAATCACGCTGCTATAAAATACATAGCATCTATATTTTAGTTTAGATTACTCCATATCATGGGAATGGGTATTTAACAAAGAAATATTTTAGTTTTGTTATGTTTATTTGAGCTAGAAATAAAATGTTTTTTTTGTTTTTTTTTTCAGAAAAATGGATTAAATAAATATAGATTAATTACTGTTAATAAATTAGACAACAAATCAAAATAAACCAGTTTAAAATTTTGTGTTTATGGAGCGTGATAATTTAGGCTCTCAAATGAACATTGATGATATGTAATTTTATATTGTCAATTATTATAAAAATAACTAACTTATTTAATTTTTCAAACGATTATACCTGCATTATTAAAAAATACAATCCCCAAATAATTTTTTGCTTGGGAAATTATGCACTATTCAAAGAACGAGTGTGATATAAAAAGTTTTAATCTAGAAATTTTCTGTTCTCAATTTTATGATTTTACAATTGAGTTATGTGCATAGATAGAATAATCACATGGTTAATTTATGAGAGAGTTGCATGGTGGTACATCCACAGAAGTAAATGGTGAGTTTCAATCCAGGAAACTTTAACTAGACATCATTATATTTTTATTAATAACTTTATATTATTGATTATGCAAGTATTTTCTAAAAAAATACTTTGTCTTCTTCCCACTTTTTTCCAGTTAGATAGTATTGAATATGTAAAGAAGATTTTCTGATGATTAACACAAATTCCTGGATATAGTTATTTTTTCATAATCAACTAAAGACAATGTTTTAATTTCCAATTCTTTTAACATAAAAATAAGGGTTAATCTTTACTCAAGTGTATTCAGATCTATTTGTATCTAGATAAACAATCTTGCAATACACCTTAAAAATGAAGTTATATGGACATTTAATTCAAATTATTTTTAATCAAACCATATTGAAAAGTTTGATTAAATTTATACATTATTACAATTCAAAATCAAGGGTCATTGGTTAAATAAATGACTTTTAGTAACTATCTTATATTGTTCCTCTTTATTATAATTTTAAGGGAAGATTACCTAATATAATTTATGGTTGTTTACATGATATTCATTCAATACCACTTAGGATTATACCACGCTGGATTATTTTGATAAAATATAGAATAGAGTGAAGAGCCATGGGTTACATGAATTAATCCTTTTATGAGAAAAGTAACAAAAAGAAACACATTTTCTCTGCTTGAGAGCATTGCCCATGTTATGCTTGTCTCACAAAATGCATATTTTATTGTCATCAAACCCTGAGAAATTAGACACTTTATTATTGATATACTAGAAAGTATGACACTATTAATATATCATAGACTACTGCATAAAATAAAAAATTATTATAACAGGGCATGAAAAATGTATATTTTCATAAACCAGAGCTTTACATGCCATTAATTATATCCATTGTTTATTATCACATCATTTTTGGGGTAATTTTATAAAGAATAGACATTTACATCTATGATTCTGTCAGAATCACATTTTGTAAATCTTTTAAATAAGTTAACACTGTTCATTTTGTCATTTTATTTATTACGATGACTCTATATTCAGCTATAATGATTAGTTTGTGGAAGATTTGTTTTGAAAGCTGTGATATAATTAAAGGATTAAGTTATAATTGAAAAGATCACTAAGTTAACATAAATCTTATTACAATATGCAATTTCAAATGCCAATAATTTTAAATAAATGAACTATTAATTTCAATTATTAAGATTAAGTTTTGGGCTGGAGTTAGAATTAGGATAAGAGTAATAGCTAAAAGTTAAAATTAAAATTTAAAAGTTACATATGAAGGGATAGGAATTATGTTTAGAAATTCTGGTTAATATTAGGGTTGAATTATGGTTATGGTTCAGTTTAGAGTTGGACTTGTTGAAAAAAATTGCATTTGGTTAACAGAATGATAGTCATTGTTTCTATATTATTTCCTTTTCTTTTACAACTGCATTATTCCATAACGAGTATAATTTTTACATGTCACCCAGATTTTTGTATTGTGTAAAATTTCATTAATGTACAATATTTTGGATATTGTTTAAATATTTTTTGTTTAGCAAAAAAAAAGGTTTAAGAAATGAAAGATCTCTGTTGATTACTTCTTGATAATTAATCATAACAGAATTATGTACATTGGATAAAACAATTGTGATAAATGGATGTTGTAGGATGAATGGATTTTTTTACAATATCCAAAAGAATTTGTATTGGCATAGTTTACGGTTCAGAATTTGCATAGTAGAGGGCACATAATACCCTCGTTCATAATATTTTAAGAAATATCTCTATACATATCAATTACATAATTGATAGTATTTCTTAGAAGAAAACTTACTGAGAAGAATCATTTTTAGCAATCAATAAAAGTAAAATGTAAGATAATTAAATATTTTATTTATATTAAAATAATTAATTTTTTACTAATATTGGCTTCTATTTTGATTTAAAAATGTAAAATAATCATAGTACTTTCTAAATTATTAATAGTAATAATATATGTATTTTGAATAGAGTCCTAACAAGCTTTTGTTTACATAAACACTGAGAGAGATAGAATTCAATATCTCTCTCAGCGTTTATGTAAACAAAAGCTTGTTAGGAGCTATTGGTAAAGCTCCATCTAGTGATCATATATATATATATATAGTTTTCATGGTTATATGTAGTAAATAAAGTACTTTTTTGAGTTAAACCCTGTATGATTTTCTTAAGTCCCAATGATTTGATGAAATGTTGGAAAGTAAGCAAAAATATCACATGGTTTAATCCAAAAACTACTTTATTAAAGTTAACATTGACAATGGTGGATGCTATATTGTGAAATGTTGGGAAGTAGGCAAAAATAACTCATGGTTTAATCCAAAAAACTACTCTAGTTACATATGGCTATTTAAGTTAGATATCTGGATTGGAAGACATATGAATATCTGAAATTTTCAGATTTCCTACTGAATAATTATCCATTAGATAGAGTGCTGGACTTGGCCTGGTATTTTAAATCTAATGCTTGAATATCCTAGCACCTCACTGAGGAAGCCAGTAGCAGAAATCAATATGGTGTTGGGATATTCTGAAAAGCTTGTTAAGAGCTATTTGCAACCTCATTGTATAACATTTGTAATACAAGCTTATTAAATTAGGTTGTGTGATATATGACTTAATTTCTTTGTGTGTATATATATATATAAAATTACATATAAATATTGTAATAGTGCTGAAAAAATGGATAAATATGGTCGTTTTGCATATTGACCACTGGAATTAAATCATCATCAAGCTCATAGTTGGATCACAATTTGTAACAGTACAGAATGATTGGGTATCATGCAGTGATGAGAAATTATTATTATGCTAATTAAATAATCACAACCCATGAGCACATATAAAATAATAAATGTAAAAAGTGGCAAATAACAAAGGAATAAATATAAAATCATTATGAAAATCAGCATGGAACAAAACTGTGAATAGTTAGTTATACAACTAATTTTAAATTATATCACCAACATTCACAAAAATATTTAACAGCCATCCTTAATATTGCATTTAAAAGAGATTCAGAAGTCAGTGCTATACTTAGGGCTTGATACACACAAATTCTCTGCTTGAATATTCTTAAGAGCTAAATTATTAATTACAATAGAAATTATTCTGGGATACTGATACAAACTGATCATCATCAATACTCTGGTTATGTGATAACAGGTGTGTACAAACTAACTATAAATTAAATTGTGTCTAACAAAAAGTAAAATGCAGTGAATGGACTTTAAAAGTGATATTGACCATCATCTACTCAGAGAATTATCTGGATATCCAAACATAAACATCAACATCATCAATATTTCCAACCATTACCAAGCCACTGTAGGCAGAAAGTCTCTCCAAGTTCAATCCATTTTTTCAATCTCTAGCCTTTTTTATCCACATCACTCCTGCACAATTTCTTATTTCATTCATCCATCTTACATGTGGTCTTTTTCTGAGTCTTTTACAATCTCTTGAAATCCAGTTTAAGATTTCAATTTTCCATCCATTATAATGTCTTCTAGCAATATATCCAGCAATATATAACAGAAACCCATATATATAAATATTCTAACCACCAATGTTGTAGAGCTAGCTCCAGATCACATGCCCATAGGGATTATAATTGTAAACAAGAGAAAGTATACATATATAAGCTTAATGTACTTAAATTTAAATAGTTTTTCTGGGTTAATTTACAATTCTCTAAAATACTATGCTATTATAAATTCAAGCCATACTCCTTGCCAGAATTGATATCTTGAAGAATAAAGACATTAAAATAATTACTTTTTTAACAATTATTTAATAAATTAACTAATAAATAGTTTAGAAAATTGACACTGACATGATAAAATAACCCCTACATACATCCAATTTATCCTAAAAAATATACTTTTCTCAACTGCTTCCAATATTGTTTTGAAACAATCTTGTGTCCATCCAATTACATTTTATCTCAGCCATGACCTTATTAAACTCTGACTAATTGACTTTATTTTTGCAAAAGATTATTTTCATCCATTATTTTCTTTTAATTAAAAAAAACCAAACCATAAAAAAATCCAATTTTTCTTATACCAAAAAAAAAAAAAAAAACAACAACAAGATATTTCAATTACACTTAAATTTGGATAATGTTTTTTTTGTTCAAGAAAGATAAAGAGAAAAAGAAATAACAACAACTTTAATTAATTAAAACAAAATTTCTTAATAAAATGGTATCATTATTTTTTCTTCTTTTAAAAACCTGATAAAATTAAAATTTTTGTCTATTTATCTCTGTTATCATTTTTTAAAAGTCAAAATTAAAACTTTTCAATAACTTGCTGAGGAGATTTTATCTCTTAGTAATTTTTTTCCAAATGAAAATTCATAAAGAAAATTACCTGAAGGGAGAAAAAAAAATAAGTATTTTGTCTTATACTTTTCTTACTCCTTTACAATTACTTTTCACAATGTTATTTAAAAAATATTTGGAACTATTATATCACTTGAGAAATATGAATAATTAAGTTACAAATTGATATTAGAAAAAAATAGCATAAATTAGAACCTATCATTTTAACTTTACTAGTTTAATTTCAGAAATATCTGACATAACAAGAATTTGTTACTGTCTAGAATATTTCAATATAAATAAATATTAAGCAATTAAATCACCCCAAATGGTTAAGAAATCCAGTACTGCCCTCTGTTAACTAATGTATATTAGTTCACAGAAGGCAGTACTGGATTTCTTAACCATGTGGGGTGATTTAATTGCTTAATATTTGTATATTTATTTCAGTATAGTGTTATGCACTGGGATTATTTTCTATACATTTATGCTAGGTGGTTTAAAGATTAAAATTACTAAAGTTTAGTTTGTCTTTATATAATAATAGTAAAACATGTTTTTTGTAGCAAAAATTAAGATCGTTGCTTGCTAAAATTTCGAGTTCTTTGTTTGAGTTGGTTCATATTTCAATATATAACATCTTATAGCAGACAGGTCAAAGTGGTATCATTTTGACCTGGCTATTTTGAAATGCGAACTGTAATGTATTTATATATTAGTTCACAGAGGGCAGTACTGGATTTCTTAACCATGTGGGGTGATTTAATTAATATTTGTATATTTATTTCAGTATAGCGTTATACACTGGGATTATTTTATATATATATAAAGACATATTTTGCAGGTTCATCCATGTTAAAAAATTTAAATATTGATATACCCACTAGGTGGATGACTTGCGTGATCAAGTCGAAATGTCAGTATATCAATATTTAAATTTTTTAACATGGATGAACTTGCAAAATATGTCTTTTATATATGCAACCCGTGAAAATCTTCATATCAATATATATATCATTAAAAATAATTTTACTATTACATTTTATTTCAAACACAAAGTATTAGACACTGGGAAAAAATGCATAAATGAAAACAACACATTTTTTCTGCAGTTTTTTCATTCAGTGACTGCAACTATGTATTTATAGTGAAATATAACAACAGTAACAGATTGAAAGCAGGCAGGTATAGTGAGAGATAATGGAATACAGTGGAGTGACTGACATCAAATCTATAAAAAGTAATTTATTGTCCTAAGTTGCTTGTTGTAGTGGAAGATTGATATATGCTGGAATTCAAAATATATAGTTTATGACCAAGCTCTTTCACTTTCAGTACTAAACTTTTTACAACTTACCAGAAAAAATAAAACCATTCAGCTGAATATTTAAAGATATTTCATCATCATTAAAGTATAAAATTTATTTTTGAAGTTGAAAATGTTTAGTTATTAAAAATTGTTTAAGCTTGTTAGAAAAATATTGTACTGAATGTAAAGAAATGAAAAAAAAAAAAAAGTATTGGAAATCAATGTTTTAAAAAAAAGATATAAATATAATGAATTATAAAAGTTAAGAAGTCACAATATGCATAGTACAATTTATAAAAATATTTAATACATATAAAAGGAATAACAAATTCAGATAAAACTGCAATGTTATAAACTGGATAAATGGAAATATATTGAAATTAAAATAGAATAAAATAAATTATATAAAATAAATAAACAATATAAAGATTTATTTTTTGAATATAAGACCGATTAATTGATATATTTATATCACATATTCATATGATATTTTTACGGTATTATTTCATTGTTAAACTTTTTCAAACTAATTAACCTTGATTTTAATGCATCCATAAATATTCTAAAATTATTATCTGGTGGTCTATATATTTCTAGTAATATAACTTTTATGTTATTTAATCCAAAAGTTACTTCAATATTTTCAAAGATATTAAATTTAATTTATCTGATAAAAAGTAGTACACTCCATCTTTCCTACAGTTTTTATATATTACATTTTTTTTTATAATTTGTAATATAAAGTTTAATTTCTTTATTTATATATATTTATTTTAATTATCAAAAAATCAGTTATAATAATGTAATAATAGATAGTTACATATAATTTAACTTAATTTTCTACATATTACTAAGATTTACATATTTTTTTAGGCTACCAAGATTTACGTGAAGTATATTAAAAATATTGTTTTGAAGTTACACTCTTAAATGTCTATTTTCCAATTTTCAAATAAAACAATTTTCATTATATACAACTTTTTAATGGTGCAAATCAGAAGATATTAACAATGGCATTTTCATATAATACATATTTGTATATCTTTTTTTATTTCTGAAATTTATTCCATTTTTAATTCATACATATATATGATTTTTTTTCTTTTATTATACTTTTACTTTTCCATAATAAATTTTCTTAAAACTCTGTTAATGCCAATTTGTTGATCTATTTTATTTTGATCAATCTTGTCATTGCACTATTTTTCTTTTTAAAAGGATTTTTTTCGTCAAGCCTTGGTGGTCGAGAGGTCAGCGACAGCTGCTTTACAAGCAGTTGTCCGGGGGGTTAGCGGGTTTGCTGATGCTATGACACATAAGAAAAAAAAAATGATTTTTTTCTTCAGTCATTATTTAGCCAAATTAATATTTGTACATTTAATTTTTTAACACTTTTTCAAAATCTTTTATAGCCATTTTTTTAACATACAATGATTTTATACAAAAGTATATTACAATCTTTAGAAATTAAACCATGCAGGATGTTAATTGTAATTGTTCCCACTTATTTTTCGCATCACCACACTTATGTAATTTATTTTTTATTACATTATTTTTCTCAATTATTTTTTCCATGTTCTTTAACACAAATAAGATATTTGATATTCATTTCATAATATTTAGTTAATAAAATTTCCACAAGCTCATCAAATTGATCCATAATAACTTTTTGAATAATATGACAAATGAACTTTCACTTCCATTCTTTTTATTATTTGTTTTAATTTCAATCATTTTTTTCCCTTGCAATCAAGAAGAGTTTTTTTTTTTGTTTACATTCCACACAAGTTGTTCATTCATCAATAAGCAAATTCAATCAATCTTGATACTAGAAATGATACAAATATTGTCAAAGTCAATTACACAGTGTAATTTTTTTTCCCTTGCTAAATGGAATATGGTATCCATTACAATTAAATCTTATTTTAAAATTAATACATAATCAATATTTTTTGCGAAAATAATATTAAATACTATTTGTCTGAAGGTTTGTAATGATGGTATATTATAGGATGTGATATGTTGGACTCTTTCCATCATTTATGAGTGAATGTTGAATGTAAAGAAAATTTTAAACTTTAGTCCAACATATCACATCTTATAATATTAAATACAGTTAAATCAATGTCACAATAATCATTTTATTATTTAATAATAGACGACTATTTCTATTCTTTGAACAATTTTAACTATTTATAAGTTAAATCGGTTAAGTGTATGTAAAAATAAAATTAACTTATGACATTTATTAAAATTAAAAACTAAAAGTCCATTTAACACAAAAATTCTTAATAAAAATATAATAAAATCAATATGAAATAAAAGATAGTAATGCAAATTTATCACCATTTTTACAAAATAAAAACATTTTTTTACAAAAATTTCACAATTCTAATTTTTCACAGAGGCAAAACAGCTTGTGTAAGCATAAAGAATGGTGATCATGTTATGTATGATAGTTTAATCCCAATTTTTATAAGTCGATGGATTTTATTTTATATTATCTATTTTGTTTATTTGAGTGATATTTACAATCAAAACTGATTAATCATAAGTTAAGCCTTTTATAACACATGATGTAAGAATGTAAATTCAAACATTTAAACCGGGGTGATGATGCCCACTGTGGTTTCAATTTCTCAGTTACCATAGATGTATCTATATACACTGGGTAAAATCATTGATTAAACTTTGTAAAACAAGAAGATAACATGACCAGTCTGGATAATTAAATTAAAACTATGTGTCAGAAGTAATAATTCCTAATGTAATAATATCGTAAAAATAAATTATTTTGAAACACAAAACTGATTTATACATTTGTAGAATCATGGTTTTATTCAGTTATGAAATTTAAGATTTTTTTTTTCATATGTCATAGCATCGGCCGATGCCGGGAGGCGAATCCGCAACAACCGTCTGCAACCAACTGCTTGCTTGCAAGGCGGCTGCGCTGACCTCTCGGATAACAACGCTTGACAAAATTTAAGATTATTTAAGATTATATTTAGTTTGTATTTTCTTAAACATGTATTAGAGCTCATATCATAAAAAATAAAATTAAATAATAAAAAATCACCCTGGTGCCACATGTGTAAAGTATTCCAAAACTCTTCCATTTACAACAACTCACATTAATACTAAAGTTCAGAATCATATATTATAAACATGAATAGAAGTATAGAGATAATTACTCATTTTAAGTGATCATGTATCTCTTTAAAAATAAAATACAATGAACTAAAATGAGGGCAAAACTAATATAAATATAAAATAGTAAAAATATTCTGGAATCTTATTATAAATGGTGCACAATACTGTTTATTTTTTATCACTGAATTATAAAAGACGTCTTAAGAGTGATGTAACAATTATGTAAGTTTCTATTAGATATACTAATGACTTAATAACAATTTTAGTACCCAACGCATGGATCAGGAATGAAGCCGTTACACCAATGCTCCAACATCTTATGAATTCCTGAGAAATAAAGTAACTGCATTTTATTTTAATAATGCTTTATTGACACCAATCTCTGGATGTGTGCTCTGAAATGTTAACTGAAGTTATGAAACCTGAAGTACATATGATGATGAAGACATTTAAAAAACAGCATGGTTTGAAATTTATAAATTGCTACTGCTTCCTAATTTACAAGATGAAGACCATGAAGATAATTTGAAGAAGATTATATGGTATGTTAGTTAAAAAGTTAATTTAATTAATAAAATGAAGATTCTAAAATTATTTATCTACTATGAATGTCAAGTGAGTACTTACTGTAAGTTCACAAAAATATTAATATATAGGGATCACAGACTTTCACATGCCCCACCACTCTCCACACTATCTCATAACACTAATACACTTGAACACACATATGTTGAAAAGATAAATTATCACCAATATACGTATTTCATGCTAAACCAGCAATCATCAGTTGGTCCAGATTACCATCTCCACACATATATGCTATAAGTGCTCAGATATACATTACGATAGCCAATCCTTATACTTTAATGGACAGGCTTCAATCTACTCCACACTCCAACTCTTCAACCATCCATCTAATTGAAAATCTGATGATGGAATGCTCAAAGGCCACCCTGAGGCTGAGATTCTTGTCACACCCATGTTGACCTAAAGTTAATCTGACCCCTCATGTACAGGACATAATCCATTAAATACATATACAAGGGATGGGCAGACATCTCTACTATGTAATAACTGAAACACAGGCTTATTATATACCTGTGTCTATATATGTAATATATAGGGTATAGGAGCACAGACTTTCACACGCCCCACTACTCTCCACATTATCTTGTAACACTGATACACTTGAACACACATATGTTGAAAAGATAAGTAATCACCAATATACGTATTTCACGCTAAACCAGCAATCATCAGTTGGCCCAGATTACCATCTCCACACATATATGCTATAAGTGCTCAGATATATGTTAAGATAGACAATCCTCATACTTTAATGGACAGGTTTCAATCTACTCCACACTCTAACTCTTCAACCGTCCAGACAACAATAATTGAAATTACTGCACAGGAGTCTCTAGAAAGCTGGAATACAGAAAAAAATGTTCTGAAGATTAGTGGATAGATGCTAACTTTATTCATCAGAAATTTTTTTATGATTCCAAATTCTTACATTTTTATATTTTAATTTAAATTTAAATCATTTTTTGCTTTCATAAATATTAAATAATTATTCTATTTGAAAGCTCGGTTTCCAAAAAACACACACACACACACACAAGGACCTGTAGAAAACTCAATTTCTTATTTACTAAGTACATTTTCAGTCATTAATATATTTGCCAATTTCTCTTATTCCTCCAATTTTCTTCAATAGACCACATCAATAAAGAATTTATTTAATCTTTTTTTATATATAATTTACCATTGTTAAAAGTATTTTATTTATTTTTATATTTAAAGGTTTATCTGCATAAATTTTATTTTAATCTAATATTTATACTTAACTTCAAATGAATACAAACTAAGTTTGTGATTAGAATATTTCCATTTGTGAAATTTAGAGACAGCAGTGGGAAATCTCTCTGCCACATCTATGAATTGCGATTCCAAATCAAACAAGATAAAATTTGACATTTGCAATTATTTTGTAATTAGTGGTTCATAGTCAACCTAACTTATCATTCAATATCGATCAATAAAACCCCTCAATTTCTTACAATGTATCAATTGATAGACCTAAGAATTAGTGCCTTCTTAAGCAGTGCTCGTCTCCAGAGAGCTCCCGGTATGAGTTTTATTTTACTCATATGTGTATCTTTAAAATAATATAAAACTGCTCTACAAACACACACATATATATATATTATGCATCTTAATAATATTATAACGAATGGTTGGCCACAATCACAAACTACGATTAAAATGTTATTTTTTTATTGTAAAAGGCAAAATTTCATATTTTTTATTGCATTATATTTTTTAATATTCGTTATAGTTTTAATATTTATTTCTGTCACTAATACCCGTGTAAACAATATCACTACCAAAAATTACCAATGATACTTAGTAGGCAATGCCATCTATAACTAAAATGAAAAAGCAAATATAATTAATAAAAATTTTATAAACTTTCACATCCTTGATATTACAGATTAATTTGTATTTAATAATGTATTTACCGACCTTAAACCTTGACATAAAATTAATCTCTCTTTGCAGTTAAATAATTGGAAAACAACTTTGACTATTATTAATCTTTAAAATTTTTATAAGCTTTAATAATATTTGACTGATAATTTTCATTTTACGGTGATTTAACTTCAGAATTTATATTTTTTTACATTACAATTGCAGATTCAATAATATAATCAAACAAAAAATTCAGAAATTTTATTAGTTTAAATATGTATGTATATTAGAATTTGTTAACTATTTTATTCTACGATTGTTAGATACTTATTTAGATAACAAGCGAAACACAATTGCAAACTTTAACAAGCTTGACCTCTGAATCGACAAATGTAATCTATAAAAGTAAGAAAAAATATTTTTAAAGAAAAAAACAATTTTAATAATATTCACAATTTCATTTTATTTTATTTTTTTTAAAAAAAAAAAACGTAATGCATTTAGTAGCGTCGCAACTTGAGTGAAATATATCTTTTTGATTGCTTTTCTAGTTATATTGATTCTAATATTCCGCCTCTAATGAACTGAAAAAAAAATCTTAATAGCAAATTTTATGCTTGTTTTTTTTTTTTTTTTTGCGTAAGTAATAGTTAAAGGAAATGAAAATCCATTCATAAAAATTATTTTCATAAGTGAGAAGAAAAAGCAGTTTTTTTTTTTTTTTACATCCGATAAAAAAGAAAACTATTTTGTTAAAACTTTAAAACTATTTTTTTTAAATAGATGTAAATAATTAATATATACAATATATAATTTTCACTCTTGTATATTTGCGCAAATTTCTTATAACTTCTTAATAATGATTTACAGTTTTTACGCATGTTTACGTACAATATGCAACTTAAAATTTTATTTATATACCCACATATTAGCTTTACAGAATTTAAATGCTGATATTTCTTTATAAAACGTTTACTGAAAATGATTTTGTCATCTGAACAGCTGCTTAATTAAAGTCTGTTTTTACCTTTTGTATGTAGATCTTTATAAAAATCCACGATTTTTGTCAAGCATCGGTAGTCGAGAGGTCAGCGAAAGCTGCTTTACAAGCAGTTGTCCCGGGTTAGCGGGTTCGCTTCCCGGCTGGTTCTATGACACATGAGAAAAAAAATCCACGATTTTTGTCAAGCATCGGTAGTCGAGAGGTCAGCGAAAGCTGCTTTACAAGCAGTTGTCCCGGGTTAGCGGGTTCGCTTCCCGGCTGGTTCTATGACACATGAGAAAAAAAATCCACGATTTTTTTAGCAAACGGTAATCCATTTTTTAAAAATTTATCATAAATCTTATACTAATTACTTGTGACGTAATACAAAACGTTGCCAAATCAACTGACTATTTAACTTATTAATTTGACAATTTTATTTTATTCCTAATTAATATTAAATATTTTTGCACTGTCTTTTATTTCCATGAGATCTATAATTATGGCTAACAAATAAAATATTATTACTAAATATATGATTAGGCTTAAAATATCCAGGATATTTTTATCACTGCCAACTTTTGGATTTCAACAACTTCATTATTAGCTAAAAGCTATATAACCAGTAAAGATATTAGTACCTGTGTTTGTCTGACATGTTATAAATATGTTAGAACGTCGATCTTTAGAAAAGCAAATTTGTAACACACAAAGATTCATAATTAGATTTGACTTTTATTCAGTTGATATTTGAGTAACTATCAAGTTTAATTCTTTAACTTTATGACATTATGTGCAATAATGAAATCCATTGCACTGGTTTAGGTGTGTTGAAGAGCAGTTCATTCGTACTAATTTACCATGTAACAATCACAAGAAGTTTCATAGTTTTCAGAAATGGTATAGTTCCGGTGTAAGTTCCAGGATGATTACAACGTTGATGTTTCTGTGTCCTTCAAAGTCATTTATTATTTAATCATACTATTAATATCAGCTAAAATAATAAACAGGAAGTTTTGAAGTAAACAGTCTATACTGCATAATTTTTGTTGGTTTTAAAAGAAATACATAATATTTTTTCTGGTAATTAATTTAATATTTACCTTATTAAAAGCAAAAAGTAAACTATTTTTATAACGGATATATATATATATCATTTTTATAAATACAAGTTTAAGATTACTATGTTTTAATGAGATTGGACAGTGGTGGAAGTCCATGTACAAGATACAAAAGTATTTTAATTCTTAGTAACGTATACATAGATTTTTATCATTTAAAAATTGTTAACTCATGCACATACACACACACACTAACCTACTTATATCCTTTTAAATACAATTTAATAAAAACGTAAAGAATTTATAATAACGCCATTTAATTTACCTTAGGTTCAAACCCAAAATGACTAAAGTAATCATCAATTTATCTAACTTATACAACCAAACATAACTTTATAAAATTTAAAATTATTCACTTAAAATTTACTTTTAATTTAATTAATTGAGTGTTGTTGAAGAGTATATATTGTATTAAAATTGTTTCTTATTTGCATTCTATTTTTTTTTTCTCATGTGTCATAGCATCAGCGGGGAAGCGAACCCGCCACCCCGGGACAACTGCTTGTAAAGCAGCTGTCGCTGACTTCTCGACCACCAATGCTTGACTATTTGTACTCTATTTATACATAAAATAAAAGCAAATAAACCTTTTCATATTAATACAAGAACAACGGTAGTCTGCATTAAAAACTTTATTGCATATTAAAAAAAAATCTGTATAAAAGTATAAAAACCTGATCACAATATTAAATTACAGAAATATTTGTAATCAGCCATAAACGGTCAATAATATTCTCAAACAGCAATTTTATCAAAATTGTTAGAGCGATCAAATTCTTGTTAGACCAGAAAAAAGAGGTGCAACTTGCATATTACGTCACAATTTCCTAACACTCTATGTAATGAGATATTATTTTATATAGCGCTATGTTTTTTTATGTAATAGTAATATTAGCGATTAAGCCAATGCACATGCGCTTTAAAGATAAGTTATAAATGAATACTCAATTTTTCCATATATAGTATTTTAGAAAGAATGGAATGAATCCACCCATTCTTTCGACCCAAACGTTGTGAATTCATTCCATTCTTTCTAAAATACTATATCTCCTGTCTGGAAAAATTGAGTATTCATTTATAATTTATCTTTAACGCGCATGTGCATTAGCTTAATCGCTAATACTACTATTACTAACATTCTATGATAATTTGTACATCATTTCTAGTTGGTGATTTGAACTTCAATATAATAAAACATGATATATAGTTATATTTCCCAGTTTTAATGTTGTTGCACCTACAGGAAAAATATTAACTAAGTTCAAAATGATATCAATCAATCTTTGATATGTTAGACATCCATTTTAAAATTTTCACCTTTACGATCATGAACACTGTGAATCATCTTTTATCACAAGATGGTTCTCTGAAGTTATATACTACCAAATTCTTCCATTCTCTTAATAAAAATTATAATTGCACATTCAGTCCTATTTGCCATATTCCATTTTTACAATTAAACATTTCTTCTATATCATATTTTAATAATGGTTACATCTTGTATTACAATTATAAGTTTATAATTAAAATCCATTCTAAAACATAATGTTTGAGCTGTGCAAAATAGCAAAAAAAGTCATCATTACATCATCAACAACCATTATCAATCCACCACAGGATGAAGGTCTCTCCAAGTTCAATCCATCTTTTCAGATCTTTAGCTTCTATTCTCCACATCACCCCTGCACACTTTCTTATTTCATCCAACCATCTCACATGTGATCTCTTTCTAGGTCTTTTAGAATATATTGGAATAAAGTTTAAGATTTCAATTGTTGATCTATTATCATCTTTTCTAGAAATATGTCCAGCCCAACTCCATTTCAGTCTTTTAATTTTTTTCAATGAGGTCAGTAACACCTGTTTGTCCTCTTACCCATATATTGCATTTTCGATCTCTTCTAGTTACTCCCAACATGCATCTTTTCATACTTCTTTGGGTGGTCTGAAGTCTCTGTATTGCTCTTCCACTAAGTGTCCAAGTCTCAGATCTATAAGTAAGAACTGGTAAAACACATTATTTAAAAACCTTCCTTTTCAAACATACAGACATATTTTCTTTTAGTATTAAGTTATTTCTAACAAAAGCACTCCAAACAAGTTTAATTCTATGATTAATTTCATCCATTATGTTTCCCTCTGTAATAATAATCTGACCAAAGTATTTGTCATTGGTAACTTCTTCTAACTCATCATAATCAATGTTTATTTTCATATTTTGAGAAAATCCATTAAACATTACTTTAGTCTTTCTAAAATTTATCTTTAGTCCTACTTTCCTATTTTCATCTGATAACTCCTGCAACATTTCCTGCAGCTCTAAAGCATTATTTGCAAAAATAACTACATCATCTTCAAAATCTAAAGAACTTAATTAATCCACATTTACTTTCATTCCTTTAGCTTTCCATTTTAATCCACAAAATAATTTCTTGCAGCACTGCTGTAAAACGTTTTGGAGATATGGAGTCACCCTGTGTTACACCCTTCTCAATGTTGACTTTCCCAGTATCATTATGTAATTAATTGTTGCTGTTGCATTTTTATAAATATTCTTTAAAATATTACAATATCCTGGATCTATAGCTTGATGATCCAATGCTTTAATCACTGAAAAAATGTTTATATAATCAAATCCCTTTTCATAATCTACAAATCCAAAACATAATGAAAACTCATATCCATTTATCTTTTCTATAACTTCTGTAAATACCTGGATAGGATCTGCTGTACTAAAACAACTTTTAAATTCAGCTTGTTTTCTTGGTTAGTGAAAATCCAATGTTCTCTATAGACGAGTTATAATTATCTTGGTAAAAAATTTGTATAAAACTGATAAAAGGCTGATAGGTCTGTAATTTCTAATATCTTCTTTATCACCTTTTTTAAATATTAATATTATTACTGTATTCTTCCAATCATCTGGTACACCTTTATCATTTAGACATTTGATATATAACTTTGCTAAAAAAATATTTCTTCACCTGCCCCTTTTAATATATCACTCACAATTCCATCATTATCTAGAGCTTTTCCTTTTTTTATACATTTAATTGTATGTCTCACTTCTTCATTTAAAATTCTGGGCAATTCAGAAGATGTAAAAGATATAGGAGGTACTTGTTCTTTATTACTATATAATTCTTGATAAAAGTCTTCTAGCCATTTCATGATGTCATTTCTCTTTTTATTAATAATTCCATCTTTTTTTCTTATTGCAGATATAAATTTCCTACCAATACAAAAATGTTTTTTTTTTTTTTTTGCATTCTTGAGACTTTTATTCTCTCCCACAGCTTTCCTTGCTAGTTCACAGTTCTACTTTCTTATATCATTTCAACTCTTTTCCACTCCATTTTACAAAATTCGAGATATTTAATCCTTTTTAATGCAACTTTTTTTGTATATATTCATATTCCTTCTTTTCTTCATAAATTCTCTAGTCTCAATAGAAATTTTATTGTTCAATTGCTGTTTTTTTCTACCAGCTATCTTTGTTGCAGTTTAGTTATTTTCATATTAATTTCATTCAAATCTGAATAATGTTCAAAATCTACTATTACTTGAAATCGATTTGTAAGTTCTAATTTAAATTCATTAGAATATTTCTGAAGATTAGGAATATCAACAGTAAATATTGTTTTTCTTATTAATTTTTTCTCTCTCTAGTTTTGCATTAACAGGTATCTTACATCTTACTAATCGAGGATCACTTCATCTGTTAAATTTATTAAGAACCTTACAATCTTGAAATATATATTTTCTGTTAGTCACGATATAATCCCATTCTGTTGTATCTTTATTTGGATGCTCCCTTGTCCATTTCTTTTTAACATTTTCCTCAAAAACAGAATTCATAATATAAAGTTTTGCTTTTTCTGCAAACTCCACAAGTCTATGACCTCTCTCATTTCTATGATCATAACCAAAATTATCTACAGCACTTTCATCTTTCATTTGTTTACCAATTCTAGGTTAAAAGTCTCCCATAACAATTTTAAAATGTTGTTTACTTTGATCAAAAGCCTTCTGTACATCCATATAAAAATCTTCTACTACTTCATTACTATGAGCACTTGTTGGGACATAAACCTGAATTATCTGCATTTAGTATCTGATATTAAGTATTATAATTAATCTTGCCAATTCGTCCGATACACCATTAATCTCCACAATGTTGCTCTTCCACTTTTTATTTATAATTGATCCTACTCCATAGAGTACATGTCCACTTTTTAAATCAATTGTCTCTTCATATTTTTTTCTAACCACAAAGTCCAATAATGTCCCATTTAATATAAGACAGTTCTTCTTCTAATTCTTGCAATCTTCATTCACTTGAAAGTGATCTGCAGTTGTAAGTACCTAAATAAAAAGTCATCATCAAATGGCAGTCTGAGTCCCAATCAGGGGATTCTTAGCACCCTCTGGCTTCGGCCACCAACTGCTGCCTTGGTTGGTGACTTTAAAGCCTCCTGGGAATAAGGGCCATGATTTATTTTGTCTGTCATGATTGTATATATCTATTGGAAAAATATTTACCACTTTTACAAACATTCATTTTGCCTTATAAGACAACTGAGAAGAAAGTCTATGGTGTTTCTTGATATTAAACTCAAAAGTAAAAAGCCAATAACCTCACCATGCTATCTTATGTGTGTTGGTGAGCATCCCATCCATGTACATATATTATATAAATAATCACAATAATAAGAGCTGTAATAACAAGAACGTATGGAGTGGGCATTAGGAATTTGCCCCACTCAGTTTCTTTAAGGCTTCCAAGAGGAATTAAAAGACCTCATTTCAGAAAATAGCAAACTCCTTTCTGCAGCCAAACAAAATAAAGTACTATATTGAATATATAATAACAACAATGCTTCTTTTCATTCTGTATCATATCATAATCTTGCCTATGAATAAAAATTATTGAATGAAATATTTATTATTTGAATTTTATTTTTTAAATGAAAATAAATTTTAGTTGATACATCATAATTAATTAAAATGTTTTAAATTCAAACTTATAGTTATTATTACTAAAAAATTCTTTAGGCATTTATGCAAGCAATTCGTTTTTAGTCTGTACTAACAACTGCAGTACTGTACCTACAGTTTTTACAACTTTTCTTATTAAAAACATACATTTTCAAATAAAATGTAATAGCAGTCTTGTATTTTTTTTGGTTTCTTTTTTTAAAATATGTTATTTTATTAAGTGTAAATATATAAATGGATTCGTGAAAATTACACTTTTTCTTTTCAAAATACTAACAGAAAAAAGCACTTTCAGAAATGTCTAAGACCAAATCTACCAATCAGTGTTGCTCTTTGTAGTAATATGTAATCAATCACACATTATCAAATTCCTTTGAGTTTGAATTTCCATGATATTTGTATGAAGTATGTATCACCATTATATTTTTCAGAATTTTTTGCTCCAATATGTACTACAAAAAACATCAATAGATAACTGACATTATAGATAATCACAAACTAGTGAAGCAACAGTGTTGCAGGTAGCATCAATCCTGTTAAAGTGCTGTTGATATAAATAAGTGGTGTATTCTCTAGCCATATTGCTTGATAATTTATGCAATAAGAGTCAGACATTATTTTACTGCATAAATTATGGAACATTATAGCTAGAGGACAGATATAGCAACAACAATTCAAGAGAGTAATCTTGTGTATCACATATATTATGCCACTGTAATTGTTTATCCTTACACAGAAAAATATCCCTTCTTATCAATAATTATGCTAGCTTAATATTAATAATAAATTACTATCAATTGCTTTTCCCATTAAAGGAAGACAAAAAACGTACTTATGGAACTTATTCACAATTCCAGGCCATCTTCTGTTCATTCTT